>WIQG01000032.1:0-600000 GCA_014925785.1 Mycena galopus ATCC 62051
TTCCTTCTGACCTCGGAAATGGTGGAGTCGGCGAACTCGATCTCGTCCCCTCGATAGTCGGGTAGCAGCGTGTACTTGATAGCGGATAGGTAACGAAGTATGTGATGATTGCCCCCGTCCAGGCGTTTCTGGAGAGAGGTGAGGGCGAAACGCAGCTGAACCTCCACGGCTGAGCACTCCAGCATGTACAGGAAGCCGTAGTGCGGATCCAACTTGAAGCTGGTGGCAGGGTCCTTGCGACGGAAGATCGTTAGGGCTTCGAGAATTTGCTGCACCGCTACGACGGCATGTGCTACTCGGGACAGCTGGTCGAGGGGCAAGCTAAAATACTGCTGAGGCGTTCCCGCCTCCAGGCATCGCAACAGCACTGTGGCGGCGTCGTAATCGACTACTTCTTCGATTACTTGTCCCAAGTGGCTCCACTCAAAGGAGCGATGTTCGCCATCGTAGCGAATAACTGCATCGCGTAGGGCCGACGTAGAAGCCGGATCCCAATGTTGGATTTCGCCTCCGATAGCCCCAAATTCGAGTAAAGGGTCGTCGTCCGTCTCCAGGTCGTATTCATGGTACCGCTCGACGGCATTCATCAAAGGCTCCTTGTACAAGTCGATGGACTTGCCCGCACCGAGGAAGAAGCGCTCCGGTTGATACGTTTCGAGATTCTTTCTTCGAGCGTGCAGGGCCGAGGAGATACTGTCGCTCTCCCCGCCTCTTTCATCCGTGTCAGAAGTGACGAGGCTGTTCGTCGTCAAATCCGGCTCCTCAGATATATCTCCTGAGGAAGGGGGAAGTGGAGTAGTGGTCGGGGAAGCGAGCGCGCTCTCGTCGGGATGGTGCACGTGCAACGCGCTCACATCGGGACGGATCGCGCTCTGCGGCATCGAGGGTGCTTTAGCGAGTACGGGGGCCCGCTCTGCTAAGGTTCCTCCTGACGCTGCGAGAGGGGGCCGATGACCTCTGGTAGCGGCGCCCTGCATGTGCGATGGCAGGGACGGCTTGCTTGGTAGTGCTGGCAAGCGGGGAGAGGCCGAGCCAAAGGGTGCTAACGGCGTGGTTGGCGTAGAGACGTCGCGGGCTTTCAAAGCAGCGGTAGGAGTAGACAAGTTCCCTACGACTCGGCGTGCGGCCTTGGCGGGAGTGCCGATGCTAGTGGCTCGGGGCTTCGTCTTCAAATTTTGTGACTTCACTGAGGCTGGGGCCCGATTCGAGCTCGTGGAGGATGGTGCAGCCTTCTTCGAGGGCGCGCTCATCCCCCGGCTTGACCTTGAAGCATTGTTGGCCCAGTCTCGGAGGACAGAGCAGAGGGAGCCAAGGGTACGGTCTGCCTCCTGGTCGAGGCGGCTCGGTCGATAGTTGGGTTCGGGTTGGAGCGGTCGATGACGGGGTCGCGTTTTTTGGCTAGTAAATCCGGCTGCTCCATGAAGGGCAGAGGGAGACTGAGGAAAACCAGAAGCCGATAAGAGCGCTTTTTCAAGGGCTCTTCGGTTCCGCTACTTCCCCTTGCGTTATCGCTTGCTGCTGAAACCGTTCCGAGGCACGGATCGCTGAAACCGTTCCGAGGCACGGATCGCTGACAGCGCTCTCGCACCTGAGCGACGGTCAGGCGAAGGGAGTTTTCGAGTCGCCACGGCTCGCCAGGAGGCGCTCGCATGGGAAGTTACAGCCAGGTTGACAGAGATTGAGCGGGAACGCCGCTGTCGAGGCTTAGAAGAATGTTTGAGAAGTGGCGCTGCCAATCACGTGACCGGACCGTTTCGTCCCGGATCAGCGGCCAGCTCACAAGTCGATGTGCGCTGGCGCAGGACACGCTGGCGTGCTCCGGGGCATCACCAAAGCCGCTCGCCCCCCAGGGTTGAGCGCTGGTGACCCTAGCGATAGCGTCTTCATCCGAGAATGGTGGTCGCGTGATTCTGGGGCAAGGCGGTACAGACGCCTTGGCGTCCTCCTGGCCTCGTCCCCCTTTTCTCCCAAGTCATGGTGAAGCCTCCCTCGCGGTGGGCTCCATTGTGATACGGGTCTTTTGAGGACTCACCTAGACTTGGGCCTGAGCTAGGATCGCGGGAGCGCTCGCTAGCTCAGAATGGACCAGATGGGCGAGCGCCGTCGATTCAGGTGCTCACCATCAATGTAACCCTTCAACTAGGGAACATGTGACCCTTGCTGGGGGCCTCTGCACCACCGAGGCCGTGGAGCAGTTGTACGTGTGCTCAGGCGGGCAGGGGGGCGTAGGGGTGTTCCCTTAGTAGATCTCTGTCTCACGACATGGTAGTGTAAAAGCAAGATAAGATATCCTTATGTAAATATGTACGTGATATGAATAACTGAGCGTAAGTAATGATATGACGTGATGGAACGTAAGTAATAGGGAAAATATAGCAAAGTAAAGTAACTGGCCACTAGCCATGTATCTACAAGTAATGTACCTCATCACAGCCTGGGATGACTCAGAGAGGGGATCTTGGCTTCATGATTTCTTCCCACCTGTGGAAATTCCCACGGTTGAACATAAAGTATGGGTAGAGCGATCTATTCCCATACCGTGTGGCCAACTGGAGGAATTCTGCAAGATCATTAAGAAGAAGATCAACACAGGGGTGTACGAACCTTCCAATTCTTTGTATCGATCGAAATTCTTTGGTGTCTTGAAGAAAGACGGCAAGAGTATTAGATTGGTCCATGCGTTGGAACCTCTGAATGCGGTTACGATAGCACATTTGGGGTTACCTCCAGCAATGGATGAATTGGCAAGTCACTTCGCAGGAAGGGCGTGTGGTGCTGTATTCGACTTATACTCGGGATATGATCACCGTGATATAGCGGAAAGCTCAAGGGACTATACGATGTTTCAAACTCCATTTGGGGCTTTGAGATTAGTCAAGTTACCCCAAGGGTGGACTAATTCCGTACCTATATTTCACGACGATGTGACTTATATCTTGAGGGACGAAATTCCCCACGTCACTATTCCTTATATCGACGATGTACCTATAAGAGGTCCGGGCTCAAGATATCAAGTGAAAGATGGTACATATGAGACTATTCCCGAGAATCCGGGAATACGTCGATTCGTCTGGGAACACTTCCAGAATTTGAACAGAATAGCTCAGAGACTGAAATATTGCAGAGGCACTATTTCTGCATCGAAGGTTATTCTGTGCAAAGAGGAGTTCCAGGTAGTCGGGCACACTTGCTCGTTTGAAGGGAGGAAGCCGTCTACTGATAGGATTGGCGTAATTATGCAGTGGCCTGCTCTAGAGGACGTCTCGCAAGTTCGTCAATTCTTGGGCACAGTAGGGACGATGAGGATGTTCATCAGACACTATTCCCTGAAGGCGAAAAGGTTAAATAGGCTACTAAGGGCGGAAACAGAGTTCGAGTGGGGAGAGGCTGAGCAAGCTTCCATGGATGCCTTAAAAGCATCCTTGGTAGATTGTGCGGCCTTGAAACCATTGAACTATGATTGGGACTCTGATATAGTGTTGGCTGTGGACACGTCTTGGATTGCGGTTGGTATAGAAGTATACCAAGTCGACCCTAATGACCCTACGAAACGCTATTTCGCGAAGTTCAACTCGCTTCCTCTGAATGAAAGGGAAGCGAGGTTCTCCCAACCAAAGCGGGAACTATATGGATTAAAGAGGGCTTTAACTCATATGCAGTACTGGTTGCTTGGGTGCCGGAAATTAGTTGTGGAAACCGATGCCATGTATATTAAAGGGATGCTTGACAACCCGGGCATGGGACCAAAGGTGACTATTAACCGGTGGATCAAGGAGATACTTATGTTCCACTTCACGTTGAAACACGTGAAGGGACTTACGTTCTCCCCGGATGGTCTTTCTCGAAGGAAGAAACAAGAGGGAGATGTGGAATATCCAAGTCCTGAGGATGGGTTCGACGAAAATCCGTCGCCCGATAAGCATCCTGAGTGGGACAAGGAAATTGAGCAGCCCTACGAGTTTGAACAGTTCAAGAAAGGCATCGACACCCGAGGAGGTTATTTCGTGGAAATAAGTGACCCTCCAGAGGAAATGAGCATATTCACAGCGTTTGAACAACAATGCTGGAACACTCATGTTGATGAAGTAGAAGAGGCAGAGGTGATAAGAGAAGCGTTTAAGAAGGAGAACTTGGAAATACCTCAGTTTATCATGAGCCAAATCCGCGAGGAAGAGCCCATGCTACTGCCCGAGACTTTCAAGTTTGATCCTAATAGATGTGAACCTTATGTTGAGAAGGACAGGTCGGAGTTTGCCATTAGACAGGACGAGAAGTTGCTGTTGATTCGGAAATGGCTCGAAGACCCGTTGAGAAATAGACCTGAGGGTTATTCCGGGCAAACATTGCGTAACTTCATACACCAATCCAGGAAATACTTCCTAGATAAGCAAGGGCGCTTATTCCGGAAAGGAATAGATTCGGCGCATAAGCTGGTGGTTGAGAAGGAGCATCGCATGTATATCATGCGGGCTGTGCACGACAGTCTAGGACATAGGGGAATCTATGCAACCAAGTCTCTTGTTGAAGTTCGGTTCTGGTGGCCAGAAATCAAGCGGGATATATCTGCATATATAGGCACTTGCCATATGTGCCAGGTCAGACAAGAAGAGCTGATGCGTATTCCGCCTGTACCGACGATGACTCCAAGCCTATTCCAGAAGATTCATACTGACGTAATGATTATGGGTGTTCCGTCAAACGGACATAAGTACGTGGTCTCGGCCAGAGACGCGTTAAGTCGATGGTTAGAATCTAGGGCCTTACGATCCGACAACGCAGTGGAACTAGGAAGGTTTCTGCTGGAAAATATCATTTGTCGATGGGGGTGCCTGAGGGAAATAGTGACGGATAATGCTCCGCAATTCCTGGCGGCATTGGCTTGGTTGAATGAGAAGTACGGGATCACGGGAATAAGGATTTCTCCTTATAACTCGCGTGCTAATGGACCTGTGGAGTCGGGACATAAGCACATGAGACAGATGGTCTACAAGGCGACTGGTGGTGATGTCAGGAAGTGGTTCTGGTTCCTGCCGCAGATTGTGTGGGTGGATAGAATAACTACGAGACGAGGATTAGGGTGTTCACCTTATTTCGCAGCTACGGGTTGCCATCCAGTAATTCCACTAGACATAGTGGAGTCAACTTGGTTGGTTGACTATCCTGGGGAGATAATCACTACGGCAGAGTTAGTAGGGTTGAGGGCGAGAGCACTAGCGAAACATAGGCAGCATATCGAGGAGATGCGCGACAGGGTCGATGCGGAAAAGATAGAGGCTGTGAAGCGCTATGAGAAAGAGCACGAGAATATGATTAAGGACTATGATTTCCAACCAGGGAGCTTAGTTCTGATCAGGAATACCAGGGTCGAGAAGTCACTTAATACGAAGTTGTCGCCCAAGTATTTGGGGCCAATGGTCGTAGTTAGAAGGACCTTCGGGGGCTTGTACATAGTGTGCGAGATGAACGGGGCAGTATATCCAGGGAAGGTTGTGGCCTTCAGGGTTATTCCTTATTTCGCGCGAAAGGAAATCCATCTTAAACATAAGATCGAGGAACTTATCAACGTATCTAAGGAGGAGCTGGATAAACTGGTTGCCAGGAAGGAAAAGAAAGATGAGGGTCATGGCCGTGACTTACAGTTTGGCAGTATATCTCTTAACCCTGAATGGGTAGACATGGATCCTGCGGAATTAAGTGACAAGCCAGAGGAAGATTTCATCGAGGACTTAGACTTGGATGAACTGGATGCGCTCCGAACAGGTCCAAGGTGTTCAAAGAGGCTTAAGAAATAAGGAACTCTTATTTCCCACAAGTTGAGAACGGAACAATATACTATTTCACATAGCGGAATAAGTATCTACGAGGGTCGGAAGGTGCTGATGCGCTAAGGAGCATGGTACAAAAGAGTGTAGGTTACGAAGATTCAGAAGAAGGCTTGTACGAAATTCTTGACCAAGGCTGGGACGCCGAGGTACCGGGTTTTAGTGACCGCAACCATGGATCGGACGACCATGTCGGTGATTAACGGGGTTGGGATTGTTGCTACGAGTTCGGGGACCAGTGGGGATCAAGAGAGGCAGCTGGCTGCCAGAAGGGATCATATCGCTGGAGAATCGCTAATAAGCGTTCGAGAAATAAGGGAAGGGAGATGGAAATAATGCACTTGATCGGGGCAAAGTCCTCAGGTTCCAAGTGGCGGTCCTCCATGAGGGTACGGATTCGCTCGTACTCAGCGAACACTGTATCATACCTTTTCACTTCGACGGCAATACGGGCAGCAGTGAGCGACAAGACGGTGCAAATGTCACAGTCGAGACGGAGGAGGCCCTCGGTAGTAAAGGGCACCTTCTGCACACGAGTAAGGAGCTTGTCCACCTCAGCCATAATATCCACAATGCGGTCGTAGGACATAATGTCGGGGGACAGGTAAGCCTCGGGAGGCGACCCACCGTTGGCCTGGCTGGAACTCTGGAAGGGAATAAGTGTAGCATCGGGGAAATAAGGAATATAATGCACAGAGGCGCTATTTCCTTCAGTGGAAGGTTTCTGGATGACATTGGGATGGAGGAAATGAGCACTAGTATAGGATCTGGTTGCGGAAATAAGAACGCACCACTTTCTTGGCAGGCGGGTGGCCCGCAATAATGGTTACTCGCGACCCAGAGTCGTAAATAACGTGTTTGGTACGATTGGGGCAGGACTGGATCCAGTGGCCAAGTTCCCCACAGCCATGGCACTTGTTCGCTGCGGTGGCGGCCTGGCTGGGAGGAATGTAGGGCATGTTGGCGTCCGACTCGGACTCCAACTCGGTGGGGACATCGGAAGGACTAAGGCTCTCGGAACGAGCGCGCTTAGGGGCCTTACCCTTGTCCTGGAAATAAGTAAGAAAGGTGTAGGAAGAAATAATGACTGAGACCTACCATGTCAGCTGCGGGACCCTTGGGGAGCTCGAGCGGTGGTCAGTAATCGGAAGTCGTTGGGAGAAATAAGGAGTACCTCTTTGGCAGGCTTAGACGAGCCTTCATCCTTCTTCGAGGATGAACGGGAAGCGTCAGCATCGGGCTTGGGGGTAGCAGGAGGAGCGGCCTTCTCCAGAGTGGCCTTCTCGAGGGCGGCCTTCTCCAAGGCAGCGGCGCGATTGGCTTCGTTGACAGCCTTGACACGTGCACGATGGTCTTCGCGGTATAAGTCAAAGAGACAGATAAATTCCTCAATGGCCTCGGCTGAGGGATCGTCCTTGACTTCGGGGTGGCTACCAGCGGTGTTCATATACTGGCGCACTTTATTCTCCACAGGGTGGATCTTAAAGTGGAACACCATGGACGCGGCGGAGTTGGTGTGATGCGCGTCCTGGAGGAATGGATTCTGGAAATAACGGTCTCAGGTGGAAATAACGCGACGGAGGTTATAATAACACACGAAGAGGGCGCAGATGTCATCTGCACCGTCGAGCTGCGCATGGATCCCATTGGTGTTAGACAATGCCATGAACTTGGGGATCTGACAGAGAAGCTTGGCCCACTGTTTGTCCAAACCAGCGGGCGGCTTGAACTCAGGAGTCTCGGGAGTACTGGTCATGGTGTAACGATGACCGAGCTGAGGAATGAAGACGGAACTGGTGGGAATAGCAGGAGGAGTGCTAGAAATACGGAGGGCAGTGAGAACGACAGCTAGTTCTTCGGCAGAAATAGCTGGGAGCGTTGAGAACGGAGATTGCATGAACAACGGGAATGTGTTCAAGATTCTCACTGGGACAGCGAGTTTTTAAATCGGGGGAGGAAGCGGTTAACCGGCACGAGAAATTGCGCGATTAACCTGCTGTCCGCCTTATTTCACAAGCGAAATAACGGTCCATGTGGATGGAATTGACCAATCCCAGTCTGAGAAATAAGCAGGATTGCCTATTTCAGAAGGACAAGACCGCTTAAGAGCTCTGTGATGGCACGATAAAAGATCCTGGCGATAGAACGCTAAGATCCCAACGTGTGTCGCTAATTCCGGCGGCGTCCGGCTGATTTCCTGAAACCAGGGGCAATATGCAATATGTCCTGGAAAAGATGGGAATACTGGACTACGGACAGGAATAGCGTATGGTGGAATAAGGGGACACACAGAGAAACACCTATGATGCATATTTCCTCAAGTTATAGTTGAGGACCCGCTTGGAGCAAGGATGCGGAGGTGCTTATTCCCTGTCTCAAACTCTTATTTCGTGTTTGATGGGATCATCGGCTATTGACTTAGTGGTTCAATATGGATTGCTAAGAGTGATGAGTCCGATGATCGGACGATGGCTTATTTCCGGAAAGTCTTATTTCTATCAACAGTCTTGGACTTGTGAATTTCAAGAGAAAAAGGGCTCAAGGAAATAAGTTCTTGATGACTTAGAGAAGTTATAACACGAAAGAGGGCGCGAGAAATAGTGCTTGATTAGGGCGAATAGCCCGAGTTATGTACAATTTTTCTTATTATGCTACACTATTCTACCAGTATTGAATAGTGAGCGCGAGCACAGAGATTGCAGTAGCGGGAGCGTCGTTATTGTGAATCTGGGAAAGGGTTAGCAGAGATACTTACAACGGGGTTAGGGGACTTACGTTGAGTAAAAATCAGCCAAGTCCCTCCTACCCGGAAGTCGACGGCGCAGGCTTCTGAAGAACCTTCGTTGGCGAGCGGGCCGCCAGCTTTTGCGGGACCTCGTCGTCGTCGTCGGAATCATAAGGCACGAGACTGCCGTCAGGAACTTCCTTTGGTGAGGAAAGGTCGAGTTCGCCAATGGCATCCTCTTCATTGTCGACATTGGGTTCCTTCACCGGCTGGGCGAGCTTGGCGTTGTAGAGACCGATGAGGGTGTTGAAGGCGGCGGCGGCGTCCTCGTCTTTCTTAAGGTCCGAAAAGAGGATATGAAAGCCCTCTTTGCCAAGAGCGTCGGCCTGGTTCCGGATCGCACAGCGGAAAGTGTGCAGGTGGAGACAGAACTCCCCGTGCGACATGACGAAACTGTGGCGAGTGGCGGCGACCATGTCAGCGACATGCTTGAGTCGGGCGACGCTAATCGGGACTAAGGACGGTTAGCTGGAAGAAATAAGGAGGGAGAGCAGGTTGGTGCACCAGTAGGCAGCAAGACGGACGCCTTATCCGCGAGGTTGTACATCAAAGCTGCGAAGTGCGCCGTGTCCATCGTGTGATCGCAAATGGCGCCCATCTTCTTGAAGGAACAGGACTGGCAGGTAACACCCACACTGTTGGGCTGGCACTTGACCCGAAGGAGGTTGCATGGAGTACAGCCGATGAGTGGCTGGGCGGGGAGTTAGCAAGTCCTTGGGATAGGATAGAGAAATAGGGCATACCTCGACCGCGTTCTCGATTTCAAGGTCGCGGACAGCTTCCAGCGAGATCAAAGGCATAGGGTCCACAGGCGCGGCGGTATAGTCGGCGGTCTTGGTCTTCCTGTGGATATTTGTCACGCCGACATGAGAGTGCGGGTGAGGGATGGTGGAGCCCTGTTTCCGGGAGACGGAGATGGTGACGATGAAATCGTCGGCGGGGAAGGTGGCTGAGGAAACAGGAAGGTCAAGATGGGCTTGAGACAGGGAGAGAAGTCAAGAAAAATTTACCCAACCGATCTCGTGTCTTGAGTCCCCGATCTCCTTCAGTCTCATCTCGATGGCTGGAAGAGTCTTGAGGAGCTTGGCAGCGGTTTTCTAGGGGGAAGATTGAGCTGCCAACCTAAGGAGATAGGCGAAGGAATGGGACGTACGGAAGGAGCATCGGGCACCGGTGTCTTACGGACGACCACCTTAGCTGGGGTGGGCTTGTCTGCGGACCGAGTTTTGCGGGCGGGGGTGCCGGCGGCGAGTGTTGGCTGAGTCGTCACCTCAGAATTCCGGGAATGCTGCAAGAGGGAAGTTAGAAGGAAAGGAATGGGCGTTGGAGGAGAATACACGTACCTTGGATGGTGGAGGGCCATCTTGGGGCGGCTCGGCTTTCGCCTCGACGCTGGGCAAAGAGACTCATCGATGCTTCGGAGCCGGAGGAGGGACGATAGTCATCTTGGCGAGGTGGGGTGCCAACTGAAGTTCGTCATCAGAAGGTTCGCGAGAGGCCCAGGGAGGCTCGACGTTGTTGGGGTGACACGGGGGCTATGAAGAATAAGAAAACAGGCGAAAAGCCCGGTGAAAGAAGGACGTACGGGGTCGTCCCGAAGGTCGGGGAAGATGAACTCAGTCCACTCGTCGTCCACATCGGAGTTGGTCTGAGAAAGCGCGAAGAGGCCGGCGAGGCACAGGGTGATGTCCTTGGGAATGGACTTGGAGGGGTCCAGCGTCGAGACGGCGAGTCGCTAGGCCGAGGGTCAACTTAGACCGAGTCATGAGAATTGGACCTACGAAATAAGGGAGTCCATCATGAAATGCGGTACTGAGGGCCTTTCTCTTGATGCCATGGCCAGGTGTGCGGGCGCGGAGGGCAAAAGTAATGAGTGTGCGACCAGCTCTGTTGCCCAGAGAGTGCCAGAAAGGGTGGTCTTGGAAGGCGGGAAGAGTGGTGGTCGAGAGTTTTGGGTAGGAGAAATTGTATCGAGGCGAGGACTTGACAACGGGTGTAGGAGCAACCTCGTCGTCAGAGGAATCAATGATGTCGGCAGGGCGCGAGGACGTCGGACGCTTGAGTGAGGAGGACATGGTGGAAGAAAAGAGAGGACGATTTGGCGGTGAAATGAATAGAGAGGGGCTTCCCCGCTCCCGTCATTTCTGGAAAAAGAAGCCGCAGCGCTAAGCGGCTTCTCACACGTAAAAGAAGCGTGCACAGCCTGCGCACCCAAAAATACTGGAAACACGTTCCAGAATTAAATGGGTAGGCTAAAATTGGGCGTCCCTGAGTGGGGACCTCCAAAGGGGCGAGGCACTTAGCAAAATTTGGCGAAGGGCCGTTGGAAATAAGGCGGACTGCCGGAAATTAGGGTTTCCGGACAGGGGAAATAGACTCACAGGAGAAATAAAGAGTTGTGGGTGTTTAGGGGTGAACTTGTGACAAGACACCGGAGTTTTGATCGTGGATCAGCGAAGATCCCGGTCTTCAGTTGAGGTCATAATTGGTGGCGGTGTCGCGTCGCTAAGACTGGAAGGTCAAAGCGAGTAAGAAGAAGTTCGGCATGTCCAGAAGGAGACAAGGTTGACCGGGACGGTCAACATTTCAAAAATAGGGGAGATGAACTGTCTGGAATTGAACTATACCTAAACACCGCACTTTTCGCGCGTTTCGGAATAGTCTGATTACAGTATAGGCTTATTTCTGAGAGCTAGTATACAGTCTCGGTATAGCTGGCAGGGTCAGAATCACAGAGTAACGGGTACAAAGGGTAGGTGACTACCCTGCGGACTGGCAGTGCTTGCCTCGAAAACCGTAGAGGAAAGTGTAGCCCACAAACCTCTAAAGAGACTATTTCTGGAGCTTATTTCCACAACGAGAAATAAGCCAGAGATACTTACGACGGGGACATGCGGGAATAAGCTTATTTCTGCTCGGCTAAAGGAAGGGCCTTCCATGTGACAGGCGTGTGAGGTCGGGGAAGCTCATACCGGAGGGATTCCGGGATAAGCGAAGGTCGGTTAGGACAATCTGATGGGATTGATCTTATTCCGAGGAAGCGAAGTTGGGAATAAGAAACCTTTCTGGGAAAAGGTTACACTAGGGGTATCTACGGAAAGCTGGAGACCAGGGGAATAAGATCCGATGGTCAGGGGCTACGGGAAAGGGGCAGGAGACAAAAGGGATAGACGGACGAAGTGATATCAGTCAGCCAGGGGACTGGTGTTTTCAAATATCTTGGATGACAAAAGCCGCATGGTTGGGAAATCAGGGACTACCTGGGCACTGGCCAATGGCAATACGCTCGCAGCTATTCCTCCGACAGATAAACGGGAAAGGAGGGACGATCTCAGGCCATTTTACTAATTTCTGCTTGGTTTGAGGACTTTCATATGATTTTGGGATTTGTATAAGTAGTTGGGACATTATTACGAGTAGGACACAGAATCCCCTTGTATTAGTAGGCATAACGCTTGCGATTTGGGCTATTTCTGGGGTTGGCGCAGTGTGTATTGTCGTTGGACTTTAACATTGGGAAACCTTTCTGTTGGAATAAGAAGTTGGTTACTGGAAACATCTTAGGGCGTGATTGAGGCTACATAGTACTGGAATTGAAATTGTTTTATCGTCATTGTCATTGTCATCGCTCATCATCATTGTCAAATTGTATCGCTCATCGTTCATCGTTCATCGTAAATCATCAACCAGGTTCTCTGGGAAATAAGCTTTTGGGCATATATCCTCGTGGAAATAGTCTATTGTTCGCCTCTAGGAGGTCTATCGCACGTCTCCGGACATCACCACCACCACACACACAACACTTGCTTGTCTCATAGCTGCGAAGCTCTTAAACTATCTTATTTCCATTGCTCGATTATCTCTCAGGCCAATTCCTGGTGATATCTTGTAGTGAAGGTTCATCTTTCTGTGGGAATCTTATACCTTCCCTTCAACCTATTGTTAGGCCCTGTACAAGGGACTACCACTCGTCTGTATCTCAGCTCTTGCTTCCTCTGATCGGCCTATTTCTGATCCTCATCTTATTTCTGTGGGCATCACTGCTTATTTCGGAAAGACTTGGGTTATATTTGGGTGATAATTGGATTGTTTGGGTTTAGTTCAGAGCACATTGTTCACCGGTATTTTTCTTATTTGGTTGTTTGGGACATTTACTTGGTACTTCACTCATTTTTTGGTACAGACTCATTGTTTTAGAGACGGGGAGGGTGTAAACCCGTCGGTTTACAGACCACATGGCTGCTTACATACTTAGTCACTTCTTGTTGTTTACCTTGTCTTCATCTACGCTCACCTCGCTCGCTCATTGAATACACCGTGGTCTTTTTGACTTGGGTGTGATAGCTTTTTAGTGTTTAGTGTCTGGCCGACACTCTTCCATGTAGCTGCTATTCTGCTAGGCTATGCACAGGAAACAATACTGTACTATTATGACCAAAGGTTCACGGGGTGTCACCCGTCACCTCAAGTGTTCACTGGGAAAGCTGTTCATTGATCGGCAATCACAACAAATTCCCTTATATGGGGTCCAGCATCAGCCGGACCAGAAATTTTTGATGTTTTTTGCCTATTTGGGCTCGGAAAAATTGAGTGTCACTGTCACAGGTACCAAAAGTGTTCAGTTCACGGGTGGCTGTCACCCGTCACCTCAGACATGAACCTTTGGTTGTAATAGTACAGTATACGAACTGGGACTTCACACACCTCGCGGTCCCGGAGAGTCTTCATGGGGAGAGGTCATGGCTCACTGACCTGGAGTGCACACTCATTGGCTGCATTCCCACATTGAGTCTGAGTGAATTGCAAGGGGGTACTTTTCTGTGAATGGCGGAACATACACCGGTTTTTGAAATTTTGACATACCATGTGACATCCAAATAAGGCAATGCCGGCGATCAAGTCAAGCCCGCGTAAGCGGAATCATCCAAAAATCAAGCCACATGTTGTGTTTGAACAAGACTCAGACTCATGAATTATATCTTGCTCAAGGCTCACAATGCTCATGGTGTTCCACTCGACAAACATCAGGTGAAATTAAGTGGAAATTCACCAACTATCTACCTATTTCTTCACAATACGGTTGTGATTCAAGTCCAACTCCGGCGGATGATCAGTATTTACATAGGGAGCCCCTGACATTGAGTATCTTTCACATACCAGTTCTGGTGGATCCATCAGGAATGTGCTCGGCGGTGCAAAAAAATTACTTGTGCTCATGATTGAATTTTTCAAATTGATGTGTAGTCCGCCCGACCAAATGCGGAAGCATGGCAAGATCACGGTAAACATACACTCAAAGATCATTGTGGGTGGGGAATGGACATTGAAGTTAACTTAGGAACCACTTAACACGATCCTGACTCCGATGAGCACTGTTGGAGGTGAAAAAATTAATAGAACAAGAACTCCTCAGTCACCGTAGGGTAGAGACTCAATGTATTAGATACCTAATAGAACAAGAACTATGGTACAGTGAGTAAAGGAAGATAGAGATACAATGACAGACATACCTCCTCAGTCACCGTAGGGTAGAGACTGAGGAGGGGGAAAGTGCGGAAGGCACTATAAGTAATGGATGCCAAAGATGGCATCTTAGAAGTAAGATGTAATTAAGATCCGGGCGGACGCACTTCGGGAATAGAAGCAATATGTACGTAAGTGATGTCCGTGATCACGCACTCTGATGGGGCGTAACTCCATCACTCCCCTCGACGCAGCAGAGAAAGAGAAAATAGTGAAGAGAAAGCAGCGGTAGCTCCCCTGAGCCATGATGTAGTGGAATCTAAACCCATCTTCCCAATGAGTTCAGCATGCCGTGGATATGGAAGGGGTTTTGTCATGATGTCTGCAATGTTCTCCTTGGAAGTGATATACCGGAGTTCCAAGTCGCCCTCACGAACACGTTCACGGACATAGTGATGACGGAGTGCAATGTGCTTCCCACGTTTATGGCCTTTTGTTGACTGTGCAATAGCAATAGCGGCAGTGTTGTCACAACGCAGAAGAGCAGGACGAGTTTGAGGAAATTTCAACTCATCCATAAAGCTGTACATCCATTCCATTTGCCGTGCACCACGTGCAGTAGCCATGTACTCGGATTCTGCTGTCGAAAGAGCAACAACATGTTCTCGGTGGGCTCCCCAAGCTACAAGACCACCACCCATGGTATAAAGCTCCCCGGAGGTGGAACGCATGGTATCAGTGAATCCTCCATAGTCAGCATCGACATATCCGACTGGCTTTAGACTTGTACCAGGATAGTAGGTAATTTTGTAATCCATGGTGTTGCGCACATAGCCCAGACAATGTACCATTTCATTCCAATGAGCTGGACCTGGATTGGATGCAAAACTGCTCAGGATGTTAACAGCAAAACCGAGATCTGGACGGGTAGCAATCATCAAGAACATCAGTCCACCGAGGATGGAGCGGTATGGCTTGTCAGCCATGAAATCCTGGTCCTCGCGAGACAAAGGGAAATCTGACTTGGTGAGGGAGACATTAGGTGACAAAGGAGTTCGCTTGAGAGGCACATTTTCCATGCCATAGCGTTTGAGTAGACGCTCGCAATATGCAGGCTGAGAGATGGAAATAGAACCATCGGGGTTGTGGTCCACTTTGATGCCAATGACATGGCTCAATTTTCCCAAATCGGTCATGTCATACCGTTCCCCAAGTTCACGTTTTGCACGCTCAACCTCCTCATCCGACTCCGAAATTCCAGTAACATCATCGGTATAGGTGCTGGTAATTGTGGTGGGCTGACCATTCTCCCCGAGACGGACACGGACAGACTCATCTGCACGTGAACGGCGGTAACCAAGGTCACCATAAGTTCTATCCAGCTCCTCCCACCAGTTACTGGCACCTTGCATTGTACCATAGAGGCTGAAGTCAAGCTGGCAGATCAAGCTTTCACTCCCCTTAACTGCCATTCCCTCTGGTTGAGCCATATAAACCTGCTCCTTCATTTTGACAAAATCAATGCCCCAGGTCTTCCAACCCTTCGAAGCGGCAATAGCAAGTGTCATCCGGAGTGACTCGTAGCGCACAACAGAGGCATAGGTGTCGAAGAAATCAAGGCCAGGGATCTGGGTATATCCTTTTGCAACGAGGCGAGCTTTTCGTTTGACTAGTTTGCCATTCTCATCGAATTTAATATCGAAAACCCACATAGTCTTCATGATATTGGCCCCCTCAGGACGAGTCACTAAATGCCACACTTTTCGAGTCCGAAGACGATCCGACTCAATCTGAATCGGCCCAGCCCACAAATCAGGACGTGACATTGCCTCTTTATAATTCCGTGGAATCCAAAGGACATCTGGGTTGACATCGGTAAGGAATGCAGCAGCAGCTGGGGGCAGACCCATGTCATCAGCAGCAGAGGCAGCATCATTAGCCCAAGCACGACCCGGCTGTGCAGCAGCCTCTTCGATCCGTGCTTCGCTTTCAACTGAGTCTTTCATTGCAGCTGTCTGTTTACGTGGACGGGCAGAACGACGTGGAAGTGGATCAACTGGTGGAACTGGGGCAGGAGCAGGAGCATCAGGAACAAGAGCTGGAGCTGGATCTGGATCAAGGGGAAAACGAGGTCCCATACCATCAGGTATGTTCCTATCATCCTCATCCGGGACATCTTCGTCAGGGAAGTCAAATGTGACAGTTTTTGGATGTGGTGGAGGATTCCCAGGAGGTGAAGGAGGACCGGGAAGAGCAGCCTCATCCGGGATATCTTCGTCAGGGAAGTCAAATGTGTCTTCTGGATCAAATCCAGTACCTCCCCTCTCTGGCACAGTCAACTTTGTCCTGTGCGGAATACCCTCTTCGAATACAACATCCCGAGACTTGTAAATTTTTCCAGTCTTTCTGTCTAGCAATTTATATGCACCACGTCCAAAATATCCGATGAGCTGAGTTTCAAGTGACTGGTATGCCAGTTTACCTCCCCATGCTGCACTTTTGGTGGGAATTTTCATATATGAAATGCAACCAAAAACACGCAAATGGGAAATATCAGGTTTATGCTTTGAGAAAGCTTCAAAAGGAGTGATCCCAGGATTGCGCGTGGTTGGAACATAATTCCCAATTGCTACAGCTGCAGCAGCCACATCACACCAGTATTTTGGTGGTAAGTCAGCAGCTTTGAGCATTGAACGTGTTTGACCAATGATAGTACGTATTCCACGTTCGGCAACACCATTTGCAGATGATGAGTATGATGGAGTGGTTTCAATGACAATTCCAGCTGCAAGACAATATTGAATCCAGTCCTGCATGAACTCTCCACCACCATCAACCCGCACAATTTTGACCTTCTTCCCAGTTTGGCGCTCAACTTTGGCCACATACTGTTTGAATGCCTCAAGTGTGGTTGCCGATTTCTTGTTGCTCAAGAAGAAGACATCTTTACATCCAGTATGACCATCTGTTAACAGCATCATGTAGAATTTGCCACCACATGATCTCGTGCGAGCTTTACCCCACAAATCAAGATGGATCCGCTCAAGAACTTCAGTTTCATGCGAGACAATTTCGTCAAACGGACGACGCGCATGTTTTCCATAAATACAGTCCTCACAAGCTCCAGGAGTATCCAACATTGTTATGTCCAGCCCATCTACCAAGCCCTTCATTGATTTTATCCGACCATCTCCTACATGTGCAAGTCTCCCATGCCAAGTTGCAAGGTCGGCAGGACGGGTCTGAGAGCGAGAACGTGAGAAGAATGCTAGTGGTGAATGTTCCATAGGAACTACATACGTTCCATTGGCAAGTGAGCCTATCATGAATTCACTGCCAGTAGGAGATGTGAATTTAACACCACTGTCTTTGAAAACAACCGTGCAGCCCTTGGATGTAAGACGGCTGACCGAAATGAGATTAGCTGCAAAGTCAGGAGCATGGTAGGCTGTGAGTTCCAAGATAGTAGCCTTTCCGTTCATTTCGACCTTCTTATAGACTGTTCCTTTCCCCAGAATACGGAATCTGGATCCAGCTTCCGCTGCCTGCCCTGTCATGTTCTCGAGAGGTTCATAGGTAACGAAGTCGGCACGGTCAACGATGAAGTGTTCACTAGCACCAGAGTCAATGAAATAGGGCTTCTCGCAGCGAGCATGGAATGATGTGGCAAGGTTTTCAGCAGGAATGCCCACAGTAGGAGGCTCAGTTCCTCCAGTAGCCATCAGGGCAAGGAAGTCGAACTGGTCCGATCCACCGCTAACATCCAACCATTCTCCACCGGTGTTAGCTGCAACAATGGAGGAAGCAGCAGCAACAAATGCTGCATTGTGGTGTGCATGTGCTACAGCCGCAACTGGGGGCGGTGCTGGTGCCACACCGACACGCTTCCCTTTCCACCAAGGAGGATATTCACCAGGTTTTCCACCACCAGGATGGAAGCAGTTCTGGATGAGATGGCCTGGCTTCAGGCAATTGGTGCAGTGGAGGCCAGGCTTGGCAACAAGTGCCTGTACTCCAGTCAATGGTGAAGAAACATCTCCTTTAGGTGCATTTTTCCGATTGTAATGACGATTGCAGTGTGCAATGACAGCAATAGAGCCAGTCATTGTGTCGAGGATAGGGAGAAGGTCATCCCAGGAGTGTGGAAGGGAAGTGATGAAGAGTTCTGTGAACATAGTGTCGTCGATGTTGCCTCCGTGCTCATTGACAGATGCCCACAATGTGCGCATTGACTTGACATGTTCCTCAATGTGGCTGGTGCCATCATAGAATGTGGTACGGAGTTTGCGCTGTGCATCAACCAGTCCCAAGCTCGTGGTTTTGCCAAATGCAGCCTTGAGCTTCGCCCAAGTCTGTGCTGTGGTCTCTGCACGGTCCAGTCCAAGTGCAACGGGATTGATCACATTCCCGAAGAGAAGTCCGTGAGTGAATGCCTCACGCTGAACGTATTCCTCGTCAAAAGGTATGGGAGAGAACCAAGGTGTAGGCACATAGATTGGCTGTATAGGGTTCGAAGTAGGTTTCAAGGTAGTCCCTGTAAGATAACCAAGTACGCCCCGAGCAGTGCAAGCATCTATAATCTGTCCCGCAAAGGCTGTAAAAGACTGGTCCGAGCGACCCTCAAAGCGATCGGATTCCGGCAGAAGAAACTGTGTAGGGATAGAATTCATCGTTATCGATGATAGTAGGTCGACCAGTATAGTCTGTGAGTCAGTAAACACTTATGTGCACGGTGGAGGTTTGTTCAGTTAGAAGCGTTGGACACGGGGCCCATAACCTAATAGAACAAGAACTCCTCAGTCACCGTAGGGTAGAGACTCAATGTATTAGATACCTAATAGAACAAGAACTATGGTACAGTGAGTAAAGGAAGATAGAGATACAATGACAGACATACCTCCTCAGTCACCGTAGGGTAGAGACTGAGGAGGGGGAAAGTGCGGAAGGCACTATAAGTAATGGATGCCAAAGATGGCATCTTAGAAGTAAGATGTAATTAAGATCCGGGCGGACGCACTTCGGGAATAGAAGCAATATGTACGTAAGTGATGTCCGTGATCACGCACTCTGATGGGGCGTAACTCCATCAAAAATTTCTCCACTGGAAAAAAAAAAATTGGGCTCCGCCGGCCGACCAATTAACCAGGGTCCGGTCCGGCATTCACGGCCCGGCACCCCCTTGGTGAATTGATAGTTTCTGTATGATGTTTTTTATTGTGGTCATTTCGTTTTCGGGTTTTGATCCTGTAATTGTAAGTCTACCTGTGTTTTCGGAGTATCCTTATGTTGTCGTATTGCTATTTTGTTGATTTCCATATAATGAGAAACATTTTTCCTTCTCGGCTATGTGTGAATCCTAGGAGGCTGTGCTGTGTGGGCCTGGGCCTTCCTTTAACGCGTGCTGTCACATTTGTTCATGACGCCGAAAGTTGAATTCAAACTTCATGAATCAAATGGACCTCAGGAGTCAGTGATCAGTCCCCCGAGTTCTTTGTGGACAGCTTCGTGCAAGTAGTGTGTATATTAATATCTAGTGCGTATTACGATGGCTGCGCAGGTGAATGGGCATTGTGGAACATTTACCCTTTTTCAAGTTGCTTCTTCGCGTTCCCGACGCGTCTCTGAGTGCCCGCGCGCCGCGTATTTTGGGCAGCTGGGCTGGGCACTGCATTCCTTTAACGCGTGCTGTCACAGTTCGTGACTCGTTCATGACGGTCGTGTGAAACTCACGCTACTTACTTCAAACGCACTGGACAAACAGACGCAGGCTCAGGACACCAAACCGTCGACATGGTCTCCGAAACTGACAGGAAAGGCTCATCTTGTCAACCACGTAGAGGTGCCTGCGACGCTTGTAAGAAACGCAAAAGTATACTCGGACCTCAGGCTCCTATCCTTTGGTTCGCTGATTAAGGTCCTAGTTAGCTGTAAGGGAGGTGGACAAATTCCCGGAGGCCGGTGTGTACGCTGTACGGCCTTGGGAATCGATTGTACTCGTCCAGATCTCACGAAGGTGCGGATCGGACACAATTTTCTGGGAACGTGAACTTGAGTTTGACAAAGGCCTTGACGTCGACGAATGGGTTCGCGTTCTTGGTCCTCTGTTTTCTCGGAATTTCATACTTCTCAGATACGCTGCGGCCTTGGAAGGTCGCATTGACAAGATGGAGCGGTTCCTCACCGAGGAAAGAGGTGTTACACACGTCCGAAATTCACTTACTGACGTCCGTGTCGATTTCTACAGCTCTTGCCAGACATAGATTTCGCAGAACAACTTGAAAATGAAAACGACGTCGAGCTTCTCCTTCCTCAACACGTCGAGACACTCCCCCGAAACGACGGCGACTTGGCGGACGGACTGAACAGATTAAAGCTGGACCCTGGAAAACAGCGCTTCTACGGCAAATCCAGGTGAATGCCCTGCATTTCCCCATGCTTTGAACTCGACCTCATTCGAGACCAGCGGGATCCAATTTCTTCAAACAGTTTTCAGCTTTCGGGCGCATTTGGCCGGAGTAGAGTTTTCCCAGATGCGACCCACAGGGGCATCCACAAAAAGGGACGAATTTTGGGAATTAAGTTCGGTGCGTTATTCGGTAGGTAGCAGTCGGTGTTTTGATTTCATATTTTACATTACAAAGTGGCAACTTCCACCTCCCGATGAAGATATTCCCCAGTACTCGTTCCCTGAACCCGATCTACTTCTCCACCTTGTGGACAAATATTTCGCGGAAGTCAATTCTTTTTGGCCTGTTCTCCATCGCCCTACCTTCGCGCGCAAGGTCGCAGACGAACTGCATCTTCGGGATCACAGATTCGGCGGAACGCTGCTCATGGTGGCAGCCTTAGGAGCCCGTTATTCTGATGATCCCCGAGTACTTCTTCCAGACTATACCCTTCACTATGCCGGCTGGAAATGGTATAGTCAGGTTCGCGTTATACCCAGGCACTTGATTTATAAACCCGATCTATACGAACTACAAACGGTTGCTCTTTCTGCATTGTACCCCAAGGCTTTTAGTCCCACAGCAGCCTGCTGGACGCTAGGTTTGCGTTGTCCCTTTCGTTGATAGGACAGAAACTGACGGTGTCTGCAGTGGGATTCGGTTTGCGACGAGCTCAGGATGTCGGTGCCCATCGGCGAAGGAAGCAGGAGCACCCGACGGCTGAAAATGAACAGTGGAAACGAGTGTTTTGGTCTGTCTTTATTTTCCTGTGTACGCGAGATGCTCACATCTTCTCCAGGGTTCTGCTTTGTTTAGATTGGGTGTCAGGCACGCACACGGGGCGTCCTCTGATTATGCACGACCAAGAGTACGCCCTTACTCGCTTTGTTTCGTCAAACCCACAAGTCCCACCAGTTTCGATCAAGAACTTCCCGTCGAGTGCGATGATGAATATTGGGATCTCCCTGGGCCTCGGAATTTTAAACAACCGAAGGACAAGCCCTCACGCTTATCCTACTTCATATGTTATGTCAAACTCCTCGAGATTCAAGCCGCCGTTACCACGACCCTGGTAAATGTTCTTTGATCGGTCGACTGAAATCCTACCACGTTCCGGCGTTCTGACTATCATAAGTATTCTCCTAGAAAACCACATGATCTTGGCGGTCGCTCCTCTCCGCCTACAGACACACAGTGCATCATGGCATTCGATTCTGCCCTCAATGCGTGGCTGAATGACATCCCCGAACACCGTGAGGCGTCCTCTGGCCCTTTTTACCGTTTTTCTGATCTTTTTGATTGTAGTGAGATGGGACCCTGAACACCCAAATATATTACACTTCAAGCAATCGGCCCTTCTTTACGCAGGTATTCAAGCGCGTTTGTGCCTCATAAATCGTCTTTGATTGTGACTCTAAAGCTTATTACAACGTTCAAATTTTGGTGCGTCCAACGCTTCGTTTGTGAACAGCTTGTTTCTAAATGGTACCTGGTGTGGCCCACAGGTGCATCGGCCATTCATTCCAGCTCCTTTTAAAGTTCCCCCGCCAGGTGAATTATCATCTTACCATTCTCAGCGCGCTCTTATGCAGCTTACCGCAGGTGCGCTTCCCTCCTGTACAATCTGCAGTAACGCCGCACGTCAGTGTGTTCGAATTTTCGACGTCTACGAGCGACGCGGAATTTTGCCCTATTATACAAACATTCTGGCAAGCACTGCACACCATCGAACCTTTTCTCTTACATTGACCGGGTCTTAGCCCGTGGCGTTCGTGGCTGCTACGGTTCTTCTTTTATGTTCATGGGGCGGCAAAAACACAAGTTCCAAAGAGCTAGATCAGGTTCATTCTTGTCTTAAACTGACGAGTGGTGCTGAAAACAGGTGTGTATTGCCATCTTGTTCTTCAAGCATCCTGTCCTGAACGATACAGATACCTAGCGGCCGGCCGCTACAGGTATTGTTTCATGCTATTTGTTTGGCATTCTCATCAATATTTCATCCAGCGACGTCTTAAACCGCCTACTGTATGCCAGCGAAAGTCTTAATCAGCTGTTTGAAAACCCGCAATTCCCGCCGTTACCACCTTCGACACGGCGCGATGAGACATCTGCCACTATACAGCGCTTGGGTGTAAGTCCGATTGTATTTTGATGCTGCGTCGTTAATTTCCTTTGCTGGAAGACCGACCCGGCCTCGCAGTGGCCGGCTGCGTTAATTCAAGACTTCGAGGCAGCTTTATCCCAGATGGACCAGCCCTTCGACTCCCGACTCCCAAGCCACTATCCAGAGAATAGCCTAGACAGCACATTCAGCCATCCAGCCCAAATGTATCAATTGGAACTCCCCACGAACATAGATATACCGCTGTTTCCTGGTGACATGGTCGCAAACGCGGACGTCATGGCACAGTGGTCCGCCGCTCCTTCTGGCTTCAAGTGCGCACTTTTCTTGACTCAGCCTGAGAGCCTTCTCTTTAATTTTTCCCCAGTGTGGATGAATGGTCATATGTCATACCTGAGCTTATGTACGGCCTGCAGTATGAGCAGTTCTCTGATGTGGCCACCGAGACAAATCTGCCTGGGTATCTGTGTGTATTTTCACCCCATCTGGTGTCGCCATACTCAAACTCTTGCTAGGAACCCACGGCAGGGCGAGAACTTTTACTGTTGAAATTGCGCAGGTACTTCTGTATGCCTTGGATGTTGCGATTCGGCCTCGCCGCACCTGAATCTACCTCTATTACCCCGGCCTGAACGGAGTAGGAGGCAATCACACACTGTGCGCCTCAGTCGCGTCACCTAAGAAGAACCGACCCCTATGCCATCCCGGACATTGATGATACGATACATCCCGCAATGCACTGGGTTTGAGGGGTTTGAGGGCGTGGAGAGCGATGAGCACGAGAATTATAGTACATACAGAAACGACAATAGAACAGCGACGACTCAATATGCTACGTTCACGCGCTTGTTCTCAAACTCATCCCACCGCGCGAGAGCATCCACCACAAAATGTGCTGTGTCCTTTCTTGAGATCGTGTATCCGCTCAACTCTTGCTCGCTGACGCGGTATTTTTTCCCCTTGCCTTTGGCTTCCACTTCATCCGCCACACACTTACCGTCGGTCAACAACGCTGGCCGTATGACAAGGATGCGCTTGAGCGATCCGGGCGCGGGGAGCCCTTTTCGCTCCGTCCACCCCTCGCCCAAGATTTCGTCTTCGGCCACCGGTCCATCGGCCTTGGGATCCCACGTCCACCCAGCGCAGCGCGCGATGGCGCGCTCCATGCCGATTTTGTCTTTGTGCGGGGCGGCGAGGACGACGCCATACATTGGCTTGAGCAGGAGTGGGAGGGCGGCGTGTGCGGATGGGGTGAGGCCTGTGGAAGAGATGACAATGATCTTGGGTCGCGGGGCGTCGGCGTATGTGGGCATCGTGCAGAGGACGTTCAGCAGGCACTGGGTGACGAGGTTGGCGGGCGTTTGAACGAAGCCTTTGGAGAGGTGGAATTTCGGGTATGTACCTTGGAAGCGGGTCAGTGGCTGTAGAAGACAGAATACTCATAAATAAAACATACCGACGGAGAAGATGGCAGCATCTACGACGCCGGCCTCGGTCCAAGCACGCTCGGTGTCTGCCTCGATACTAGCGTCGCCTTTCACCAATCGAGCGTGGCCAGACTTGAGATATTTCTGGATGGTAGCGTCCCCATCGAAGGCAGAGGGCCACCGGAGGAGGAAAGTCACTGTCGCGCCTTTCTCTGGAGCACACAGTCAGGGATACTGATTTATGAGTGGAGTGTGAACCAACCGAGGAGGCGGACAGCAGAAAAGTATCCGATATTGCGCGAGGCGCCGAAAGACAGGACGTTCATAGGTGCCATGGTGTTGTGGAGCTTGGGTTTTGAGCGGAGAAACAGTGAATTAATCCTTTGCTTTTATAGCGTAGCTCGAGTGATCGTAGTAGAAAGCCTCTTGATCGCAGTTCAAAGGCTAAGACAGCGTCCACGAATCAGCGTTTGCGCAGACGGCAAGACGGACCAAAGACGGACACCACTCGCAGCACTGCAGCAATCGCAGCTCAGATCTTCATGTGCTGTACGCCGCCGCAGACCGTCCAATTCACTGTGCCGACAAGGTACGTTAACGCATGCCGTGAAGAGGTTGCGAATTCAATTCGTTTTTTTTGGCGCGGCCACATGGCGGAGGTGAAGTGGAGACTGCCGGTGGCCGGGCCGGCTTTCCCATCTCCCAAAACAAGGCCAAACGGCGGCGTTCAATCTGCTCTTACCCGCGGTCCGCGACTACTTACTGTGCTCTTGACCGCGCCTGCTTGCATGTTGGCCTCTGGGATCTGTCATCTTAAAAGTTCAAACTCAAGTCCCAAGGGTCTGTCTACGGTCCGCCAAGTTGTTCCCAAGCTATTCCCAACTGTGACCCCCGCAATTGATAAGTAGTAGACTGCAACGCTACGCCATTTGGGTTTTTGGCAAGCCCACATCCAAAGGAGTTAACGAGTTGCGCAAGCAAAAAGCTTGGCAATCTTTCACTCTGCTCTTCATTCATTCATTCATTCACTCTGCTCTACACCCAATCTACATCCTTGGCCTCAACTGCTCGTTGGAAATGGGACGGCTAATGGCAACATCTCTTGTCGTTTTCCCCTGGCATATCCCGGACTGCCCTTTGAATACCGATTCAACCGGGCTATCGAAGACGCGGAGGCAACTGGCCGTATCAAACCGGAGCCTCAGTCATGCCCAGAAATAATATAAAATGGAGACGCGGGCAGGAATTCAATTGCAGAGCTGAACTTCACAAATGGCGTCCCCCACAAAGCCTACATTCGTCCTCGTCCCCGGGATATTTCACACCGCGGCACACGCTCAAATTCTCGTCGACTCTCTTCATGCAAAGGGTTATCCCACACACGTCGTTTCCCACCCGACCATTGGCGCGCTTGCTACCAGTGCACCGGCCAACGCTGACGTCGTCCACCTCCGCCAGGTCCTTGAGGAACTGGTCAACAACCAGCAAAAGGATGTTGTCCTTTTTTGCCACTCGTATGGCGGTGTCCCTGGCTCTCAGAGCGTCAATGGGCTCGAAAGAAGTGCGAGAGCAAAAGCAGGCCAAAAGGGCGGTATCGTGAAAATCGTTTTCCTCAGCGCTGTCCTTCCGCGCGAAGGCGAGACTATTCCACAGACTATGGCAGGGGCGGAGCTTCAGCCTGGAGAATGGTTCGAGATGGATGTAAGCCTCCCAATGCGTTTCTGCCAGGTCTGGTGTTGAACGCGCGATGCAGCAGGCGACCGGCACCTCTTTCGCAAACTCCAAGGCTGCTGCAGTTCTATACCACGACCTCCCGGACGAGAAAGCCGAATATTGGGCGTCAAAGTTGGAGCCTATGTCGGCGAACCCGGTCCTTGCGCCTGCGACCAACGTCTGCTGGGACGCCGATGTTCTCAAAGTGGCCATATTTTTGAAAAAGGATCGCGCATTTGCCTCTCAGGGCCAACGCCGGATGGTCGAGAGGGTGAGAGGTGATAATGGCGATGATTGGAAGACATACGAGATGGACTGTGGGCATAGTGCGAATTTGAGCCATGTAGAAGAGTTGGTGGAAATTCTGACGAAGGCATAGTGGTATCGTCTTTTGAACAAGGTTGAAAGTCGAAGGATATTTTCAACCACGAATGATTATGGTGTTGAAGTGGGTATTTTGCGAGCACTGAGACTCTTGCCTTGCCTTCTTTTGCCTCATCGCATCGAGTCGGGCTCTCACAGCGCGACAGTGCAACAGTTCCGTTCACTTGACACTGAAAGCCTGAAATAGTTGAACATGGTCCAGGTTGAACCATGAATTTCAACACTAATGGTAGGTTCAGTAACATGTCATTATAACGCTGGTTTTAAACTAGGCAATACGTAGTACATAGGGTATGGTATATGGTCGCTGGTTTCTGTGGCGATTTCAGCCGCAAAGAGCCCGGTACGATTCTTGGACTCTGTTAAGCTGGTAATCTGCATCACCGAATAAAATGTGGGTTAAACAAATGAATCTATTCTGGGGGGTCAGACTTGCCTATCAAAGGACATCGCGGGCTGAAAATCGACATGGTGCTGGTCATGATAGCGAGGGCCGACTTGAAGGCGGGGTAGTCGCTATTGGAGACGCTCGCGGTCCATCCTCGAGTTGAAGCGCGTGGATTTTTTATGGCAGCGGTTCCACGAATGATGATTTGGCAAACAGCAACCCACAGAGTCTGCAAAATCCTTGGTTCGTGGGTCGAGAACTAAGAAAAGGTTGAAAAATGCACGCACACCCATGGTCGAGTCGATGTGTTCCCAAACTTGCATGTTTGGAATTCGTTGATTCGCTGCGACTACCGCGCGCGCTGCGTTCAAACATTTGTGGATCGAAGGTGGATTGTCGAATGCACTATGGAGTTGGATAATCGCCACTTGACAAAGGGTGAAAGTGACAAGGCGTTGCCGAATGGCATCAATCGGTCCTTGAACGTTATCGAAAGAGGGGAGGGTTTGGATGACTTGATACAATCCGTGTTCGAATAAAATAAATTGGGCGTATTCTTCCGGATCAGCCAGGTCTGACGACGTGTGAGCAAATATCTCAACCAAAAATAAGGTTCAAATTCGTACTCGTGTGATGTCCACCAGTGTGACTCGCTCTTTCAAACAGGGCGGCCGCTTTGGCATGTTGTGCCAAGGGAGAGCTGGCAGCTTCGAAATAGGCAGCCATTGGATCCTCGAGGAAAGTTTTCATAGTGAAGTGGCCCTGCGGATTAATTGGGACAATACCCTGTCTCGTATCGTTAGAATTAAGTTCACAACCCGTCCAGAAGAAATACTGACAGACTCGTATACCTCCATTTCGAGGGGCCAAGGAATGTCTATTTGCTCGTCCAGGATATCCGATACGCTGGAGGGCCATTGCATAACGACGCTGAAGATTTTGTGGAGCGTCATAATCGTCCAGAAGGCATTCACGCGCTCCCCTTGCTCAACTGCATCGCGGGTAGATGGAAGCGCAAAGGCATTCCTCGGAGTATGAGGACCAGGAAGTTTGTGCAATCCACATCCGATGGCAAGAGAGGCGGCAGTGTTGATGCGATGCATGGCTTCAATAAATCGACCCTGTCGAAGGAAGTACTGTGCTAGTAGGACTTCGGTCTGAATATTCTGAGTCGCCTGGTGAGGCTGCATGGGCGCGACAGGTCGAACGGCTCGGTGGAGAAATTCGGCTTCACGAGCTTGCAAGGCCGGGGCGCCGGATAGGTGAATGCCGAACAGTAAAATCGAATTCAATAGGCTGGGTGAGATGGGCTTTCGCGATTCTGGGGAGAAAACCGATTTCATAATTCGTGGGCCGTTGAGGAAAAATCCAAGTTGTGACGCATGCCGCGCAAACAAGTCCATCCTACAAGCATTGTTAAATAAAATTCTGCGAATCATGTTCGAGTTCTTACAGCATTTTTACTACGTTGGGAGGAGGAACTGGCATCTCCCACCAATTCCGCGGAAGAGTTATTTCAATTTGGGGCGTAGGCTGCGAGCGATCCCTGTTGCAATTGCTCCAAGAGGAAAATGAGCTGCCTGATGGCAGTCCGTCCAGGTGAGGCTCGTGGATAATGACCTCTGGCGACGTTGGAAGCGTTCCACCTAGTTGAAGGATCTTGTGCTCGAGGCTCGCGATGCTGGCTTCCAGTTGCTCGTTTTCCGTGTGACCGCTCCGGTAAGCATATTCACAATCTTGTGCGCGACCCATGCCACAGCACCGACCGCAAGAAGGTCGCGCTCCATCGCATCTCTTGAGGGCGCGTTAAAGAGAGGAAGAACATAAGGAAAGAATCTCACCACTTTGCGTTTCCTGAGGAACCAAAAGTTTAATACTGGAAGAAAAGATACGGAGTCCACGAACCTGCAAAAAAGGCATGCGCCACCTCTTTCGAGTGCCAGTGCTCTGTGTGTCGCGGAAGTCCTTTGCATTGTAATGTTGTGGCAGCAGCATTTCAACCGGGAACTTTATATGCAAGCTGGAAGGCCCAGTGGGGCACTATGTCGGCAGCGCCATCGTGCTCACCGTGAGTACTGGTTCGTCTGAGAGGCAGCCGGGAGAGATATGTGGTTTGAGACTGAGGAATGTGTCCGTCGGCGCACAAAATTAGATGGCAACTTGAACTTGATCCGTCGAAACACTGAAACACCAGCCGCCGACGGAGCGTGAGTCGGAGTCAAGAAGTATCCAGTAAGGACGGCAGAAAGCAGAAAGAATTACAGAGATCCCCACTGAACGACTGGAAGCGGTTCTGGCAAGATCGTTCTTCACCAGTTCTTCATATGTTGGGATCATCCTGGATCACTGCACGGCGCACGCTGATGGCCGTACGAACTTGCCAAATTGGGCATCACTCCGGCCTGCACGGCAACTCTCATAAACTGCTGGTTTGCACTCGGGTCGCACCGCTGGAGAACCGATCTCGCAGAATCCAATCGTAGATAGTTTTATACAACTGGACGAATTGTCAGTGGCCAGTGGAAAAAAGTTCAACTGTGGCTATGCATGTGGTTCAGCTTATGTATTTTACGAGATATTACTTTTTCCCCTTTCTCCTTCAGAAATTAAGACTGAGACCCGAGGTATGTTATGCTACTCTGTCTAAAATGCACTATTCGCAGCCAGAACATAAGAATGCATCAACCTTTCCGAGCCAACCAACATGAGACTTTGGCCACACGCCCTGCAACCTTAAGTCTTTCGGCATTGACGGCGAAACAGAATTATTGCCCTCCACCTCTCGAATAATTCAAGCTGATCTGGGCATTTGAGCTACAGGTTGTTCCTACTTATTCATACCTGCCTCCTCTTGTTTTGGTCAAAATCAACCGTGGGAACAATTCCGCAGGCGATTAAAGTTTCGCACTGCCGAGTGTAGTGCAAGCTGCCGCCCCGACTTGGAAGTTCGCTCGTTTGACACTGCTCATCCACCGTCCGCTACAATTCCCGCTTTTGCGCAATAGGCCCCCCTCTATAAATGCGATTTTCTGCCTTTTTCACTCAACATGAGGGTCGCTCTTTCGCTGGCTCATCGGAGTCTTTAGGGAGTAACGACAGTCTCGTAGCTGTGGCATCCTTGTCCAGTGTTCAACGGGTCACGCCAATTTGGGTATTTTTATCGGTCATTCCTTTTTTTGAATATAAGCATTTTATTTAGCAAGTATGTATTCTATGCAAGGCAACAACCCGCCCAGTTCCCAAGGACCTTCCAGGACGTGGCCAATATTCCGCAATAATTGTGCTGACTTCAATCGCAGGCCAGTGTTTTCGAAGCAAGTATCTCCTAGAAGTCGACACATCGCAACCTCAACTTCAAGTCAAGTGTATTTCTCTTTGCGTTCACAGAGTGTAGACAAGTTACACGCCAACGCCAAGGAGCAAAGGCATCAAAATTGGAATATGGGTACCCGCTGCATCAGCAAATCCTGGTTTTGGCGGGACTTCGCTTGTACTTGCTTGTACCTCTTGTACCTTTTGGACTATGTACGTACCGGTATGTAACCGTTTGTAACTGGCGTGTACCTTTGGGGCATCCACTGTACTTCACTGTTGGCCTAGGTACAGAGCTCTTTGTAGTTAGGGCCCAACTATGTACTGGTCTACATTTTGCCCATACATATCCCTTGACAAAGGGACTCCCACCATCTCTTTGTTCTCAACCACGTGCTTACCAAAACCAGAAAATGGTGTCAGAGACGCAGCACATTGTTGATTGGTTGAAAAGCACACCAAAAGTTGAATGCCAGAGAAAGATGGATTGAGTAAATATAAATAGAGGTACAATAACTAGAAGTACAGTAGAATACGACAATAGAGAAATGGAGGCAGGAATCTAGGAGTGCTCAGCGCGCAGCCAACACAGTCAGCACGAGCAACCCACGCCCTCCGCGAGCCTCCCGACGCTCGAATGCACGCAAGCGCTGTGGCAGCACATGCAGACCGTTGACACACTCTCGCTCACCAACCACCTCAAGCGCCCCGGCATCCGCAGCGCGAACGTCGCGCATCTGTCGTGCAGCACCATCGCAGGCATCCTCGCCAATGTAGGCAAGCAGCTGCGCAATGCAGGCATGCAGGATGAGGAGCTGTGCGCGGGGCGGCTTTGCCACCAGTACCTTTTCAAGTTTTGGACAAAGAGAATGAGATTGAGGAAGGAAAGACACGAAAGAGCGCACCTTGAAATCCTGGGCAATTTCACGTATGAGACGCTGCGAATGAGGAGCTCGGTCGACTATCGGTAGCGACGGATTTCACGGAGAGCGATGGTCCCCGCAAACGATGGGGCTTCTTGACATCACCAACGGCGTTCTGGAGAAATGGAGAAGAGGACTGAGAACGAAGGAAATTTAAGTGAAAAAAGACGAACCGTCGTCGACTTGGGCACTGCAGAAAATTTGTAAGCGAGCTACTTGCGCAGGGCATTGCAGTGCCAGGAAGAACTCGGCGGCGGTGAGGCCAGGCTAGGAGGCAGCGGGATGGAAGATATCGGATTGGAAGGAGTCGGCCTGAAAAGAAAGTAAGAATGGTGGGTAAGAGTAGGCAATGAAAGAGGAGAATGAGACGAGATAGGATAAAAGGATACCTACTTATGTGCAGGGCCCTCATGGCTCCGACATATAGTAAAGCCATAGCATCGCGTTTCGGAGATGCACAAGCGCCAGGCGTCTGTTCCGTGCCTCATTCCAGGCTGCACCGAGTCGGTATCGTGTCAGGTGGAAGGGCATAGTGCTGAGAATGCTGCTGCCCTCTAGGTCACAAAGTAAAAGGGAGAAGACATTGCGGTATGAGGGACAATTCTTAGCGAGTAGAGACAAGTCGAGGGTGGCCGTTTGTTGTGGAGATGAAGGTGGCAGCAGCAGAAGGCTCGAGAATGTTCGGTACCATGCACGTGATGGATCTAGAGCTGGTGCCAAATATTTGGCGATGGTTCGTCTCTTCTTTCACCTTTACCACCACCATCCTCTACTTCTCTCCATCTCCTTACCTTTATCCTTTCAACTCTTTACCTCAATCTCACCTCGCGCCTCAAACACCATGATTGATCACTCGAGGTTCTTCCAAGTACGTGCTTGTCGGCGTTGTCGCCACCGCGCCACCTGCGATGCCAGCATAGCGAAACTGTGAGGAGACCTATAGGAGCAAGGGTTGCGACTTTCTGGTAGGCATATGCATTGTCTCTTTTCCTTTGTGTCCTGAGTCTTGTCGTACTGATTGTTCACGCTGTACAGTTGGTGCCAACGGACTCGGACTAGAACCGGCTGTACAGGACATGAAGTAAGTCTCTTCGCTCTTCTATTCCCCAGCTTCAGGTTAATTACTTACTGCTCAGTGACTTTCAGAACAGTTTGAGATTGTGTTTGCAGGTGTGTTTTTTTGTATCTTTGAATGACCTGTGTCGATGTTTGCTTTTGAGCAGATCACCGTGTATTCGCTAATCACTGCGCGTACGTCCCTCAAATTTTTTATCTATGTCTGTCCATATTGACCGAGTTTCTGAACAGTTAAGCCTCTATTCCGCACGTCCAGCTTCACCGAACTCTATTGTGTATGTCAACTTAATTCCATGTATTGTTTCCTCAACTGATTATTGCTCTGAGTAGAATGGTGTGTTCCCCAGTATCCACTGGGTATAGTGTGCTCATCGCAGAGAGTGGCTGTGCACCCTAGAGTCGCCTCTCGATGCGGATGGTTCCGGCATCACATGATCGGGCTCGTTGTTGGCGGCGGCGGCATCCTGCCTCTTCATGGTCATGCCTGTGCTCGTGCCCCCCCCCCCCCTCTCTCCATATATATGTATGCTGATGCAGCCCCTTTGCTCCCTAGCAGCATCTTGTGCATCCGCCATATCAACTTTGATCATGTCACACCCTCCTCGTTCAACCGGCACGCGATGGCGGCGCTCGCGGACATGGGGACGTTGAAGGTGGCTAAATTCTACTTCCACTCATTATATTAAATTCATTTTTAACGGCCTTATCTTTGTGTTTGCAGGTGCACTGCATCGCGTGCGCCTGCGCCAGATCGCCAAGTGGAGGTGGGTGTTTGTAAGGGCAACCTCAGCTCGGCGCGGAGCGCGGGAGACTAGCGGGAGAATCCGAAGTAACTCAATTGACAGTACTAAATACAGGTTTCTAGAATACGCACCTAGCGGGAGAATCCGAAGAGAAGAAAGGATGAGGATTCCCACGCTAGGCGAGGTTTTTTATAGGTACTAGCCAGTAGCACGTGTCCGGAGGGATCGGCAGTGGTCTCGAGCTTGATCGCACAGCATGTGCCAGTGAGAGCGACCGGACGGAGGGGGGCGGAGGGGAACGGAGTCCGGAGAGACGGGAGGTGACGTTCCGGGTGGAGGCGCAGGCTGAGGTGCAGGTCCGAAGGCCGGACAGTCGGGCGAGGCCGGACGAAGGATCGGACGAGGCAGTGGGGCAGTGCGATGGGCCGGAGCCGGACGGACGGACGGACGGGCAGACGGACGGGTGGTTCCCCTGACAGTGTTGGTCGTTTGGAAGCATCGCTTCGTGTACGTCCTTTGATTTATTCATCTACATCTGTCCTGAAACTGACCCAGTTCCTGTGAACAGTCAAACCTGTATTCCTGGGAACGCAACTTCACCGGCTCTTTTCAGTATGTCCAGTTAATTTACCTGTGTCATTTTCTCGACTGACTATTGCTGTGCACAGAATGGTCTCTCCGCTGAATGTAGTTCTTGTGTGTCATTGCCTGCGTGCCCGTCTCCTGCTAGAGAGTAGATATTATTGTGTCAACAGTGTTTCACCCCAATCTATCTTGATTTTTTGTCTTCTACTGTGCTGTGGGATGAGAATTGAAAGCTGTATTATCTATTTTGAATGCATTAAAACCAGCTGTGATGTTGCTGCATTGAAGTACAAGGAAAGTACAGTCAAGTACAGCACGAGTACAGCCAAGTACAGCTGAGGTACAGAGCGGTACGTACTTCGGCCGAAAGTACAGACTTTCGGCCCAAGTACGTACAGGTACCTAAAGGGGTACCCAGGGTACAGGCGGTACAGGAGGTACAGGAGGTACAACTGGGTACGTACCACTGCGTAGTTGGCCCAGGTTTTGCTGATGTGTTCTCGTGTAACTTTTTAAAGCATTGTTGACGCGTGAGGTTTCTTTTTGCAGCTGTTGTCGTTTCGCTCCCAATCGGGACGGTTTCTATTTCCTCTTCATACTTATTTATCGGACTTTTGACGTCGATCGTATCCGCACCATATAAATGGTGCGGATCGACACTCCGCTCCTCAGTCTCTTACCATCTTCTGGGTGTGACTGAGGGTGCGTACATTCCTTATTCTTTACAGCATATATATTTACTTACCTACCTGTGGGGTATTACTCAGCTGGAAGTCGGAGAAACAAGGTCAAGGAGAAGTGGCATGCTGAAGGCCTACTGTCTAGTCGCCTGCTACTTTGAATCCCGGGCCGAAGCCACCGCCCAGCCTAGAGGAGCAGTGCGCGGAGCAGTGACTCGGGCCCCGGCAGGGACCCGCATAGTCGGGCTGTGTCATAACGCATCCAACTAACACGCATTTTGACCAAACGACATATATACAATGCGACGCTCTGGAGTATGGCAAACGGAAACCAAGCGTCAAGGACGCATCACGGAAATTGATTATAGGTCCCAATGCCTTTGCACGGCCCATCCACCTCAATGCCATTCACATTTTGCACCACCTCCCCATCGGCGCCAAACCGAAGTAGAGTTCCGCCGTTCGGAGCGCTTACATTCAGCGGCTCCCAACCGAGGGTCTGCGGACCATTCTGTGGATCCTTCACGAACGCAAGGATATGATCCTGCATCGAAAGGCTGACCGCCACCTCAAAGGGCGTGGTCTGCCCGAGGTTCGTCAGGAGCCCGTAGGTCCCAAAATTCATCGGCAGGTCGCTGGCGTGGTACGCGCCGAGCCATGTGAATGGGTTGAGGTTGGGGTACGCGCCGGCATTTTGGTAGCGGAAGACAGGGATGCCGAGCGCGTTGCGGAACATGGTCGTGGTCACTGTGGGGCACACCCACAAGGAAAGGTCAAGCGCTAGCACGGCCGGCTCGTACGGCCCTACAGTCAAATTGTCGACAGGATATGTGTAAAGCGACGCCTCCTCGTTGGCGCAGTTGGAGATGATGGCGGGCGACTTGGCGATCTGACCAGCAGCGGCGCGCGCCGGGTAGTCTGAGAAGATGATTTTTTCGTCGGGTACGACGTTGAATGAGAGCGCGGGCTGCGTGCCATTGTCCCCGTATTGCCCGATGAAATTCTCAATCAGGGCAAAGGGCACTGGACGCATGCAGTCAAGCTCGGCTGCACCGTCCGATGGGAAATCGCAGCCAAAGTGCCTGGCGACAAAAGAAAAATTGGTCTGAGCTGCATCCTTGAAAGAAACTATGAGAGCTGTGCCAGATTGCATGAAGTACCCTCTCGCGATCGGGTCGTCGAAGAAGGCGTAGCTGTGGTAGTCGGTGCTCTGTGACCCAGCTGATTGACCCCATTGTACGATTTTGGTCGGGTCGCCTCCGAAACTGGCAATGTTGTCCCGCACCCATTCAAGCGCCATGCGCTGGTCCAGGATGCCGAGGTTTTGCTGAGTGAGCCCTCGAGCATTGGGAAAGCCTGTAGATAGATTTAATTCGGGGTACATAAACAATGTCATCTCACACACCCATGATATTCAAACGGTAGTTAATAGTGACAACAATATGCTCTTGTGACCGCTCCACCCAGCTCGGGGGAAGCTGCCATTCAATGTTGACGCCACCCGTTTGGAGCCCCCCGCCGGTCATGAAGAAGAGGACGGGAAGTCCAGAGTCAACGGTTGCGTTGGCTGGGGTCCAGACAGCGAGGTAAAGGCAGTCCTCGGACGTGTCCTCTCCAACAAGTCCGGAGGTATGGTTCTGGTCACCATTGTATATCAAGTTACCCTTGGCTAGAAACTGGTTCCAGAGCGACGGCGTCGAGGACACGAACTGCGGGCACGACGGTGGAAAATTGTATGAATAGTGGTGGGCCGTCGATTTCGACAGAGCGGCGGGTGGGAGCCACCGTTGAGCGGTAACGGGGGGCTCTGCGAACGCGACAGAGCGAAACTGGCGCGTATTGGGGAACTCAGGGTCAATAAAGCCGGTATAGCTCCCAGTGGATGTGTTGACAGTGAGTGTGTTCGCGCCTAGGACGGATGGAATGGCCAGGGCGAGAGACGCGAGTTTTAACTTCATATTGTTTGTTCTGTGAGGACAGTGTTCAATCGATGTCTTATTTAAATGACTTGCAGGCTGGTCAAATGACCAAGGCTGAATCCATATTTTCCGCACGACGCAGCAAATGGCCGTTTCGACGGTGCCTGAACCATGACGCAGGTGCTTCTGAAGGATGACACCCTTGAGTAGCCCAGTGAATGCAGTATTCACTGAGATTGTCGACACAGCGTTGACGCAGAGAAGTGATTGACGAGAGCATTGTACAAGAGCATCGTATGAGTTAAGTTGATCTGAGGACGATTTTTTTCGGTTTCGCTCAGAAGCCAGGGAAGACACTATAGGTCATCGATTTGTAGTCTCCACTGACAGCGAGCACCCCATGCAAACCCCATGACAGAATTTGGAGAAGAGAAACGCCGCCGCGGTCGCACCCAGGTTCTTAAATCACGGCCCGCGCCAAAACGATCATCCCAGTCGTTTTATTCGACATCGAGTGCCGGTATGGAAACGGGATTTTAAGGATGGAGCTCCGATGAGAGGCGATGAAAGTTTCTTTTCGGTGAATGACTGTGATTGCTGTGCATGCTCACGTGGTTTCGCGTCTTTGACCCCTAACCTTCTCTTCAAGCGTTCTCAAGTCAGTTTCTAAGGTACTGAACGTTTTCTCGCTTCATCAGCCACGAAGGATCTCAATATCTCAGGAGCTAGGCATTCCCAACCAAAATTCCCGTAAAAGGACCATTGCCACCAACCATGTCACTTCGTCCCTTCCGCTTCACCCACCCCAGTCTGCCAAACGGGCCACCCTTCGCAAAAAGACGCCTCACCAACCCCCTCGAACTCCTTCTCTGCCGTTATCCGTTAGGCCCCAACATCCAAAACCCCAACTTTACACTCATCCACTCTCGCTTGAACCCCTTCGACGAATACCAAGACCCTCTTTGGACAACCCTCACGTCCAGCTCCCCCGCACCCCTCACGCCTTCGAGCGACGCTGCGAAGAAGAAATTTTGGATGAAGACATATAGCGAGAACGAAGGTGCGCTAGTCTCCTGCACTGATTTCCCCCTCGTAACGTCGTTATCAAAAGGCATGCTGGAGCAGCTGGAAGAGCAGAATATTCTTCGGAGGACGGGCGAGACGCACAAGCAGGGTTATGTTACGCTAATTGCTGTGGAGACGGTGATCAAGGTCGGGGAGTGGGCCGAGTGTTGTGCTGCTTGTGGGAAGAGGGAGCAGTTGGATAGCGAGGGTCCGAGGATGTTGAGGTGCTCGGGTTGCCAGGAGAGTTGGTATTGCAATAAGGCGTGTCAGACTGGTAAGTTTTTCCTTCTACGACTCACTCCCTTGAGGCTTGGTCGTATCACAAAGCGGACTGCAAGAGATTCAAGAAGATGCGTACTGCCTAGTCGTCTGTTGCATGGTGATTGGGAATGGCCATACGGTAAGACTCGGTTGTACACGCATAAAATAATCTGGCGTTCGTCGCGCAAAATACCATTGGAAGAATAACAAAACCTATGCTCCTCTTTCACCCAAGTGCGCAAGTTTCGACTTCAACCGGTCGGCGTCCTTGCTTTGCAGAGATTTTTCAAACAGCGGCACGGCTTCTGTCCACAGAGGAATGGACTTCTGGATATCACCGCTTCTTTCGTGAATGTCTGCTACCCGGACCAAGCAGTCCCCTTTCCTGCGGTGGATGCTCATGAAGTCGAATCCGGCCAGTGCGACTTCAAACAAACCAACCGCTGTAGCATCATCCCCGACTGCAACAAATATATCTCCAAGGCACTTGAGCGCATGGTGTATGCCGAGCTTGTTCTTGTTCTTCAGCGCGAATACGAGAAATACTGTAGCCCAGTTTAATGGCGTCTGTATGTCGTCGCTCATGCCATTTCCGACATCTGCCAGGCGCTCCAAGCAGAACGTAGCGAGTTCCTCGATACCTTCCATCCCTGGAGGAAGACAGCGTTCAAAGACAGCCCTTGCTTCACCAATGTGTCCTTGGCGTAGACGCAGATCTGCCTCTGCCACGTCGCAGAACAGGAGGCCAGCCTCAAACGGAAGGGTGGTGCTGAAAAGAGCGCGTGCCGTTTCAATATTATCGAGGATCTCTCCATCCTCAGCGCCCGTCGCAACACCAATGACCGCCAGGTTGAGAAGGGAGAGGGTACTGCTATACGTGGGGAGCTCCCCCTGCTGCATCGCGTCGGTAATGGAGACGTGGATGTCTCGTGCTTCAGCATACTCTGTCTTAAGCAGATGTATTTCTGCCTCGTAATTGTTCGTCGACGTGTCGGCACTGCTCCCGCCCAGCCCACACACCAACAGCAAATCCCTGGCCTTGGCGCACAATGCACTGGCACGCTGGAAATCTCCGAGATGCGCACAACATTGCGCCTCGACCTGGATGGCGCGAGATTGGTGGTGTATGTAGCCGAGGAGCTCAGCCTGATCGGCCGCCTTCTGGGCGTACGCCTGTCCTTCCTCGAAGCGACCAATAACTGTGTTCGCATTAGCTATTCCATGCAGCGCCCCTCGACTTTCTCTGTTCGGCGCCCTCCCGCTGGCATTGGCAAGCGAGAGAGCCAGTTCGTAGCATTCTAGTGCCTTTCGGGTGTCTTGTGTTTGGTTGAAATAATAGTTGCCGACGGCATTCTGCCACTTTGCTACTTGACTTTCAATAACAATAACCAATTCGAGAATTGAAGTCTACTTGCCTTTTTCGAGATCACTTGCTTGTTGAAAATGCAGATTTCCAAGGCTCAAATATCGATTCTCATCAGGAATTTTCACTTGAGCAGCAGTGCTGAAAAGCATGATGAGGTATTGGCCGTATATTTCGTTGGTTTTCAGCGAAGCCAGTTTCTCCGGCAAGTGCGATATCAAGGGTGAAGGGCCACGGTTGGCATGGATAGAATATAGGTTCAGAGCCATGATGCTCCGTAAGTTTAAAACCAATTCTTGCCCCTCCATCCCAAGACCGTCTGCAAGAAGGGCATGAATATTCCCGAGGTTTATGCCTATTTTCGACACAATATCACTCGAGGGAAGCATGTCGAACTGATGCCAGAGATCGACAACTTGACAGAAGTGCAACCAGAGGGGCTTTCTGAGCCCTTCCGAGGGTGGGTGAATGGTCCGGATGTGTTCTCGAATAGGGACGAGAACTCTGAGACGCTGGCGGCTATCGCTGTACGCCAGCGATGTGCGGAGCACAATGGATTTACAGGCCAAGATGTTCGGAATGGGGAGATTGCTTTGAACGAGGTCGGCGTCTGAGAGCCCATCCGGGAGTAAAGAGAGGATGCTGAGCAGGTCCTGGGCGTCCGGAGTCATGCGGGAGCTGGAAAATGATAGCATGATGGAAATATCGAGGCTCGACCGTTTGTCGTAGCCATCGGAGAGAAGAAGGGTATTCTCCCTTTTCCAGCGTGCCAACGTGGCCAGACAGCCTTCATAGGCGGCAACGCTGGCCATAAGAGTCACGGCGAGTGGCATGTTATCGGTCAGGTTCAAAAGTTCTGTGATATACTGGGTTTCTTCTTCATTTTCATCGGCAATGTCGACAAATGTTTGCCACGCAGCCGGAGTTGCCAACGGCTGCAGCGGCGGGAGGAACGGCCGGGTCCATTTTATTTTTCCCGGTCGTTCGGCTCCTCGCATGGTAATCTGGGTTTGAATCAGCCGAATGGTCCATCTCAGAGAAGCCAAAAAAAAATACCAGGATCGCCAATTGAGGAATATCTGCAATGAGCGCCAGGTAATCTTCAACCTCGCCGCGCAAAGTGGTCGATTCCCATGGGGTCTCGAAATTATCCAGGACCAAAAGGGACGGGGGAGCGTAAGTGAAATGCCGGTAGATTTTTTTCGCGAGGTTTGGGCCCGGCTGAAGTCCCACATGAGCGGCGATGGCCGAAATAATATCCGCGCAGCCAAAGGTGGAGTGGCAGGGAACAAAATAGCGGTTGGGATATTTGTTGGTGACATCGCTGTGGTATAGGACTGCGGCCGCGAGGCTTGTTTTGCCCATCCCTCCAGGCCCAAGGATAGCTACCCTGGCCGCGTCGCCCTGAAGAGAATCGACCACCTCCTGTAGCTCTTTTTCTCGACCGTGGAATATGCTCGGATACCCCGGAAGCATAGACAAGGATTCCGAGCTAAAGAAAGATAAGTAGACGGAAATCATATCAAGAATCTGTCGGAGACCTATTTTGAATGATAGACGGCGTGCCGTTCACCTTCAACAGCCTAAGCCTCGGTTTCACAATAAAAACAGACGACGAGCTCACAGAATATCTTTCCGAACTCATCCAATCTGAGTTTTCCTCGAGCCATTCCAGAAGCTCTTTATGACGTTGTTCTTCATTCTGCGTCATTTCTGAAATTGTGGAGAGGGCGAAAAGGCCGGACTGAGTCTACTGCCAATCAGGAAAATATTCGGCGTATTCCACACGCGCAACTGACCCGGAATGTATCAACAGAAGTTTTCAACTCTGCTTTGCACAATTCCAACTGTATGCTGGTATCTGCTTGTTTGAGAAGCCGTTTTATCTTCCCCATCCCTTGCTGCGCTTCTACGAAGGCATAGATTTTCTGCAGCGTGCTGATATGCTCTAGGTCACCGCTGAAGATCAAAGAAGCGCTCGATATACCTTGCAAACTGCGATATATCATATAACAATGCCGGAGGGAGAATACCATCCATTTGCGATTTGGAGTACAACTTGATAAGTACACACAGGATTTCGTGAATGTGTTCTAACATCTGAAGACATTCGCGTTTATTGGACTTGAGCAACTATCAGCGCACCAGGTAAGTACGAGAAGATGTCAATCAAATGTGTACATCCATACCTCAACGCTCTTTACAATAGATAGGCTGAGAGACGCGACCGAGCCAAGAAACGGCACCTGGCCCGAGCCGGCAATGTCTCGGGCAGTTGCGGCAGCCAAGGTCGCATATTGAATGATACTGGTGACGGGGGGCATGGTATCGCAACCTTTTCAATATGCCGTTGCTGGAGTCCTCTTTATAATGCCATGAAATTATTATTAGCAGCGGCTTATGCAGATGCAAGGTTTCGCGGTACCGCGATGATATCCATCACATTTCCTTGGCGCGCGTTAAACTTTTCATTCATCCGAGGGTGGTTAAGGTGGCTGCTCTGCAAATTTTAGCGTGTAAGCAGTCGCGGTGAGGTTTAAAACCGTTGCCTACCTGAGGAGAACATAGAACTATGATTTGGATTGTTGTCTGAATACGATATCCAAAAATTTCGGAAAGATGTGACAACACAGCCAGGCCAGGGGATGTCACGCCGGTTGAGATACGCCGGAGATTCCAGGAATGTCAGAACTGAGTTGCAGGACCCGTAACTTTCAACTGATTCCCAAATCTTCACGTCCATGTCCGAGTCAGCCGATTTTTCCTTACTTTCGTGAGAGTAGTATAGACTCCAAAATCTACAAGAGGAGCTCAGGCAGAGATAACAAGCTCGAGAAAGCCCAGTCCCTTGAAGCGGGGAACAAAATAGCCAAATCGCCTAGCCTTTCTTTGAATGCGGGATCTATTGAGGGTTTGATGAACAGTTGTGTGGCTTCCCGGGTGAGCTAAATTGGGTACAATTGGGTGGGAGAAGGTGATGTGCTCCTCGTGGATGGGCACATGAAGGCCACCGAGGTCCGTCAACAGGGTGAGGTGATGCGCAAAGAAGAGCCAAGATTCGGTGGCTGTGCCGGGCCTTCAAACGGCGGCGACGCCTGCGCCAACATCGACTGTTACCCTGAGACAGACGATATTCAGAACGGGGCCCAACCTGCGTGAACTCCTGATTCCTATCTGACAGGAATATCGGATATGTTCAAGTGGACGTTCCTAGGACCTTCTCTGCACATACCATTAAATTTTCATCCGTCGTGCGGAGAATCAATATTTGGTCAGTAGTCAGTAACTTACAAGGGGTGGGCCCCAATAACTTGATTTTTGGTGTTGATCCTCATACAAAGTCTTGACGTTCAACGTCGAGGAGAGACGTACCGCTTACGAAGGAGCCGCAACAACAACACCATATACATGTGGTTCTCATTCGGCGCTCGTGGGATATCACATCAGCGCACGCGCACGCCCCAATCTACCCACCCTCCAACACCCCCTGCACGATCCCTTCCTGCATCCCCAGCCACACCCCAAACGCCGGCGTCCTCAACCACCGCTCGTAAAACTCTTTCCGCCTTGCGGTGCTCCGGAACGGCAGCGCCGCGCCCGCGCCGGTTTTGAGCGAAGCGAGGAAGGCCGGGGCGCTGAAGGGGCGCATGCGCAGGGGCTCGGTGGACTTGGAAGTAGCGGAGGAGGAAACAGACGCAGAGGAAGCAGATGCGCGCTCGGCGGGGGAGGGGATGAGGGTGTGCAGGTAGCGCGCGAGGGGAACGAGCATTTCTGTCGTGCGCGCGTGGAAGTGCCGCCGGAGGTCGAGAGACGCGTCGAGGCCTGTCACAGCGATAAGTTCGTGTTATTTTACAAGACGAAGATGATGCAGACGAACGTTCGCGCTCGGACCCGGTTGCACAGACGTCCTCTAGGCGGCGCAGGAGCGCGCGGTCTTTCGAGACGTAGCGCGTGTGCGTGCTCGTCTTCCACCCCGGCGGCGGACCGGCGCGTGCACGCGTGTTTCCCGCGCTCGCGCTGTGCGTCGCGGTATTCAGTCTGACGTAGCCCCAATCAATCAATATCCACCAAGTATGAGAGGGAGACTACACACGGCACGTTCCGCCCGAGACTGAGTACGTGGGGCCAATGGGCGCATGCGCGCTCGAATACAGGGTTCGTCACGCCGAGGATGCGCCCGGCGCTTGGCGGAAGGCGGCTCGCAAGCTCGGCATGGTCGGTGTCGTGGATGGTGAAGTACGGCCGGATGTCGCCTGTGAGCGGGAGCGGGCGCAGGAGGTCACGCAGCCACCAGACAGCCTGGCTTGTTTGTGCGGGGGAGGCACCAAAGACGAGCAGAGGCTCGCAGAGGACGAGGCATTCCCAGAGCGACCACAACTGCGAGAGCGCGGCCTCAAAGATAAGCAGGGGCGGAGGTGTGAAGGGAGTGGTCGAAGCGAGGATCTGAAACGGATGAGGAAAGTTCTTTTTGAAAATGGTAGGCCTACATGCTGCCGCGGGTCGTACGCCTTTCCAGCGAGCTGTTGCTCCTCCAGCGAGTGCGGGAGCTCGATACTGAGGACCGTGCCAAGAACCCGAGTTCTGTGGTCACGCCGGGCGTCGGGTCCGACCTTTGCTTTGTCCGGGGAGTCAGCGAGGACAGCTGCGTGCACGCGCGGAACACACACCAAGTGCCGATGTTGTGGCAGGCAGCCTCGAGCATAGGAAGCCCGTGCTGCTGGAACAGGGGCCCGAGAAGCGCGGTTATGCGCGCGAAGAGGGCGGGGTATGGGTGATGGGTGAGGATTACGAGCGAGCGCTGCAAATATATCAGACCATTTGCGTGTAAATTGAGGAATTCTGGTTCAAAGTGCGGAAAAGACTTTTCGCAGGTAAGAAAGAAAGAATTACTTGCCTGTTCGTAGCCACGCTTCGACGACGCGTCTTTGCGCTGTGTGAAATGCGCAAAGCCGTACATGAAACCGTCTTTCGAGGCTGGCCCGCCTGGTAGAGGCGAACCCTCTCTGATACGGAAAGAATGGTCCTGAGACCCATCCTCAAATTGCGGAGAATCTGGGAACGCCGAGAATGCTCTGCATTGCTGTCAATCGACGCGTAAGTTCAAATGAAGGTTGTCCCTACACATTCTCTGCCTCCGCGGGCAATAAAACAAGCGGGGGGTATATTCCAGTGATCACCGGACCCTCGTCAATGTCAAAGTCAACTATTGCAACACCGAGAATCCAACGACGCATGCGAGCAAGTACGTCGGGCTCCACAACCAGAGCATCGATTTCCGCGTTTCGCCGCAAAGACTTTGGAGGAGGGGGAAGTGTGTGTGACATAGACAGACGCGGTTTTTTCGAGACTGTTGGAACGGTCGTCTTTCGCGACAGAGACCGTCAAAGACACGGGTCCAAAGCCACTAGTCTCACCGAGGCTCAGGCAGACGATCTTCAGAAAACGTAGACCAGTAGTGTGAACGCCAAGGAAGGAATTAAGCTGACGTTGGCAGTCGGGATCTGCCGGTTCGGGTTCTATGCTGTTCTAAGTATCATCTATGACAGCTTGGCTTTCCAAAAAGTTTCTTTGCCAAAACGCTCAAGTCTCCTCTAAGTGAACTTATCTGCCCACAGTAATAAGGAACCTTGCTCCGAGAGGAATAGCTGAGCGTATTTGCACAGCCACCACTGTCAAACACTTGATCACCTTCGAACTAGACCGAGCCCGATTGCTCGCGTGCGGCATGCCGTAGCCACCGCGCCGCCTTCGCTCGTCCTGGGCATTTGCGACTCGCAAATGCGCTCTCATTATGACTACAAAATCCGCTGGCCCGGAACCAACATTCTTGAGTCGCGCCCCACAGGTCAAGAGCGGCCGCACCGAGTCGTGTACCATTCAACAGACACCAAAATCATACTGTATTTCTCGACGGTGACTTGGCTATTTTACTGCTTGCTTCAAGTTCAATGGACTGGACTTTCTCGTTGTCTCTGAGTCCAAGTCTGCTGCGCGAGCTGAGAACTCTTCCTGGACTTGAGTGGGCCCCCGATCTTCGGTCGACTTCTCCCGCATGACATATCCCACTGGGTCAAATCTTCCCAAGGTCCTAGGTCGATACATCGCATTTAGACTACATCCCAAACGAGGGTTCTATGTTTTCTTCAGGTATTCTCGTAGGTAACGTTCTTTACCTCGCTACTCACGTGTTGAAATTTCGCAGAGCAGCCGCCTTAACTGCCCTTGGATGAATGAAAAAGCTCGCCCGGCCACATGATGGATATCGCGGTGCCGCGGAATCTGCGTGAGACTCTGCTAAGAATAATCTTATTGCAGTATAAAGACGGTTCCGCAACGGCACCATCCAAAAGATTGTGCTACCATGCGCCCCGTCGCCAGTATTATTCAGTATACGACCTTGGCTGCCACAACTGCCCGAGACATTGCCGCCGACTCGGGCCAAGTTCCTTTCCTTGGTGCGGTTGCGTCTCTCACTCTATCTATTGTAAAGAGCGTTGAGGTATGGATGTGCACATGTGATTACCATCTTATCGTACTGACCTGGTGCGTTGGTAGTTGCTCAAGTCCAATAAACGCGAATGTCTTCAGATGGTCGAAAACATTCACGAAATCCTGTGTGCACTTATCAAGCTGTACTCCAAATCACAAATGGATGGTATTCTCCCTCCGCGTTGTTATATGATATCGCGCAATTTGCAAGGTATATCGAGCGCTTCTTTGATCTTCAGCGGTGACCTAGAGCATATCAGCACGCTGCAGAAAATATATGCCTTCGTAGAAGCGCAGCAAGGGATGGGGAAGATAAAACGGCTTCTCAAACAAGCAGATACCAGTATGCAGCTGGAATTGTGCAAAGCAGAGTTGAAAGCTTCTGTTGATACATTCCGGGTCAGTTTTGCGTGTAAAATGCGCCGAATATTTTTCTGATTGGCAGTAGACTCAGTCCGGCCTTTTCGTCCTCTCCACAATTTCAGAAATGACGCAAAATGAAGAACAACGTCATAAAGAGCTTCTGGAATTGCTTGAGGAAAACCCAGATTGGATGAGTTCGGAAAGATATTCTGTGAGCTCGTCGTCTGCTTTTATTATGAAACCGAGGCTTAGGCTGTTGAAGGTGAACGGCACGCCGTCTATCATTCAAAATAGGTCTCCGACAGATTCTTGATATGATTTCCGTCTACTTATCTTTCTTTAGCTCGGAATCCTTGTCTATGCTTCCGGGGTATCCGAGCATATTCCACGGTCGAGAAAAAGAGCTACAGGAGGTGGTCGATTCTCTTCAGGGCGACGCGGCCAGGGTAGCTATCCTTGGGCCTGGAGGGATGGGCAAAACAAGCCTCGCGGCCGCAGTCCTACACCACAGCGATGTCACCAACAAATATCCCAACCGCTATTTTGTTCCCTGCCACTCCACCTTTGGCTGCGGGATATTATTTCGGCCATCGCCGCTCATGTGGGACTTCAGCCGGGCCCAAACCTCGCGAAAAAAATCTACCGGCAATTCACTTACGCTCCCCCGTCCCTTTTGGTCCTGGATAATTTCGAGACCCCATGGGAATCGACCACTTCACGCGGCGAGGTTGAAGATTTCCTGGCGCTCATTACAGATATTCCTCATTTGGCGATCCTGGTATATATATTTTTTGGCTTTCTGAGATGGACCATTCGACTGATTCAAACCCAGATTACCATGCGAGGAGCCGAACGACCGGGAAAATAAAATGGACCCGGCCGTTCCTTCCGCCGCTGCAGCCGTTGGCAACTGCAGCTGCATGGCAAACATTCGTCGACATTGCGGATGAAAACGAAGACGAAGTGACCATATCACAGAGCTTTAAACCTGACCGATAACATGCCGCTCGCCGTGACCCTCATTGCCAGCTTGCCGCCTATGAAGGTTGTCTCGCCACGTTGGCACGCTGGAAAAGAGAGAATACCTCCTTCTCTCCGACGGCTACGACAAACGGTCGAGCTCGATATTTCCATCATGCTGTCATTTTCTAGCTCCCGCATGACTCCGGACGCCCAGGACCTGCTCAGCATCCTCTCTTTACTCCCTGACGGGCTCTCAGATGCCGACCTCGTTCAAAGCAATCTCCCCATTCCGAACATCTTGGCCTGTAAATCCATTGTGCTCCGCACATCGCTGGCGTACAGCGATAGCCGCCAGCGTCTCAGAGTTCTCGTCCCTATTCGGAACACATCCGAACCATTCACCCACCCTCGGAAGCGCTCAGAAAGCCCCTCTGGTTGCACTTCCGTCAAGTTGTTGATCTTGGCATGAGTTCGTTATGCTTCCCTCAGTGATATTGTCTTGAAAATAGGCGCAAATGTCGGGAACATCCATGCCCTTCTTGCAGACGGTCTTGGGATGGAGGGGCAGGATTTGGTTTCAAACTTACAGAGTATCATGGCTCTGAACCATTATTCTATCCAAACCAATCGTGGACCCTCACCGCTTGTATCGCACTTGCCGGAGAAGCTGGCCCCATTGGAAAGCAATGAAATATACGGACAATACCTCATCATGCTTTTCAGCACTGCTGGTCATGGGAAAATTCCTGACGAAGATCGATATTTGAGCCTTGGAAATCAGCATTTTCAACAAGCAAGTGATCTCGAAAAAGGTAAGTAGACTTCAATTCTTGAAATTGGTTGCTGAAAGTCGGGTAGCGAAGTGGCAGAATGCCGTTGGCAACTATTATTTCAACCAAAGACGAGACAGCCGAAAGGCACTAGAATGTTACGAACTGGCTCTCTCACTTGCCAATGCCAGCGGGAGGGCCCCGACCAGAGAAAGTCGAGGGGCGCTGCATGGAATAGCCAATGCCAAGACAGCGATGGGTCGCTTCGAGGAAGGACAGGCGTATGCCCAGAAGGCGGCCGATCAGGCTGAGCTCCTCGGCCACATACAACACCAATCTGGCGCCATCCAGGTCGAGGCGCAATGTTGTGCGCATCTCGGAGATTTCCAGCGCGCGAGCGCATTGTGCGCCAAAGCAAGGGACTTGCTGTCGGTGTGTGGGCTGGGAGGAGGCAATGCCGACGCGTCGACGAGGAATTACGAGGCAGCGATACATTCCCTCAAGACAGAGTATGCCGAGGCGCGAGACATCCTTGTGCCCATTGCGGCCGCGATGCAGCAGGGGGAGCTTCCCACGTATAACAGTACCCTCTCCCTTCTCAACCTGGCAATCATCGGTGTTGATGCGGGCGCTGAGGATGGAGAGATCCTCGATAAGATTGAAACGGCACGCGGTCTTTTCAGCACCACCGTTCCGTTTGACGTGGGCCTTCTGTTCTGCGACTCGGCGGAGCAGATCTGCGTCTACGCCAAGGACGCATTGGTCAAGCGAGGCTGCCTTTGAACGTTGTATTCCTCCAGGGATGGAACGTATCGAGGAACTCGCTACGTTCTGCTTGGAGCGCCTGGCAGATATCGGAAATGGCATGAGCGACGACATACAGACGCCACTGAACTGGGCTACAGTATTTCTAGTTTTCACGCTGAAGAACAAGAACAAGCTTGGCATACACCATGCGCTCAAGTGCATTGGAGATATCTTTGTCACCGTCGGGGATGATGCCACGGCGCTTGGTTTGTTTGAAGTCGCACTGGCCGGATTCGACTTCATGAGCGTCCACCGCAGGAAAGGGGACTGCTTGGTCCGGATAGCAGACATTCACGAGAGAAGCGGTGACATCCAGAAGTCCATTCCTCTGTGGACAGAAGCCGTGCCGCTGTTTGAAAAATCTCTACAAAGCAAGGACGCCGACCGGGTGAAATCCAAACTTGCGCACTTCAAGTTGGGTGAAAGAGGAGCATAGGTTTTGTTATTCTTCCGATGGTATTTTGTGCGATAAACTCCAAATTAAATCACTGTTTTAGTGTGTGGATCACTAGCAAACTATACTGGGTGCGTTTCAGCCTTCGGTAAAATTCCAGGACCCGTTTGACCTCGTCTTCGTTCTGATACATAGATTTCTTACTTTTTACATTCATTTTTTTGGAATCGACGAGACGAGCCTGGCATTCAATAACTCTCCTCGCTCTCCGCCTCAGCCTCTCTCCAAACACCCAAATAATCCCTGGCGCCGGCAGGCCAATAAAAAGCCCGCAGAGGGCCAACATAGTATTCCCCCACCCGTACCCCATCGCCTTGTACATCGCCGGAGCAAACAAGGGAAACAAAAACGCCGTAAGGCTCCGCAAAAACTGGCTCGCCGCCAGCGCACTGCTCGTGTGCTCCGGAAATGCATCCATCACATACGCCTGCATCGCCATGCCCGTGATTTGGCCGCCGAACATGTACACAAAGACGGCGAGGTCAACGACGGCCCAGTGCACGCGGTACTGCGCGGCCCAGCCGTAGACGAGCAGCCCGAGGCCGACGAGGAGCGAGCCGGGGACGGTGATGAGCATGCGCGACTCGGGGCGGTGTGTGCCGTCTGGCGCGCGCGCGCGCATGCGGCGGAAGAGGAGATCGATGAGGGGCCCGCCGACCTGGGAGCCGGCGACCTCGCCGGCGGCGCAGGCGATGTAGTGCAGGCCGCTAAGTTCGGTGGGCTCGGCATACTGCGTGGTCCAGAGGGCGGCGAAGGAGGAAAGCACGATGTAGAGCATGCCGTAGCTCCAGGCCTGGATGAGCGCGGTGATTTTGATGAGAGGGTTGAACGCGAGGAGGCGCAAAGGGCGGGTGAGCGCGTGGGAGAGAACGACGGGGATGGACTTGGTTCCGTCCAGCCGTTCATGTGCGGTGCGATACTGGGCGTCGCCTGTTGATTGGCGGAGGCGCTCAGCGTGCTTGCGCAGAATGACCGGTGCGAAAGTTTCATGGAATGTGGTGATTCGACGACGAGCATGAGGCCTGGAAGGCGGACGTGGACCAGAACATCCATCGCCAACTGGCGCGTGCGGCCATGAAGCCCCCGATTATCGGACCTGTTGGAAAGTCCTGTCAGCGAAGCGCTCATACATGTGAGAATAATTGGCGTACCAACAGCGGCACCCAGCAATTGGATAAGTAGATAAAGGCGCAGGGAGCGTCCGCGCTCTTCGGGCCGCCAGACCTGAAAAACACTGTCAGATGTTTTTCCTCCCAGCAGCGATTTATCACTTACATCCCCTAGCACGCCGCCCGCAAGCGCATAAATCGAGCTAGCCCCAAAGCCCGCCAAAAAACGCGCCGCAATCAACAAACCTTTGGTATTTGCGAATCCACAGGCCAAATTCCAGACAAGAAACCACGCATTACACGCGTGCAAGATGTTTTTCCTGCCATAGATCTCGGACAGCGGGCCGATGACGAGGGGACCGAAGGCCGTCGCGAGCAGGTAGATGGACAGCGCCATGGCGGCCTCGGCGCTGTTCATTTCCAACTGGGACTTGATGGTCGGGAGGGCGGGGGCGATAATGGTGCTGACCATGATGCGGCAAAAGCCAGTGGCGGCGAGCACGTCCGTGACCACGAGCTTGCGGGAGAGCGGCCAGTCCTTAGGGTTGGAGGGATCGACGGGGTTAATGAAGGCGACCAGGTAGGGGTCCTCGTCGGGCTTGTCCTTCGCAGCAGGGGGTGGTATAGGGGTCATTTCTACGTCAGCAGCGGGGGCAGACGCGTCGATAGTGGTTATAGCCATCGTGGTGGGGCATTGAGAAGGACATTGCACGCGAGGGAGCTTATAAGCATTGGATCTGCAGGGCCTAGACGCACCCAGCGCGTTGGGGAACAGGGAGAGCACAAGGAGCAGCTCCAATTGTCGAAAAGATCAAGCAGCTGCCGTTTCATCTTATCTGATACTACTATAAATAATCTGATAACCAGTCGGCAATCTCGCGCGCAATCTTGGCGCAATCGGTGCATGTGCCCCAGTCACCCCGTCGGCGCCCGACCAAAATTGACATGAGAGATGGAAAATAGTTTTGTATCAGTACTACAACGGTGTGGTTCTGTACGGTGCTACATGAGAGTAAGAAACTAGCGATGACAATAAAGCGACAACGACGAAAGCATGCAAAGACCACACAAAGAGAAAGAAATTGAATGCTGAACGAGACAGAAAAGAAAATAGAATTGAGAGGCGGAAGAATAAGTAAAGAGGAAGATGGGAAAAGGTTGGGAGGGACGAGAAAGAAAAGAAATATGTAGCATGCAAGTAGTGAACCAAACCAGCGTACGACGGGTAAGAAGGAATCCAATAATTGCAGGGCTGATAAAGAAAAGGGCGTGAGGTGGTAGGAGTTATAGGATGGATGATGTATGCAGGTAGAGGGAGTATGCAAACAGGGGAGTATATAATATGCCGACAGGCTTATGAGAACACAGGTGGCGGCCGGGGGGTGCTGATTTCCCGCGGGGGCTTGACGCTAAAGGTCGCGATGAGCGAGATATGGCTGGAAATCAAAGTCAGTACAAACTCTGCGTTGGGGGAAGAAAATGGGTACGCACTCTGACGGGAAATGCACGTTAGGAAAGCCCACGGTCTTCTCAAGGTACATCTTGTCGATCTCGCCCACCACCGTATTCAGGATAAGGTTACCGGGCGAGTACCACACATAGTCGAGGACGCCGCGGAACCCAGGTGTGAAGTTGGTCATCGCCAGTATCTCCTCAGCGACGCCGCCTGCGCCTACGGTCGTGTACGCGCTCTTCAGGCCCAGCTTATGCCGAATGCCGTCGGAGGTGTAGTTGCCGTATGTATGCGACAGGAAGTCGGGGTGCGTCGGCGGGAGGGAGCCTGTGGAGAGGAAGTCGTACACCCCCGACGACGGCATGCTGTTGTAGTCGCCGCAGACGATCAGCGGGATCTTGGTGCCGTCGGCGTATATTGGTGGCGGTGGCCGTGCGGGGGAGTCTTCATCCGCCGAGGGCGTGTCTGGCGGTCGTGGCGGGTACTTGGCGAACCCGGTGGCGACCTTCTCGACCTCCTCCATCAGCAGTGCGGTTTGTACGAGCTTCACGTCAGAGTACGCGGCGTCCCAGTGGAGATGCGTGTTGGACACGATTATCCGCGTGCCCGTCACTAGATCCTCCAGAAGACACACGATGGCGATGTGGTCCTTGCCCAGCACGCGGTTGAACATGTCGTCTGTCTTCTTGAAGTCTTGTCGCTGCATGGCGATGGAGTTGAACTCGATGAGATGGTTCTCGACGAGCTGGTACCTATACACTCAGGGTAAGCTCTCCACTAAACAACCAAGCAAATATGCGCACCTGTCCTTCTTGAAGAACGTGGCACATCCGTCGACCTGCCGCCGATCGGAGTCCTGCATCGTCTTATACCGCGACTTCGCCCCATAAACACCCTCGTATCCCAGCTCGGCTAGCTGTTGCGAGAAGAAATCCTCGTACTGGCCCATATCCACCTCCTGCAAGCACACAATGTCGGCCTTGCTCTCCGTCACCTCCTGCAGCACCCGCGCCTTGCGGTAGTCCCACACCAGCGCCCAGGTCGGTGTGTATCCGTACATCTTGGCGGTTGCAGCCCGCTCGCACAAGATGTTGTAGCAGATGACCTTGAACGTCTCCATCCCAAGTTCGCCGGGGTTGATCTGGACATTGGGACGGGGCGGAGGCGGCATCGGCATAGGACAGTTGTCGCGCAGGAACGATATCAGCGCAGGTGTGCCGTCCTTCTGCAGGAGGGACTTGAGCTGGGTGTCCATGGGATTGCCTTCGATACCCAGGGTTTTCAACCGGTGTAAAGTGCCGTACTCCATCGGGATGGTGCTGAGGTGATTGTCAAAGAGGTACAGCTCTTTGAGACTAACCATCAAGCCAATCTCGATGGGAAGGGTGGTGAGATTGTTTCCCGAAAGGTCGAGCAAATCGAGGTGTCGCAGCTTCGAAATTTCGGGAGGTACGGAGGTGAGGGCGTTGTGATTAAGGTAGAGGCAGGTGAGGAAGGTGAAGGAAAATAACCCGGAGGTCGGTGGTATGGACTTGATATTAACACCACCCATGTCCAACTGTGTCCATGTATTTCCCGGTGGTCGGGGTGCAGCTGGCCGCATCACCGACTCTGACGGTGCTACGGAGGAGGAGGGGTGACCTATGGCCATGGCCAAGGCCAGCGACGGAGAAGGGGGATTATCGTCCTCCGAAGGCTTGTTGGGGTTCGTGATAGTAACCGCGGACTTGGTCACACCCCTTGAGGCCATTGCGCTCGCACGAGCACGGTGGTGCGGTGATCGAGCCGTCCGGATTGTCTCCTCCAGAATGTCAGGTTGAAAGACATCCAGCCAAGCGATTCAGCAACTCACCTCGTACTTTATTAGCTGTTGCTGCCAATGAGAACTTATAGGTTGCGCGGCCGGGGACTGCTGCTGGTGGCTTGGGGGAGACGGGTAATGCCCGAGGGAGTTCTGGTGGTGGTGGTGTTGCATCGGCGGCATGTGCGGAAGCTGCATGATAGCACCGTTTGTGTACATGGTGTATCCTGGGGATGTAGGAGGTTGGGGCTGGGGATTAACCCCGACCCCGAGGTGTCGATTCCAGGGGTTAGACTGGTCATGATGTGCTGGTAGTTTCTGGCTTCCCGGTGACTGCTGAGGGTAGTACATTGCATGCTATACCCACTGCGTTCACGAATTAATACCCCCGGATTCCTCTGGCCGAATTATGGATCTGTTACCAGTGATCTTCTGCTAATTAACAGGGTAACCTCTAGCGATACATGAGCGAAATGAAGACGACAAAGTGAACGGGCGAATTGCTAACCTCGAAAGCCCCCTGCGGTGAAACAAGGTTCGCCGAAGCGCAGTGGCAGCGTATATACAGGTCCCAATACCGTTAAGGCTGTTCACCGTCGGGAAACAAGGTAATACGGCGAGAAAATGTTTGTGTATCTTGCAGAATTGAAGAAGGAATGTGCGAACGTGTAAAAGAGAGCCCCGAGGCCCAACCGACGCTGGAAGCGGAGTTGTGAAAGGATTTTGGTGGCACGTGCATCGTCCCGATTCAGCTTGATCCCCTGAGCCTCCTCCACCAGCTCCTCCACCGAGTTTCATACCCAATATTCTTTCTCAGGATATCCTTTCGTCAACAATACGAGCCAAATACCAGCCAACATATGCATGCAACCCCGCACAACGCCTGCAATATTATTGGGAGTTTCCCATCTTTGGGCAAACTTTACACTCTGCCTTGACCATGCCAATACTTTCAGCCGATCTGGGTCGGCCAATCACTACTGTCTGCGCGTACCGTCGGCGTCGGTGTGCTGCGTGTGAGAGGTTCAGGCTTTTTTCGTGTCGGGGTTCATCCTATGCCGCTCATACCTCCTTGGCGCTTACTGCCACGCACTTCTCTCTCGGATGCTTTATTGACTCAAGGCTCTCAAACTCCGAATTTGGAGACGTGGGCCAACGAAGAGCGCACACGTACCGCCACAGAAGTAGGACCCCTGACCGTCAAGCAAGACACGTAGCCCCGACCGGAAGACGTAGTGCCGCGACACTTTCAAATACCTGGTCTATGTATGTCGAACGTCTCCGCAAATCGCTGCAAATTAAGACGCCGGAGCCCTAGGTGCATGAAGATATTATCTCCGCCGAAAGCACTCTAATAAAGTACTTCTATTCGCTTCCACTTGAGCCTTCCAAGTTCCGGCTCGACTCCCGCCTGCCTGGATTTTCCCTGCTCCAAACCACCGGCGACTTTGCATCTTACTCCGCTCCAAGTGCCTTAGAATATTAGGGCCTGTTCCGATACCAAAATCCATAAAATGGATTATGGATTATGTTTCCTCTTAGGTTCGGTAATTTTACATCTACTGCGTTGACGATTTGGAAACTTTGGCAACATCGCGCATGCACTCTGATAATTATCACCCTTACGGGCTGGAGTGTATTCTGCAGTCCGCCACGATCAACTGGTTTTGCGTTTCTTAGTGCCTGCGATTCATGCGTACTGGGTCGCTGCTTCCCCCAACTCACGGCTCCCTGCTACCTCCGCCGAAATACACAAAGCAGGTCATTGCCGTAACCGGCGCCATCCCGCACTCGTCAAGGTATCGGTAGCTGGGAGGTCTTTTTCTTTTTTTAGCATGGTCTTACTCTGCTGCTGAGGCTTTGGAGTCTCCTTGTCGGGACAACTTCAAGCGAATATTATCAAGAACGTCCCTGTTCAAACAACAAAAAATATTTACACGGGTCTGCGCATCGAACGGGTCTGGAATTCAAGGAGATGCTGGGCCCCCGGGCCGTCTTCTGCGCATATTCAGAACGAGCCTTAGTTGAGACGATTTGGTAACAAATGGTGTTCAGTAGGGTAGGAATGGACGGAAATGTGCCTCGAAAATAGTGGTTTCAATCGAATAGAGAAGGAGGATGTTCATAGAAATCACAGCGGCGGCCCGGGCCGATGCCACAATTCCTTTCTCCAAAGCAAGTTCACAGGTTTCGTCCATGATCGCGTCGGAAATTCATCTGGTTCCTCACCCACCCAAGATTCGTGAGAACCAACAGTGTGGCGCAGGCTCCTTTCGTCTTGTGGTCCAGAACAGAACGGGCGTAGCCGTTTAGTTGGCCTGGCTTAGCTGCGGCAACGAAATGTGTTCTCGAGTGATGATCATGAAGAGGGCTTCCGCTTTTTCTAGTTCGTCATGGCCACTGTGCCAAGCAGGTAAGTGTGGTGTTAACTTGCTTTGCCAACGTCGATGCATCTGAACAACCATGGTTCAGTCCTACCTTGAGAATTTCGGGTGCGCGTTATTTCGCAGCGAATTTCGCACAAATGGTTCACACTCAGCACCAGGGATCTGTGTCTCATGCAGCAAAGCCAAGAAGCTCAGAGTCGTGGTGTCAGCGCCGACGCAAGAGAGGGCTTTGGAGTCTAAATCGAAAGGAAAGACGACTCAGTTGTTCATACCAATTTCGCCTTCGTTGTGCGTAATATGTTCGAGCTCCTGCGTTGAGCCACGGCGTGACTTTTCTTAGCGTTCTTCGACAAGAATGGCGTGTAAACGTTGTCGTCTACCAAATGCAATCCTGGCGTTTGGATAAGAAATTCCTGGATCAAGAATTTTCCTACAAGACGTTACAAGAATTATGTCTAGAGCCGAGCGCCCTCCAAGAACCAAAAGGTCGGTAGGGATACACATTTCTCCCGACAAACCTGACGCCTTCCAGTCTATGAGTTGTCTAGCGCGGGCGGCATCGTTATCAAGGGTGAATTGGAGATGTCGGAAGCATTGCCCTCAGTCCTTAGCCTCGCCGACACTCGACCGCAGGGTGTGACCAATGATATCGGCACAAAGGACGTATGGGCACCTCAGACCCATGGTACGTCGTTGGTGCAATCATATCCGCAGTCGAGTGCCGTGTCGGGGGCAGAAAGGGGGGTAGAGATGGGGGCAGGTACGTGTTTCCCTTGTCCCGAGGACGCGTTGGCGCTAACTGATATCGTTCAAAATAGCATCGAAGAATGGCACCAAGGATTCAGTCCTGTCCAACTTGTCCGCAGGCCTGGAAATCGTGCATCTGGTTGGAAAATTCGTGCCCTTTATCGAGCCCATCGGAGCAATCCTTTCGACACTCGTCGACGTGTACAAGGTGGGCAATTCTTAATGGCACTAGAATGGTCTCTAATATCTTCGCAGGAGGTCGAGGGTAATCATCAAAAAAGGGATGCACTCGTCACAAAGTCCGCTGCTCTTGCCCGCGATATTTCTCAAGCTATTTCACGACTGAAAGACCTCGACCATGTTGATTTGATTAGTCGACTCGACCCGGACTTGAAGGAATATGAGAGGTAGGACGCTCATCTCTATCTCAATCCGTCATGCTCAGGGAAGAACATCGCAGTCTGCTAGCCGATGTGCAAAACCGCGTCACAGAAGCATTCGATGATCGCGGCAAGCTGATCCGCGTCATCCAGCGAGGAGAGCTTGGCGGAGAGCTAGACTCTTTGGATGACAAGCTATCCGTCTGGGGAACCAGATTCAGAGTGATTATTTTCACGTTGAATACTACGCAGCACATACTTACAATTTGTCATTTAGAACAATCGCTTGGTCGATATTCAGATTGAGCAGAAAGTTCTTGCAGACAGTGTCCGCAAAATCCTTGATACCAAGTGCGGTAGTCTTGTCATATGGATGAGATTCGATCAAACTGACTTGTGCATGGTCCTAGGCTCGAGTCGGACTTGGAGAAATGGTTCGACGCACCTGATCCCAAGGAGAAGCAATCTCGCTTTTGCGGTGTTAGAAACAGATCTCCTTGCTCTTGGCTCTTTGAACACGACAAGTTTGTCCGTTGGCAAAACAATCCTGGTCAGTTGCTTTGGATCGAGGGGAAATGTAGGTTCATCGGCTCTCGACTTTGATAAACCGAGCTAAAAGCCGTCACAGCTGGAACCGGAAAGACGATCATCAGGTATTGAGCTTGGTTTCATCTCGCATTTACATATGGTTGATATCTGTTTTAGCTCCATGATAATTGAACAATTGTTCGACGATCGAGCAACACTCCGCAGCATCCAGTCCACTGCCATTGCATATTACTACTTCGACATCACGGATGTGGCCAAGCAGTCTGTGGAGAGTGCGCTTCGCCGTCTGGTGCTGCAGCTGTCTCGTCAAAGCCCAGCCCCATACGAGATAATGAGGCAGCAACATGTCCTTTGCGACGGCCAGACCATCCCCACTTATCCAGTGCTTCTGGATCTTCTGGAGAAGCTTCTTGCTATGTTCGGGCGCACATACCTCATCCTTGATGCCCTCGACGAGTGCAAAACAGACGATCACGATCGTGTTGCCGAATTTGTAGCTAAAATCAGTGCATGGTCGCATGCTCGACTGCATGTCCTTGTTACAAGCCAAGCCCGTGACGTCTTCGAAAGGACCTTCCTCGTGCTCCAAAACCTATCCCGCATCACTTCAGATACAGATGCTACATCGGATGACATCAGATTGTATATCTCAAACGAACTTGCATCGAGCAGTGAACTGCAGCTTTGGAAACTGGAGTCAGGCCGAATTACGAAGTATATTGTTGATAAAAGTGCTGGCATGTGGGTTCTTTCCGAGATCTCATATCCAAAAGGTTCACAGTTCGCAGGTTCCGTCTGGCTTACTGTCTGCTTGAACAGGTCAAACAGTGTGCTCGATTAGACGACCTCCAACGGACGCTTGATGCGTTACCTGATAATTTACACGGTATATATGCCCGGTCTCTCAAATCTGTTCCCAAAGATTATCTCCCAGATGTGGGGAGGCTCCTTCGCTGGCTGGCTTTCTCTGCACGGCCCCTAACCCTCATCGAGTTGGAGGACACTATTGCGTTCGACTTTTCAAACCCCGAGCGCTATACATTCGAACCTCGTAGACGTCCGAAACGTGGCATCTTCATGAAATGGTTGTCAGGACTGGTCTCTATCACCAACCCAGAAGGTGTCCTCGACCCTGATGGCTTTTACCGCAGTACCAGCAGAGTCAGCTTGGCGCATTCATCCGTTCTGGATTATCTGCAACAACAACATCCCAATTGGTGCAACTCCTGCCCCATTCATATCTGCGAGGAGGGGGCACACCAGTTCATGGCCCAAAGCTGTGTTTGTTATCTACTCCACTTTGGTGACCATCCTCTCGATGCAGAAACATTCCCAAACTACCCGTTGGCCACGTATGCGGCCAGGAATTGGAGCTACCATCTGTTGCGCTGCTCTGACCAGGTTGCGCTATCAGCGTTGACAAAATGCCTTCTTGTTGCTGGAAGCAGACCATATACTGCGCTTTCCCACCTGAACTGCTGGGTGTTCGGCGATGAAAGGTCGTGCCTCGCGACCCCAGCCTGGCCGAGATCCATAGAACCACCTCTATATATGTGCGCCCGGCTTGGATACGCGGAGGGCCTGAAATTCCTCATTGACATGGGCGCCGATGTCAACACTTTTGGAATCAATGGTACTGCATTGCAGTGTGCGTCTGGATGTGGCCACATTGATGCCGTGAAACTGCTGCTTGAGAGGGGGGTCGACCTCAACGCACGGAGTGCGAGCGATGGTACTGCGTTACAGCAAGCATCAGCAAACGGCCATATAGGAATCGTGAAATTGCTGCTGGAGAAGGGTGCCCATGTCGATGCGCAGGGTGAGTGTAATGGCACTGCGCTTCAGCGGGCGTCGGCTGGTGGTCACATGGAAACTGTCAAAGTTTTGCTCGAGATGGGTGCCGACATTGACGCGCAGGGTGGATGGTATGGTGCTGCATTGCAACGCGCGTCAACAAATGGTCACAACAACGTTGTGAAATTTCTGCTCGAGCAGGGCGCCGACATCAATGCACAAGGCCGTGGAGACGGCACTGCCTTGCAGCTTGCCTCACGCAAAGGCCACCTCGAAGTCGTGAAATATCTGCTTGAGAAGGGTGCCGACGTTGACGCGCGGAACAGTGTAGATGGTACTGCATTGCAGCTTGCAGTAGGCCGTGGCCACATCAGTATCGTGCAATTGCTGCTCGAGAAGGGTGCCGACGTTAACGCGGAGGGCGGTGGAAAGGGTACTGCATTGCAACGCGCATCAAGCAACGGTTCGTTTGAAATTGCGGAATTGCTGCTTGAGCATGGCGCCGATGTCGATGCACAAGGTGGATGGCGCGGTACTGCACTGCAAAGCGCGTCCGAGAATGGACATATCAAACTCGTACGCCTCCTCCTCGAAAATGGTGCTACTAAACCTCCGGACGAAGATGAGGAGACGGAATTCGGTTCCAACACAGTAAATCCTCCATGGTCATCGTGAATCATGATGTAATGCCAACCTTGATTCGCTCGGTCGCGAACACAGTTCTCCACGCGTCAAATGAAAATTCTCATTCCATCAGTTATGAGTGCGGCTGATGGACCGGGATGTCGACGCGCCATCCTTCCTCAATATCACTACAAGAAATCAAGTAGGCACCAATATAAAAACATGGGCGGGTGTACGCACGACGAAGGAGAAATCGGGATGAAGCTGGTCTTTCTCCCCTTTCCATTTAGCCTCTCAAGACTTCTGAAACACGAATCCCTTGCGGAAGCCAATAACATGCCCGATAATATACCTTTCAGCCGTGCCAGTTGCGTTCATGATGGAACTTGGGCAGCACAGAACCTCGAGTTTCTTGCCGCGATTCCTCTGTAATTAAGTAGCTGTGAGGGGAAAAGAGAAGCCTGAGCAAAGCCTGAGAGTGGCTGTGTTGGCGTCGATTGTATTCAACCTTGCCTCCACCTCCATCCTGAAGCAAACGGATGCCCTCTCTGAGTTCTCATCGCCTTGTCCCGTCAGCGGCTGTAATCGCTCGCGAGGTTGATCGTCTGACGATTCCTCGGCAGCAGAAAAAACTTCCCTCCACATTTTTACAATCTTTCTCTGTTAAAGAACGGTTGTGCGATCTCGATGTTGACCGTCTACCAGATGCAAAACCAGCTATCGATCACACTTGCACTGATACGCTCAGCGACACGGATTTGGCAGCCGTGAAGCTCGCGAATGACGCGCTTCTACTCTTTTCGCGACTCGCCTACCTTATAGACCACGATAATCCGGCGCTACGCTCCATGATGCTTCATTTGTGGGATGCAGGCGTCTGGAAATGGATGCTCTTCCTCTACAATTCCGGCGTGGATCTGAACGACACCATTGCCAACCAAGACCGACCACTTGCTCTGACGCGACCAGTCATTGCAGTGGGTATTGTTGACGCGCTGGTTGGTTGTGCAGACTCGGTCGCGCTCGGAAAACGATTGATCCTCGTTCCTGATATCGTGGCGCTAATTGGGAGGCTATGGGTCGAGGATGTCGAGATCCCAGGCAGACCAAACATGGTTCGCGATGAACTCACGTTCGCCATGTATCATATCATGAATGATTCTGAGGATGGTTCCATATCCTCGACCCTGGTGGACGCAGTTGGAGCAGAAACCATCATGCAGGCTGCAGCCAATCATTTTCGGCGACTCGCGTCTTCTACACCCATCATCCCCAAGGACATCAGTTCCCAGGTTTCTTTCATAGAGTTGCTTGCGAAGAGCCCGGTCCTCCGAGATGCCATGCATGAAGGTGACACGTTGTCTGTTGCGCTTTCCGCGGTCGATGCTCTCACCAAGCAGTCCGTACAAATCCGCGGGCACAGCGCTGTGGAATCCTGCATAGATATCATCTTCCTCCAACATTTGCTCTCCGGCACGAACGTGAAACCTTTGATACACTGCATCAATAAAGGTCTTCTGCGAACCTTGTATGACGCTCGTGTCGCTTTCCGCCTCAACGAAGACTGCTGTGGAGCGCTGGCAGACCTTATTATCCTTGTGATCGGTAAGTATGTCTTCTCGCATTTGTACTCGTACTCACGTTGTCTGTAGGACCGAGTCTTATTTTCCGATCCGTCCTGCACGCCGTTGAGCGATCGGAAACAAAGACCGGTTTTTTAGCTAGTTATCGCTCTGCTGGCCACGAGTTCCACGAGTGGGAGACTCTCAATGAAGTCTACCAAGATATGATCCAGTTCAAGCACGCAGTAGACGAAGATCCTCTGCCTTGTGGTCTCAATGAAGTATTTTCAAGCCGCCCTTGTTTTATCTTTTTTTTCATGTTTGCATCCAGTGTCCTACAAACGAAGTAGAGACGTTTGTGAAATTGCAGAGATGTGCAAGGTGCCAATACAAAAAGTACGCCTTCCGCTGCAGCAAGAAAGGCTCAACTAACCTGATCTCGGAAGATACTGCAGCAAAGAATGCCAACAGCGAGACTGGCCCAAACATAAGCGCTATTGCCAAAAGGAATCCGCCACAGGTGCGAGCTCTTCAATGCAACTAGACGACTCGCTAAACGAACATCGAAAGAAATCACCCCCGTGTCTGACCGCGAATTCGCCCGCGAGAGAGCTGAGTTTGAGGTCAGGATGAACGTCCAGCCCCTTGCCGAGCGGATCCGGAAGAATCCTGCTCTCCAAACGACACAAGACCTGATGTTTCAAGTTGATTTCTCCACGCTGGAGAAGAATATTTCGATCGGGGTTGCGCCAGGGCGACCTACGCCGAAGGCGGAGCGTGGAGCTGCCATATATGCAAAGGTACAGAGTGGGCGCGAGGCGGTTCGGTCGCTTGGATTAGTCACTGGGTGGAAAGAGTTGCAGACGAGCAGCCGCCCGGGGAATTTATTCTTTCCGGAGAAGTTTCGAAAAATGATTACGAAGTAGTATCACTGTGTCAAGTTTTCACACCTCTTCGTTCACTATTCTTTTGAAATATACAAATATCGGTTGGTGTCAGGTTGATTGTGTGGCGGTGTCACTGCGCAGCTCCTTTCTTGTAAGAAATGAAATTTCTTTTCTTCTTCAACGCTCTACCGATATCATGCCCCTTCCTTCTGCCCACGGACGTCTTGAGGATATATGTAGCGAGCTTTCTCGATGCCAGGCGTTCCAGGTCTCCGTGAACGAGGACAATGTCAGTGACAGAGGTGTTACATGCCACCTGCTTTAGGTGCAGGACATTGCCCGATAACGAACCTTTATCGAATGTGATTGAATACAGGAGAAAATGCCTCGAAGTAGTAATACACGATGTTAAACACCTATCCAGACGACGGCATCGCCAGCATCCCATCCAGCGCACTAACCAAGCTTCCACTCGGCTGCTTCCCCTCCTCCGACACAAACTCCAGCAGCGCCTCAAAGAGCGCATTCCGTTGCTGGAACCGCGCCTGCGACACCGCCGTGCCACCGTCCTTCCGCTCCTCCGGGTCCTCCGTCTCGCGCACCAGCTGCACGTCAAATGGCGGGATCTTCATCTTGACCTCGACCTCTGCCAGCGCGCTGGACGGGGACACCGGCGATTCGACGTCGGTGGGCGTCGGCATCTCGCTGTCCTCGGCGTATTGGGGCGGGATCGCTTTCGCGGCGGAGAGTCCTCGTGCTCGGAGCCAGAGGAGGGCGTCTTGAGGTGCGGGTGCGAGGACATAACCGGGGACGCGGGGGCGAAGAGGTAAGAGAGCAGCCCGCGGTAGGATTCGGTTTCAACCGGATCGTCCTGGTCTAACACAGGGAACACCGACGTCCGCAAGAAATTGAGAGCTTTGACGTGCGAGACATCTTCGCACATCTCCCGAAACCTAAGAAGAAATTAAATGCCGTCGTATCGGTGTGTGGTCGAGTAGCACAACGTACTGTTGTTTCCGAATCAGCAACGTCGCTCGTCGGACTACATCTTCGCGAGGTGTCCTTCAAAACAATTTTCGTTGACGAAAAGTAGACTGGAATAAATGAAGCACATACCTCATCAGCGTCATCTGCCAAAAATCATCCAGCCTCTGGTCCCGCTCCTCATCATCATCCACCATCGCGTCCCCGTCCACTCCCCCCTTTTCTCTCAGTCCCGCATTCCCACCATGCATAAAGACTGTCTTCGTCGTCGGATCATACACCACCTGGTGCGCGAATCTCGGCATCGGCGCAGGGTCCTTCTCCGCGCCCGACACCGGCAGCACTATATCCCACTTCCCAGGGGGCGGGTGGTACCGGAATATCCGCGTCGACGACTCTTGGGGCTGCAGCCGCGAAACCTCGTGCACCAGTCCAGAGAACCTGAAATGCATGGTTCCATTTAGCGGGTACAGGGACCGATAACGGGTGGAAAGGCGTACACGTAAATCTCCTGCAGCTGTGGGTCGATTACGGCCCTCTGGAATGAGGCCTGCATTTCGATACCGCAGTCGCGCGTCATGTCCGCAAACACCTGCCTGGTCGTGTTCGTCGCGATATGGTACGCATACATGTCGGTTAGCGTTGCTGAGTCGGCGGTCTTACCGCCGAAAATGTACAGCGTCCGTGTGCGGTCGTCGAGTACCATAGAATGAGCTTGATCAAGTCACCGTCAGCATGTGTGGAGAAAAATACAAACAATATAAATACCAAACCGGGCGGGAATGATACCGCTGCTGAAGGAGGTGGTTGGCTTCGGCGGACTGATCCTTCGCCGGGGCCAAGTCAGATTAAGAGCAAAGGTCGGAAATAGAAACGCACTGAAGGAGCTGCCACTGTCTGAGCTGGACATTGTAACTATACAGACCCGCGTACTTGGCATTTACCCAGTCGCCGTCGATGACCCGACCGCCGTATATGTACAACGTCTCTGTCTCACAGTCCATCACCATTTGGTGGTCGTACACCAGGGGCGGGGCGTGTGCGGCCTATGCGTACCTAGATCAGAGATAGGCTCGTATCGAAAGAGTTACGCGTACCTGGGCGTCAGCAGACAGAAATTCCCATTTTCCAGCAAAGCTACCTCTCGTATGATACCGGTAAAACTCGGACCCTGTTTTGGAAGCCGGCGGAGGCGGCGGCGCGTCTCCCACAGGCGGAGGGGCATCAAACTTTTGCGCATCCGCGTCATCGAGACGTCCCAGCACGTAGATGTTCCCCGTTCGCGTATCGAAGACCATCTTATGGCATGAACGCGCGCCAGGAGCGTTTTCGTCCTTTGCGGTGTCATAACTCAGCACACTCCACTTGTCCAGCTTGATGTCGTACGACCAAAAGTCGGCGAGGCTCTTCTTCCCGTCCCATCCGCCGAACAGGTAGATGACGCCCCGACGGGGTCGACACACATGGCATGCCCACCGCGCGGAGCGGGCACGTCGCCGTTGGCGTCCTTGCCCGCTAGCCGTTTCCACACAAAGTGAGCCTGCTTGGAATGTCGATACTCGTCAAACAGGCTGGTTTGGGATATGCTTTGGATCTTCTGTTCGGCTTTCGCCCAGTTCCCTCGGAGGACAATGTTCTCGTGCAGCTCGGTAACAAGGGGGTCTTCGACCTGCAGGCCGCAGCGCGCCAGTATGGCGTTGTACGGCCCAAGGAAGCGCCGTTGACGGAGGTGCTTCAGCACATACCGCATAGCGGTTGTTTCTCGGTACTAGTCGCAGTCAGTCTTGGTTTCGTGAATCAAAGATAAACGGACCTGGTCGTACTTGACTCGGACTTGTTCTACAAAGACCTCGTCCTTGATCCCCTTCAGCGCAACATGCCATATTGAGACGTGAAAGCTGCTCCCATGTGAACTGAAAGCGGGTGTTAGTGCGACATTGTCAACTTCTGTGGCCCACCTCAGAGGCATTATCTTGATATATCGGAACGGCGTCAGGATACCCTGATCATTGACGTGTTTGAGCTCAAAGCTCTCGGATGTCGTGTCGTTCTTGAGCTCAGAATAGAGGACCTCTGTTAAAGCGTCTTCAGAAAGGCCGCCGTAGACTTTAAAATTCTTCATGTTGCAAGGATGTGCTGCAAGGTCCGGGTGAGATTCGTCACATGAGAATTTGCGACCTTACGATTGGCAAACTAGGGGTGTGTTAGCAAGTAATTCGAAGGTGGCCAAGGACGCACTTTGCCAAAGGTTATTGTGTCTACTCGAGTCAGCACCAAGCCACAGATGGAATCAAAGCACTCAACGGACAACGGCCAGTGCATCCAGACGAAGCAAAAGCCACTGCGGTGTTCCACTTTCGGGGACAGGACCTCCGCTCCATCTGCTTGCCTGCTCGGTGGGATTGTCGACAAGGATATTTTCTACGCGGTACGGGCCGCTATGGGGCGTGCTGGCGGCAATTGAATAAGTCAAAACAACAGGTGTAGGGGCCATTCTCTTTCCGCGACGTGGTGGCTCAAGTACAAGAGTTCCGTGGTCACCTGATGGCGATCGCATTTAATTTGCGCGCTTCTTCCGCCACCACAGCTCTTTAGCAAGAACTCAAGGTTCTGTGTTTTCCATCATGAACGCGGCTAGCACGGTGAAAGGACAAAGTATATTTTATTTTAACCATAGAGGAGCGTTAAGTTTAAACTAGTCTTGTCCTGGACTCCCAAGGGGCGATTAACCTCGCGAATGATACTGTCGCAGACGGACGACGCGACGAATAAAAATTCAGACTGCACGTCCTAGGACACGTTCAGATCAGATTTGCTAACGGTTAAACAGTTCTCTGGATCACAGTTGTGCGTCCGTCGAGCACAGCCACACCTGCCATTCTGTTTCCTGTTTGTCCATGGACAAAGCCTGGAGTGCCCAACTCGAAGAGCATGCCGCCTTATAGTGTATTTTCTCCCCAGAGTTCACCGTTCAATAAGCTAGAGTTTCTCCACTAGACGCCGTCGCCCATTTTTTGTCGCAAGACGCGCCGCGGACTATATAATACACCGCACGGTCTCACTCGGTATCGTAACCTACAAAAAAGACTGCAAGCCTCGCCCTCACAAGACGCGAACATGGCGCTGTCGAGTCCGCGCAAACCCAATGCGCCTACCGACGCCGGTCTCGCGCAACCTGACATACCGGTCCTTGGCCCTTGCGACCCAGAAATCCAGCGCATGCGCGTGTCCATCTCACCTTTCGCGGGCCGAGTAGGCGGCAACCAAGAATTCATCGTCGATCGTGCGGACCCAGCCAACCAAGCGCTCATCCAACAAATTCCCGACGCCGCCCCGGGGATCCCTCTTCGCGAACTCCTTGACCTCCGAGGCTTCCGTACTCGTCACTGTGGACCGCGGCCCTCATGGAAGGTGTCGGCACGCTCATTTTGGTCTATGTCACCGCCTGGGCGTCCCTCAGCCCCAACACACCCCCCGAGCCGCCCACGTCGCCCGCCTCCGTCTTCGCAACAGCCGCCTTCCTTGGCCCGCTCGTCGGCGGCATTCTAAATGCCATAGTCATCCCCCTGCTCATCTACGGCTTCGGCAGCATCTCGGGCGGTCACCTCAACTCGTTCATCACCATCGCCACCTTCGCGCGCCTGACCACCTCCCCGCGCCGTGCTCTACGTCGCCTTCCAGCTGCTCGGCGCCGCGCTGGCAGGCTCCTGCTCCGCGCGTCCTACGACAGCCGCGACTTCAAGGTCGGCGGCTGTTACCTCTTCAGGACCTCGGGCCCTCCGTCGGGTCCGTCATGGCGACCGAGTTTACGTCCTGCCTAGCCCTCATCTTCCTCTGCTTCGGCGTCGGTCTCGATCCGAGGCAGCGCGACGTGTTTGGTCCGGCTCTGGCACCCGCGCTGGTGGGGCTCGCGATCGGGAGTGTGAGTCTCGGGATGAGCTTCGCGCGTCCGGGGTATGGTGGGCCGGGGCTGAATCCCACGAGGTGCTTTGGCGTCTATGTGGGAAGCCGGTTCCCTTCGTGGCACTGGGTGCATGGGTCGGGCGGTGGCGGCAGTGCAGCGCATGGGTTTTTCTACTTCGTTGCGCCGCCATGGAGTTCGGGAATAAGTGCGCAGGAATCGATGGAGGGGGCGGATGAGAAACAGGATATGTAAACAGGCTTTGGTGCGATCATGGAAATATTCTCTTATTTGTCTTACCTTCCGTGAAGGACGCGAGTCAGTTTCTGCTTCATTGTCGACTGTGTCTAGAGTCGAGGGGATATGAGGCCATCCTGAGAATCGTTCATGATGTGGCAAGCACCAAATTTATTTTCGCGTTTTCCGGATACAAATAAAAGCGCTGTACAGTGTAATCCTGGTGTAATCATAACAACGCGGCCCGCGACTTCGACAGATGCATATCTCGAGTCGGAGGTATCGATACCGCTCAAACTTCTCTCTTTGCGGGCCAGATTTTCTCCTCGAGGAATCTACACTAAACATTTGGACAGAAACAATTCTTGCCCAACTATTATCCACGATGCCTGAGGCCCCGCGGGCTCAGCCAAGCTGCACGACCCAGTTCTTCGTCTGCACATCTATCTCAGTCTCAAATGATATCCACGACAAATATGATCTCGACTCGGAATTGCCCAATACGCCGTTCACGGCGCTGATACCGTCACGCATCAAGATTCTCGGAATTGCCCAATACGCCGTGAACGGCGCTGATACCACGCACCAAGATTCTCTTGCAGTGTCGATAGATGGATAGATATATAAGGTAGATGAGTGGACCTCATCTACACTCTCCTTGTCCTTCTCCTCTTGTGCGGCTGTTGGTCCGCTTTTTAAATTTCCTTCTCTCTTGGCGGGATAGATTTCCGTGCCACCTCAACCTTAATCTTCGACCCAATTATGATATCGACTCCATCTTCCGCGCTGGTTTCCAATTGGGAAAGCCTGATCTACAATGTTGTTAAACTTGTGCTTCAATCTTTATTCTTTGGTAGGTCGATTCACCGAATTGAATGATTTTTCGTGGTGTATCGCCGCATACAGGTGTATACAGTCTACTGGTCATATTTTCCACCCGGATGCTTTTGTGAGTATCGCGCTATTCAGAATTCTCATTCTTTTGACAACATCCCAATTTATTCAGGAAACGGGGATTGAGAACGCAAGCGAATCATGTCATGTTCATTATGACGCTTTTCACTTACCTCCTCTCGACCGCATACTGGGCCTACTCGTTCGCCAAGGTCGTTCATGAGATGATAATATTCATCGACGATCCCCAAAATCCCGTCAACTCTACCAGCGGCCGCCATGATGCATTCACCAAGGGGGCGCAAGTATTCAATGCCGTACTACCGGTCAACGTACGCACCTTCACTTACGCCCAACCTGTCTGAGCCTTTACTCCAGTACATCTTCAGCGACGCCGTGGTCGTCTGGAGAGCATGGATCATCTGCTGGCGGAACTACAGAAAATATCTGTGCATCACAATTGTGTTTTTGGTTCTCACAGCTCGTACGTGTATCGCCCAACCTCCTATTCAAGCTCTGGGATTCAGGGTTGCAGTTTCCGTTACTGGCACCATTGTCTTCAGAGTTATCGCTTTTGTCCTGGCACCCTACGCCCAAAATCCACCGACCGAGTTTTTGCTGGAGGGAACGAACATTTTGCAGATGTGTGTTCTCGCTTTTTCACTGATTTCGAACGTCTCTGCTACGGCCGTGGTGGGAGCGACTGCATGGTCCGTCTCCTTTGACTTGCTCCAGTCTCATTTACCTGATTGCATTAAAATAGGCGACATCGTCAATTGATTCGTGCAGCATTTGCGAATAAGAAAACTAGGGCCGACCAAATATTAGCGCTGGTCGTGGAATCAGGGATTCTATATTGTTTCTCCGGCGTGAGTAACAAATGTTTTGAGGGCTACATAAGAACAGCTCATGATCTCCTAGCTGACTGTATTGATCGCGTCTCTTATTCGTTTGCCGCAGGGCACTTTGGGAGACATCTACACTCCCATAAATTTGCAAATCGCGGCAAGAGTCTTTGAGTTGTTTCACCTCGTCGCGTAGTACTCATGCGCCTGAGCACAGGGCGCATATCCACCCGTTGTGCTCTTGCTTGTCAGCACGCAGCGATCTTTGGCCGAGACGACTTTCCTGGACACTGAAGGCTCGCCTCCCACCCAGTCCGGAAATCCGGTCACAAACTCTAGCAGTCGAAATGGCATACGATTCAAGGATCTGGAAGCATCGCAGAAAGAAGGAAGATCGAAGGAGGAGGTGCCAAACGCAGAGGAGGTGCCGGAATGCAGAGGAGGTGCCGAACGCAGAGGAGGTGCGGTGGGCAGACAACAATCCCCACCAAATGATGCAAGATTTTCCTCGAGGAATGGGTTCAGAGTAATTAATTCACTTGTTATAAGTACACAAATACGTTGAGCGGCGCACGCAAGTCTGAACTGTCAGGTCATTGCGAAGGCTCGAGTTGAGCTCCTCGTTGACTTTGGAGGGGGGAACATAGAGGTTAAAGGAGTTTTCAACAAGTATCAACAACGCGCCTGTTAACACAGCCACCTCCGATGTCGAGTTGCACGAATGTCGGGTTGGAGCTCCGAACCTTTTTGCAGATCGAGAGCCGAATGACCGTGACGACCACATTCACGCGCTACCGCGCCGCGGCGTTGCTACCTAAGTACATACATGAGGATGCTGCTGCGGAATACCAATCTTTCACTACGCGGCTCTGAATTGCCGTCTGTATCATTTCTTCTCTTTTCACTAACCTTTCAGATCCTTTGTCTACTCCTTTTCACATTCTTGGCTTTCTTTTCGCGCTGGTGAAATGACATCTCAGAATGGTGTACCTTTCTGTACGTTCTACGACCATTACTGCCCTTTCCGCCACTGATTTCTATAGCTGTAGCTGTTGGAACACTGGATTCATCTTCTGAATTCAGCACGCCCCTCCTAGTAGCGCGGATGGTTCCACATTCAGTACGCTTCCCAATCTTTCGGTGTTTACCCACTCATGTTTTTTTATGAAGCCACCACTGAGACAGCTACGCGTACGCTCTTATCTTGGGTTCACTCTCTCGCTCAGACCTTTGTATAGTCACTGCTGCTTTCGGGCCACCTTCCGGGCAGCCTTCGAGTCCAAACCATCCACCCGCACAACCGTCGGCGCAGAACGATGGACTCTCAACCGCAGCCTTAGCTGGTCTGAGCCTGGGCATTGGGCTGTTAGTGGGTCTCATCGGTGCCACCCTCCTTTACTTTATCGTCGGCGACGCGCCGCCAAGAATGCAGCAAGGGGACAGCCTCGGGACTTATCTGGGCGGCCCAAGGACAGCGAGGCTCTTCTTGGTTTCCAGACCCAAGGTTCGCGGTGCCGACTATTCTCCGAATACGGTGACTGAGCCTTGATTCCAGAGAAACAGCCTGGCTGGATGACTCTGAGCCTGTCGCCGTGCCGCCGGCGCATACACGAGTCCTGGAGTGGGTTCAGCGGACGAGAGCCATTCTATGTCTTCGCTTGCCTCGACCTATGCCCATATAACGAGCATCTCCTCCGACACTGATTCCTCCGCCGATTCCACCGTTCACCGGTCAGCATCCACAGTAATGCGGTCTCAGTCCTTGACGGCGTCCACTGTAATCGGTCGCAGTCGATGGCATCCTCCCGCAGTGCATATTCCCAGGCGAGTGCGCCTCCTAGTCGTGTATTGGAGGAAGAACCCGAATTGAAGGAGCACCCGGTCGACCAGCAATTTTGTACAGCATAAGCGAGTAGTTCATCGTTTTGTTTAATATTCATCGGACTTGTATTCGAAATGCGTCCAGGCAATCTTCGGACTGAAGTTGATCAAGACTCTTGGATGGTATCTTTCGAAGAGAAGCAGTTGCCCCTTTTCTTGGCTTTGCAGATCCCGAATCGGTCCGATAGGCTTGAATTCAGCCTGTTAGTTCAGTGACAGATTGTCGCACCTATCCAATCTATCTTTTTGCGAACGTTCGCCTTGAAAGCGGTGAGTGCCACCTTCGTCTTGGGTTTCACAATCATTCGAAGGCATTGCGATGCACAGGTCACGGCGCTGAGATCATTCTATGTTAGGACGCCCGCGCTATCCCCGCAATCCACGGTCAAAATATAGCCAAGACCAACCACTGGTGGACTGGAAATACCTGAACAACTAATACCTCAGGTCTTTGGCTGTTTCCGCTAGGTCTGCTTCTCCGCATTTCGGTCCATTCCCGCTGAACCTGTATTAGCACATCTTCGGCCTGCCAGAGCCATGATCACAACAAGTGGATATCTATCACCCATGAATAGCTCAAGGCTCTGCTAGCTTCCAGCGGATGTCGATAGATGGCGTTTCAACTCTCCTCGGTCGGACCTGGGGCATACATCTTTCTCTTCCTGCCGCTACACCACTTTTGAGGTTCCTTCTCCCTTCGCTGGATAGATTTCCGTCCCACAGCAGTCTTTGACCTCAGCATGTCATCTGCATCGTCCGCACAGGTTGCGACTGGGGCTTAGGTTTAATATATGATGTTGTCGGCATTGTGTTTCAAAGCGTTTTCTTTGGTAGGTCGTTTCTCTAATCGTGAACGCGATCTCCCATGTTCAACACGTACAGGTGTATACAGTTTACTGTGATTTTATCCAGCCGGATGCTTCTGTGATTATTTGACCGTCTTGATTCAAAATTAAATTCTCACCATCAATTTTTTCAGGAAACGGGGATTGAAGACGCGAGCGAACTGCGTCATGTTCATTCTGACCCTTGTGGCCTATTTCATTTCAACTGCATACTGGGGCTACTCTGCTGCTCTTGTCGTAGAGAGGATGGTGGTGTTCAACGCCGAGGTCCAAAATCCTATCACCCTCGGTACTAGCCACAATGCATTCATCAAATTTTCACTGCTATTCAATGCCGTGCCACTCATCAATGTACGCCGCCTTGGCCTACACCCGACTCGTCTGAACCTTTGCTCCAGTATGTCTTCAACGACGCCGTCGTCGTCTGGAGAGCATGGGTCATTTCCTGGCGATCATACAGGAAATATCTGTGGATCACCATTGTTTTTCTGGTTCTCACAGCCAGTACGTGTCCCCCCGTATCCTGTTCGAGGTTTGCATTCAGTGATTTCAGTTGGCGTGGTTGGCATCATTGTCTTCCGAACTATCGAACTCGTCACAGCCCCCTACGCTGATTTGCCAGGTGACAACTACTTGGTGATGGGAACCAACCTTATGCAGATTGGTGTTCTCAGTTTTTCACTGATGTCGAACATCTCTGCTACCGCTGTCGTCGGAGCGACTGCATGGTTCGTGTTTCTTGACTCCAGCAGCGCAATTACTCACCTGAGTGAATTTATACAGGCGGCATCGTCAAAGGATTCGCGCTGCCTTTGCAGATAGGCCAAGCACCAAGGCCAACCAGATATTAATCTTGATAGTGGAATCTGGAGTTTTATACTGTATTTCCGCCGTGAGTAACGAATCTCGAGAGCCATACAAGCAGAACCTCATAATTTCCTAGCTGACTGTATTAGTTGCGTCTCTCATTCGATTGCCGCACGGAACTTTGGGGGACATCTACACTCCCATAAACGTTCAAATCGCGGTAAGAGTCTTTCAGCTGTTTCACCTCATTGCGTAGGGCTCATGTGGGCGCGCACAGGGCGCATATCCACCTGTTGTGCTCTTGCTTGTCAGCATGCAGCAATCGCTGGCCGAGACGACGTTCCTAGGCACATCTAAGGACTCAATAGTTTTGCCCCCTGCCCAGTTCGGTAATACGGCCAGAAAGTTCAAGGGTCGAAGCGGCATGCAATTCAGGGACCCGACGCTATCACAAATAGAATCACAGACCGCACGGGGATCAGAGGAGGAGGAAGTGCCAGATCCAGACATGGACACAGAAATGACAGGCGCAAACGACCAACTCCGCGAGAAGACCGGTTCTGAGTGGTAGCAAATGTATTTTAACCTGCAGGTACAGGAAGTTAGTGTAGAAATCTATTAACGTCGTACCTCAATTGGTTTCCATTATCAAGTGGGGTGACGGGCTGCGCAGTTGGGGCAGTAAGTGGACTAGTACTACACATGAATCCGTCGGGCGCGGCGTTAGTAGGCCGGGTCTGGGGCTCTTGGTCTTGTGAACGAACAAAAATGGCGCGTCAAATGGTGAAACTTCCTGGTGAGAACACGTTACCGTGCCATGGCTCTACGCGATACGACCGAACCTGAGCCAAGAAGGCTCCAGAGAGAACACAATTAACCATCCATGGATGTTGGATCATTGGCTTATATACACTGTACATATACTCTAAATATTGCTACAAAACGTTTGACGTTGTCTATGGGGAATCTACGAAAGTCTATGAGAGAGTCTATATGAGGAGGGGTGTGTTATGCGATAAAAAATCGGTATATGGACATAAAAAGATAAACAAAAAAGAGATAGGTCAGTGGGCCGCGGGGGTCACCGGCGCACTCCGTGTGTGCTCTGCCTCTTCGTACGACGGCAGCCCATGCATGCTAGACAGCGGCGGCACCCCGCCGATGAATCCACGCGCCGCGACGCCGTAGTCGGGCACCTCCGAGTACGCGCGCTGAAACAGTATGGGGTTCGTATCAGGCATCCCCTGCGGCGGCCGGCTGCGCCCATGATGACGCAGTTGTTCGCTGCTACTCGTGCTCGCCGTCGAGGGCAGCGACGAGAGCGATGTATATGACGCCGAGCGTGATGGGGACAACCAGCCTTGCGGGTGGGCGAGCGCGGTGAACGGTTTCATCGAGGCGGCGAATACGCCATTCAGGTTCCGGCTGGCGTTGCTGCTGTGCACGTAGGTTTCGTTGGGCTTGGCGACGTCCGACTGGTGCCGCTCAGGACTCGAAGCACGACTAGTACGCCGGCTTTGGTGGGTGCTGGATGGCCTGCTACCCGTACGACTCGTTGGTTCAGAGTCAGAGTTGGAGAACGGCAGTCGGGAGGACGATGCCAGAGGTGATTCTGACAACGGAGACCTCGACTCCATGGAGAGCAAAAGTTCTGAGTTCACCCACTCCAGCGGCGTATTATCTCCGGATCCAGGCGCGTGGGGCAGGTGAGAAAGAGCATGCATCTCGAGGGGTGTTGCGTGCCCAGAACGCGAATGCAAAGGAGGCGTGGTCTCGGTGATAGGGCTTCCCTGCAGCCATGGATTCGTGACCCGCACTGTCGCCGCCTCCGGCAGGTACATATTCGCGACTCGGTCACGAACATGTGCTTTGTAGCTCGGGAGCTCGATTTCCTCCTCCTCCTCTTGGGGTACTTCTGGGCCACCGATCAGAAGGCGTCGTGTTGCGGCAGTGTTAACGCGGGCCTCCCGCAATAGACGCTGGTCGAGGAGATGCAGTGGCAGCGAACAGCGCAGCTCTGAAGTGTGTCCGTCTACGACAAGAATTGAGACAATTAGAAGCTGTTAGATGAAACAACCAAGCTCTTACCTGGGTTTATGATTATGATATTCCAGCGCAACCGGTGAGTGACGGTGATGGGAGCTGGTGCGTGCGTAGCCGTTGTGCTACGTGGGATGGCCAGAGAAAGGTAGGTGACAACATCGTCGTGACCCTGTTCGTCGAAGGGCTCGGAATCAAGTTCGCTAGACGACGGGCCAGCCTCAGGATTTGTACTACCCCCTGGCGATGAAGCAAGCTGAAGAGGGAAATAACTGCTACTGTTTGCTTGATTGGGGGGCGTGACCGGCGTGTTAAGAGAGGAGGAACCACCACGGTACTGCGCGGCGGAATATCGGGACATCAGAGGCACCTCCACAGCCTTGATCTCGTGCTTTGCGGACGCAACAACGCGGGTATAGTCCTGCGAAAAAGATCGCGCAGCAACCTTCGTTGTTTCCTGGAGCGTGGTGGTCACCGAGACTACACCGACGCCTTTGATGAGTGGGCTGAACTTGACGAGAGCGGTAACGGTGTCGCTCGCGGCCCACGCCTTGTGGGGAATCATGATCGAGTACATCAGCTTCTCGGGCCAAGTGTTTTCGATTTCCAGTGTCTGCTGATACTCGAGCGCCTCCGAGGAGAACGAACGCACAATGTGAACCGGAATAACAGCTTGAAGATTGTGGTGAAGACCTGCACGAACAACATGGGCCCGCAGTTTGTAAGCAACCGAAGCGCCACCGAAGGCAGTCGTAGTTATACTCGAGGGTAGCGAGCCGCCAATTTGGAGTTGGAAAGGGAACAAGTGGCACCCAGCCTTGAGGGTGTGCGAATGTTTCTTCTCGCCCTCGAGAAACGACCAATCGTGAGTACAAATGATGTACGTAGAAACACTGTTGTGGACATGCACTCCCCTAAGAATAAGATAAAATTTGGTTAGAGGAATATTTGTGCAGCGGCAGTGGCGCACGTACGAATCATGCGGCGAAGGGGGTAGACGCGCCTTCCCGCGAAATTGCAGTGTTATTTCCTTAATCGGCGTGCTTTCGGCCAGGTATAACGCAACGTGCCCAGTGAGGCGCGCAGGCTCGACATCGTTCCCTGTTCCTTTGAGACAAACAAACTCGTTGTCAAGGTGGACCTCAAGACACTAATAAAATGTGATAAGTCAGGCCGAAAATCCAACAAACGCACACTACCGGACGCTCTTTGTTCTGCATGTCGAGGTCAAGGCGAGAGAGGCTGGTAGCAGGGTCATCATCCTGGTTTATTTCTAGACTCGGCGAGGACAGTATTGAGAACGTCATGTTTGGACTTTGGTTTGCCAGAGTGGGTCCTCGGAATTAGGGGTCGTCCTGAGGCGAAGGCCCAAGCCAAGACAATAAGCAATGTAATCAGCACCCTCGCCCGCACACGTCAATTGAGGGGGGGGGGGGCGGTGGAGACAGCAGAATGGAAGACGGTTGCAGAAGTAGGGAGAAAACGGAGAGAGGTCTTTCGGACCGCCTGAACTTGCGCCCGTCGGATTGTCGCCAGGTCCATAATCGTTGATCGGTTTCATGGCAGATAAAGATAACCACAAGTTCCCGGCCCGAGTTCCGTAATTCAGGTTCCATTCCAGCGAACGCAGTCTAAAAGCTCAGCTTGCGGCATGTGCTCAGATGACACCAACCCTGAGCTGGAACGGCCTCGAATTGTGTTCAGCGCAGAACAACAAGGAGCGCCATTTTTGCTTCCGTTTCCGTTTCAGGGTCGGAATCGATTTTTCCCGATCTCCATTTATGCAGATCAAATCTACCACAGCGCATAAATATTGTCCAGAAATGACCATGCACTGCAGACACAAGCTTAGGCCTTGTACAGCGTGTCGAGAAACGCCGTTGCCAGCTGTCCCACCATCGCGGGCCCCACTGCACTTGAATTTCCCAGGCCTGTAAAATGGGAAATGGAACCGATGAACGAGTGGAATGATAGAAGTAACACGTACCATAGACTGCTACCATCGACCCCTTGCCCTCCGGTTGCACTTTCGCCTCCTGCACGGAATCCTTCAGATCCGCAATGAACACGTCCACCCGGTCGACCGTCAGGCGCTAGCAGAGGAACCCGTCAGTCCACACGACCTAGAAACGGCTTTCGTGCGTGTAGTGCTCACCGTGCATGCAATATGCACCGCCGCCGGGCCGGTGAGTGCGTTCAAGTGCCACCCGCGCTGCGACATTTTGTCGCCCACTTCGAGGACGTTAACTTTAGGGTGTTTAGACCCGAACGCGACGACAGATGCGGGGGGCGACCCTAGAATGTAAAGTTCGGGAATGGAAGCGACGATCGTGTCGGCGATGGTGCGTGCGCAGGTAACGATTGCGCGACATGACTCGAGGTAGCCGCTACAAAAACGCAGCCCTCGATCAGTCGCGTTGAATAAAATAGAACAAAAGAAAGTTGTACTTCGATCCCATGTACTGCATCGCAGCCCATGTTCCCGCAATAAGTGCACCCGGCCTAAGGAAAGTTGAACGAACGAACGTGATTGATAGTTCAATGAATCGTGCGCGTACCGAGAACCGGACAGACTAGGACTGGCGTAGACACCACCTAATGGATGGAGGGATTAGCCGAATGTTATTGGATTTCCGCGAGCAACTTGCCCGACCAATCCGGATTCACGTAGTACTGATAGCGGCGGAGTTCAGAGTCTCGGTACATTATCACCGAGGAACCCTCGAGGAAGAACAATCAGGATCGGCGGAAGATGGACGGAAGCGGAATCACCTTGGGAGCAAATCCATACTGGAAGACAATCAATGTGCGTCAGTAGAGCGGCGAAAAAGCAAAATACCTTGTGCGTGTCGCAGCTGATGGCGGTGACGCCCGGAACTCTGAAGTCGAATGGATGAAGCTTGTATTTTCCGTTGGCACCCTCAGAGAGGCCGGCTTTCTCGAGATACGGGACGATAAAGCTGCCTAGACAGCAATCCACATGGAGGCCAATCTTGTATTTGGCTGCGAGCTTTCCGAGTCCCTCAATGTCATCCTGGTTTCCATCCGGGAAGTTGACCGTCGAGCCAACAAGCTGCGAAGAGCTAAATTCCAGGGGCATCGGGTTGAAAGAAAGTATACCATTATCGTGTTAGGGTTTCTGAACTATATTTAGAAAGACGCGGGAAAGGTAGACAAAGTCGCCTCACATAGCGCGTCTGACAGCCTTCAGATCCACCTTGCGGGTGACAGGATCGACGGGAATGCTGTGAACCTTGATCTTGAGGTATGCGCCACCCTTGTCGAACGCGGCGTGCCCGGAAGACGGAATGATACTGCAAATATCGTTAATTCAAGCGAGTACAGCTGAGAGAAAGCCAAACATCTCTGGCTCCGTTATGCCCTTGACCGCACGAGCCCAGTCCCGGTGAGTCTTCACGGACATGATGATGGACTCGGTGCCTCCGGAGGTCATTGTACCAGCGCCATCCGGGTTGTTGAAGAGTTTCAGGGTCATTGCGACAATCTCTGCCTCCATTTTTCGGACCGCAGGGAAGACGTCGGGATGCAGGGGATTCGAGACACAGTACTTTGCATATGCGGCAACAATGACGCGCTCCATGTCGTCGCCGCCATCTGGAGATCAGTCAGTACACACTATATAATTCAAGGGAGAAAATGCTTCACGATAGACCGCGCCAGAAAGCTTGCCAGCCTTCCAACTATTGGCAGAGCCCATTTCGTTGTCCATCGTGTCCATCTCTGCGAGGATCCATTCCGGGGTCTGTCCCTGCTCGGGAAGCGCGAGATGGCGGGTCACATCAGCGCCCTTGGGAACCAGTCTATCTTCGATTTGGAGCCTGGCCTTGTCCATTTCTGTGCGAACTTTGCGCTGGGCTGCAGGGAGACGCAAGGCAAGCATAATTACATGCTAAGGCGCAATTAAACAACAGCAATTTCTGCGGAAAATTGGGGAATATACTTGTGCAATCCATGTATAGAATTCCCGAACGGAAGTGACAAGTCCCCTGGCACGGAGATGACGCTGGACTTTGACCGATTGTTTGAGGAGGACATAGAAGAACAAGACAGTCTTGAGAGCTTCGTATGTCCTCGTCGAGAGTACGCCGCGCCCAGAGTCCATCGTGAATAGTGATACGTGTTCAGAAACGCTACCCTGCAAAGTTCGGAAGGCGTATCTGACCAAAAGAATATCCCCTGGTCTGCTGTGGTGCCAGATGAATGGTGGCTACTCGCAGTGGTCGGCGTAGAGGACAAGCGGCAGATCCCTTTTCGGGTCCCAGAAAATCATATGCTTTTCTGCATCACCTGACCGTAGAACGGCTTGGACGCGACCATGAACAGCCTGCGAATGGTATGCGCGCACTTCTGCTCGCTTGCGGCTCTTTCTGACTATCTTCAGCTAGAGAACGACGACGATGATGCGGCCGAGGTGACGTTGGGTAAAAATTAATTTACTTGATTGCAAGAAATCCCCTTAATTTAGCGTCGCAGAGGACCAGAACCGCATCAGCACCTTCTCGAAGCTGAACGCGCGCGTGCGGAATATAGAGGCGAAGCTGCAGGAGCTCAAGGTCCGTCGATGGCGCCGATTGTCAGCTGGAAGATAAGCTCACAATTGGTCCAGCAAGAGAAAGAGGCGCTCGATGACCTCACTACAGAGCTTGAGCTAGCAGACGAGGACGAGCCTGTGCTGTATGCTGTCCTAAAAACAACCGTGAGTTTCTCTAAATAAGCAATTCGCAGATACAAAGTTGGGGAGACATTTCTGCACATGCCGCTCCCCCGAGCCCTCAAACGACTTGAAAAAGACCAAGCCGACGTGTCCGCTCAGGTGTCGTCTCTGTCAGACACTGCCGATCAATACGAGAAGGAGATGAAGGAGCTAAAAGTCACCCTCTACGCAAAGTTCGGCAGCGCAATTAATCTCGACGACTAGCATCCCATTCCAATCTGTATTACTCCCCGCTGTATTGACTATTTGCATCTTTTCTGCTCAACGCGTCAGAAAGCTCGTTCGACACGACGCAGATGCCGTCTCTGGCACTCGCTTTAATCGGTCCAGAACAAGTTCCCTTTCAGCTGCGTCGGGCGGGGTACTGGATCTAGGGTTCGAGCATTTTCAGAAACTCCTACCCCTCTGCGTTACAGCATCCACAAATTATCTTGACCGTCGCTGCTCCAAGCTGAATGAGAAACTCAACCTAAGCCTTCGCAATGACTGCCTTGCGTGACTGCCCAACGGATCTGTGTGCCCTTAACATCTGAACCATTCCGAACGTATCCCTCAAGGAAATTCGTGCATATTTTCGTTGGAATCGTCTGCCCAACGCCCTGACTTGCGCCACGATGGCACAACTCGCTGAACTACCTCTCGAGCTTCTTTTGCACATTTCATCTTTTCTCACTCGAGAACAAATATTCCGCAACCTGCTGGCTCCACTCCATTAATTCGCTATGTCTGAGAGTGGAAGTTTCTCAGAGGTTGTAAAGGTCTTGGAGCTCTTTGTCTAAACTCCCGTCCGAGCGAAGATTGCAGTTTGGCGGGAGGTGAGTGAAGTCGTTCAAAACTTTTTTTTTTTTTTTTTTTTTTTTTTTTTTTGAATCCAATATTATTTGCCCCTCGCCGCGTGCGGCACGTTGGGCATTCTTCTACACGATCTGTATCTATGTGGATTATAAACGGATATGTGTCGGGACTGCGAAATCATGCCCCGGACGACCGGTTGCAATCGCCAGATCGTCCCGAACGGTAGCGCTTTTGCGCTGAAAGTTGGGGGGGTCTAGACCTCCTGTGAGGGCAGGTACTGGTGAGTACGGTAAAATAGTGAGTGATATAAAATACGTGGGAGGCTAAATAGAGGGCTCCGGTTCGACGAATGCATGGGCAAGTGATCTTGAGCCCTCAACGGCGCTGTACAGGCTGTGGCTGGCTTGCGAGCGAGTTGTCTCAGAGCTCGTTCTGGGCGGCTGCATTGCGGGCGGCTTGTCTTGTCGCTGCGGCTTCTTTGCGGGCCTCGGCCCAAGCGAGAAAGAAGTCAGGGGGGAGGAATATGGGGGCGTTCGCAGAGTTGAATGGGTCGGCACGTCTTGGGTGCGGCTCGGGGAAGTTGAAGTTGACGAGGAAGTTGAAGATCTCGTTGCGGCCCGGTTTCTCCGGCGCTGCTGGCGGTGGGGGGAGGTCGCCGTGGACGGAATGGAATCGGCCGGTGCGTGCTAAAAAGCGGAACAGGTGGGGGCGAAGCTTCTTGTCGCCCAACAACTTCGTGACCACACGAGACGCGGGTCCTGCGACGCGATATAATTCGTTTCGCGCTCTGTTGTGGGCCGAGCAGTGCACTAGGTAGTGTATTACTGTCTCATCGGATTGGCGACAGCACGGGCATATGGGGGAATCGGCGCGCTTGATTTTGTGGAGATGCTTAGCCAGGGGAACGTGGCCGGTACGGAGCTGGAGGAGTAGGACAGCGAGGCCCCTTGGGAGGTCGTCGGCGATGTCGATGTATGATCCCTTCGTGAGCTTCGGGTCGTATTGCATGGTGCGTTCGTAACGTTCTGACTTCTGCCACATAGCATCAACCTTGGCCTTCAACTGCGAGACGAGGTACTGCTTCGTTGCAGATCGGCTCCAGGGCAGCTCGCCGCGGATGCGGCGCGGGATGTCGGCTAGCCCGTACGAGTCCCGCCTTTGAGCTGCTCTTTTTGCCTCCTCGTCCGCCCTCTCGTTCCCGGCCACTCCGACGTGTCCCGGCGACCAACGGATGGTGATCTTCGCGTGTGGGTGCTTGCTCGCGACCGCTTGCGCTCCCTTGTGCCACAGATCCCAGATCCAATGTGACGGCGTGGAGGCCATGGCTGCCGTGGCCCGTATCGCGGGTTGACTGTCCACTACCACCGTCACCGGACCGACGAGATTAGCCTCGCGCTCCAGCAACGCCATCGCCAGCACGCCGCCGATGCCCTCTCCTTCAAAGACTGTGTGGCCCTCTGCCTTGCCCAGGTAGAATCGATGTGCCGCCGTTTCCACGCCGTTGGTGTACAGCACTGCCGAGGCGCCTATGCATCCGTCTATGCCAGAGCCATCAGTATATACTTTGTAGATTGAACTGTCCTTTTCTTCCTCTTCCACTGCCAACTCCTTCGATCCCGGTATCTTCACCGCCATTGGCGAAACCCACGTCGCTGAAAAGCGGACCGCTTGTATCTTCTCCATCTTCTTTGGTTCGAGGTGAAAGTCGAACAGCAGGTCGCGTAGTGGCGCCCAGTGCGTCCGTGCTCCCCCCGTCTCCTCCAAGACTGCTTTGTATAACGGGTGTGCCGGCGGAAGCGTCACTAGCCGCAGTGCTGCGTTCATTCGCACTTTCTCGATCAAGAATCGGATTGGGGTTAGGTTCGCATATACGTCAAGCACTTCCGTCGGGGTGGAGCTCAGGGCCCCCGTGATAGCGAGCGCCGCGCGCCGCTGTATTGTGCGCAACTTTCCAACGACTCCGCGTTCGGTGTACGGCTTCGAAAAGGGGGTCCTGTTTGACTTGGGTGGAGACAAAAAAAGATCAGCGGCATATAACATGCGGGGCACGCAGACTCCAAGATAGAGTCTGCGCATGTCGCGGGCTTTTATGCCCCGTGACGCCCTTGCAATACGGGCCGTCCCCATCAACCACGCTTGGCCTTTGGCCACCGCTGCCGCGCTCTGCTGGTGCCATCGCAACTCGCGATCCAAGTGCACCCCCAGTAATTTGATAGATTCGCTGGACTTGATCACATACGCACCTAGTTTCAGGTCGTGCCTGGGCTCTGGAATTTTCTTCTTTGACAGCCAGTTCTTGTGCTTGATACGCCGTCTTGAGAAGTCCCCGCACTGGTACTTCGCTGGTCCGAATTTGGCATTGTGCGCGGTACCCCACTTGTTGACTCCCTTCCGCCGTTCTATTATGTTCGCGATTTTCTTGTGAGTCTGCACGAACGTCTTGGCGATCGTCACCAGCGTATTGTCGTCGACATAGACAACCCCGTCCTCGCCCTTGGCCTTGATGGGGATGTCTGCAAGATCAGCATTGTAGACTCCGTAGAAGAAACCAGACTGCAGGTCTCCTTGGTCGAGCCCGCCGTCAATGTCGAAGAACTCCGAAACATAGTCTTCAAAGGCGATCCTGCCCTTGCGGGTGGCAAACCGCCGGGTGAGCCAGTCCGTGTGCTCGACGGGCACGCCTCGCATGCGCATATTGTGGACTAGTCGATCGATATCAACACTTGGGAAGGCGCCTTTGACGTCCATGCACAAGACCGTGGCGACTTTCTTGTCCCTCCACGCGTCAGTGATAATCTTCACCACCTTGTGAAGTGCGTCTGTGGTCGATCTGCCCGGCCGTGCGCCAAACTGGTTCTTCGGTAGAATCCCCGCCAATTCTGCCTCCGCTACGTGCTGCAAGGTCTTGGCCCCGTACCATAACCTGGGGATGCCCTTCGTCAAAGATATCGGCCTATATGCGCTCGGGTCGGTGTAAGACGCCTTCCCTGGCTTGCGTAGAACTATGACGTGCAGGTCAGCCCAGTCTTCGGGATAATGCTTCAGTTCATCGAGCGACCGGTAGATGGGGCCTAGAAATGGTATAAGAAGATTAGTGCACTGGATGAAAACACAATTGGGAGCGGATCCCGGTAACGTCGCCTTGTACGGCTTCATCCTGGCAATCGCGCGCCGTATCAACTCGTCTGAAGTGGGTTTCCATTCCCACTTCGGAGGAGGGTAGACGGTGTCTGCCGGGACTGACGACTCCTCCATCTTGGGGGGGAAAAACTCCGCTCGCAGCCACCTGCTCTTCTCCTCATTCGTCTCTGCTCTCTCGACTGCCGCTCCTGTCCGCGAGTGATGCTTCTCCAGCGTAGGGATCTTCGTCGTTCCTCCGTCCGACGGCACCGCGTTGAGGAATTTGTGGACGTTCCAAACCTGGCCTTCCAGCAAATCTTCCTGCCACTTCACCCAGTGCCGAGCCTTGCCTTCCTCCACTGCCTTCGTGTACACGTTCGCTGCATCCCGGGCCTGCTGGTGCGCCGGGTGGTCTGGTGCGAACCTACGTTCATACGCAATCCTCTCCAGATGCGCGTACTCCCGCCGCAGCTCCCCATCTCCTTCGTGAACCACCGCTTCATGTATGGCGACGGTTTCGACATCTTGACCACCTCCTCCGTTGTCTCTTGAATCGCTGCCTCCACTTTCGCAATCGCCTCCATCACCGTCTCGATGGTAGTGTAGCGCTCGCAGCGTTCGATCTTCGCCAAGCGCCCCATTAGCGCATCGCGGTAAGCGGACCAGTCCGTCGTGCGGTACATCGGCGTCGGCTTGTGCTCTGCCACTGTGTGGCCGATCTCGAGTACCTGGATTACCGGGAAATGGTCAGTCTTTGGCGGTTTCTTCTCCGGGTAGGTCGTGCAACTGATATACTTGGCAGCTAGACCCCGCGTGCAGAAGACGTTGTCGGGTCGAGTGAAGTTCCCCGTCCCGAATGCTCGCAGTGTGGGTATGTCTCTCGGGAGCATCATCTGCATTCCGTGACGAGCCAGGAGATCCAAGAGCGGCTGGGCCAAGCCCAGATGGTGAGTGGTGAACAGGTGGTGGTTGCGCAGTTCATCCCAGAGCGGGTGGTGCCGGTTGAAGTCCCCTGCCCAAATGTAGTGCAGCGGTCCTTCTTGACAATGCGTAGCTGCTGGTGTCCGAAGCCACTCCCGTAAGACGTCCAGCGTCTCATTGTGGTCCCCGTCGTTGTAAACGTTGATGATGCGGATTGTCCCTACGGCTGGGACTCGCAACTCCATTGCGGTGACGTCCAGGGATGGGATGGGGATTGCCCTCCAGGTCGCCGATGGGAGCCGTGTGTTGACGAGAATCATCGATCGTACGGACTGCTGTTTGTTGGCTTGTTTCAGCGGAGCGTACGCCGGTGGGTATATAGCTGTGAAAGATCGATTCGCCCGCGAGACGCCTTTGAAGTCGAAGTATGGTTCCTGTATTAGTGCAATATCGTAATAATGAGGGCTTAAGTGATTAATAAAGTCTGTTTGTGCCTTCAACGATTTGTTGAGGTTCTGGCCCCAAATGCGGAGCTGACGCCCTGCTCGCTGTCCCGACGGTTGTTCAGACATTCCTGCCGTCCACCGTGTCGGGGTTAGCTAGCGCCGCAGTCGCTCCTTCGTTCGCGAATAAGGATCCGTCCTCGTCCTCGTCTCCATCATCGTCAACGCGCCCAAGTAGGGCCTCAACTTTCTCCTGTTCTTCCTCCTCCCGTGCTACGTTGACATCGTCCTTCGCAGCTCGGGCTCTCTCCTCCTCAGTCTGATCGTACCAGGACATCCCATGGGTGCCCCCTTCGCCCTGCATCCGCGCAAACTGGCCCATGATCCCCCCTCCAGCCTGTCTTGCCTCTCTCTGCGCCTTGCGTTGCTGCATCTTCGTGGTCGCCAAGGGCTCCGCATCGCCCGCGTTCGTCAGCTCCTGACCCGATGTCCTTGCTGTGGGCTGCTCCCCCGCCATACGACTCACGCGGTCTGGGTGCATCGTAGTCCCGGTCCCGCCTGCTGTCCTTGGCTCCTGGGGCGGGAAGTACGCGTCGAGCGTGCTCTGCGGTAATCCCCACTCCCCCGCTTCGCCTCCCGTCGCTCTCCTCCCTTGCATGGGCTGGCTACCGCTCGCCCAAGTCATTGGTCCTCGCAAAGACGCGGCGACCTCCGAGCTAGGCCCTGGGCCTTTCCCCTCACGTCTGCGTTGTGCCACCTTCCACTCGGGCTGGGACTTCCTCCCCATCCACGCCCCGCTCGCCTCCTCGTGCGTGACCCAAGTACTGGGGTCTCCTTCTTCCAGGAAATACGGGTGTGCCGCCTCCGGGTTCCGCTCCAAAGCGAACTGCAGCGCGTCCGCGAAGGCCTTGCACGAACGGTCTGCTGCGCCGTGGCCCCTGTACCCCCGCTGCGCCGCTCTGCAGTTTGAACATGCCCGCTCGTTGTCCCCTACTGTACACGCGGCGGTGCGGTGCATCCCCCCACATCTCGCGCACGTGTCGTGAATGGAAGGGCATGTGGCCGCTACGTGCCCGACCCCGATCTTCTGACATTTCATGCAGCGTATGGGCTCGGTCACTAACTTGTGCCCGTACACCCTGCTCCCCTCTATCCACACGCCATCGCGGATGAGTCGGTTCGCCGCCATGGCCTCCTCGAACCCGAAAACCGCATGCGCCACCCTCTGTGTTGCATGTCTCCGCTCGCGGGGCTTGATCCATCGTGCCTTGACCACTGCCCCCTCCGCCAGTCCGCTGTCGCGTTCGACAGCACGCAGCGCCGACGCAAGGTCCGGCTCGAACGACACCGGTACGAACTCGACCACCACATTATGCAGCCTTTCCTTATAAACAGACGTACCTCCCATTGCTGCGAGGAAGTCGTCCATGTTTTCTTTGAGCCAGTCGGCGGCTGTCTTGCTGCTCATGTGAAGTAGCACCGATCCGCTGCGTAGGACCGCGGCACCTACGAACGTCGCTCCCGCTGGTGCAACACGCCCTGCTTCCTGTGTCATTAGTATCGCTGCCGCGCGCGCCTTCTCCACTAGGGCCTTCTCGTTCATGCCCTCCATCCACTTCTCCATGCCAGGCGCCTTCTCAATCATTATCTGACGCCCTTTTGCCGCTGCGTTCGCTACATTCGCGGCTCGCGCGGGTGACAGAACCCGGGCCGCAGCAGCGGCATACGACCTGGCCTCCTCGACGGCTGGCCCGGACGCCGTCGAGGGCCGGGAGCAGGTTGCACTGCGATGTGCTCCTGCGCGCGACGCGTAATGTCATCTATCTCGTCACTGAGGCGACCGGTCGTGACGGCGATCGCATCCGCCTGTTCGTCGACCGCGCGTGTGAGGACCTCTGCTGCACCGCGCATGGACTCGGCAAGGCCCTCGTCACCCTCAGCCGCGGTCTTCAGGTCCTTTAGCATGACGAGGGCAGACGCCATGTCCTTAGACATGCGTTCCATCAAGTGCTCGGCGGATTTGGCCTGCAGACAGACGGCAACCGCCCTGAGCGCGTCGGCCGCGACCGCCGTGCCGTCGGGCAACGAGGCCGCCACCCGTAACACCACAAAAGTGAGGAGAGGGATCGGTAATATCCTCGTACCTGCGCCCTTGCTTTCGTCTTCGGTGAGGTATCCCTTCGCGTATAGGCTGTTCTTGATGTCCGCGGTGGTCCACTTCTTCCAGTCACTCGCGCTGGTGGTCATGGCCAAGAGCTGGTCTTTTGTCTTGTCTAGGTGAGTCCCGGCCGCGCCGGGCTGCGAGCGCAATATGCGGCTTTTTTGGGCTGCTGTGCGAGGCGCTGTGTCCAAGGTCTGTCGACTTTTGTTCGATGTCGCGCTCGCGCTTGTTGGCGTGGTCAACTTAGAGCTGGTTGTAGACATTTCGTATTCTAGGTAGATGGTAGAAGAGTATAGAAAGAAAGAAGCCTAGGACCACTACGTGCCCGATGCCCAAACTTCGAAAATTTCGAAGCCTCGATCAGGTGCACGTGGTGGTTTGTTGCCAAGAGAGCTCTCGTTCAAAACTTGATTTTGCTCTAACACAGTGACCAGGACCTAACGGATGATCTCGTGGTCTGACCTCCCACTCGCATTTGCTTTGGTTCTTGCCCGCAGTGTGGTGATATAAAAGTCCTGTTCCTTGCGCCTTCAACCGATTTTGGTCAGCCCAAAACGCCTTATTCATCCCTTGTAAAATGCAGCTTTCGTGCATATGAAGCGAACGGCGAAACTTGTGCGAATTAGCATTACTATACATTTTTTTTGATACATTATAAACAGCTGATAAAAGCAGACCTAGCTAGGAACCCCAAACGTTCGTTTCTTGCCCCGACTCCCCTTGCCTCTGGATGAGCTCCTACCTCGCTTCGTACTCCCGCGATTCCCCGATGAGCTCGATGGCCGTCTGGAGGCGCCGGAACCACCGTCCGAGGTACAGGCTGTTTTTATTCCCATAAGCACCCAACACCTCAAAGGAAAGCTGGACATGCCGTTCGAAAAGTGACCCTCCTCCCCGCATTTGAAGCACGACAGAGCCGGGCCCGACCCCGACCCCGACCCTGACCCCGACTTCGTTCTCGTTCGAGCACCACCAGTGGTCGGACAATCTACCGAAATTGAGATTGAGATTTGCATATGATGGCGATGCACTGACCTGCGCTGTAGTGACCCACCTCGTTGCACTTATAACAAGCACCCGTGGGACCACTACCACCGGCCGTCGAGCCGCCGAAGGACCGCGTTTTCTTGGTCGCCGAGCCTTCGCCATTGGGGCAAGCTACACTCATTAGAAACGTTCATGTATGCAAAAAGATGGTCCAATCCACCACGAACCATTAGCCCAGTGGCCAGACAAATTGCACTGTACAGGACCTTGAGCTTCGTCGGAGAACGATAGTCGAGATATAAACCTTGTAGCAAACGTCCTGGTCTCTTGACCCTCCACCAAAGGACCCCGATCCTCCGCCTGCCCCAAAGGACGAGGTCGATGCCCTGTTATTACCGCGCGAGGGCTCGTCATCCCACTCGAACATATCGCAGTCTGCTCCTTGCCCATTCGGACATCTCCAGAACTTGCGTCCTTGGTTCGGGCCCTCTTTTTTCACAGTTCTTTGCACCGCTGTCAAGTCGCACTTGCACTTGCGCTCATCACCACCAGAATCTTGCTGCTGCAGATCTCGTCAATCAACCGCCAGCGCCCACATGGAGAGGCTGCGCTTACCTCGGAATAAGAACGTTTGGCGGGAACGGATCGAGAACCGCTGGCAATCGGAGCGTCGTCGACCCATGAAAAGAACGTGCAACCTCTAGTCTCGCAAGTCCAGAACTTCTTGCCCTTGGTCTCGGACTCTTTAGTGACGGTTCTTTGAACAGCAGGCGCATTGCAGTTACACCGAACTTCAGCGTCCATGGAAGATCCAGTGCGTTTCGGTGGAGGCGGAGGGGGTTGCCGTCGCGGTGGTGCAGCCTGTTGCGCGGGAGCTGGCGGGGGTTGCCACGCAGAAACTGGGGCTTGCCGCGCTGGTGGAGGAGGAGATGGAGGGCGAGGGCGAGGGTTGAAATCTAATCGTATTTGCTCAGTTTGGGGTTCAAATAAGATGGGAAACATACTGACCGTCTTCTTCGTCTGGATCGAACGGTGGGGGACTCGGAGGTCGATGCATCGGAGCCGCGCCTCTGCCGCGAGACGGCGGCCCTCCTCGACCTCTGGGGGGCCCACCGCCAGCCCCAGCCCCAGGCCCGCCTCCGCCCCCGCCACCACGACCAGTTCCTCCCGCTCCACCTCCTGTTCCAGGTCCTCTACCGCCTCCGCGACCACCTCGGCCAGGCGCACCACGACCTGCGCCGCGGCCTCGCCCGCCCCCACCGCCTGCATCGCCTCCGCCCTCATCCCCGCCTCCTCCGCCTCCACCTCTTCCTCCGCCTGCACCATTGTCGAGATACCTCCGCACGCTCCTAGTGACTTTATTGAACTGCCCCCGTGCGAGCACGTACATCGCCCGGTACTGCTCAATGCCCTCCGCGAGCATATCGTGCTTCGTTTTGGCCCCGTTGCAGACCTGCACCATGTTTCGCTCGGTCTGTTACAACGACGTTAGAAGCGGATTATGAAACTGGGGACATCGGCGCGCACCTCACGGCGTAGCTGGGGCTTGCTGACGCTCTTCTCGAGCCCCATCTCGTTGTAGCCCTCAATCAGCCCGATCCCGAGCGTCGACGGCAAGAGGTACTTCGTCCCGCCCTCGTATTCCTCCAGCACGTACTCGCGGTTTATGACCGTCTCAATGTGTTGGGCGATCGTTGCGTCGGTACCTATCGGATATCAGGAATCGGCGGCAGGTAGAGGGAACGGACGCACCGATGCCGTTCTTGTCCATTAGTGTAACCAGATCCGCCTCCGTTAGGTACTTCGGCGAGGTGGTGTGCCCCTCCCGCAATTCGCATACCGAGGGCTGGAACACCTCGCCTTGAACAAAGTCCGGGACGCGGTTCCCGGTCCACTTGTCGTACGGGTATACGTCCAAATAATTTCGCTCGTGGACCACCAAGCCCGTGGCATAGAAAGCTTCGTCTCCGCACGAGACATCGACGGTCGTCATCGAGCCTTCGGCGTCCTTGGAACAACAAGCGAGGAAACGTCGGGTGATGAATTCATAGACCTTCTTCTCGTTGCCCGTCAGGCCACCCGCGTGGGCAGTTGGATGGATCGGAGGATGGGCCTTGTCGTTGTTCTTGCCACGACGGGGATTACCGAATCCGCCTTGCTGGAGGCTGAAAGTTACACGTCAGCTCGCATCGGCGCGAAAAGACCAGAACACCAACCCTTGAGCAAAGGCACCCCACGCCGGATCGACGGTTTGTTTCTCGATTAGTGTCATAAAGTCGAATTGCGGGTCGAATTGATCAGTTTCGGTGCGAGGGTAAGACAGAAAGCCCTGATTGTAGAGTTTCTCGGCAACGTCGAGAACGGTCTTGGGCGCGAGTTTCAGGAATCTCGACCCAGCCTTTTGCAATTCGACAGTGGTCAGCGGCAACGGTTTCCTTCGAATATCAGTATTGTGGCGGATAAATTGAGGCACAACAATTCACCATTTCTTGGTGTTTTTCTCGACGACCGCGGTGACTCGCGCAGTAGGATTGGAGATGACGTGCTCATAAATCACCGCAGCAGCGTCGTGGTCGAACAGGTGCACGCGCCTCCACTTGAACTCGGTCTCGATGTTCCCGCCCTGCGAGGAACTTGGGCGCGAAAGGGACAGATAGATGTACCAAAACGGCTCTGATACAAAATTTTTGACCTGGAGATATCGCTGCACGACGAAGCCAAGCGTCGGGAATTGGCACGGCCCGTATGAGATGACACCATCCACTTGAGCGATTGTATCTTGCAGAGTCTTGGTTTGCATCCTCGTGAACGCGGCCCCGATGCGGAGGTCGAGAATAATGCGTGCTTCAACAGCGTCTGCCTGTGCTTGATCTAATTCAACGGGGTGCTGAGCGGCGTTGTGAATCTGCCTAAAAGAGATCAAAATACCAACTATGAGACGTCCAGGCAAAAGACCTACTGGGCGATGATGGCACTGAACCGGGCTCTCTTGACAATGATATTGGGCTTCGCTCTGCGACAGACACGCTTGATCTCCGAGCCTATATGCTCCCCTTCGCGATCGCAGTCGGTCCATATCATCAACATGTCCGCGCGCCTTGCTTCCTGGCCGAGATTGGTTTCAATGGTCTTGCTGTCTTTGGACACAAAAGTTTCGACCGGAGCATCGAAGAGGGATATGGGGTCGCAAGAATGCCACTTTCTGTGGGTGTCGGGAAAGTCATGGGATGTCAAGTGGCCGGACACGCAGGTAACGGTGAACTGTGCTCGAGTTTGGGGGTAATCAAAGTCGTAGTTCCTTATATACTTGTTCTGCGTTGCGCGCTGAGAACTGTCAGACGTGGAAGACATTTGGTGTCTCGAGAACGCACAGATTGGTACTGTCCCCCTGAGAGAATCTGAGTTATAGACTTTGCGATAGAGGGCTTTTCAGCGACGCAGAGAACGCGCATTTTTTGATGTTATGGTTGTTGACAAGAGGACATGCAGTGAATCACGAATGCGGGCGCGATATGAGATGGTCGTGGTTTTGAGCAAAAGACGCGTCTTACAATCTGTAGTCACGTGGGCCTCATAATTTTCTGCTTCAAGTCTACCACAACGCGTCCCCTGCTACCATGGCTCCTATAGAGCAACCTAACGATACGACGACTCGTCTTTTGACCCTCCTTAATGTGTCCGCTACCAAGGTTGGGAAAAGAAAATGGACGGCGGTTGATGGAATTCGTTCAGAAAAATTAAACAAACGGAAACCCGCCCGTTTTATGGTGGACTCTGAAGAGCCGGAGGCTCCAGTAGCTGAAGTCACAATCGACACTGCAATGGAAACGGTTCCTCCGGAGGATGAAGGCGACGATGAAGGAGCCGCCGGAGCGGATGCGTATGAAAGCCATTTCGGGCGGACACCTTCATTACTCTCCGAGTCTTCAAGAGCCGCCGTTGACCGCCATGCTTGGACAACGTCTCGGAGAATATGCGGCAAGCTTGGAGCGGTTGTGGAACTCGTGCCAGAGGGTTCACAAGCGGCAGCACCCTCAGACACTGCTGTTCGTCGGATTATTTGCTCTAATATGAAATATTGAATTTGGATTAGATTCTGGAGCGATTAAGGACGCCATTTCGAAAACGCCAGGCGAAACAGCCTCGCGGTATGCTTTCCAGTTTTATATCCCCACCTCCCAAGTAATTTACATTGCCCTAGAACAAACGGAGCTCCAGAACGACCTGCTATCTGCGCTCTCAACCAACGGAGATATATATGTACCTTCCGCCGCTTGGGAACATAAAAAAACCTTTCGCGAAGCCATTTCGCTGCACGCTATCAACCATGTCACCAAGTTCGTGACATTGTTCTCGTCTTTACCTCGTATTGAACTTGCCCTAGAAAGCGACGGCGCGTTCTTAAAAACAACGAGCGGTTAACCAAAGCCGATGCCGACTCCGCCCCAGAAGACGTCCAGGACCAGGGATTCACTCGGCCCTCTGTCCTTATTCTCCTCCCCTTCCGCTCTTCCGCTCTCGACTGGTTTACCGCATTGACGTCGCATACTCCTGCGCCGGCCTTCCAAGTGGAGAACCAGTCAAGATTTCTCTCCGAATATGGCTTGTCTCCAGGCATGGTCGATAAACTAGCGACGGCGGAGCCGGGAACGTACCCTCGCGACCATGTAGAGACATTCAAAGGGAATGTGGATGATAACTTTAGGGTCGGGGTCAAGCTGACGCGAAAGAGTGTCAAAATGTTCTCGGAGTTTTATGGTTGCGACATTATCATGGCGAGTCCCTTGGGCCTGAGAAGGTCAATCGAAAAAGAGAAGTGGGTTTATTCATTTCTCGGTTTTGTAAGCAAACGCTGATAGTACCGCAGGAGTGCCGACTATCTCTCGTCTATCGAAATCCTCGTTGTCGATCAATTGGAGGCTTTAACGATGCAAAACTGGGAACACGTCAAGGTACAGTAGGTTCGATTGGTCTCACAGCGGTTTCTAATTCCTGTGAAAAGTTTGTTCTGTCACACCTCAATAAACTGCCCAAGGATTCGCATAATGCCGATTTCTCCCGCATTAAGCCGTGGTATTTGGATGGACAGTGGGTTGATTTTCATTTCCTCTTTTGACAACGGCTGACGCAAGTCCAGGGCAGAGTACCTGCGCCAATCTATCCTCATTTCTGCCCTCGAGACGCCGGAAACCCGATCGCTATTCAATAGCAATCTTAAAAATGTTGCGGGGAAGCTCAGAGTCGAAAAGCGGTGGTCTCCTGTTCAGGTCCCGGAGGGAATTGATCAGGTTCGTTGACGGAAAAATACCGTTTTTACTTCCTGAACTTACCTTTTTCAGAACTTGACGCATTTCGACTGCTCAAATCCCAAAGACGAAGCCGATAAACGCTTCAATTATTTCACTACTCAGGTATGTCTCGGCTTTATGAGAGACGTCGTTATTTGACTTTGGTTCCAGCTTCTACCTCTGGTCCTGAAATCCGCGGTACAAAGCTCGAATACCGCTATTTTCATCCCATCCTCCTTCGACTTCATTCGCGTGCAAAATTATTTCAAGAAACAATCTGGAGTCACTTTTGCAGTGCTATCAGAGTAAGAGGAACACCCTGGACTACATTCGCGATCGCTGAGCCCGTCTAGATATTCGAGCAACCAGGAAGTCTCTCGAGCCAGACAAGCATTCTTCAACGGCAAGAAAGCTTTCATTCTCATCAGTGAACGATTTCACTTTTACAAGAGGTCCGCAATTCTGAATTCTTTTCTTTTGCGTTTTGTAAATAAAATGTTTCCTAGGTACAAAATCCGGGGCATTCGCAACCTCATTTTCTACGGCCCTCCGGACAATCCCCAATTCTACACGGAATTGCTGTCGTGTCCATTTTTGGACGATGGCGTGGAGGCGGTGGATGTGACTTGTCGAGTCTTGTACTCCAAGTATGATTGGTTCCGGTTGGAGAGAATTGCGGGCACAGAGGCCGCCGTTGAGCTCATTAAAGCTGCCTGAAATATCTGTTGTGGATTACCAAAATTTTTATTTTTGCAGACGTCGTTATTGGCTTTGCTTCAAGTTCTTTCGGGGTCTTCATGCCATCGACGGAACGTCCTTCAAGTTTTAGTTGCGCGCGGTCCACAACATGAATGTTTGCCTGCGACGACGAACGCCCGTGCGATATCAACATTAGATAGGATGCGCAAAAGCCGCACGGTGCACAACGACTTTCTGTGCGGCTTTTTTTGCGCTCTGCTGCGGCATTCTAGGCGCTGATATGAACACTTCTGTGAGCGCCTGGATGCAAAAGAGAGCAACTCCGCACGCGGCATTGTGCAGCCGCATGCGGCTTTGCGCATCCTATTGGCAGCATAAAATAATATTAGCAGGATGGAGTCAACTTAGGCATGAAGATTAGGGTCAGCGCCAGAGACGAGCAGGAACTGTGTTAGCTCGAGGTTCCCCGGGACTCCGTTCCCGGCGCCTGCGGCCTGGGAAAGCGGAGTGGTCGATCAAGTTAACGTCTGCTCCTTTCATTACGAGGTATCGGGAGATTTCCAGGTTTCCAACTCTAGTCGACTCCCAGAGGGCAAGTCCCAGGTATGTTTCTGAGTTTCATCTGAGATAAGGTAGATTTTCGGAAGTCTGATACGCGCGAGGGATCTAAGCTGACCATGAATCAGCCTTAATATATAATCCATGATGATCTACTGGATTCATTGAATCCATGGGTTTGTCACGGAATTGGGGGCCCGCGGCGCGGGCCTTCGCTGGGAGAACCGTCCAAGGTTCAGCCCGAAAGCAGACACCAATTCCAGTACACAAGGTAAGGGGAAGGGAATGAGAGAATACCCAACATACCAAGCGTAAGCGAATTAGATATATAGGGAAAGCGAAGCTGCGGTGGGTGGGGCACAAAAAATTCCCGTGAACTGAGGGAATAATCGGCCAGATATTCTGAGGTGAGCGCGCGGTCCAGAAATAATTCTTGACGCGCGCATCGCACGTGCGTGAACCCGTGCTTCAGAATTCTCGTATCTCATCTTCCTTATCTATCACTTAAGCAAGCCGTTCGTAAACTCACGTTGCGCCAGCTTGCAATAAGGTAGATTTTCGGAAGTCTGATACGCGCGAGGGATCTAAGCTGACCATGAATCAGCCTTAATATATAATCCATGATGATCTACTGGATTCATTGAATCCATGGGTTTGTCACGGAATTGGGGGCCCGCGGCGCGGGCCTTCGCTGGGAGAACCGTCCAAGGTTCAGCCCGAAAGCAGACACCAATTCCAGTACACAAGGTAAGGGGAAGGGAATGAGAGAATACCCAACATACCACAAGGAGCATGGCTCAAAGAGTGCAGCTCGCGGGAGGGTAGAACGAAGTCCCGAGCCCCCTAACAGAGTGATGCGAGTAATAATGAAGGTAGGTGTGATTATGTGTCAAATTCTAGGACTGATACATCTTCGCGAATACCATTTCTCGACGCGAATGATTTGATTCGTGAATCCCATGCTCGGGTAATCGCTAGTGGAATAACCTGCTCGAGTCTGCGCCAGTAGATGAGAAAACACAAGGATGTCCAACCCCCAACTTTCATAATAATTTCCGGCTCCACGCCATCAAGGAGTAGTTGGAGAGACCCGCCAATGCGGTAGCTGTGCCCGAAAACATTTTCCAGACCATCATCTGAGAAAAATACTGCCGTGGTACGAAGGAAATCATCCTTGGTCAAAATAGACCAAGAACTCGAGACCCCGTCATCTCGGTAGGCGAATATCGGAGTATCTTCTCTGGGTGAATGATTTACTGAAAGATGATTGTCAAAAGCCCTGACTGGACATAAGTCCGCGAAGTCTCCGTCTGTCGCCGTAAAGATACATTCGCCTCCAATATGACCCGTTGTTTTTGTCCACCGTAGATGAAAATTGATTGTACGATGGTTATTGACCACCGGTCTGGAAATGCGAGTAGATCGAGCCGTATCGTGCTCCACGGAAAACTTCCTAATTGATTGAACGAGAAGTTCGCCCAGCCTGCGGCAACCCCAGAATGCTGCCAAAGCAGCTGCCCAGAATGCTGCATCTCTAGGACGGGACAGGTCTAGACGTGCGCGTAGCGCTCGCAAATGTGCGACCGTAATTGGTCCCCGAGGAGGACGTTTGAAAGGAACCCCTTTCTTGTCCGCTGTTTTCTTTAATGATGGAAGCCAACCCTCGTCTCCGTGCCAAGGGGCGTCATTGTATAAATGCCAGAGTCGGAGGCCATTGAGCCAATTCCTAATTGCCTTGCCTGAACACGTCCCAACGGCGTTGGCTACAAATGCAGACAACAGAAACCTGTCTGCTGGCATACGCAAGTCCTCGGATATCCGCTCGGAGTTACAAAACTGATTGAAACGAAGTAGTCCGGCTCCGTATGATTGTCGTGTGTCCTCGACTGTAGAATCCAAAAGAGCCTCGTAAATCTTTGCTTGGAGATGATGTTTTATGCCGTGAGCTGTCATATGTGCATGGGCAGCTACCGAATATGGGGAAGTCCAGAACAGAACCCGACGGTCCGCTGGAACTGTTGGACGAAAGTCACTTGGCGCGATCTCGTTCCCCAAGTTGGGTCGACGGACTCGTTTGTACGGCAAGTTGCTCGATGCGGCACGGCGAACATCCATCATAGCAACCACCGGATCCGAGGCCGGAACGAGAGAAGAAATGTGAGAGTCAAAGAAAGTGGAAGCACAGAATTGTGTGCGGGAAGTCGGCGGGTGAGAATTCATCCTGTCTGTGGTTGCGATAATGCTAAATATCCTGATGATCAGTGATGTGTCAGTACAATATATTGAAAGAACTGACTCCGAAGAAGATATGTGATAGATTGTGTTCGAAGTATTGGGAGCCGTGGAAGTAACCCGATTAAAATTGAGATTAGATGGTAGATGAGATGGAGCAAGGCTATCGACACCCTGCGTTTCGGATGTAAAAGGTCGCGGTGAGTCCGGTATCAAAACCGAACTCCAATCCACATCCGAGGCTCCCCAGGAGCCTGCTGGGAATTTTCCGTTAGCGGACATCGCTGTCCAGGAAGCAATGTGCTAGATCGTGAGGTAACTCGAAATGTCGAGTGAGTTGTAGGTCTGGTACCCCGAGTATACCGCGAGATATGGGGTCGGATGGGTTGAGTTCGGATTTGATGTATATAAAATTGGTAACGATGCGATGTGCCATGGCCGTAGCGCAGGTGCGCCGAACACACAAATTGATGGCAACATTGCCACTGCGGCCTTTCGAGTGGGCACCGATTGCACCCTTGTTATCCGAGTGAATTAGCAAATGAGAGTCGGAGATGTCCATCTGGACAAGGAAGTATAGGAGGAGCTCGAGCGCCACTGCCTCGAGCCAGCAGATGTCCACACCATCATTCTTCCAATGTTCCGTCAGAATAAAAGCGTACCAGAATTCGCCGATAATTATGCCGATACCCCACGAAGTGCTGGCATCAACATATATGCCAAGATCCTGAAGCGGTCCCAGCGGCTCAAGCTGGCGGTACGCGAGTGGATCACTCAATTTTTCGTACCACCACTCGAGTGTATTAATAACGGATTTCGGAAGGTAGCGAGAAGATTCGGTTTTGAAATGAGACATGAAGTTTGATATCTGAGGTAGATGGGAGCTGCCGTTGGAGAAAATGAAGCATATATGGACGAGAGAACCATGAATTTCCTGTAAGTCGAGAAGCGAGAATCGCTTGCTCGCCCGAGCCGCGGTGATCATTTTGTCCACGCGGCGGAGAAACTTCAATCGTTTGACTTCTGGTAGTGAAACCCGGCGGTTAACCAGGTCCCAGTAAAATCCAATGAACACCATGAAATACTCGAAGTGCAGGCCGGTTTTCACCGGGTGCCACGGAGTATTCAGAACCTCGATCAACGCCATGCAGGTATCGCGGTCGTGGGAGTATAAAAACTCGTCCAGGCTGAAGGGACCCATGCCATTGGGATACAAGAGGGCATCGAGATCATCCTCGTACTTCTGGATATCCAGGTCGCCTTTGCCTTCTGCGTTCCAAATGTCAACGAGGGCATTACAAATCTGACCGGCATTACTGCTAGCCGATGCAGTTCCGAAAGGGTGAACATGGTCGAGGTAGAATCCGCCGTTCACAGAGACCACGAGGAATGGCTTGTGATGGGGAAGTACCGGACAAGTTCGATGAAATGCCTTGATGTCAAAAGCGCACGCTAGAGTTCCCGCTGGAGCGCATGCAATCTGGGCAGGGTGATTAGAAGGCTGAATGATAAATTGTAAAGATGACGAGATGACGAGATACTGTGCGTGAGCACAAGTATGATGGGCAGATGGTAGTGCAAAGCACTAAGATGGAGATGGGTAGTGCAAGCACCGAGATGGAGATGGGTAGTGCAAGCACCATGATGGAGATGGGTAGTGCAAGCACCAAGATGAGCCGATAGGCAGATGGGTGATGGACATTTAGATGCTCAAGTTAAATTGCGAGGCTTACCTTTTCAGCCACTTTGGAAGCCATGTCAAAACGTGTGGGGAAGTCCTCCTTCTCGATGAAGCTGTTGACCGATGGAGTGTCCGAGGAGCGGTCACCTTTTGACAAATTGCGGCAGACCCGTCGTTTCGCAGGAAGGTCGGGTCCCTCGTCAGTCGTGGAAACGATGAGGGGTGATGCGTAAAAAGGACCTCGGCAGATTCGTTCCATCTTCTCCCTGGAAAAGGGGCCCGACATCCTTTTCGCCTTGAGTTCGGTGTCGACATACTCGTTGACAGCGTCTATGTTCTTCTCGACCGACGGGCCATTTGGGACGACAATGGTATGAGGTAGGATGGGCATTTTTCCGATAGGAAACCCGTTTGTTAGATTATCGAAGAGCTGAGGATAGTGTGGAGCTAGATTATGTCGTACGAGCAGATTAGAGAAGGCCGAAGCATTATAAGGATGGACAATGCGCTCGTAAATTTCGATTTCCTCCTCGGAGGAATCCAGGAGCGGCAAGCGATTATGCACGAATGAAGACAAGTCCGGGTATGATAAATATACTGAGACTGAAGTGGGAGAGCTTTCGGGAAGGGGAACATCCAATATGATACCCTCAATCTCCTGAATCAGAGAGGGATCAGTGTAGTAGTTTTCCGAGAGCGACTCGGTCGCAGTCCGGGTGGCGAGACAAGGCTCCATGGTTTCCCCCGCAGAGAGAGCATATGTGAAGACGCTCGTTGGGGGGATGGGTGGATTGACATCCCTTTCCGATATTGAAACTCCCGCAGATTTTCCTTGGCCCGGATCCTTGAAAAGACTTGGCAGTGACAAGGTCTGCTCCCTTCCTGCAAGCGAAGAGTGGTTTGCCATCCGAGAATGTCGTGGATTCGGATGCGTGGTCTGCGACGCGGTGAGGACCCGCGCAGATGAAACACGATGGCGTCCGGTCTGCCCCATCCGACGGTCGTGCGTTCCGTGAATCCCGAAAGGAATCGGATTGGCCGCGAAAAGAACTACCGGCGTGCGCGTCGTAGGTTGATTTTGATGCTTTCCTCGAGTCTGTCGACTCGAAATCTCCAGCCCGCTTCGAAGGTGAGGCCCCCTCGGTATCCCCGAGGCGTTTCGAACCCGAGGCCGAACTCGATCCTCCCAAAGACTGCACCGCCTGGTACGAGGCCCGGATGATCTGGACCTGCATGGCATAGTGACTCTCGCTGAATAAGATACTATTCATGATGTCCTCGCACGCGTTCCTCTCGAAAGGAAACCAGAGTGGATAGTCCCTTTCGAAGTGTGTGAGTTTCATGAAGAAATCCCGGTGTTTCTGGAATTCTACAGCAAAACTGTGGACCGGATGGTTAGAAGACGGAGGACTGAGCATTTGCAATGCCGTCAGGTAATTGAAAGTTGCCTGCTGCCAGCCAAGAGGCGAGAGGCAAGAGTGGCTTTCGTCGTTGCCCCACAATGCCAACATCTTCGGCATGTCGAAGCCTGTGACTTTCTCGGGAGACGGATTCAACGGCGTCGCCAGAGGGTAAAGTGGCTTTGTGTGCAAATCAGCATTGCGCTGGTCTGCGAGTTGCAGACGTTCATCTGTAAACCAGTTCACGGGAGGGTGAAGACGATGAAAGATGGAGACAATGAAGATTTGTGGAATGATAACAGCGGCACGCAACCCCGGGGTACGGACCACTGGTGCAGACATAATCATGCTTCCCAGGATAGGAGCGGCCTTGGCTTTTTCCTTCTCCGCCCGAGATTTATCTCTGTCCGCGCGTTCTTTTTCGCGGTTACGCTTCTCTGCCTCCACCTCTTCCGACCGCTTGTCACGAACCGCCTCTATCATGAGGCATAGATAGGTAGGCAGTGGGCCCACCACATCACAGACGCGTGTGGACCTGACCATTGACTCGATATCCGGAGTTGAATACAACCAGTAAGGCACAAGGGCCCGTCCCACATCCAGACCAGTTTTGTCTGCAGCATAAATATAGTTACGAGTTGCTCGGAGACTCGCTCTGTTGTGGATTTCTGCCATGGTATTATCGTCGTTCCGGTCCTTCAAATCCATTCCATCCGGAGGAACAATGTCATCTGGCCTCTTCGTCCAAGTCTCGAAGTTGTAGTCTGCAGGAATAGGGAAGGCAATGCCCAGGTTGGAAAGTTGAGCCATGGACTGGAGAAAGCACAAAAAATTCCCGTGAACTGAGGGAATAATCGGCCAGATATTCTGAGGTGAGCGCGCGGTCCAGAAATAATTCTTGACGCGCGCATCGCACGTGCGTGAACCCGTGCTTCAGAATTCTCGTATCTCATCTTCCTTATCTATCACTTAAGCAAGCCGTTCGTAAACTCACGTTGCGCCAGCTTGCAACTGGTCAGTGGTCACCGGAAAAAGCGCGATATTTGGATCAAAAGGCTACGAGCTGTGAACCAATCACAACGTGACCAAGAAAACCTTGAACCGCGCAAGTGGTGATTGCTGCTCCTCGTCGCAATCTTCAGTGATTTGTGACCATGCATCTGTACAATCTTACTCTTCAACCGCCGACTGCCACCCCCCAGGCAATCGTCGGCAACTTTTCCGGTGCCAGGCAGCAGGAGATCATCACTTCCCATGGGACGCGTCTCGAGCTCTTGCGTCCGGATGCGCAGACGGGAAAAATGGTCACTGTTATCGCGACGGACGTGTTTGGCTCTATTCGCTCGTTGGCCGCTTTCCGACTGACCGGTGGGACCAAGGGTGAGCCATTGTGCGTATGTATTTCTCGCTGTCGTCTAATTATCTCTCAGACTACGCGATAGTAGGGTCTGACTCGGGCCGCATCGTCATCCTGGATTACGACCCAAAGACCAGCAGTTTCGTCAAGTTGCACCAAGAAACCTACGGAAAGTCTGGTGCTCGCCGAATCGTTCCTGGACAGTATCTCGCCACGGACCCCAAAGGCCGCAGTGTCATGATATCCTCGATGGAGAAGACAAAACTGGTCTACATCCTCAACCGCGATGCTGCCGCGAACTTGACTATTTCGTCGCCGCTCGAAGCCCACAAAGCCTCTGCGATTATCCACCACATCGTTGGACTCGATGTTGGCTTTGAAAACCCGATGTTTGCCGCTCTGGAAGTCGACTACACCGAGTCTGATCAAGACCACACTGGCCAGGCGTTTCAAAATACTGAAAAAGTGAGTTGTACCCCGTCGAATTCTTGGATCACTCATTTCGGTTTGGTAGATGCTGACGTACTACGAACTCGATCTGGGGCTCAATCACGTCGTCCGCAAGTGGAGCGAGCCAACCGACAGACGAGCCAATCTGCTCGTGCAAGTCCCCGGTGGCCAACTCGCTTCCTCTGACCGGTTTGATGGACCTTCTGGTGTTCTGGTCTGCTGTGAGGACCACATCATCTACCGGCATATGGATGCACGGCAGCACCGTGTCCCCATACCGCGGCGGAAACACCCCTTGGAGGATCCCAATCGAAGTATCATCATTGTAACGGCTGTAATGCACAAGATGAAGGTGCGCGCGCCTTTTTCTTCAGTACTTGTGACTCACTCATATTTTCTGAAGGGTGCATTCTTCTTTCTGCTGCAAAGCGAAGATGGAGACCTCTACAAAGTCACCATCGAGCATGAAGAGGAAGAAGTACGGGCATTAAAAATCAAGTATTTTGATACTGTACCTGTCGCGTCCTCGCTCTGTATTCTCAAATCTGGTTTCCTTTTCGTTGCAGCGGAGTTTGGAAATCAGTGGGTGTTCTCGCTTTGTCGCCGTGCAATTCAGGGCTGATAAAATTTTCGCAGCTATCTATATCAATTCCAAAAGCTTGGAGACGACGACAACGAACCGGAATACAGTTCCACGTCCTACCCGTCATTCGGCATGTCTGACCCGGGTGTGCCATTACCCCACGCCTATTTCAGACCTCGTCCGCTGGAAAATTTAGTGGTGGCTGATGAAATAGAGTCGATTGAACCCATTATTGACTCGAAAGTCCTGAACGTCTTACCGAATTCGGACGCGCCCCAGATCTTCGCGGCATGCGGTCGGGGTGCTCGCAGCACCTTCAGGACCCTGCGACATGGCCTCGAGGTCGAAGAGTCTGTGAGCTCGGAATTACCTGGTATTCCGAACGCCGTCTGGACTACGAAACGGAGGGAAGATGGTGGGCAAACTCGCCGCTCAAAAGATACACCCGCTAACCTTGCCCGCAGATGAGTACGACTCGTACATCATCCTCTCCTTCGTCAATGGCACTCTGGTCCTTTCCATCGGAGAAACAATCGAAGAAGTGCAGGATACCGGCTTCTTGTCCTCTGCCCCGACCCTTGCCGTCCAACAAATCGGCGCTGATGCACTCCTGCAGGTCCACCCGCAAGGCATCCGGCACGTCCTGGCGGATCGGCGCGTGAACGAATGGAGAGTACCCCCGGGCAAAACCATCGTTAGTGCAACCACGAATAAACGGCAAGTCGTCGTGGCGCTGAGCAGCGCCGAATTAGTGTACTTCGAGCTCGATCTGGACGGGCAGTTGAACGAGTATCAGGACCGGAAGGCGATGGGGAGCACTGTGCTCGCACTGAGCATTGCGGAGGTCCCGGAGGGGCGGCAGAGAACGCCGTTCTTGGTGAGTACTTCCCCTGCTTGATCTACGTCCAGCGTGAGCTGATTTTTGTGTAGGCTGTCGGATGTGAGGACCAGACCGTCCGCATCATCTCTCTGGACCCCGAGACCACCCTGGAGGCCATCAGTTTGCAGGCTCTGACTGCCCCCGCTTCGTCCATTTGCATCGCGGACATGTTAGACGCCAGCATCAACAAGACGCAGCCCACCATGTTCGTCAACATTGGACTGCAAAATGGAGTCCTACTGCGGACAGTTCTGGACCCTATCAACGGCCAGCTGACGGATACGCGTACTCGGTGCGTGGTTTTTCTGCATCCCGTTTCTTTGACTCACAATTGAGTAGATTCTTGGGGACGCGTCCGATTCGCCTGATCCGCGTCCAGATACAGCGGAATCCTGCCATCCTCGCCCTCTCGTCTCGGTCGTGGCTGAATTACACGCACCAAAACCTGATGCATTTCACGCCTCTCATTTTCGAGAACTTTGATTACGCATGGAGTTTTTCCGCCGAGTTGAGTCCAGAGGGGTTGATTGGAATCACTGGTAGCACTCTTCGGTGAGTGTTGCTCTTTGCCGCCCTCTTTTTATCATTCAAACGCTAATGTATGGCTGTAGGATCTTCCAGATTCCGAAGTTGGGCACGAAGCTGAAGCAAGACTCGATGCCGCTCTCGTACACCCCGCGCAAGTTCATCACTCACCCTACAAATCACTACTTCTACATGATTGAGGGCGATCACCGCGTCGAAGGCCCGGAAGCTGCTGCGAATAGATTGGATGCATTGGTGAGCGTTCTTTTCCGCTTTCTCTTTCATACATCTAATATAATCTCCCATTCAGCGTAAGCAAGGACAAATCATCGACGATGAAGTCGTAGACTTGCCGCCAGAGATGTTCGGTCGCCCAAAGGCGCCAGCGGGGACGTGGGCGTCTTGTATCAGGATCATAGATCCGATCGAGGTACGCTTGCTTTTGACTGCTCGGGGATTTTTTGCTCATAGATATCTTCCTTTTTTTAAGGCGAAAACTGTTGCGGTCATACCGTTAGATTGCAACGAATCCGCGTTTTCCCTTGCTGTCGTGCCGTTCTCGGCGCGAGGTGGGGAACTTCACCTCGTCGTTGGTACCGCAGCGGACACGCTCATCTCCCCGCGGTCATGCTCCAGTGGATTCTTGCGGACATACAAGTTCACCGAGGATGGGGCAAATTTAGAGTTCCAGCATAAGGTACGTGTGGCGCATTCCGTATTTCACCATCGACTCTAATCTCGTTCTTGTGCAGACGGAGACGGATGATGTTCCTCTTGCCCTGTTGGGTTTCCAAGGGAGGCTTTTGGCTGGAGTTGGGAAGGCGCTGCGGATATATGAGATTGGAAAGAAGAAGCTGCTTCGAAAGGTGGAAAACAAGGTACGGTGCCATTCATCCAACCCATTACAGCAGTCTCACGAATCCCACCAGTCGTTTGCTTCTGCCATCATTACTCTCAACACCCAAGGATCGCGGATCCTTGTCGGCGACATGCAGGAATCTGTATCCTTCGCCGTCTACAAGCCGCCGGAGAACAGGTTGTTGATTTTCGCCGACGACACGCAGCCGCGGTGGACCACCGCCGTGGCGATGGTGGACTACAACACCGTCGCCGTCGGGGACCGCTTCGGGAACGTCTTTGTGAATCGTCTCGATGCCAAGGTGTCGGAGCAGGTCGACGACGACCCCACCGGCGCGGGGATTCTACACGAAAAGGGCCAGCTAATGGGCGCCCCGCACAAGACGAAGATGCTTGCGCACTTCCACGTCGGGGACCTGATCACGTCGATACACAAGGTGTCGCTCGTCGCGGGCGGGCGGGAGATCCTTCTGTACACCTGTCTGCACGGGACGATCGGGATCCTGGTGCCGTTTGTTTCCAAGGAGGACGTAGACTTTATCTCCACGCTGGAGCAGCACATGCGCACGGAGCAGAGCAGTCTTGTAGGCAGAGACCAGCTGAGTTGGCGCGGGTACTACGTGCCCGTCAAGGCGGTGGTGGACGGCGATCTCTGTGAGACGTTTGCGCGGTTGCCAGCGCCGAAGCAGAGCAGTATTGCCGGGGAGTTGGACCGGACGGTGGGAGAGGTGCTGAAGAAGCTCGAGCAGTTGAGGACGACGACTAGTGGGTTCTAGGCTGGGGCCGCTTCGTTTCCAAAATGTATTTTGCGTATTTGCTTTTTGCTGTTTGTGAATCGAATATTTTGAATGTCACAATTCGCAAGTACTAATACATGATAATATGGTATGCTTGGAAAACCCGACTATTCGTTTATGCGGTGCAGTGCAGGACCTGGACGAGGGAGGATGGTTCCTCCGTCGTCCGATCTGATATTCTGAGTATTTCCAGCCGTGCCGCCGCGGGAGGCGCTCGACTGGGAGTATGCGGAAATGGAGGACCTTTCGCCGAGGGATTCCATGATTGTGGGAGAAGAGAATGACGAGATTGTTGAAACGGACACATTTCTAGTGTTACGTCGAATCCAGTCGGTGACTTTGACGTTCGGGGCGGGCGGTACAATGAAGGGCGTGACGAGTGGGGCGCCTAATGCTCCTGTTTCTGGGATTGAAAAAAAAAAGTTAGCGCAAATACGACGAGCCGGGGAGTGGATGTGGATGCGAACCTGGGTCTTGTTTGCCTCCTAATAGAAGCTGGCTCCGTCGGGCCTTGCTTCGGGCCCGCCGCCGCCGCCAGAAGAACCAGAAGGTGACGAGGAGAGCGCCAAATACCATTCCACCAACACTGGCGCCGATAATCAACCCAAGTGGAACGCTCTTGGTGTGTTGGGTACTGCTGCCGGACAGCACTGGGGGCGGGGGTCGGTTCGACGAGGAAACTGTAGATCGGATGGTCGCGTGAATAAATATAACCAGGAGGAACACAGAGACGCACGAAGAGCAGTGGCTGTCGTCGTCGTCGCAGGAATTGTGGAAGAACTGGAAGTTTGTGCTGGGCGGGGATGAGAATCAAATCAGATACCTTGAAGGCGAGGAAACGTACAAGACGAAGATTCAAAGGTGGGTGATTCGATAGTGACAGGGATTGGGGGGGCCGACGTGATTGGGGAAGGGTGCTGCGTAAAAGTTGTCAGAGGCGGCGGTCTGAAGCCTCCACCTCCGCCAAATTGCCCGTTTTCTCCTCCGGCTCCATCGCCGCCACCATTGAAGGCTGATGATTGAGACAGCTTGAAGAGCTCTGCAGAAGAACGAGCAGAGAATGCGAAACTATTGAAGATGGTCATTATCGAGGTCGTGAACCAGCACGGCCAGGTGTGGGTCAGCGACGTACAATTAATTAGACAGGACAGGTCGCCTGCGACAGACAGGGCTGAAGTCGAGAAGCCGAACGAGATGAAATGTGGGCATGAGACCAAGCTTGAGATTAATGAGTGCTATCGGGTGCAGACGTGAGTTTCTCGGTCGTGAAGGAGGCCAATATCCCGCTGCGGCCGACTGAAAGGATCAGAAACTGTAGCAACGGTACCCGCAGTTGGTTCTTGAATTCGCATAGTAGCCGTGCAATCGTCGATAATTGGGTCGTCTGCCAAGGTCCGCCGCAGCGGCGCTCGCGTCTGGGTGAGAGATTCCCATGCACATGGATCAGAACAGATAAAGCTATTAACACCACCAAGAGCTATTTCTCTACTATTCCCCCATGAGAGAGACATTTGAAAGAGAACGACGGTTGCTAGAGCTTCATTATTCCAAAAGAATCGGTTGAAAGAAGAGCAGCTCAATTGCAAATTTTCGGTGTCTTGCATCTCTTGCCTTGAGCGTTGCGAAAATTGAAACCAATTTTTTCCCTTTCGAAGGCCATAGGGATGCCTACTGTTAGAGCCAAGACAGAGAGGAGAGCAGCGTCATGGTGAAGCTCCCGGTAGATTAGTCAGCAAGGTACTATCTGTACCACCACCATCGAGCGCACCACCGTGCTCCCAGCTCTTGCTTTTTACCTCTCCACCGTTTTATGCTCAACAGGAAAACACAAGTGAACCAGAATCAATCTTCATCCAACCAATCAACTGAACCAGCCTCCAATATCCAACATGGACTCTTGCTACTCCACATTCCCCCCGAGAGCCTCACACATATTTCATCCAATCTCGACCCCAAATCGCTTCTTGCCCTTGCTCAGGTTGCTTTTTCCTGTCTCTCGAACAGAATACGTTAACCGACGGCTTCTAGGTCAACTCCCGACTCTCAGCGCACATAAGAGACGATCATACATGGCATCGTGCGTTTGTGTACCAGCTCCTTGGTATCAGCCCCGAGACAGATCTCCATGATTCCAAGAGGCGGGATCTTCTCCTACGGAGGTCCCACCTTGGATCGTGGAGGCAGGAATTTATCCTCTATTTCGCGCTTAGAAGGTACTTGAATGATATTCTGCAAAATACTGAGATTTAATGTGTCCAGGCGGTGGGAACGATCCCGCAATACTACCACGACCCATATCCCGCTGCATTCCTCGATCTCGAGTATGCATTTAATGCCTGGACACGGCCTGATATCGTCCTCGCTCCAATACGGCGTCGTGTCCCGCAGCTTGCCGCTTACCGGCCGCATTCTCCGTGGGTTTCTGGACGCCGCCGGAAGCGGAACCGGCCTTGGGATCGGTAACCCCAACATAGAGTTTACCCCCAATGTATCTACCTGTGCACTCGGATCCGACGGCGGAACAGCCAAAATCGTATGGGGCCTCCGGAACGGAGACGTAGCCTTCACGTCCGCAAATAAGGCCATGGACGCCGGAAGTAGGTCTGCTGCCAAGTTCTCGAGGAGCACCGTGGGCGACGGCCATCTGGGTGCGGTGCTGGATGTCATATGGGACGGTGTTAACGCGGTTACTGCTGGAGGCGACGGTCGGGTCAAGATCTGGGACCCGAAGAATACGCAGTGCTTGTGGACCTCGCAAGGCCGTGCGCCTGATGAATGCATCAAGATCGCGTCTACATTGAGCAAAGGCGTCGTCGCCGGCGCCATGCGCAGTGGCGAAATCGTCGTTTGGACCGGACTCGCTTTCGACGTGCCTCTGATATCCGCCAACGTGCTCACCATTCCGTCTCGCGACGGTGCGGGTGCAATTTCCAGCCTGTGCATAGATACGTGTGGAACCTCGCCCGCCCTGCTTGTGGCCTACTTAGAAAGCGCCTTTTTCTATCGTTGCGAGATCGATTTTTCCACTGGCGCCGTTGAGTCCACCAAATTTGGGGACCCGGCATTGGGGGCGATCACATCTCTTGCGCCGTTCTTCACCGACCAGCCGGGCGAGTACAGCCTAGTCATCACCGGCACACAACTCGGATGTGTCGGCATCTACGACTGGACCGACTCGCAGTCCCTGCCGACGCACAAATTCGAGGCGTACGAAGACGGCACGAATGTTACCGCGCTCGCGTGGAACGGCCTTACACTCGTCACGGGCTGTGCGCGCGGCACCACGAAGGTATGGGACGCGCTGACACTAGAGCACCTGCGCACCTTCCCCTCGCCCGTGCCGCGCAAGCGGTTCGTCCCTGGTGCGCCTCCGGTGGACCCCGCGGTGCGCCAGATTTTATTGGGTCCGGAGCGGGAGGTGCTGCTCGTGGCAGTGGAGGACCGCGTCATGGCGTGGCGCGCGGGCCCTGTACCCAAGGGTGGGTTCAAGACGCGGGGCTCAGGCGCGGGGAAGAAAAAAGACTCTCGCCCGGTGGCGAGCAAATATCATAGTCAGTTTCTTTTATTCTGTCTGGATGTATAAATTCTGAGGTTGGTGGGTGTAGAGCAATTGGAGATGCACCAGGCGATCGTAGAGTCGCGGCACCTTCTCGACAAGGAGAAGGCGCATGTGCAGAGGGCGTATGGCCGCGAGCGGGAGCAGCGCGCGCGTCTAGAGACGCTGGGCTTGGACGAGGTAGAGGCGGTGGACTATATACTCATGCTTAGCCGCGAGGAGGCGATAGAACGCGAGCGCTCCGCGGCAATCGACGAAGGTGTCTTTGAAGGCGACTTTGACGAGGAAATTGGTATTTCTCCAACGAAGCGCCGCGCCTCGCCGGCCAGGTCGACTTCGTCCACTCCTCAGTCTTCCGCGCCTTCTTCACCGCCCCGTGCTTCCGCGCCTTCATCACCGCCGCGTGCGTCCGGGTCCGGAACTCGCAGCGGGCGTCCCATTCCCCGGGCGTCATTGTCGTCGTCGCCGTCGAACGCAAAGATTCAGGTCTCCCCGCCCTTCCGCGCCGAGGCCACCGAGGCGCCATTCTCGCCGTCGCCGCCGATGCGCGCCACCCCGCCTGCTGCCGCCCTTTTCCCGCCCATCGGCAGCAGGGTGAATCCGCACGGAACGGCCCCCGTCAAGTCTGCGTGGGGCGCTGCTGCGTTGCCCGCCAAGTCCAAGTCAGCGTGGAGCTCGCCGCTTCCGCGGTCGCCCGCAGCCAGCCCGGGGAGCTCTGTGCCGTCGGCGTCTGGCGGAGTGAGCCGCTCCATCAGCTCATCCTCCGGTGCGAGCGCGCGCGCGGAGAACGAGATGGACGACGACCTGCGGCTGGCGATTGAGTTGAGTCTCGCGGAAGCGTTGAGCCGGGGCTCCCCGTCGAACTAAACCCTAGAGACGAGCTGCACAACAGATAGATATAGAACAAATATGATTATGAGTGTTTTTCTTCTTGTTCATGTAATAGACGTCGTCCATACAACACACATACAATACAATATGATCTCCGTCCCCTCTATTTAAGTTTCGGCCCTCGAATGTTCCTGCCAGTTGGACACGAGGTAACGGAGATTGTAGTGGAGTCCACTGCATCATTATTGCAAGGTGCTCTCATACGCGAGCGCACGTTTAAGGCCGCTAGCGAGCATGGCCTTAATAGCAGTGCTCGCGTGGGGTAGCGGTGCCCGCGGTACGCCCCCAAGCCCCTCCTTCACGTACGCGTCCATCGCGTACTTGGTCCCTCCAATGCCGGCCTTGACGACCGCCCAGTCCGCCTCCGCCACGAGGTCTTGCAACTCGCGCGCCTCCTCGAGCTTCTCCATGTTCCCGGTGGTGAGCGCTAATGTCGCGGTGTCGTACAGTTTGACGATGGTTTTGGGGATGATGTTGCCTGCGGGATAAAATAGGTAGGTCATTTAGAGACGAGAAGCGGGTAGAAGCGTACCTGTGCCGGTGATGCAGCCCGACGCGCGAGCGATGAGTGCGGGGAGGAGGATATCAGAGAAGCCGGGCATGACGAAGAAGGGGCGCGGGTGGCGCTCCTTGTATGCGGCGGACTGCGTGTGCGCGGAGAGGCGCTGGCCCTTGCCGACACTTGCGCAAGTGAGCTGAATAGGACAATTTGGTAAATAATAACGCGAACGGAACAACGCCAAGTACCTTGGCACCGAAGCAATTCTGGTGTTCGGCCAGGTCGATTAAAAAATCGGAATCAAAGTCGATGCCAGAGGCGGCGCCGCTGAACGCGGATGAGATTGCTTCGATATTACACCCAGAACGATTATGCTCACGGGAAGTTGTAAATCATGACTGGCAGGGGGCTCGCATCGAGGACTTGGAGGAAGAATTTCTTGAGGGACGGGATATCGCGACCGACAGCAAAAGAGAAGTAGCCCGGCGGGATAATGATAACATAGTCTGCCCCAGCGTCGCGCGCCTCTACCGAAAGGCGGATAGTTTCTTTCGCGGAGCCTGTGCCCGTGCCGGCTAGGATGGGAATCTGGGTGAAACCATTCGAGTCTAGGGCCTCGCGCGTAGTGCGTATTACAGCGGAGCGCTCAGTGTCAGACAGATGAGATGCCTCGCCGTTGGTGCCCAGGACCACGATGCCCATGTGCGCGCTCGCAAGGCGCGCGACCTGGGCCTGCAGCGCGTCAAAGTCGATCGCCTCCGTGTCGGCCTTGAACGGGGTGACAAGCGGGCAGTAGACGCCATCGGTGAATGGTCTGGAGATGGTGCTGGGAGACATTGTGGAGTGTAGGGTAGCGAATGAGAAACGACCTCGCCGCGGCTTATGTACCAGAAAGGCAAATCGCGATTCAAAGTCCACGGACCGAAGGGCGGCTCACCTGCCTATCGAACGGGCCGCGTCGAACCGACAACCGAGAGCTAACCGCCGGCAAGAAAAACGGCAGAAAAAACGGCGACGCATTCTGACAACGTTTTGGGGGCGACAGCCTGAGGGAAAAGAAGCCGATGGCCCGCGGAACGATAACGAGTCTCAAAGAGACTGGACCAGACCCCCAATTTCGGACCGCCAGAATTGTTGGGATAAGACCGCCGGAGCGCTGGGTGTGAGCAGGGCCAATTCAATTATTCAAAGACAGAGGCTCTTTCTCAGGCGAGGGAAGAGGTGCCAAATTGGCGGTGTGTTGAGGCCACATGTGACTGACCAGCCGCTTGAAACATAGCCGGCTCTCTTACTCAGCCCAAGGCGAGATTCGCTCCACTGAAGTAATGCAGCGCGGAAAGTGGTATATCGGACCGTCAAGCTTGATTGTCGGGGAGCTCGAGCTTGAATTGAGATTGTGGTCGTGGTTGAAAGAGAAGTTGAAACATCACGCATGTCACAACCCGTGTTCAGTTTTCAACGTTGTGATTTTAACTTGATTTGAACCTGAGGCCTGAGTTATGGCATCTACTGCTTAAATGGAAATAACCCTGCGTGGTTGTTTAGCACATTCCGCATACTGTAGTGACACGTCCCGTTTCCGTGGCCCAAAACGTCGGTGTTGCCAAAAATCAGCCAAGAATTCCGTTCATTGCAAATTTAACTTCAATACGCTGGCGCTGGGGGCAAACGTGCGGGGCTTGTCAAAATACCACCAAAACTAGTTGGAGAGCCCCAGAATGCGCATGCTAATATATAAAAATCGTGTCAATTTCTCCAGTCGCAAGGGCTGATTTGCGCTTCAAGGGACAATTCAAATCTTTTCTCCGTAGTACTTTGCTTAACTAAAATTAAAGGATGTGGATTAGTCCGAGGCGTGCACTCGGCGACTACAGAGCCAAATGAATTAGCGGTTGCGAACGGTCCGCGACTCTGCGTCTGGGTGTAAACTCCGGCTTTGTGTGGACCCGCTTGCGAAAAGAATTTACAATTTCCTCCCGATATGCCGCTTTGACCGATGGATGGCATCAGCGGACCGCAGATCCGCTCGGAAGCTCGGTCCGAGCTCCTATTGGCTTCCATGCTCGTCCAAAGGTAATTCTTGACATTCTGTCCTTCCCCACCTCCTTCTAAGCTCTGTTGGCAATGTCTAACGAGTTTCTATCGTCCCTGTTCTCTCTTCAAGGCCGTACGGCGCTTGTAACGTCAGTATCGAGCTCACCGCTCTTCTTCGCGCGTTGACCAGGTAGACGGTAGTGGGGGACGCGTGGAATCGGCCAGAAACTGGCCCTCGCACTAGCCAGTGCTGGCGCAGATCTCATCTTGATTCAAGTGCGTCGTATAACTCGTCGCACAGGCATGGAGTCCCGAACATGTCTTGTGATCAGCGCAATCTAGAAAACCAGGACACCGCAGACCAGGCGCGCAAGATCGGACGCAACGCGACGATAGTACAATGCGACTTGACCGACAAAGTGCAGGTTGGCGCGATCGTGCAGAAGATCACCGGCGAGATGGGGCTCGTGGTCGATATTCTCGTTAATTGCGGCGGTATCCAGCGGCGGTGAGTCCTTACAAGCGTGTTTTCATGTTGAAATATTTATTCTGCGAGTCAGTGCACCGGCCGAGACGTTCACAGACGAGAATTGGAGCGAGGTCAGGAAGACGCGTCTGTGATACCGCGTTCTGATGGGGTGAATTAGGTTCTGCAAGTCAACCTGAACGCGGTTTGGACGCTGTCGCGCGATTGTGGCGCGCACATGCTGAAGACGCGCGGAGTCGGCTCGACGAATCCTCGCGGAAAGATTATCAATGTTGCTAGTTTGCTGTCATATCAAGGTAAGGTTGGGCAAGTGTCCCGAACGGATCCATCTTGACTTGTGCATTGCAGGCGGCTTGACGGTCCCGGCATACGCTGCCGCGAAACACGGTGTCCTCGGCCTGGCGAGTACATTTTTCGGTGGTGCGCAGCTAATAATGCTGAACATGGTCTAGATCAAGGCACTGTCGAACGAATGGAGCCCTAAAGGGATCAACGTCAATGGGTGAGTGGTTCTGCCCGAATCCGTTTCCTGACTAAACGGCACCAGTATTTCGCCTGGGTATATTGCGACGGAGGTAAGCGAATCTGTAATGGTTTGTACCCGATGAACCGTGCCGCAGATGAACACCGCGCTCATTGCCGATCAAGTCCGTTCGCGGCAGATTATGGAGCGCATTCCTATTGGGCGTTGGGGCGCGCCGGAGGACTTTGAAGGTGCTATTGTGTTCCTTGCGAGTCGCGCGTCGGACTACGTTTGTGGAGAGACGTTGGTGGTCGACGGCGGGTGGATGGCACGGTGAGGTAGATATGTAGCGCAAAGCTCAAGCTGGAAAAATTTGAATGTACTGCATGCGATTGAATCCCGCGGATTTCAGCAGACATCCGAGTCATTTCTTTCCGTCGGTCTTGGAGTAAGCCCAACCAATTGCAAGCAAGGCTGTAGGTAGAAGGTTTATGTTTACTGTACATAGAGCCTTTAGTGACAAGTGATAGTTTTCCAACAGAAAGGAAGTCGCGCCGTGGACATTCTGAGAGTGGGGCAGGCGTGTGTGGGTTACTGTCACGGTGTTAGTTCCCGGCGCGCGCGGCAAGTGGAGGTCGGGAACGAGTTTCGGGTGTTCCGAACCAGCCAGCGGTGAGTCGAGGGTTATTGGTTCTCAAGTGAGAAAAGTGCAATGTGCAAAAGAAACTCGGGAGGCAGTTCAGCACGAGTTGTACCATCGTGATTCATGGGCGGTTGAGAAACCCGATTGGGAAGGTGGCAGTGCGGTTTCTCAGCTTCCGCCTTGTCTCCGAACTTCTCCGACGCTTTTGTCGACGTCCACTAGACCCGGACATCACAATGTTCAAATGAATCTTGCCCCATACATAGCACGGCTACGGCTCGCGCCCGGAACTAAACTCAATGCTAAGCCGCTTACCGCGGCCTATAAAGGCACGGAAGCATCTTGGTAGATTTGCTGTCCTCCTTGCAGATGGGGTCTCCTCGGGACGACAAACGTGAATCCTTCGACGAAAAAGGCGACAATAATGCAGAAACCATCTTGATTCCTGCTTCTCTTGCTGCCCTCCCTCCCGATGAGCTCGCAAAAATTGGCCGCAACGCGACGCTCAAGATCGACCTGCTAGTCATGCCCGCTCTCATAGTCATGTACATCCTCAACTACCTTGACCGACAGAATATCTCGGCGGCCAAGCTCGCAGCCATTACTACCGACTTGAGCCTCAGTGACGTCCAATATCAGAGCTGCATTAGCTTGTTATTTGTCGGATACGTGCGTGTTGCGTTTTATGCTGTGGAAACGTTGTCTTGAACTGCAACAGATACTAATGCAAGTGCCTTCCAATATCCTCGTGGGGAAGATCAGTATGCCCGCCACGTATATTTGCGCGGCTATGGCGGTTTGGGGCGTCGTTTCAGCTGCTACGGGCTCTGTTCAAAGCTTTGTCGGCCTTCTATTGTGCCGATTTTTCCTAGGCTTCATTGAGGCCGTATTTTTCCCGTGCGTTAATTCTGGTCGCAAGCTGAAAGGACATGAATTTATAATTTCGCAGAGGCGCTCTCTATTATCTATCCCGTGCGTTAATTCTGGTCGCAAGCTGAAAGGACATGAATTTATAATTTCGCAGAGGCGCTCTCTATTATCTATCGATGTTTTACAATCGCAAGCAATACACTTTCCGCGTGGCGCTGTTATACTCGGGCTCGCAGCTCGGCAACGCGTTCGGCGGGCTGTTCGCGGTCGCGATTCTGAAAGCTGACGGCCAGCATGGAATCGAAGGGTGGCGCTGGGTGAGTTACACACTAAAATGATGATTATCTGCATCCTGTTTAACACCAATGCCAGCTTTTCATTGTTGAAGGAGTCGCGACGGTCGGCATTGCGCTCCTGCTCATGCTCGTTCTGCCCAACTCGATAGCCTCGGTCACCGGGCTGAGTCCAATCGAGCGCGACTGGCTGGCCTGGAATTTTGAATCAGACCAGGGGCAACGGGATAACAAGCAAGAGCTGAGTGGCTGGCAGGCGTTCAAGATGGCCGCCACGGACCCCAAAACGTATCTGCTCATGGGCACTTTGCATATGGTGCGTGGATGCGCACTCGCCGGAGCTGACAGAAGTGACACCGCGAATGCAGACGTATGTGGCGGCTACGGTGACGAGTTTCTTCCCCAGTGTTGTTTCCACGCTTGGGTATAGGTGCGTGGATTTGCTGTCCGCTGCGTTCAAGTGATCTAGAGCAACGCAGCCGGAACATCACATACGTTCTGACCGCACCTCCGTACGTGAGGTTCTCCATCTCAGAACAAACGAAGTTCATTGATTCTGTAGATATCTACTCTGCGTGGTGATCATGATCCTCAATAGCATCCACTCTGATCGGGTGAGTCGTCAAAGTGTACAATTGCGCACACCTAACTCGATGCTCAGACGCAAGAGCGATACTGGCATATCGTGGTGCCTCTCGTCTTTACCACCATTGCTAACATTATGGCCGTTTCGACCCTTAATACTGCTGCCCGATGTAGGAGCGTTTTGTTTTTCATATTCTATTTGTTCAAAAAAGTTGCACAGACGTCTCGATGATGATGATGCCCGGCAGCTTCTACGGCGCCACCGTCGTGATTCTCTCCTGGGTTGCAGGGACTCTGACGCAGCCCGCCGTCAAGCGTGCAGCCGGTATCGCACTGATAAACGCCGTCTGCAACACCCCGAATAGTGCGCAGCGTTATTCAAAAGATCTTCCAATACCCAACTGAATAATCTTAACAGTATGGTCCCCATACCTATATTCTCACCCGCCGAGATACGTCGACGCGTTTTCGGTGAATCTGGTCGCGAGTGTTCTTGCAATACTATTTGCCACTGCGACTATGCTTTACCTAAGGAGGCAAAATGCAAGGCTGGATAGGGAGTTGGATGTCAGGGTGAGTGCCCCCACTGCTCAACAGCAGGCCGCGGGCTTCAGGTACATTCTTTGAGAGATGCGTGTTGTAAGATACCGGTGGGCAATAAAATGTATTGTAGTAATGGATTGAACGAATTTTTAAACTGGCTCGGAGTCGCAACCTCTCAACCAGTAATTCTGGACGCGACCCGTTATCTCATCAAAATTTTCCCACGAGACGCGACGCGTCTCGTCACGCGCGGGTCATACCTCTTGTTCGCTTTCGTTCGGGGCTCTGTCGCTCGGAAGTGTTTTCGTATTTTCCTCAACCTCGCGCGCGGCGGCCCGCGCTCTCTCGTTCTTCACGCGCAAAGTTTACTTCTAGAGACTAGAATACAGCTTCCGAGCAAGAACGGGGACTGTTTCACGAAAACTTGAAGTTTGTTACCCTTGCAGTAGTACCCTTGCGCTTCTCAAATCCGCGGCTAGGTCGCAATCCATTATCTGAGGCGAACGATGCCAAGACCACTCGCGCGCTAGCTCTTCCAACACCTCAGGCTGTCATCGTCGATTCACACACTTCCGCACCGAACCTTCAGCTATAGCTGATGAGATCGATGAGAGACCGCCAATAGGAAAGCTTGCGACGGAAGATATTGTCAGTGGAGATTTGGCGCTCGTAGCTCTATTCAAGTCGGATTCGGTTCAAGCATAATCAAGTCTGCTCCGTGTGGCCATCACCTCGCCCACGATTTGGGCTGAGGAGGCGAATACGCAGTTCACGATGCTTTCTCAAAAGCCACTGCAATAGCCAAAGAATCCAAGCAGCGAGAAACAGAGAGTACACCGATACAGCAAAGTATATAGTCACAGAGGCCCAGTTTGTCCATTTTGCGGTTTTCGTTCGCCGTGTTGCATCTAAGGCCGTGTTACCAAACCCCGATATCAAAGCCTGATGGCTTAACACTTTTGCATCTTCCGCGCCAGACCCCAACTGGAAAAAGCCTCCGGATGTTGGATAAATTTGAACGTCTCGCACGCCCCATCCGGCGCAAGGTTGCAGAGGAACACGTCCCGCGCTTTGCCTGCCCACATGCGGAAGTTCCGGATATCCTCCAACGCTGCGAAACATGTGGCAAGGAGGGATATGTGCAGGAAATAGGACGGCAAGTGATGCAGTGCCTCGATCCGAATATCTTCTACTGCAACAAGATGGAACGCGATCACCTTCTGTAGGTCGCCCTGTCCATTATTGCGAAACCAGGTCTCGAGCGGCAGGGCGATCTCTTCGCGCGTCATACTACGGATCCTTTGACGCCGGACGTCGCTACCATGGAAGGAAATCGTATCAGTGCAGTGATCACACACGCAGTCGAAGTGATATCGATCACGCAGTAAGGAGCGTCGCTCATCGCGTGTCGCAGTAGACTCCTGGTTGATGTACGAGTGAACGATCTCCTCGCCCTTGGCTATGGGGCGGACAGCATGAACGGTGAGCGCAAATGACTTGGAATTGAATCGGTGGATGACATTTGGAGAGCAGCTGGAGACATCGCAAAAGAATTAAATCTTTGGTTGAATCGACCAACAACCAACATATTTACCTGTGATTCAACCGACTCGCTTTGAGAAAAAGTCCGCTGTGACCCATCGCAAGAGGAGCGAGGACGACTGGAGCAGGCAAGGCAATTCCCAACGTATTGGATCGCAAAATTCCTTCTTCCAAATCGTAGATCCCAGGAGGCTGCGAGTTGGCGAGCGCCAACAGCGCGGGGAACGTTTTCTCGGGCACGCGTCGAAACAGCTCGCGATAGACCTCTGCGCTTGTCATGCCAAAGTTCAGAACCACCGTGTTCTGCACCACAATGGTCGGTATCTCAACGAGCAACAATGCGCCGACCGCGATATCTTGCGTCGCAAATGCACCCATGCCCTTGTCCTGTGTCTGTCGAAACTCGACAGCGGCTTCCATGGGCGTCGGAGGAAGAGAAAAACGCGCCGGGAGCAAATTCAAGACGGCGCAGTCGAGAAGGGTGCTGACCTCAACGTCCCTGACCGTGATATTGCGGAATACCAGTCGCTGGTTGAGACTCAAGTCGTGGAGGTTTACCTTGGCCGACATGGAAGGATCATCGGACAAGCGGATGTTGTTTTTCCCCCAATCCTTCAGTTCCTTCGTGGTGCAGGGCGGTGTGGTAGTCGGGTATGAGGTACCATCACTGGTGACAAAAACTCGACGATCGTCGCGGGTCGGTCTGTTATTCTGCGTGGAGGAGCTCAGAAATGCTGGAAGCATTTGAGACGAGTGGCAAATTTTGGGTCAATAAACGGGACGAAGAAGTTCTCCATTTTGTGGAAGTTGAAGTGGCCATTCAGCGGCGTTGGAGTGGCGATAAATACTACTAAACATGTCCTACGCGACGCGGCAAAGCCCGACTCGTTCTTCTTTTCCGCCTCGACCTGGTTACTCAAAAGTCTCGCCTACAAGCGCTTCCAATCTACAATGTTGGCACAAGTGTTCCGCCCATTCAGGCTCGGAGTGACGTGCCACCAGATAAACGAAACAACACTTGAAGTCTCTAAATTGGCCATGTCGTTCCCAGTCAATGACTCGAGTGCATACCCAAGCGTGGTTTTCATCAACAGTTTCCCTTGAGTTTCCCTGGTGTCAGGAAACTCTCCGTCGCGCGAGAGGTTCACAAACAATTGGCGGCCAGTCGCTGGTTTGATAACCACCTTCTAATCGATGTTGCTCAAGCCATCGAGCCCAACAGATCTCCAGAACACTACGCTCTCCGCTCGGCCCTTCTACATGCAGCATTTGACGGGCTCAAGGCGGTTCAAGACAAATTTGTCACGCTGATTTCGACGTCGTGCTCCGCATCCACCTTACCGCACGAGCACGACGTAGAAGTTTTCTTGTGGACATTGCGCACGTGCGAGGCGTACCCTTTGTGTCTGTGAATATTGTATGCAACGAAAGGGAAAATGTCGAACGTGCGACTGACGAAAGGAGCGGCAAAGCCAAAAGCAAGTTGATGGATAGACAAGCTCTGGTTGAAATGTGGGCAAATTCGATACGGCAGTCGATGGAGAAGGTAATGGGCTTTGTGAAGCTGGTGATTCCACCGGTTGCAATTTGAATGTGCTTCTTTCTCCAACCAAAGTTCATTGATTCCTTTGAATTTGCGATGAAAAGAATCAAGCGCCATCCTTGGAGGGGGAACCTGGGCCGACTGACAGCTTCTCTCCAATTGATTATTTCGCGCTTTCAAGCTCATCTCAATTGATCAAATCAACCAATGTTCATGCCATTTACCCACAGCATGTCTCCTGCGAAACAAAATGTTTTGATTCAGAACCAAAGGCTCAAAATCCTACTCAAGCAGTGCGAATCGACATCTGCTGCAAACGAAATCGATTTTTTGGACGTACCCTGAAGCGCGTGCCCTACGCACTTCAGGTGACAGCTTCCTGTTCAGTACAACTCTTTATAAAATTGGGCTGTCTGTCTGTCTGTCTGAAGCTTTTTAAGCTCCGCCACCTTTTGCGATCAGGTTGACCTGCCGAAATCTCCCGTGGGGCCACTGTTCATATTTGGCGGTTGGAGACCAGCAGGAAGATGACACCCCAAATTCCCTCGCCCGAAAATGGTGTATCCTTCTCTCCCTGTTCAAATTCAAAGAAATGCAGTTCATGGGTTCAACATCTTATTATTCTATTTGGGTCCAAACGAACGCCCCGCCCCGCCGTGCTCTTGTAGTACAACGAAAATACATACGTCGTTTGATGAGGGCTGAGGGCTGAAGAATCGAAGCTGAACATGGTTGAGCTTCTATACAAGATAATTGGTCGCGGACAACTGTGGTGGGAGAACTTGGGGCATCAGCAAACCCAGGGTCACTACGTAGCGAAGGTCCTCATTTACAGAGCTACACAGCGCTACGCAGAACGACAAAAGCTACTTACACAGCGCTACAGTGCGCTACGTAGCGCTACGTAAGTGGGTACCTTGACTACAGCCGGACCCAGGGTTTGCTGATGGGAGAACAGGGAAAAGTGTATTTTTCTTAATTAGCGATTAGATGCGAAATGTCGAGAAGGAAGGAGGTATAGGGATCAATAATGATGGGGGAGTCCCCCATCAATTCCCACGGGACAAAACACATACGGGCATTTGTCCATGGATGCCCGGCCAAATACATCCATATGTAAACATGTTACTACAAGCATCCAGGTGGAGCAGGGTGACTGCAGTGGCCTCAATGCAGACACATAACTGCAGGCAGACACCTATGGGCAGATATCGAGACTCACGTGTCCGCGGACGTACGACCTCGCGCATTCCTACCGCCCGACGCGGACCGTTGCCTTTGTATGTCCATGTTGTGTCCTGACCACGCATGTTTACGCTCTCTTTCCTCCCACCGACGTGCCCTACTGCCAATTCGCACCCAAACAAACTTGCACGGAGAAGGACCGACCGGGAGAACAAAGGGGACGGGGCCAGTCAGAGAGAGGGTAATGTAAGTACGCACCTTTTTTTCCTTTTTTTCCCACATCTGCGCGTTAACGCTCACTCACCCAGACATCATCACACTCTTCATGCGCGCCAGCAACCTCACACGCAAACGAAATCGCACACAGGAGGACCCGGGAGAGTGAAGGAGAAACCCAAAGAAAAAAGGAAGCATAATATAAGTACGCTACCTTTCCTCTTTTTTTCCATTCTTTCCTCGTCTCGCTCCCATTCGGTGGACGTACAAATGTCCACCCGGGTTCATCTTGTGTCTGTACACACAGACCGTGGCTTGAGCATGCGCGGGCATGCTGTCGATGGCGCGTCCACATCTTTTTCTCGTCCGCATACCCACCCGCTAACCTAACCCAACTCACTCAGCCGAGCGCACGCAACACGACACCCACAACTCGCTGCTCGCGTCACGATGCCCGCGACACAACGCCCGCAGTCGGACGCCTGCGACACGACGTCTGCGGCAGGATGCCCGCGACTCGCCACCCACAACACAACGCCCGCGGCAGGACACCTGCGCCACGACGTCTGCGGCAGGACCCCTGCGACACGACGCCTGCGACCAGACGTCTACGGCACGACGCCTGCAGCAGAGCGCCTACGACAGGACACCTGCAGCAGGACGTCCGCGACATGACACCTGCAGCAGGACGTCCGCGACATTACACCTGCATCAGAGCGCCCACAACACGAAGCCTGCGACTCGCCGCTCGCGACACGACACCTGCAGCAGGACCCCTGCGACATGACGCTTGCAGCAGGGCACCCCCGGCTCGACACTTGTGCGGGCCTTGCCTCACTCTATCATGATGCTCAACGCAGGCAAACTCGACACTGTAAGTCCGGGAGAGCGCAGGAGATGCGAGGCGGCGTCAGAAATAGTGTGATGCAAGTTCGCTTATTTATTTTTCTGGTTCATACCTTACTAACTTAATTCTTCCCAGACGCCCGCAGCAAGACGCCTACCGCAAGACGCCTGCAGCAAGACGGCTGAGGCGGGACACCCGCATCAAGACGCCTGCAGCAAGACGCCTACAGCAAGACGCCTGCTGCAAGACACCCGCCGCAAGACGCCTCCAGGAATACGCCTGCAGCAAGACGCCCGCAGGAAGACGTCCGCTGCAAGACGCCTCCAGGAATACGCCCGCAGCAAGACGCCCTTGGGCAGGACACCCGCTGCAAGATACCTACTGCAAGACCCCTGCTGCAGGACACCTGGGGCGGGACACCCGCTGCAAAACCCCTGCAGCCAGATGCGTGCAGCCAGATCTCCGTGGCCAGACATCTGCTGGGGCGTATGCCCATGGCTAGAGGTCTGCAGTCAAGACTCCTACGGCCAGGCACCGACTCAACTCTTGAGGCTGGACACCCTGGAATACACTGGCGCTGCACCGGACAGACACTTGTGGCAGGATATACTCTACGCGGTTGGAGTGGTGGACTGACTGGCCCTAATGTAGTCTTTGCAGCCAGTCACTTATGTCTTACATAGTCGTCGCCTTAATATCAACACTCCCTGATTATAATGCGTGGCCAATAGGTTATCAAGATCACTGAATGCATGCCAAATGAGATATATCGACAGCAGATGTGGTGAAAGTCATCAATCCTTGTGTCTGAGTAAGTGATTGAAAAACTCCCACACTGTATAGCTGTGGGTGCAAGAATGGATGGAGATGTGCACATACATCTTGAAGGAGACACCAGGCTACAGGTGTCTGACTACAGACAGGCTGCTACGGGTGTTTGGCTGTAGGGAAGGACCTGCTGGTGTTTGACTGGAGAGAAAGGTCACCTGCAAAGGTGCATGGTCAACTGGAAAAAACACACATAGAAGTGTGGTTTCAGTAGTTCATATTTTGTGAGAGAATATAGCAGGATAAATTCAACAGAGGATCTGAAACATGCATATCACAGTGTGGACGTTAAAAAGTACAGACAGAGAGGCACCAGAGAGGCCTGAAAGGAAATGCACTAAGCGCGCGCAGACAGACAGCTGGGATGGGAGGCCCGTAGCAATGTTGCTACATAGAAGCGCACTCAGACATCCACCCGCAGGTGAACGTCTGTGGACGCTTTGTCCCGTGGGAATTGATGGGGGATGATGGGGGACTCCGCCATCACATTTGATCCCTATACCTCCGACCTATTGGAAATGTCAATGAGGTTGCTTCCGCGAAGCCTACTTAAATGCGCCGATCCTAGTGCCTACAGGCGCCTACAACGATCAACCATTCGGGGATGCTCGGGGAAGCGCCTGATTCGATCCTGATTCCCACGATGTCAGAAAGCAAGACGCCGCCTTTGCTCCCTCTCACCTCCTCTCACATCCTCAATGGCTCGCATTCATCAAGAGTCTCCATTTAAAATTTACACTTCCAATCGCAACCTGAAAGCTTGAACACTCGCAGGAACCGCAGCCAGACTGTGATGGTATTGATCAATGGAAGCGGTGAAAATTTACCTAAATGACGATAAGGCTCTGACTGCTCGCTAGCCCTTTCATAGAGATACCAACAGACCCATTATATGTCTCATGAAGCCCGCTAAACGGCCAGTCTTGTGGCAGCGAAGAAAAGGTCCCAGGGATCCGCTTGTGATCTAACAGCTCGAGGATTATTCAACTAACATTTTGGCGTCCGCGCATCCCCGAATTTCAAATATCGTGCTAATCGGTATATGGCCGAGCTACGGCACCACGACGGAGATTGAATCGAACTCGTGTGGTCCCACAATTGAATTAGAATCTTTACTCGCAAATGCAATGAATACAACTCACATAATGTAGACCGCGCTGGACCTGTGCAACAGCTGTTATTATAATAAAAAACTTGCCGCATTCCGTGACAGCATCATTTTTTACCCCGCACTTGGCCAGGCAGCTGACTGGACGCGTCAAACCCGATGTGAATATAAAAACCGCGTTCCTCGGCTCTCCTTTCCCGGTCCCACCACCATGTCAGCTACAGACAATGCCGTAGCTACGGAAAAGGCCGAGAGAGCGTCGTACGACGATGAGGTCTCTGTCCACAAAGAAGCACAGGCCGAGCTCACCGACGCCGCGTACGCCAAGATCCTGCGCAAGCTCGATATCCACTTGCTCCCATTCGTCTCGCTCCTGTATCTGCTGTCTTTCCTGTGCGTTCATCTGTCTTTACCCCGTGGAGCTGGGCTTACAGCGTGTGTCTGAACAGGGACAGAGCCAATATCGTGCGCTTCTTGGTTTCTCTTCCCAGCGCCGCTCTGACATCGACCCCAGGGAAATGCAAAGATCGCTGGTTAGAATTCACGGCTTGGATTCGTGTGGATTGGCTCTGACTCGAGGCAGGCATGGCGACGGACGCCCACTTAACCGGCCTTCGTTATAACACCATCGCAGCTGTTTTCTTCGTATGTGGTTTGTTTCTGTCTTTTTCTGTCTCTGACGTTCCAAAGATTCCATACGCGTTGGCGGAGGTGCCATCGTACGCCAACTGGTCCTCAACCGTGAAATATTCTCATGAATTCGCAGGAATATTGCGTTGAAGCTCGTCCGCCCTTCGCGATGGAGTATGTTCTCCTCCTCTGCCGCCCTTCAATATCTGACGGTTCGAAGTTCCGTCTATCATGCTGGCTTGGGGTTTGTTACAAGATTCATTCCTTTGTTTAATAGCTCATCGCGCCTTAACTAGGGCTCATCATGACTTTAATGTGTTTGTGCAACACGTACCACGAACTCATAATGTGCGACGCGTCCACTTCATTCCGGCGTACGCTGATGAACTCCTAGTGCCCGAATTTTCCTCGGCTTAGCGGAGGCTGGTCTCTTCCCGGGGGTGAGTTTGTGAGCGAATCTATTCACTCTTGTCTCATTGAGCCACCCAGATCACCTTCTATCTATCTCTGTGGTATCGGAGACGCGATGTAGCCTCACGTGTTGCCATCTTCTTCTCTGCCGCCACCGTCGCCGGTGCATTCGGCGGCATTCTCGCGTGCGTGGACCGAGTGGACACAGCCCTCCCGAAGCTGACGTGTGTCTGTATAGGTATGCTATTGAAAAGATGGAGGGGATCGGGGGCCTCCATGGCTGGCAATGGATCGTGAGTCGGATCGCAAACGTGTGCCTCATGTTCCTCATGGCACGGCGTAGTTCTGTTTGGAAGGCCTCGTCACAGTGCTCGGTAGGAACCGAAGGTATTGAGAAACAAAAAGCAACTAACATCCGACAGTGTCTGTGGCATCGTATTTCTTCATGCACGACGTGCGCCCGTTGGCTTTTCCTCTCCTTCTGAAGGGTTGACTCATCTTCGCAGTACCCTCAAACGGCGTCATTCCTCTCGGAGACAGAACGCACACAGATAATACATTTGCTGAAGGAGGACGCACAGGATCTTGCCACGCACTATGACAGCAAATTCGTCTGGCAGGCCATAAAAGATTACAAGACCTGGGTCCAAATCGGTATTTACATGGGGTACTTGATATATTATTCTTCGTCTGTCCAAACCCGCTGATGTTTCTCATCTAGGTTGCTCATTCCCGTGTACGCGATTGCAGCAAGTATTCCGCTTCCTTCCTTCCTGCTTACGCCTGAATTCACCGTCTAGCTCTTCACCCCAACTATCGTCCAAGAGCTGGGCTTCACCGCCGCGCAAGCGCAGCTCCTGACTATCCCGCCTTTCGTGTGCGGCTGCATTGCCACCATCGGCATTGGATTGCTCTCGGACAAATACAACCTCCGTGGCCCGTTCATTATGGTCCGGCGTTGGTTTCGCTCGTGGGATACATCGTTTTATACACGACCAAGTCGCCCGGGGCTGGGTACGCTGGCGCTGTACTGTCCGCGGTCGGGGTGTATCCTACCATCGCGGTTAGTGAGTGGTTAGAAAAACTGACCAAGGAATCAATTTATAAACGATGACCCAAGATCTGGCTTGGGCGGGCAGCATCGCAGGTGGCGACGTACGAAGAGGTTCGCCGGTTTTTTTGTCTCGTTTCTCTTCTAACTAAGTGTTTCAGGCGTTGTCATTGCCATGGTCATCGGGCTTGGAAATCTCGGCGGGTGAGCCTCCACTTCCCTTTCTGTCTCTTTTCTATCTCACGGCGCACCCCAGAATCTGCTCCTCGTACATCTACATCACACCCCCGTACTTCCACATCGGTCACGGCACCATCATGGGCTGGCTCGGCCTCTCGATTCTCATGAGCTGCTTCGCGATGTGGGACTACAACCGCATCAACAAACAGCGGGACGCGTACTGCGCCGCAGAGGGCATCGATGCGAGCCGCCGCGCCGAGTTCCGGGACATGGGGAGCGAGAGCCCTTTGTTCAGGTATGTTATTTAGGTACGAGGTACGTGATATTCTTTTCCGTCACCTAAGCTCCCTCCCGACCTGAGCACATGGCGAAACTAGGGACGCGATTTAGGTGGTTACTGGAAACGGAAAGGGCGGATGGGTCTATATTATGCACACCACTTGCAGTGGATTACGGAAAACATTCTATCCTATCGCATCGATTTGTAGCGACGGGATTAATTCAGGTGCCTCGACGCTGTCTTATTCCTTTCATCGTTTTGTAAGATTTCTGAAGGCACAGATGCCTAATTGCATGCAAGACAACTTTTGCACTGTGACACACCGAAGTAACTGTTTGAGCCACTGCGTTTGGACTAAGTATCAGTGTAGTAGTATCAGTCGCTTATTCCTACTCTTCCAACGGATCTCAGTCGGTGTTCGACTAGGCAAAACACGACTCTACGTATGCCAAGATGAGGAGATTATAAAAGAGTTCGGTCCTAATTTGGTGACAATGGAAGCTGAAATTCGAGGTTCTCGTACGAACTTGTGGGTTCAGATGCTCAAATACAAAGAACCGATCCGTTCGATTCAAGTTATTTTACAGCAGATTTCCTTGTCATTGAACTGGTCGACACTAAAGACCCATCCCATTCATTTCCACCGTCGAAACACTTCGTTTAGCAAGGGCAGCTTCCGTTCTACACATACCAGGTCAGCAAAAGACGGGGGATATAGCTAATGAAAATTGCGAGTGAACTCACAGCGCAGCAAGAGGGGCTGCTGGCGGTGCAACCGTCCTCGTTGCAGTCCTGCAGAACAAAAAGCGCGTCAGCAAAGGCAGGGCGGACGGGTGCCGGGAGAGATAACATACGCAGGTGGAGGGGTAGCACGTCTGGCGGGCCTTCATGGGGTCTGAGGCCATAACAGCAGTCGCGAAAAGGGCAATGACAGCGGTGATGAGGGAGAAACGCATTTTAACAGACAAAAGACTTTGAGAATGAACTAGATTGCGAGTGGTTGTAGGGGGTGAAGGCAAGCCTGAGGGAATGCACAGAGATGCGCCACCTTTTATGTGATTCTGGCAAGCGTGTTGCTAAGGATGCGGCGCTTAAGGAATGGGGTAAATGGAACGATGGGAAGTTATTTTTTTGAATTCCGAATTCTTGTGGAGTAGCGGGGGCGGCAAGTCCTCAGTCAAGGTGGGTTGACCGGCAGCGCGTAGCATAATGTAACAGAATGCAATTGTCGCCCCTCGAAGGTAGCTGTCGCCCCGCCGGCCGAAAAAGGCCTCTGAGAGTTTCCAGGTGGCAGACATTGTAAATAACGCATCAGGACGCGACGTCGACGCGACGCAAGTAAACGCTCAGGTCCGAGAACGAGGAAAAGCTCAGCACTTGATACTCCAGCCATCGTTGGGCAATGGGCGCCAATGAACTGATCTCTTGTTGCGTTGCTGGTTCGCAGCTATCCGCACATCCCGCGAACTTGAAGTAATATGAATAGGAGAACAGGGGCACTGAGACACTGTAACCCGTTAACGGATGCAATCTCAATTCAGTACTGACCGACAGTCTGATGATACAACGTGGTTTACGAGAAGATTTGTGGCCGCCGAACAATAGGCGGAAAGATAAATCACAGGCCACAGGCAGAGATCGAGTGCCTTCGGGCACATGTATTAGCCAAGAGTACACAGTCTCATGATTGTGGCCGACATTGTTCACACCATTACCAAAAGCCGTCGAAGGACGCAGTTTTGCAACAGTTTTGTCTGTCAGCCGAACGATGAGATTGTGAGTGTCTAGAGATCCCCGTCGTAACATGTGAGCCGGAGCTTTGAATTGTCGTCAGGCGCGAGCCCATTTAATTTTGTGAGCTAAGTTCCAATGCATGGCAGTTGTGGGAGCAAGAGGCATCGAGCATTAACGCGGATGGGATGGCCACCGCGCCCTGGACACTGTATGATTTATCGGGGTCTGGAGATCTCGGGAAAATATCTCTCGTTCATCACCCGGGCCAAGTTCCGGCAAACTTGAAGCACCCAAAACGAAACACCACTGGCAGACCGATAGGAAGACTTCCTTTATCTGGGGACAAGACCAGAAGTCAAGCCATGTGTGTAAGCAGAGGAAGGTGCACGCGTGAATTCCTTCATCCATAGCCTGGTAGGACGACTCGAATAAGTAGAAGGCCAACAGCAGTGGAGTCAGATTTGTTCTCCAAATTGATTCACACGTCAAACTGGGGCACGTGTTGTTCAACGCCTTCAACTTCGTCCTCAAGATTCTATTAGGCAGTAATCTCAAACTACGCTTCATGTGTGATTAAGCCGCATCCACACTTGTTGACTGCGATACTCTGACCGTACTTTGGTATCTTACTACATACGTGCTTTCCGCACGGCGACAAACCATGGATCCATATCCACACCTGAAACGATTCGCTGATGGCGCTCCAGTATCTTACTTGCATTGCGCCGGGCAACAAAATGCAACTACCTGCTATCCGCTCCCGCTGAAATAACGTTACTCCTCTTCGCGCCAACTAGCTGGTCTCTTGAACTTCCAGTGGCGTAATCAGCCAACTTGATCTGGGTTTTAATACTTCCAGCGGCGCCCTCCCTACTAGTAGTCTTATCGCGATGCCAAGGCGGTAGACGCGGGTTACAGGGTACCGCCATCAACGTGCCAAAAGTCGAGAACGTAGTGCGTTGACCAACCAGAGGGCTCTATATGATCAAATTATCGGACAACCTATCTGATTCCGCGGAGCCTTCGTCCACTGGCGGTTTTATTTTGCCGTCGGCGGCCCAATGTTGCAGGATTTTCTTGCAACCGTATGAGAAGGTGAGTTAACTGGCACGGGCAGGAAATACTGCAATGTTTGTCCAAATTGCAGAAGAACACGACTCTGTGGTTTGCATTCTGGGCGCTCTTTCCAGGAGTTCCTCTATATTCGATACGTATGTCTCGTTTTAATGTAAATGCTGATCGGTTGCTTGAATGTTCCCCACTGGCTTTATTTTTAGCTTCCCAGCATCTCGATCGCGAACGCAATGAGCCCGTGCTTGCCGTACTCGAGAAGCAGCGCATGGCGAAGCTCGGACCTCTATTCCAGAAAGCCTTGCGCGTATAAGAAGGGCAACTTTCAGTCTCCAAATTCACCAAGCACCCAAATCCCGAAATGAGCACCGAATTCGACTTCATCGTAGTAGGAGGTGAGACTACATCCTTCTCCTCGACCCCGTCTCACAAATTCCAGGTGGTACTGCTGGTTGCGCCGTCGCTGGGCGTCTGGCAGAGAATCCCAAGGTCAAAGTCCTCGTCATCGAAGCAGGTATCACCAACCCAGGCGACGTCGACGCGATCACGACTCCAGCCCGCGCCTTCGAGCTGCGCGACAGCAAGTATGACTGGGCGTACAAGACCACCATGATCGACCGCCCCGAGTATACGCGCGTGGAGAAGCCCAACACGCGCGGCAAGGCGCTCGGAGGGAGCAGCTGCCTCAACTACTACACCTGGATCCCCGGGAGCGCTGCCACATTCGACGAGTGGGCTGCGTATGGCGGCGATGAGTGGACTTGGGAAAAGTGCAAGTCGTACTTGTACAAAGTAAGTTGCCTGATATGAAGTGCTATATTTTTCTGACGCGCACCACTCCACCAGCCAGCGACCTACCACGACGACCAGAAGCTCTTCTCTTCTTCGCTCTCTTACATCGGCCAGGGCGGGCCCATCCCCGTCTCGCACTCGGACCTCATTGCTGAAGTCCGCCCGTTCCGCGAAGCTCTGCAGGAGGCGTGGGTGAGCAAAGGTCATGCTTTGACCGAGGACGTGCACAACGGCACCATGAGCGGCTTGTGGAAGTCGATGAACAGTATCTACGACGGTAAACGATCTTCGTCATGGCTCTATCTCGTCGGTAAAACGAACGTCACGGTCTTGGGCAAGACCAACTCCAAGAAGCTGATCATCGAGAACGGCCATGCCGTCGGCGTGGAGGTTATCCGCGAGGACGGGACCGAGGAGTCCTACAAGGCAAAGCACGAGGTCATCGTCTCGAGTGGCGTGTTCGAGTCACCCAAGCTTCTGATGCTGTCCGGGATTGGACCCACAGAGACGCTCAAGGCGTTTGGAATCCAGCAGATCGTCGACTCTCCGAACCTCGGGCAGAACCTTCTCGACCACCCCATTCTCCCTCATGTGTTCCGTCTCAAGGATGGTTACGGCCTTGACCACCACCTGCTGCGCGCCGGCCTCGAGAAAGACGCTGCTGTGTCGGCGTACCGCTGGAAGAACGCCGGGCCCTACACGAGCGGGCTGCTTGAGCTAGTCGGACTGCCGCGCATTGACGACCGCCTGCGCGGTATTCCTGAATACGAAGCGGCAAAGGCGGCGAATGGTGGGAAAGATCCGTTTGGCCCTGCGGGCCAGCCACACTTCGAGATCGACTTTGTACCCATGTTCTGCGACGCATTCCAGTGGCACATCCCGACTCCGCCCAAGGGTGAGCTCTTGTTCAACTCGTACGTATCCCGTTCTGATGTCAAGTTCGCAGGGGACTACTTCACGATCATCGTGGACCTCCTCCGCCCGCTGTCCAAGACAGGCACCGTGACGCTCAACTCGACGAACCCGCTCGAGCAGCCGAAGGTCAACATCAAGTATGTTTTCCTCTTTCATTTTATTCTTCTACCTTGTCTCTGACACGTTCCGAGTTTCTTCGCAGAGGAGTTGGACATAGTTGCAATGCGTGAAGGCATCCGCTGGGTCGACGATATCCTTATGACTGGTGATGGCATGAAGGATATCATCGGAGAGGACTACCCGTGGCCCATGGTATATAACCTGTCTATGAACGCTCGTTCAGCAGACTAATTGGAACCGAATCGTTGTAGCCCAGGTCGTCGGACGAGGCGATGAACAAGATGATTCTGGAACGCTCGCAAACCGGGTTCCGTGCGTGGACCGACGTTTGAGAGTTCAAGCTATGTTGACTGAAATATCCCTTTCTAGATCCCTGTGGCACAGCGCGCATGGGCAAGGACATTAAGCACGGTGTCGTCGATGGCAAGCTGCGCGTTTACGGCGTTCAGAACTTGCGCGTCATCGATGCCTCGGTCATTCCTGTTATTCCCGACTGCCGCATCCAAAACTCTGTGTACATGATCGCAGAGAAGGTGAGCTCTCGCCGAGGAGTCGCCGTCTAGCTAAAGTGCATGCTGATAACATGAACAGGCTGCGGACATGATCAAAGCAGATTACCCGGAGCTGTATGCCTGAAGTTTTGGATGAACGAGGGGGCATGAATGAATCCCCCCTGCCTGTGCCTAATGCTCGCATTTAGAATACCCAATTCAATGTCCGACTCGTTGATCTTCCAGTTTGAAAACTCGTTTTGCATCGCAGTCTGACGCGATATTTTTTCAATCGACCTACACACACTCGTCTTGAAGAAATGTAAGCGTAAATCTTGGGTGTTTGCCCCAGAGATTCTTGCGGTTCTTTTTTACTGCGTTTCTCAACGGATCGGAGAATATTGGGCACGGAAAAATCGACCCGATGAAGAAGGTGAAGCACAAAGTGACCAGGCGAGGTTCGAACCGATGCTGACATTTTTCCAAATCGGATAACGAGTTCGGCCTCGTCAGTTGATATGCCTCCATCTGTGGGTTTAGATACTCAAGGTTCAATACAAAGAACCAATCCGTTTGATTCAAGTTGTTTTACAGCAGATCTCCTTGTCATTGAACTGGTCAACACCGAACACCGCCATTCATCTCCGTCATCGAAACACTTCGTTTAGCAGGGGCAGCTTCCGTTCTACACACATCAGGTCAGCAAAAAATGGGGGATATAGCTAATGAAAATTTGCGAGTGAACTCACAGCGCAGCAAGAGGGGCTGCTGGCGGTGCAACCGTCCTCGTTGCAGTCCTGCAGAACAAAAAGCGCGTCAGCAAAGGCAGGGCGGACGGGCGCCGGGAGAGATAACATACGCAGGTGGAGGGGTAGCACGTCTGGCGGGCCTTCATGGGGTCCGAGGCCATAACAGCAGTCGCGAAAAGGGCAATGACAGCGGTGATAAGGGAGAAACGCATGTTAACAGACAAAAGACTTCGAGAATGAACTAGATTGCGAGTGGTTGTAGTGGGTGAAGGCAAGCCTGAGGGAATGTACAGAGATGTGCTGCCTTTTATGTGATTCTGGCGAGCGTGTTGCTAAGGGTGAGGCGCCTAAGGAGTGGGGTAAGTGGAACGATGGGAAGTTATCGATCATTTCTTTTTTGAATTCCGAACTCTCGTGGAGTAGCGACTGCGGATGCAACAAGCCCTCAGTCAAGGTGGGCTGTCCAGCGGGTAGCATAATGAAGGTAGTGGTCGCCCTCAAAGACGGCCCCCGCCGGCCGAAAAAGGCCTCTGAGAGTTTTCAGGCGGCAGACCTTGCAAATGACGCGTCAGGACGCGCTGTCGACGCGACCCAAGTAAACGCTCAAGTCCGAGAACGAGAAAAAGCTCAGCGCCTGCTACTCCCCAGCCATCGTTGTTGAGCGATGAGCGCCAATGAACTGATGTCTTGTCGCGTTGCTGGTCCGCAGTTATTCGTACATCGCGCGAACTTTAAGTAACACGAACGGGAGAACGGGGACACTGACACACTGTAACCCTGTTAACGGATACAATCTCAATTCAGTACTGACCGCCAGTCTGATGATACAACGTGGTTTACGAGACTATGCAACGTGCGGCGGAGGCGCTCGGGGTTGGTGGTAGAGTGCTCCGAGTCCATGGGAAAGATTTGTGGCCGCCGACAATAGGCGGAAAGATTTAAACCACAGGCCACATGCAGAGATCGGGTGCCTTGAGGCACATGTAGCCAAAAGAGTACACAGTCTCATGATGGTGGCCAGTGTGTATTGAGCAAGTACTGTCACTGTTCACACCATTACCAAAGGCCGTCGGAGGATGCACTTTCGTGATTGTCTGAGACTGTGATAGAGATCCCCGTCGAAACATGTGGAGTCACCGGAGTCGGTTGGAACGGCTTTGTCGTCAAGCGTCTGGGAGCGAGTTACTGAACCGCGTATGAGTGGGAAGAGGAAGAACTCGATCATCAGGATCGTCGACTATTTGATGGGCGCGGCGAGGCAACCGGTACTGGGCCGCGGCCATCAACTTGCCGAAAATTGGTTTGCATCTGCTCCAATAGTGAACGTTTGAACCTCCAAGAAGACATGTCTCCGAGATCCTAACGGAAACTTACTTGCAATTGCAACGAAGGAATCACAGAGCTGTCTACGCTGTCGAGGACCTTGCAGCATGTTGTGTCGCGCAAGTGCTGACAAAATACAGGGCTGTATGTGGTGATTTGGAAACATCCTTGGTTTTATGCATTTCATTCCTGCCGGTAATATTGCGGACAAAATCCGACAGATGAGGGCACAGCGGACGCTGAAAATGAAGCAGCAATAAAATACAGCAAACGGTGATTGACAGGTTTGAACCAAGGCCACGTTGCCAATGCGGTAATTTCCAGGATAACCAACTACTAGTACACCATTTGCCCCAAAGATTCTTGCAGTTCCACTTTTCTGCATTTCACCCAATGGATCGAAGAATATTGGCACAAAGGAGACAGAAAAATCAACACGATGAAGGAGGTGAAGCACAAAGTTAGCGACGAGTGTCCCAATGCAGACATTGGCAATTTTTAGGATAACCAACTACACATTTGGCCGCAAGGTAGCAAGGAGAACATTGATTATAGATAAATCGGGGTTGTACGTCGTCCCACCTTCTAGCGTGTCACCCGAGGGTGGGTTAGGCAATATTGCGGCCCCAATGAGATGGAAAAAGGTGCGCGATGAACGACGATTGAGAGGAAAAGAAGCAAGGCAAAAATTGATCCGACCCAGGTTCGAACTGAGGACCGCCTGTGTTCCAGTCACGTGATCCGTAAACTGTTAGACAGAAGTGATAACCAACTACACCATCGGACCCATGAATGCTACAGAGCATGGATCCCCCTAGTACCAGAGCTTGAACATGAAAGCTTTGGTTACACTCCGAAGTACATGGAACGAGGAGACCCCAGCAGTATATCAATCAGGCAGGTCATCCAAATTGGGTGACCGCCCACGAGCCGAATCAGCTGGGTCACTCAGATCGGTGACCTCTATGAGACTTAGGGGGATGTTATATACCAAGCCGCAAGGAAGAGCTGTGCCGGTTAAGCTGGCCAGGATATGAAAGCCGGTCGGGATACGAAAGCCGGTCGGGATACGAAAGCCGGTCGGCATAGAAATGCTGAAAGCCGAAGGTGAACGGACGTGGGGGACGCTAACGCCACAGAGGTGCTGGGCGAGCTAGACTACCAGCCGGCGAAGTGGATGAAGAGCCGGACGGCCAAAGTGAACAAGGCTGTAGGATGGAGAACGACTTAGACGATGAACGATGAGTCCAAAGACGTTAATAATTAATCTAAAGTACAAGCTGGTAGATACGGGGTTTAAATACTGAAGCCGGATCTAATTATGAATCGGGAAGTACAAGGAATATAGCAAATGGAGAACATAGCCTTGAAGCGAGTACAAGGGAACATACGGATGGGGAACGTTGCATGAGGCGTGTAGATGGGAAGCATGTGGAGATCCACGTGAAGGCAGATAAACGGGAAACACTCAGAATACTTCATTGCGTGAAAACCCGTCTTCGGCCAAAGGCCAGACACTAGTCCGAAGACCGGTGGATCAGAGAATATGAACCGGAGGAAGTCCAGCGTAGTGGTGGAGTATAGTGATAAGCCGGGTGGTGTAATAAGCCAGTAAGCCGGATTCCGCCGGAGTAGGTACTGTCAGGGGAACCGCCCGTCCGTCCGTCCATCCGTCCGTCCGTCCGGCTCCGGCCCATCGCACTGCCCCGCTTCCTCGTCCGATCCTTCGTCCGGCCTCCGGACTCGCACCCCAGCCTGCGCCTCCATCCGGAACGTCACCTCCCGTCCCTCCGGACTCTGTTCCTTTCCGTCCGTCCGGCCGCTCTCACTGGCACGTGCTGTGTGATCAAGCTCGAGACCTCTGCCGATCCCTCCGGACACGTGCTACTGGCTAGTACTTAAAAAACCTCGCCTAGCGTGAGAATCCTCATCCTTTCTTCTCTTCGGATTCTCCTGCTAGGTGCGTATTCTAGAAACCTGTATTTAGTACCATTCAATTGAGTTGCTTCGGATTCTCCCGCTAGTCTCCCGCGCTCTGCGCCGAGCTGAGGTTGCCCTTACAGCAGAAGAAAGGATCTAAGGGATCAACTGGTCAAGATTGCGAAGTTTGGTGTAGACTCGGACTCGGACTGCTACGCTAGCGCTCCGGCCTCCCCGACTTCCAACCTCGACCCCTCCTCCTTGATGGACGCTCCGACGCCCGGAAGCGGGTCCGCGCCACCCGAGCTCCCGGATGTTTACATCCCGGAACCGGCTGCCGACCCCGAATCCCGGCTGACCGCGGTCGAAGGCTCTCTCGCAAACATCGAAGCCCTACTCCTCCGCGTTTTACACAACAACCAAAATCCACCCGCGACTGCCCCCGTCCCTGCCGCTCCGGCTCCGGCGGTGGGTCCAGACTTTACCACCCTCACCCCCGCAGCAAAATCGGTTCTCCGACCGAACCCCCCGGCCGTCTTCGACGGCGACCGGACCCAAGGACGGATGTTCCTCCACTCCGTCCTCACATACCTCCGACTGGTTCCGGAAGCCTTCATGGTCCACGGACAGCTCGTCGAGGAAAAACTCGTGCGGTACGCCATGTCCTTTATGGCGCGAGACGCGGCCGGACGATGGGCCGAACGACAGTCCGCAATCGTTCCGTTCCCATTCCCGTCCTGGGCGGAATTCGAGTCCGAGTTCTGGCTCCGGTTCGTCGAGGAAAACGAGCAAGACCAAGCTCTCCTCCGGCTGGAGACCCACAGCTACTACCAGGGCTCCCGCGACGTTTACCGGTACACGGACGACTTCGAGGAACTCACCGCCACGGCCGGGTACACGGATCCGCTCGTCCGCGTCACCAAGTACCGAGCGGGGCTCGACCCGAGGATCAACGCAGCGATCACCACGTCCGGAACCGCTCCGGCGCTGCTAGACTACGCCGGATGGCGTCTCCGCGCCTTCCGTCAGTACGACGCCCTCGCCCGCGTCCGAGCGGGAGCACCTCCGACTCGCGCCCCGGCTCCGGCCGCACGCCCTCGCACTGGGACGTTCCTCCCGGTCCCCTCCTTCACGCCTGCTCCCAAAGCCGCGCCGGCGCCCGCCCTTCCGCCTGGCATTCCGATGGAAGTGGACCGGACCCGCGCGCGCTTCGCACCGCGCGCTTGCTTCCGCTGCGGTGCGTCCGGACACCTCGCCCGAGACTGCCCGACTCCCTCGGACGTCCGGCACGCAGACGTCCTGGACGAGGTCGTCCGTCAACTCGGAGACGACCTCCTCGGAGAGCTCTTCGCGCGCCTCTCTACTACCGCCGGGCTTCCGACCGAGCCGGACGCCGGAGACGCGGAGCCGGAGGGTTTTCCGGACGCGGTCGAGTGAGCGGTGCGCCCTCGGTCGCGTCCCCTAATCGTTACTCCTGCCTGTACAAAGATATACCCAATAAATCAGCAGTTGAAACGAAAGACGCACCCCCTGCTCCGGTTTCCGCCCCCCGGCCGGAGCCCCCTATTCCCGCCCCGGAGGCAAAAACCCCTTCCATTCCCCGCGTCCACCGTTCGAGATGGGAACGCAAACTGCCCCGGCAGTACGTTATTGATTCCGTGGAGGGCCGGAACTCCCTGCACATTCCGTTGGAGATGCAGTCGGTAGAAACCGCGGCTAAGGTGTCCGTGAAAGGTCTGGTCGACTGCGGAGCGACCGGAGACTTCATTGACTCGGAGTACGTGATCTCCCGCAACCTTCCCGTCCGGAAGCTCTCCCAGCCTATCCCGGTCCTCAACGTCGACGGCACACCCAATGCATCCGGAGGCATTACGGGCGTAGTCGATATGGTCGTCAACTACAAGGGTCACTCAGAACGCATCCAACTCGCCGTGACGCGGCTCGGGAAGCAGCACGTCATCCTCGGTTACTCCTGGCTTCAGAAACACAACCCGGAGATCGACTGGGAAACCAAGGAAGTCCGGATGACCCGCTGCCCGACCAGCTGCAGCACCTGCCGAGACGAGCTTCGCGCCGTCCGTCGCAGCGCGAAGATCTCCGCCGCGATCCTCCGACAGCTCCGCGAAGGTCCCGTCCCGTCTATCTGTGCCATTGACTCGGAGGAGTGGTGCGGAGACGACGGGTACGATCCGGATGGCGACGGAGACGACTGTCCGGACCTCACTCCGGACCCGGACGAAGACGACGATGACGAGCTAGAAGAAGGCGACCGGATCCTCTACACCGCGTTCGCTCCGGCCGAGGAAATCCGCGCCGGGAGCACCGTCTCCCAACGGCTCGCGGAGGCCTTCGCCCGGAACTCGGCCCCGCCTGGGACCTCGGTTCCGACCTGGGTCGAGGACTTCTCCGACGTCTTTGACAAGGAGTCGTTCGACGCGTTACCGGAGCGCCGGACGTGGGACCACGCCATCGAACTCGTCCCGGACGCAAAGCCGGCCAACTGCAAGGTCTACCCGATCTCCCCCCTCGAGCAGAAGGAACTCGACGCGTTCATTGAGGATGGGCTGAGCACCGGCCGGATCCGTCCGTCCAAGTCCCCGATGGCGTCTCCGGTCTTCTTCATCAAGAAGAAGGACGGAAGCCTCCGGTTCGTCCAGGACTACCGAGCGCTCAACGCGATGACCGTGAAGAACCGATACCCGCTCCCGCTGATTAACGACCTCATTAACCGCCTAAAGGGAGCCCGGTTCTTCACAAAACTCGACGTCCGGTGGGGCTTCAACAACGTCCGGATCCGGGGAGGCGACGAGTGGAAGGCCGCGTTCCGTACCAACCGAGGACTCTTCGAGCCCCTGGTGATGTACTTCGGCCTCACCAACTCCCCGGCCACGTTCCAGACGATGATGAACGACATCTTCCAAGACCTCATCCTGTCCGGAGACGTCATGGTATACCTTGACGACATCCTCATCGCTCACTCCGATCTCGCGCGCCACCGAGAGATCGTCCGAGAAGTCCTCCGGCGGCTCCGGGCGCACAAGCTTTACCTCCGGCCGGAGAAGTGCGAGTTCGAGAAGTCGTCGATCGAGTACCTCGGCGTCATCATCTCGCACAACCACGTCGAGATGGACCCGGTCAAGGTCGCCGGAGTCGCCGCCTGGCCGGCTCCGGAGAACCGGAAGGACGTGCAGCAGTTCCTCGGCTTCACGAACTTCTACCGGAGATTCATCCGGGCTTTCTCGGACATCGCGCGGCCCCTCTTCGACCTCACCAAGAAGAGCGTCGCTTGGACCTGGACCGCTGCCGCGGCTGCCGCCTTCCAAGCCCTCAAGGATGCGGTAACCGCGGAGCCCGTCTTGGTCCTGCCCGACGAGTCGCGTCCATACCGGGTCGAGGCGGACAGCTCCGACTACGCCACCGGAGCCGTCCTGTCTCAGCCGGACGCGAACGGGAAGTGGCATCCGGTCGCGTTTTACTCCAAAAGTCTGAGTGACGTCCAGCGCAACTACGAGATCCATGACAAGGAGATGCTTGCGATCATCCGGGCCTTAGAGGAGTGGCGACACTTCCTCGAAGGTACGCAGCACCCGGTCGAGATCTGGACGGACCACAAAAACTTGGAGTACTTCCGGAAGGCGCAGAACTTGAACCGGAGGCAGGCGCGGTGGTCCCTGTACCTGTCCCGGTTTGACTTCGCGCTCCACCACCAGCCCGGACGCCTCATGGGCCGTCCGGACGCGCTGTCCCGCCGTCCGGACCACGGAGTGGGCTCGGACAACACGGACGTTACCCTTCTTCGCCCGGACTTGTTCCACGTCCGCGCACTGGAAGGTGTCGTGGTGGCCGGACCCGAGGTCCCCCTCCTTCGTGACGTCCGGGAGGCCTTCACGGGTGAGCCGGACCTTGAGGACCCCGTCGCGCTTGTCGCGCGAGAACTCCTCAAGAACCGGAACGTCCGCCCCCCCCGGTCGTCCGAGTGGGTGTCGCAGAAGGGCTCCTTTACTACCGCGGTAAGGTCGTCGTACCGCGGAATAAGGACCTCCGGCGCCGAATCATCGCCCTGCACCACGACACCCGGGTCGCCGGACACGCCGGACGCTTCAAAACCCTCGAGCTCATCTCCCGGAATTACTGGTGGCCCCAGCTGTCCCGTCACGTCGGCCAATACGTCCGGACCTGCGATCCATGCAACCGGACGAAGGCGCTTCGGAAGCTGCCCCACGGAGAGCTCCACCCGACCGAAATCCCGGAAGAACGTTGGGACACCGTCTCGGTGGACTTCATCGTCGAGCTCCCAGACGCGCACGGGTTCGACGCGGTCATGGTCGTAGTCGACGTCCTGGGTAAGCGGGCCCATTTCAACGAGTGCCACACCGGCCTTGGCGCGGTCGGAGCCGCTCGGCTCTACTACCGGAACGTCTGGAGGCACCACGGAACCCCCCGGAAATACATCTCCGACCGTGGGCCGCAGTTCGTCGCGGAGTTCACCACGGAACTGTGGCGCCTCATCGGGATAGAACCAGCGACCTCCACCGCCTACCACCCGCAGACCGATGGCCAGACCGAACGCGTCAATCAGGAACTCGAGCAGTTCGTCCGGATCTTCACGAACTACAAACAAGACGACTGGGACGAGCTCCTCCCGGCCGCGGAGTTCGCGTACAACAACCACGTCCACTCCTCGACGCAGCAAGTCCCGTTCATGACGGACACCGGAAGGCTCCCCCGGATGGGATTTGAGCCCAACGGACTGCGCTCGAACGTGGAATCCGCGAACGAGTTCCGCGACCGGATCGCGTCCGGAGTCTCGGAAGCCAAAGCCGCGCTCGTTAAGGCCAAAGACGAGTTCAAGCTGTACTATGATCGCCGACGCACGCCCGCCCCGGAGATCAAAGTAGGCGACCGAGTCTGGCTAGACGCCTCCGACATCCGGACGACCCGTCCGTCCGTCAAATTCGCGGACAAACGCCTCGGCCCCTTCAAGGTCGTGAAGGTTGTCGGAAAGGGTGCGTACAAGCTCGAGCTCCCCCCCCGGTACTCCCAGCTCCACCCGGTCTTTCCGGTGGTGAAACTCCAGCTCGCGGAACCGGACCCGTTCCCCGGACGCCCCCGGAACGACGAACCCCCACCCGTCCTTCAGACGGACGACGACGTTCAATGGGAGGTCGAGGAGATCCTAGAAGCGAAGGTCCGTTATGGCAGCCTCTGGTACATGGTGCGGTGGAAAGGCTACGGCCCGGAACACAATAAATGGGTAAAGCACTCCGACGTCTTCGCTCGAGACGCCATCGAGGCCTACTATCGCCGCTACCCCAACGCCCCGCGCCGGATCGCCTCGGCCGCTTTCGACTCGCTCTCGTTCCGGAGGCGCGACGCCCAGGTCCGATTCATGCGTCGGGACACCGCATTCCAAGGGGGGGGTGATGTCAGGGGAACCGCCCGTCCGTCCGTCCATCCGTCCGTCCGTCCGGCTCCGGCCCATCGCACTGCCCCGCTTCCTCGTCCGATCCTTCGTCCGGCCTCCGGACTCGCACCCCAGCCTGCGCCTCCATCCGGAACGTCACCTCCCGTCCCTCCGGACTCTGTTCCTTTCCGTCCGTCCGGCCGCTCTCACTGGCACGTGCTGTGTGATCAAGCTCGAGACCTCTGCCGATCCCTCCGGACACGTGCTACTGGCTAGTACTTAAAAAACCTCGCCTAGCGTGAGAATCCTCATCCTTTCTTCTCTTCGGATTCTCCCGCTAGGTGCGTATTCTAGAAACCTGTATTTAGTACCATTCAATTGAGTTGCTTCGGATTCTCCCGCTAGTCTCCCGCGCTCTGCGCCGAGCTGAGGTTGCCCTTACAGGTACCCCGTGGTACGGGATGTAACAGGGGACCAATCTATTACCAATTATATCCTCTCCTACTCTCTTACTCTGTAAATATTTTCAGTGCTTTTATTTCTGGCACATGGCGAGCGAAACTTGTTGCCCAATTGATCCCGTATTGCTTGCCGAAGAAGCACCCAGAAGCTGCGGGGACAGCATGGAAACACTGGTCTCCAATGGGTCTAGCACCCAAACTGGACACGCTACTCGCGTAACTGCTCTCCCACCCACTGCGACTGCAGCAGCCACAGACACGTCAAATTATCTGCCAACACAAGGCAAAATGTGATCCCAGTATGAAGAAAGACTGTGAGTTTATTTATTCTTGCAAGCTCTTTAGCTATCCTAACGTGTTCTCCCTCACAGGATGCGTGTAACCCGCAAAGCACCACTTCTTAATGCCTGCGCTCGCCTAGCACTCAATCCTCCCAAATCTGCAAATTTAGAGAGGCTATGTTCCACACTTGCGAAGCATTGGTGCGTCCATATATATACATGGAATTTTATCCTTCACTCACTGCTTGTTTCCTTCAGGTTTCCGCCTGCACCTGTACCACCCGCACCACCTCACATCCGGAGAGCCGTAGGAGCCTCCTGACATCTTATCAACTCTGCTGCAGAGGAACATCATGGATTTGACGTGCCTACTACACCATTTTTGGTCACAGCTCCAGCCAACCACCAACCTGCTCCCACTGCTGTCTAACATCACGGAGAGTTTCGTGGTAGAGTACCTCTTGTTCCATCCATCCAACATCTCCCCTCCAGCCACCGAACTGCTCGCCCTGCCTCTATTGCCGGCTCTCAGGGCTCTAGCTTGATCCTTCTTCTGTCTGCCCCTCCCCGCACTCTGCTGTGCTCCCAGCCTCATGCAAATGCCGAATCACCTGAAATTGACATCGAGCCTCAACAGGAACACAATGTGCAAGGTGAGGACGACGAAGCAGCGCTGCTGCGCCACTACAATGTCAAGGGAGCCAATGCATATGAGCTACTTGGGTATGATAAAGACGGCAGCAACGACGAGGGAGAGGATGAGGACGAGGAAGGGGGCCATGACAAAAGCGACGGAGGTGAGGATGGTCCTGACAAGGGCGAGAATGGTCCCAAAAATATGGAGGTCTGCCATCAAGACATCTGCGTTGATGCTGTTCAGAGGTTCGAGAAGAATCACAGACCTGGTGGTCGAAAGACCCAGGACATGATGATCCGAGCTTGGAATGTATGTCTTTCATGCTCCGCCATTCCGGTTCCGAGTCGTGTTCAAGGTTCATCCTCATTCAGGAATTCAGCAATAAGGCACAGGCAGGCAAACCATCCCCGACAACAAGGTCAATGAGCATTCTCTATTGCTATTCATCAAATTTTCTGTGGAGCGAGCGAAGTGCAACCACAGAGGTGTTGACATTCCCGGCACCTTCCTAGGAGCAGTAGGTGGCATTCATTCGTCTTATTCTCCTTTTCAAAACATTGTGCTCCAGAGCCAACTGAAGAAATTATTCTTCAGAGCACTGCGGATATGCAAAGAACAAGACACTGCAGATCCTTCTTTGGCTCACAGACACCTGGCGACATCAGTTATCGTCTACAATTCCATCAAGACCTGAATGGATGAAGCCCTCGAGCGAGAGCGCAAGTAGGTTTCACCTGAGATTTAGCCGCACACCATTTATACATAATATTCCTCAGCGGCTTAACACCAGAAGATGCACCCAATATGCGTGCAAATACTTGGCTGTCACAGGTGGCTGAGGAACAGCTCAAATATAGGATTTGGGTTTCTTTCCCATCAACAACATGAGTTTTTTGTTTGTCTCTGCAACTCCACCCGCTGACAAGCTATTCTATTTCTTGTATTCTCGCAGTTCGTCTTGCCATATGGGCTCATCTTGCATGGACCGCGGAACATGCAAGTGGCAATAGAGGCAATGATTTTCGCACCCTCAAACTTGCTGAACTGCAGCCAACAACTTTGAAGCATCCAGACAAGCGTACTGATATCTGGTCAGTGCTTGGCATGCAGGGAGAGGAGAAGGCAGGCAAGTGTGGTATGCTGACGGTAAATCTGTCTTGTATCTTATTATGCTATACTGACATTCATCGGTTTTCGCTTTTTCTAGGTAATAAATCCTGTATATTGCGTGTTCATCACCAATATGAAGCCTGAGATGTGCCCACTGGGTGCTTTCGCATTCTATTTTCATTATATTTATGACGAGAAAAACATCATAGAGACCATGAAATTGGATTACACAATCAACAAGAGCTGGCGGCAGGTATTACATTCAGTTTCCCTCTGCTGATTAACAGCCTTCTCAAGAATCATAACTGCAGATTCAAGTTTTACATGGACCCAAGTCCCCAACGACACCATTCAATGAACAGAAATTGTATAATCTTTATTGCCGGTCATACAAGCACGTGGGCTTCAAGTCATGCCTGAATGCTCATCTTCCTTGCCATCTTCTTGGCTACCGACAAGAGGCTGTCGGGTATGTATTTGTTTTAGTTATTCAAAAGCTCTTCTCAACCATTTCACAGCGTTGACCCTTTGGAGACTTCGAAACTTGGATGGGTACGTGAGACGTATCTCGACACATATGCCCCTGCGTTACTGAAGATGGGAATATTTCCATCCAAATCTGCTTTCACAGTGCCTGACGAGAAATCAGGCTATTCTCAGAGCTGCAGGGTATCACACGGACAAAGTCTACAATCCTATTTGGTGCAAAGTCTGTGTTCCATCTCAATTCCTCGACCTTGTTTGCCCGATGGCCGAGGAAATGCAAGAGAAAGTCGCAGGTATTCATTTTTCGGGTGTGTTGAGTGAACAGATTGATAATAAACCCTCCTGTTAGGCAATCTGCATCTCTCGGGTGCGTTCCACCACTGGGAAATGGTTATTGAGTTGCGCGAGTATCTCTTTCAAGTGAGTTTATTTCTTTCATGTGTCGAGTCTGACTTGTATTTATGATTGTGTAGTGTGGGGCCACCATCTTGCAACTCGTCCCAAAGTCGTCAATCTTCCGGCTACCCGCTTTCCAAGACCCAGACATAAGGAACTGGGTGACAATGGAGTATCCCGCTCAGTTGTCAATGCTGCAAGCAGCTGTCGGTGATCCTTTGGAAATTGAGCGCGTCCAGAATGTAATTCTAGCAAGGGCACTGACGAGTCTGAATCGTACCCTCTCGGACATGAGGAATGACCCTCGTGAGTTTCGTGAATTGCTCACCTGCTGAACAGCTACATTCATGCCTGCTTGGGGATTCTCTGCAGGCGTCTATACCAGAAATGGTACGAGGTTCATTACTTTTGTAATCCACAATGCTGACGTCAAAACAGCTATTCTGGACCATGATGTACCTATGCCAAGTCCTGGTAGTATGATTCTACCTCGCGACAACACAGTCCATTCCACCCTTCCGTCTCTGGTTTCCAATTCACTGTTGCAATATACCTCCCAATCTCCGAGAAGCTCCAGCATGAGTGCCGGTGCGAGTGCACCTCGCCTGATAGCACAGGTGCAACTCATCCTGCCTCCCCTTGCTTCATTCTATCTGAAAGGTCAGTTTCTGGCTCAGCTTCGTTGATTATGAATCAAGCTCAATATTTGATAGGTGGTCCAATCGGCGTTATTCATCCCATCATTGGCATACAGTCGGCACGATGGGTTGAAGACGTATTCCCCATGATCAAGCAGCCAGATATGTGCTGGGACGTTTGGGGTCCTGGCTCTGGGCTGGAACAATTCCCAGATGTTAGCGCTAGGTGGGACATTTATGCTGCGGGCGCCCGGACATTGCAGCCGTCAGGCGACGGGGATGGTGTTCAGACACATATGTGAAGCCACTGCTTAAATTGGTTGAGAATTTCTTCCAGCATGAGTGGCGCACCTCCCACATACCACAGGTGCGAACTCCACCACCACTGAGCTGATCTTCACTCAATCTTGTGTCAGGTCAAGAATAACCTCAAGAAAGTGTGTGAGCGATTCAGCGAGATACCGGAATGGGTAGACTGCGAGTTGACAACACACTGCGTAGCTCCGGAGATCGTCATTGCGGAGCTGGAGGAGTTGCATGCACGAGAGGAAGGAGGGCCAAGGGGATTGAGCTGGCTGAGCAAAGAGTTGGGTCGCCAGCGTAAGGTGGGTTCTCCTCACTATCTGTGTTCGGGTTTTCTGATACAAGTACAGGATGCGAAGCAATCTTCCTCTGACCAGATATCTGAATCCAAGCCGAGAAAGTGTGCGGTAGCAGTAGATGCGAGACGTCCCGGTTCTCGAGCAAGCAAAAAACAAAAATGCACACAGTAACCTGATGGTATAATTATATTACATTGCTTTGTACTTGACTACATTATTCATTACATCTGTTTTGTGGTTTCACTTTCATGTTTCAAATATTTGTCTTGTGGATTCCTGGTATTTCACATGCAGATTCTTGGTCCTGCAGCGAAAACCAGATGCTGAATCTGAATACTATTGAGGGATTTCTGGCCAACAGTCAAAGATGAGGTACCCTACTTGTTGGCGTCGATATCAAGTAAGTGGTTTGTTTTGTTGCTATATCATTTCAAGCTGTTGCAGTCTCCAAATCGAAGCCATTTTTGCTACTTTGAAAGCTACCAATGTGTTTCGTCCCAGTCGTAAGGTCCAGAGATTAGTGCTGGAAATTTTATTCCATTTGCTTTTGGCTAAACACGGCGCCAAAAGTTGTTCATATCGCTGGCTTCACAGGCCCATTACTCAACATATTCAAAATCAAACCTGTGAGTTCTATGGCCTTTTCTGATTCCTCTGAATTAGATCTGCACTGTGTGTGAGCATCTATTAACAATTTCACCACTTTGGCTGTAATGATGACGAGAGGGGGAGAAAGGAGGGGAATTGGAATGTAAACCGACCAACCTTGCCTAAACCACTAGGCTGACGGGTATGACAAAGTGAACAAGAGAAGGAAAGACGAAAATTTCTTTATTTAGCACTGGGAGGTTTGATCACTGAATATTGCTCAAATAGAACAAGTACGATGGGTGACCGACTGACCCAAAATATGGTGACCAGAGGGCGAGGTGATCGAGGAGGGATGGTGACCCACCTGCCAAATGAGCTCGGCACAGGCCTAGCAGAGTTTGAAATTGAGGTCACCGAGGACCCAATCGGGAAGTCACTGAGCGATTGGTCACCAAACAACACTATAGAACATTCAGGAGCTACTATCACTCAATACTTTTCGCCTTTGCCCCTGAGCCTTTTTGGGACAGTTGCCATTTTGGGATAGCACGGCTGAAAGTTAGCATCAGCAGCATTTGTACTGCCAATGCTACTGGCAGCTCAGAGCTCATCTCTTCCTCTCTCTCTCTTGCTCTCTTGTCACTCGCGATACCATCTGCACCTTGCCCACAATACATATGTACATATCATTTTGTGATGCCGTGCACTGCCAAGAGCCCTGTCTTAACTGATTGCCCACCACTTCTACATGACCTCAGGATACAGCCCTTTGTCATGGGATCCCACTTGCTTTCTGTTATCCTGTGGCTCAACGTGTTTGCTAAGGCTCCATTCGGCTGAGTGTTACTTAGCGGTCCTTGGGAAAAACTCCCCGCCAAATCAAAGGAACCGTTACTTTATGTATTTAAGAACCCCTAGATTATATTCGGTTGCTACATCGCTTCGTAAATCACTGTCTGCCGTCACTTTGGCCTTTGTTTGGCTCTTGTATATTTGATCCTTTGCCAGCTTGTCGCGTCCCTCTTGCTCTTCCTCCTCACTCTACATCCATTCCAAGACCATGGTCAAGGAAAAGAAGACAAACGACACGTCCTCCGACACTGGAAACACGGACGGAGCCCCGAAAAAGGGCGGGAAACGCGATAAATGGACAGTTCCCATGCTGGCCATTCTCATTCGCATTCTCCTCGATGAGAAGAAGCTGGGCCGCCGGGCTGAGTCGGGCTGGACCTCAGAGAGCTACACCAAAGTGGTAGTCGCTCTGAAGGCCGCAGGCCATGCACGCACAGCAAAGCAAGTCAAAGGTTGCTGGACTCGGGTGTGTCATGTCGTCTCGATCTTTTTAATCTCTGACAATTGTGTACCAGCTGAAGGGCCAATATAAAATCGTGAAGGGGATGCTATCCCTCTCGGGCTTCGGTTGGAATCCCCGCTCAAAATGCATCACTGCAACGGAGGAAGTTTGGGCGGCCTATCTTGATGTGAGTCTTCTTTTTTTAGTTCGATCTCACGCGCTCTGTTCACGCTGGGATAGAAGCACCCGAAGAACGCGGGCTTCAAGGACCGTGCCTTCGAGCACTTCGACGACATGGCCTTTCTTTGCGACGACGTCATGGCCACGGGGGAGGATGCCTTCTCGAATGGTCTCTCGGGCGGCAATCAGGACCCCACATCGGATAATGGCACTGCGGCTGTGGATGACGCCGATGACGGTGGAGATGAGGATGAGGGAGCAGATGAGGATGAAGAGGACAGGCGTGGAGTGCTTGGAAATATATTGGTGTGTCTGCTATATTTCTCTCTCTCTCTTCAATTCGGGCTGAATCTGTTTCTATCAGAATTCCTCCTCCTCTGCCTTCAGCACTCCAAAGCACAAGGGCTCCAACAACCTTGCCAGCGCTAGCAAGCAGAGGGGTGACTCTAAGCGCTCCCGCCATGGCCGCGTCTCCAGCACGAGCATCCTCGCGGGCCTCGCAGCCTCTGTTGAGAGTCTTGCAGCCTCTTTCCAAGAAGAGTCGCAGACCAACTCTACCTCCGATTCTCCTGCCCAGTGCGACAAGGCTTGGAATGCCATGCTTGAGGACGAGGGTGCTGATCTTTCTGACAACGAGTTCGCTGCCGCTGTGGAGGTTTTTAGCAGCTCCAAGCTTGCCGACCAATATCTGAAATTTCCGGATCATCGCAAGGCTGCTCGTCGGGTTTGGCTCAACAATGCTATCGTGCGTTCCATGGGACTTTAATTAGAAAATGTAGTTACATTGCCCGACGTTGTAATTCAGCCTGGTAGCTAGCCCACATTGCCCTTGCAATATTATCGCGTCTTGCATCTGCCCGTTCTGTTTCATTGGGTGAAATTCCAGCAGATAATTCATCTGGGTCAATGGCTCCACGCGGCGCACCATCTAGCCCATCATCATCCATTTCTATGTCCGAATCCAAATCAGCATCGTCGGGGTCGTGGATCCGTATAAAATTGTGAATGATACCGCACGCCATGATAATTCGAGCTTGTGTGTGAACGGAAAAATTTGACGGCTGCCGAAACATCTTGAACTTCTTTTTTGTTGCACCAAAAGCCCGCTCAATGACATTACGGAGCTCAGAGTGCCGAAGATTGAATAGCTCTTCATGGTCCTGCGGCCTACATAAAAATGTTCAGATGGTATTGTCAACCAGACAGACAATACAAACCGTTCGCCTGCCTCCCCCCATTCACGAAGATGATAACGCTTGCCTCGGTAAGGAACCAAGAGAGCGTCACAGGAAGGATAGCCTGCATCTGCTAGAAAGTATTTTCCAACTGGAATTGCAAGGTCCGATTGGCGTGCAGCATTAAAAATTGCGCTGTCAGAAGCACTTCCTTCCCATCCAGTGAGCAAGTAGATGTACTGCTGCTCAAAATCAACTGCTGCCTGCACATTGGTAGAGAGAAAGCCTTTGCGATTGCGAAAGCGGCCTTTCCGAACATCATCTGGAGGGGACGTGCCAATCTGTGTACCATTCAGCGCACCACGAGCATCATCGAAGAATGGGGAGAATTTCGGATTGGTTGTGATGTGTGGGGACATCTCGGTGTCTCAAGTGGGCATTTGCAAATACACATCTCGAAAAGGGCGGGAGACGACCGCATTAAGGACCCTATGAAAGTGGCTGGACAGCATTAGTGGGAAAATACAATTTTCAGTTTAAAAAAATTGTATCTACCGGTGAATTGTATCGGGACTTCTTTGAAACCATTCATGCTCTTGCTCTGTCGTATTATTGGTGACAAGCATGTGCATGAAGATACCCAGGGCCTCATCCAATTTGACATGTTTGGAGTCACCAAGTCTTCGCGGTCAAAGCACAAGCAAGCTTTCGAAAGACTTGCTTGTGCATCCCCATATTATGGCGCATGCGATCTCGATGGCCAGTAAGGAGCTCATTTACCCACATCTGGCCAGTGCGAATGGATGTGTGGTAGGGCTCTGGGAAGAGCCGAGGCTTTAATACCTCCACCGCACCAAGGATAGCCGCCAAGACCACCTGCGCAACTGCAGTGCGCCTTTTCTTGTGATTTTTGGATGGTGGGGGAGGGGGGACACGAGCCATAAGGCTAAATATGAGACAGACTGATGTCCACAGAGAGCTAGTGAGGTTGGAGCAAGTGTAGGATGCAAATGAAAGTGGGGAAACGTGGAATTGGCGTGTTTCAGACTAATTTCGGACATTTCGGCAATTACCCGAAGTTTTATCAAAGTAACGGAACAAAGTACCGTGTCGTGATAAACATCAAGTCTTGTTAACGACCGCTAAGTAACGCCAACCGAATGGAGCCTAAGCTTTCCTGGTGGTCTTGCGTTCAACCTGGTTAAGTGTTGTTTCATTTTTTTGACTTCCATTCACTGACCCCATGGCGAACTGCAAGTATACAGTTGACTGGCTCATAATGCATAGGGTCGGTGGACGCCTAAAGCCTATCACAAGGAGGATAACCAATTTTGTACTGGCCAAACATGCGAAAAACATTGAGAACCAATTTACAATGCCTTCTGAATAGTTGCTGCTTCAATATTTGAAAGACATTCAAAATGCCTTCTCCATGACTTGGATATCCTCTGTGTGATTTTGGGTGTGCAGAACATATTTTGAACACATTTCACATACTGTTCCATCAAAAATATGGAGCATATTGTAAATTGGTTCTCAATGTTTTTTTCATGTTTGCCCAGCACAAAATTGCTTATCCTCTTTGTGTATGCATTATGAGCAATATGCATAGTGGGATTCTTCCCACAGAGTGACATTTGTGACATTTGTCACAATTTTGCCAATTTGACTGAGATTTTGGTTTGCAGGGTGCCAGACATACAGAAGAGCTGTTCACATCAGCAAGAATTTTATTGACACCAGGATTTGTGCTTTCAAACATGTGTATCACGTTGAAATGAAGCTAGTGAGCCTTACACATTTGGCCCAAAGAGGTAACCTCGTTGAATAGGGGTTGATTTTGGACAGAGTTTTGCGTTCAAACAGTTAAATCAGCTGGTCTTGAAGAAAAGAAGCCTCTCAGGACCTCTTTTGGACTCAAAAAATGCATGAAAATGAGAGGGATATCACTGGCACATTGCTCCTCAAAATGCATAAATCACCTGAAATCTTATGCACTATGCATTATGACGGATTTTGCATAACTCTCAGCCTACCAAGTTGGTGGACAGCCAAATCCAATGCATTATGAGCATTATGCATTACACCTAATGCATTATGAGCCAGTCAACTGTAGTGCAGTCCGCCTCCCCGGTGAGCCTCCAATGCAAGTGGCAGCTCCATCCCAGCCTCAGCCCACCTGTACCCATTTTACCAAGTTGTATTCTTGACTTGAAGTAATATTTGAAGTGTAGGCAGCATTTCGGCATCATTCTGACTGCTGCTCATTGGCTGAAGCGTCCCAAAATGGAAATCATCCCAAAAAGGCTCAGGGGCAAGGGTGAAATTTTTGCAACTAACCACTATATGTGTGATATGGAATGAATTGGTATGACAGCCCATTGGATCATGGAATACAGAGGAAGAACAGAGAGAAATGATAACCAACTACACTATCCGACCAATGGATGCACTAGACAATAGATCATCTTAGTACTGAAAGCTCTAGTTGAACTCCAAAGTTTATCATTTCAAAAATCCTATTCTACAGAAATTTCAGGAGCCACTACATGTATGATACATTGGACTAATAATGGAAGATGACAATGTGCAATCTAGATGAATTATCTAGGCAGTTGAACTTGGGACTCTGAGAGGTGTTCACTGGGATTATTCTATTTGGAAACCTGGCTTTCAAGAAAAGCCCCTGATTTCGTAAGGGTGTTATTTGGAAGCCCGGATGCTTTCACACTGGTATCAATCCGATGCTGGCACCAGGCACACCATTGACAAACACGGTCACATGCTGTGCTGTTTCAAAGTTGCCAAGTGAATTCAGACAACAGTGCGTTCTGGGTTGCTCTCGCATTTTGAAGCTTACTACTTAGAGATTAACAACAAAGAGAAGGTAAGTTGGGTGGAATGCAGAGCACACCATGAGTGTGAGAAAATATGAGCTGAACACAAGGTCTAATTTGAAGCCATTCATTTGTAAGGACTCTCAACTATGATGTGTTTGGATTCAGAGTAGTTACCAAGAATTCAAACATGCCATACAGTGCAAATAATTCTTTGAGCAGTTGCAATGCAGTGGAGTAGTGACATTTGACATATTTGCAACCCAACATGTTCATGTATGGAAATAAACTAACGTAGAGGGCAATTTGATCGGGCGCCACCTCCCTGCTGTCGGCCCTCTCTGGTGTTTGTAAGGTGATTGGTACAAGGCCGACCCTTATGAGAGATAACAGGTGGGCCCATAATACAATCTTGCTGAGCTTCATTGGTATTGCGTTGGCTGTTCAGGCATTACATAGTTATGGGAATTATCAACACGTACTGCAAGTTCTCGAGGCTTTGGATCAAATCTGTCACTTGTTCATGTGTCTGGATACTGGCAATCAGAGGTTGAATTGCAGCCTGCACATTGTGGAAAACATCTTGTGCAGGAACAGTTTGTGTGCGTGGTGGTGGAGTTGTTTGGTGAGAGGTACTGTCAAGGGGATTTGAAGCAAAAGCGGATCAGATGGTCTTGGTTGAAAGCCTGAATTCCTCGACCCTGAGTTCACGATTTCTGCAGATGGCAGGGATCAATTCCGCTACAAAGGCTGGGTCCTGATACTATCTGAGATGAGTGGAAGGTGAGTGCAGTTCTGTATAAGAAAATACCCTGTGTAGCACAGAGGTCCGGGTAGTCTATGTTTAGTCGACTACAGACTTTTGTGGAGCTGAGTTTAGGTTGAATGTTGGGGGAACCTCCTCTGCTCTACTGGTAAACTCCGGTTGTCAGCACAGAGCAGATTCCGGGTTTTGAGGTGACGAGGGCAACTGAAGCATAATGAGGTCAAACAAATAAGTCTGGAGTTTAGACTAGAATAGTGTAAAGTACAGGATTTGTCGGGGGAACCCCCGCTTTCTGCCGCTCAGCTGACCACTAGTCTTACCGGCTTAACTACACCGGACTCCGGCTTAGGTATTGCCTACGCCGAACTCTGGTCGCATTGGCATGTGTTATGCAACCAGGCCCGGGAATATTGTCAATCACTCTGGACATGTGCTACTGGCTAGCTGTACTTTACCTTATAAAGCTTCACCTAGTGTGGGAATCCTTATCCTTTCTTCTCTTCGGATTTCCCTTGCTAGGTGCGCATTATTCCCACTATTATATTAGTACTGTCAATTAAACTTTGGATTTCCCTTGCTAGTCTCAGAGCTTCTGCCGAGCCTCAAGGTTGGACTCGGACTATGACAGTGCTCCAGCGTCTCCTGCTCCGAATCTCAACCCCTCCTCCCCCGCTGCTGTTGATATTCTGATGGCTGATCTGAATGCCAATCTGTTGTCCCGACAAGGATGCCTACATCTGCCTCGGTAATGTCGAAGACGCACTCCTCCGCCTCACCGGCCTTGTAGAAAACCTCTCCAATGCTGTACCCCATACTGCCCCGACTCTTGATGTTCCACCTCTGGCCAGTGGTTCAGGACTATTTGCCGATGTACACCTGGCCGCAAAATTGGTGTTAAACCAAGCCTCCCGTTCATCTTTGACGGCGATCAATGCCTCGGCCGGTCGTTCCTCCATGCTGTCTGAACGTACGCCCGGCTTATCTCGGAGGCATTTGTCAAGAGCGGCCATACCTCCAAGGAAAAGGCCATGCGCTTCACCATGTCCTTTATGGCGAAGGGCTCTGCCCAGAAATGGGCCGAGCGACAGTCAGTGAAGACGCCCTTCCCCTTCCCGACTTGGACCAGCTTTGTTGCTGATTTCCAGCTCAGGTTTGTTGAGGAAAATGAGGAGGACCACGCCCTCCTGAAGTTGGAATCAGCGAGTTACCACATGGGCCCTCACGATGTCTGGGCCTACACTGACAACTTTGAAGACCTGTTCGAAGTCACTGGCATAGCCAACTCACTGGTCAAGGTCACCAAGTACCGGTCTAGCCTCGACTCGGGGATTAATATTGCCATCACTACCTTGGCGAATCCGCCCTCACTCAATGACTACCTCAAATGGCACCAGCATGCCTTCCGGCAGTACGAGAGCCTCAACCAGGCCGGTCAATCATCGGCCGAGGCCGTGCCTATGCGCCGCTTCCGCTGGTGGCTCGCCCCCATGGCGGCCTCCTCCCCACCATCCCCCCAGTGTTCTGGCCTGCCCCGGCTTTGGTGCCTAGGGCCGCCGCTCCATCACTTCCACCAGCTGTCCCTATGGATGTTGACCGAGCCTGCATGTGCGGCCCTCCCCACACCTGCTTCCAGTGCGGTGCTCCAGGGTACCTTGCCCACCCCGGCCGATGTGCATTTGGCTGATGTGCTCGACAAGGTCGTTTGTCAACTCGGAGGCAACCTCCTCGGCAAACTCATTGCCCGGCTTGCATCTGCCGCCTCGCTTTCAGATGAGTCAGCTGAAGCCGATACGCTGGAGGGTTTTCCTGACTTGGCCGAGTCCGGCCCAAGTGAGGGGTGCACCCTCAGTTGTGTCCCCTAATTGTTTTGCCTGTTTGTATGAAGATAATGCCAATATATCTGATTCCATGATTGAGACAATAGATGCCCCTGTTACCCCGGCTGCTGGATGGTCTACTGCTTTGCTGGACAGTCTGCTGCAAGTCATCAGATTTGCTGATGTAGCGCCTATGCTGACAGCTGACAGTTGAGCCAGTTGGCACCCCTGTTACTCCGTCTGCACCTAAACTGGCCGCTAGGCGAAGCAATGCCCGTCAGCCGACCTGGGAACACCGATTGCCCAAGCGATACATCATCAACTCAGCAGAAGGCCGGAACTCACTCCACATCCCACTAGAGATGCAGGTTGGAGCCCTGATCCGCTACCACGACTATGACATCACGTGGCGACGCGGATCCCCCAGCGTCGGATACGTGCACTACGCGTTCCAGTGCACCCCGGACGCCCCAGACACCCACCACCACCCCCCCAGACCCCTCCGACCTACCTCCCGAAACCCTCAAGGGGCCAAGAGACCTCGTCACCGAGATACGCGCGCTTCTTTCCCATGCGCAAATCACCAAGAGGAAGATGTCGGAGGCGGCCTATAAGGACTGTTTCTCCCTCCTAGACGCGCTCAACACCTCCCTAGACGACAAGGACATTCTCAGCTCGTCGTTGGACGCGTTCAAGGTCGACCTCCTTTCCCAAATCCAGACAACGATCACCCGCTCTTGTCCTGCTCCCGCATACGCGACCGTTGCCGCCACCCCCGCGCGCCCCTCCCCCGCGCACACCCCAGTCGCTCCGTCTCCGCCCATCGCCAAACGCACCGAGTTCGTGATCGCGCTAGACAAGAAGAACGAACTGCTCGCGCTTCCAGTGCCGGCGATTAAAGAGAGAGTCATATCCGCCCTTGCAGCCTCGGGAGTCCCTATGCTGCAAGAAGCGGAGCTAAAGGGGATCAAGGTGCTCCCTCGAGGACGGCTACTCGTAGCCACCCACGACGAGAAAACCGCGCTCCGCCTGAAGCAGACTGCGCCCTACTGGGCGCCCAAACTCTCGAAGGAATCGCAGCTGGTGGTCCGGAATTACCGTGTAGTTGTGAACAGCGTGCCCAGGTCCTTTAAACCGGACGGCCCGCACGCTGCCCAAGAGCTCTATGCCCACAACCGCGCGGTCATTTCGGACCCTTCGGTAATCAAGGAGGTACGCTGGCTAAACCCCAAAGCACTCCGTGATCCGAAGAAGCAAGCCTCGTCCCTCCTCCTCACGCTCACCGACATCGTCTCCGCCGACCGCTGCATCGCGCAGACGCTTGCCGTCTAATCGTCCATTTGCCCCACACACCAATACAAAGAGCCGCCCACGCAGTGTTACAACTGCCAGCTCTACGGTCACACTCAGCACCAGTGCAAGGAAGTGTCCCCCACCTGTGCCCACTGTTCACAGCCGCACCGCTCCAACGCATGCCCTTGCGCCACCTCCCAAACGAAGTGCGCCCCCGGCAAGCGTTGCGACCACTTCTCCCCCCGCTGTGCCCCGTGTGGAGGCAACCACACTGCGTATCACTGTACCTGCCCCGTCCGCGAACACGAATGCGAACTTCAGTGCACCCGCCTTGCTGGTCGCATCTTCTTTGACCCCAATTTCGATCTGTTCGACCAAGCGAGCCGTGACTTCTCAACGCCCGACCCCCCCCTTCCCTCGCTCCCCTCCCCAGCCATGTCCACTACCTCACTCCCCTCCCTTTCCCGATGAATACTACGCCCATTACTTACACTTCTCAAGAAATACGTATAATCTCTCTTAACTGCCACAAGTCATATAACATCCTAATCTCCCTACTTAATTCTACCAATCCCGCCACCCACGATATAATATGCATACAAGAACCCCCCCCAGACCTAAACAAATTCCCATCTCTCGCCCCTTCCCAATGGGACCGTATTTTACCTACTTATAATTCCGGCTCTCCGGACACCTTACTGTATGTTTCTAAAACCATTCCCTCCTCCAAATACTCTCAGAATACCGTCGATTCTCCCAATGTCACATCAATTACTCTTACTTTAGCTACACATACGATACATATATACTCAGTCTACAACAGAACGGACACCGATGACGGCATCGTACCACTCGACTCCCACCTCCTCACCCTCTCCCCCCTTCCTCAGAACCACTCCTTCGCCATATTCGGTGACTTTAACAAGCACCACACCCTCTGGTCAGGCCCGCTCCACCCCGCCCGCACCACCGGCTCCGACGCCACGCTTCTCATAGACGCCATGACCGCCCACGGCCTCACCCAGTGTGTCGAGGCAGGCACTCCCACGTATTACTCCCCAGTCCACCACACCACGTCCACAATCGATCTCGTGCTAATCTCAGAGATGACCCTTGGTCCGCTCCTGGAAAAATGCGAGGTCCGTAACGGACACGGCTCTGACCACGCGCTCATATCGTGTGTCTTTGCCATCCCGCTCGAACATTGCGCGCCTCGCCAGCGTCGCAACTTCCGCGGGGCGGACTGGGAGGAGTTCCCTAACCTTCTCGAAGCCCACATCAATAACAACCCCCTCCCCCCTCTCCCCCTCCACACGCCTGACGACATAGACACTTACGTCGACGCCCTCACCGCATGCATCGTGACCGTACTTGAGGCTCACGTTCCGCTAGCCCGCCCGTGCCCATACATGCGCCGCTGGTGGAACGGAGAGCTGTCGGCGCTGCGTCGCACTTACAACGCGGCGCACCGTGCGATTGCCAAGGACCGGCCGACCGACCCGAGCTGGGACAGGATGCGTACAGCCAAGAACACGTACCACTCCGCGATCCGAAGAGCCAAGCGCGCCCACTGGCGCGATTACATCTCGGAGCTTCCCCGTGGCGATATCTGGAAAGCTGCCAAGTATGCTCTAGACCCGGGTGCCTCGTCTTCCTCGTCAAGAATTCCCAATCTCACCGCGCCAGACGGCTCGATCACGACAACCCCATCCGAGAAAGCCAAAGTCCTCCACGCGAAATTCTTCCCTCCTAAAGCCGACCTTCCTCTGCTGGACCCTGACGAACCCCTCCCCGAGCCCCACCCCCCCCATCTTCACCATAGACGACATCCACCGCGCAATTTCGAAACTCTCCCCGTGGAAGGCGCCGGGACCGTCAGGCATCCCCAATATTGCCATCATCTCCGCGCGCTGCAGTCTCGCTGCCCCGCTCCTGGCGATCCTCGAGGCCGGCCTCCGCACGGGTCACTTTCTGAAGTCTTGGCGAGTCTTCCTGACAGTGACCATCCGGAAGCCGGGCAAGAGTGACTACACCGTACCGGGAGCGCACCGCCCCATTGCGGAGGAGGAATGCCTCGGGAAGGCGGTGGAGTCCGCCCTCACAGACTGGCTCTCCGGGTTCGCGGAGAGGCACGGCCTCCTCTCCCCCAACCAGTTCGGAGGGCGTCCGGGACGCTGCACCGTTGACGCGCTGCTTCAGCTCGTACAACGCGTCAAGGATGCCTGGTGCGTTGGGAAGGTAGCTAGCCTCCTTCTCATAGACATCTCCCAAGCTTTCCCCTCCGTGAGCCACGACTACTTAGTCCACTCGCTCGAGAGGAAGCGTGTCCCCGCCCCAGTTGTGAAGCTGATTGCGAGCTTCCTCGCCGACCGCAGCACGAGTCTGATATTTGACGACCACGTCTCGGCTCCGTCCCCCGTCCCCAACGGTCTCCCCCAAGGCTCCCCGCTCAGCGCGCTCCTCTACTTGATCTTCGCGGATGATCTCCTGCGCGACGGCACCCTCGGGTACATCGACGACAACTCTCACTTAGAAGTAGCCTACACCACAACTCAGACGACGGCGCAGCTGCGCCAATACATGCGCCACACTGCTCTCCCCGTCGCCAAGCGCATCGGTCTATGCTACGACCTTCCCAAGTTCCAGCTGGTCCATTTCGTATCACCACGCTGCCACTCCACCCACTACGACCCAGTCCCGCTCAAGATTGATGACATAGTGGTGGAGCCGCAGACAACGGCTAAATTGCTGGGAGTCCTCCTCGACTACAAGCTCACCTTCCGCAACCACGTCGAGCTCGCGCACCGCCGAGGTACAAAGGCGGTCCTCGCGCTTTCCTGCATCTCCTCCCCCACATTCGGCCTCCCTCACTCTTTCACACGCCAGCTATTTCAGACGGTAGTTGTCCCAAGGATGGAGTACGCACTCCCCCTCTGGTACCGACCCGTCACGGAGCAAGACAGCGCGAAAAGAAGAGGGACGGTCTGGGTCGCGAACACGCTAGGCAAGGTACAGCGCCAAGCGGGCAAGCTCATCACGGGCTCACTCCGAACTACGGCCACGGACACTCAAAACTTCCACGCCAACATCCTCCCCATCCACATCCGCCTCAACCGCTCAGCATACAACTCCACAGCCCGCCTCGCCTCCCTTCCCGCCTCAAACCCCGTCCGAGCAACCTTCATCCGCTGCCGCCGTGTCCCCCGCTTCCACCGATCCCCTATTCACCACCTCATCGCGGCATTCCCCATCTTCCGTAACGACTTTGAGACAATTGACCCGCTCCGACGCCTCGCGCAGATCCCGACCCACGCGCTCTCAACGAGGATCGCATCGGACAAGGACGAAGCACGTGCGACGATGGAAAGGATAGTTGCGAGAGGCGGTGTATGTGTGTTCACGGACGGTTCGGGGTTCGAGGGTGGGGTAGGGGCTGCAGCAGTGGCGATGAGGAGAGGGATACAGGGAGAACGAAGGCAAATGCACCTGGGGCTTGAGAGTGAGCATACCGTCTTCGAATCCGAGGTCTGTGGCGCCATCCTCGCCCTGGACATCGTAGCAAACACCCCCCGCCTCACGGATGTCGACCTCTTCATGGACTGTCAACCCGCAATTACCGCACTCGCTTCCCCCAAAGCCCAGCCAGGCCAGTACCTCCTCGCGACATTCCATGTCCTCCTCGCCCGCCTTCTCCGCACCCGCCGCACCCTCAAGATCAGAATCCATTGGGTGCCCGCGCATGTCGGCATTGTGGGCAATGAGGCGGTCGACGCCCTTGCCAAGGCTGCGGCCCAAGGCGCCTCCTCCCCCCTCGCTACCCGCATCCGCCTGTTCGAACATCCCCTCCCCGTTAGCCGCGTGGCAGCAACGGCGGCCGGCACCAAAGCTTTCGCGGCCCAATGGCACAGGGAGTGGAAGACGTCGCCGCGCCACGCGCGCGTCTCCGCCTTCGACGACGCCACCCCCTCCAAAGCAACTGAGCGGATGTACGCGAGCCTGAGCTGACCCCAATGCAGTGTCCTCACCCAGCTGCGCACGGGCCACATAGGCCTCAACGCGTACCTCCACCGCTTCAAGCTCGCCCCGTCGCCCCTCTGCTCGCGCTGCGCCGTCCCTGAATCCGTACCACATTTCCTCCTTGTCTGCCCCGAGCACCGGACAGCCCGCATACACCTCATACTCCGTCTCAAAACCGCGCGCCTCTCCCTCCACTCCCTCATCTCCACGAAAGCTGAAGCCGCCCCGGTCCTCGCATTTGTGCGCGACACCGGCCGCCTCCCCAGATACGATGTGTAATGACTGTCTATTTTTCCTCTTACTTACTTTCCTTTCTCTCTCTCTCCTTAGATAGCACTCGAGATACCTATTAAAAATTCCCTTTATTATCAAACGACCATTCCACGATACAATACGAACACTGTCGGCACCACCCCAACCGCCATCCCTCCTCCGCGTTCCCTCCCTTACTTACGTCCCTCAACGCCAGCCAGAGTAGATACATTGTCCTCATACGTAAAGTGCGACATGGGCCCCAAGGGGCCCGCAGCACTCTAATGGAAACATGAATGAATGAATGAATGAATAGAGATGCAGTCTGTGGAGAGCGCGGCTGGGGTGTCCGCAAAGGCCTTGGTAGATTGCAGAGCAACTAGCAACTTCATTGACTCGGAGTACGTTATCTCCCAGAATCTCCCAATCCACCAGCTTACCTGGCTAATTCCGGTGTTCAACGTTGATGGTACACCAAATGAGTCCGGCAGCATTTCCAGCGTAGTAGACACAGTTGTCGGCTACAAAGGCCACTCTGAGTGGATACAGCTCGCAGTGACCCAGCTTGGTAAAAAGCATGTCCTCCCTGGTTTCTCTTGGCTCCAGAAGCATAATCTGGAGATCAACTGGGAAACCAAGGAAGTCCAGATGACCTGATGCCTGACGACCTGTAGCACCTGCTGTGACAAGTTGCGCACCATCCGCTGGAGTGCCAAGATTTCCGCTGGAATCCTCCAGCAGCTCCGAGAAGGTGTAAGGGCAACCTCAGCTGGGCGCAGGAACACGGAGACTAGTGGGAGAATCCGAAGTTGCTTAATTTGCAGTACTAAATACAGAGTCTAGGAATACGCACCTAGCAGGAGGATCCGAAAAGAAGAAAGGATGAGGATTCCCACGCTAGGCGAGGTTTATATAACAACTAGGTACTAGCCAGTAGCACATGTTCGAAGTGATCGGCAGTGGTCCCAGGCCTGATCACATAGCGTGTCCCAGTGCGAGCAGCCGGATGAAGGGAGGTGAGGGGGAACAGAATCCAGAGGGATGGGGGGCAATGTTCCAGGCGGAGGCACAGCCTGGAGTGCGGACGGGGGCTCCAGACAGAAGGCCGGACAGATGGGCAAGGCCGGAGGAGAGGCTGGACAAGGAGGGGGCTCCAGACGAAGGATCAGATGAGGAGGCGGGGCTGTATGATGGGCCGGGGCTGAATGGGCAGCTGAGCGAGAGGCCGGACGAGAGGCCGGACAGGGGGCCAGACAGGGTTCCCCTGACAGAAGGTCCAGACCCGTCTATCTGTGCCATTGACACGGAGGAATGGCACAGAGACAACGGGTGTGACCTGGAAGACAATGATGACACTTCCCGGACCTTACCCTGGACCCGGATGATGATGACGAGGGCGATGGCAAACTCAAGGATGGCGACTGCATCCTGTACACAACCTTTGCGCCAGCTGAAATCCGCGCTGGGAGTACTGTCTCCCAACGGCTTGCAGCAGCCTTCACCCGGAACTCGGCCCCCATGACGCACACTATTCCGCTGTGGGCTGAGGACTTTGCTGATGTCTTCGACAAGGAGTCTTTTGACTCTTTGCCAGAACACCAGATGTGGGACCACACCATCAAACTCATCCCATGGATTTCTTTCTATCACTAATTGTGTATGAATTAGCTGAGTAGATCTGTATAGTTTTCATGTGAATTGGTGAAGAACTGACTGAGATATCGGGAATTCTTTGAAAACAGGCCAAAACAGAGATTTTTGATTCACGCCTTCAGTACTGCGATTAGCTGTAGTAGAAATGATAGTTTAAGTTCAGGGGTGTAGACGAAGTATTAGGTCAAATAGCCAAGTACGTGCAGGGTCTAACTGTTTGAGGAAGTCTCGTAGGTTAAGTGGTGCATTTTGTTGGTTTGCGAAGCACTTTACTTTGTTACAGATGAACATAGATTGTTTGTATAAGAAACAGACTCAAAGGTCTGACATGGTTTGTTCCGAGGAACAGGTTTTTGCTAACATGTTGGCTTTACAAGCACACAACAGTGGTTCACAAACAGGGACACAGGACACAGGACAAACACAAGAATATGATCACAGACACAATAACAAGACACAGGACACAGACATGTTCACAGACACAATTCCACAGTTCAGGTTCCACAAGTCCATACAAATATTAATCCAAACCACAGCCACTTTATAACGGGTGAAAGAACAGTCACGCTAGGCTGCTGAGCTCTCGAGCCACACCTGTCTACAACACAGCTGTGTCTAGAGGCAGGGTCTGCTACTGTATTGCTAAACTGACTGCTCTTTTATACTACTCTCTTAAAATAAATATTATATACACTTGTCTGTTTACCCCCGAATTCTGACTTGAAACTCCTGCTCGATTAATGCTATTGGCTCCCTATACCAGTAAATTGAACACCGGTTCATACTCAATTGATTGAATTTGAAATAATATGGATCCGCTGAAGGGCGGGGAAGCTCGTGCAGCAGACATAGTACAACATGTAAAAACAAAGATATTATCGATGGTACCGGCGTGCAAAATCTTCTAATTGATGTTCGTAATTCGACCCTGCCAGACACTTCACCCGTGCATAATCAAAGGCGCCAGTGATCATGAGTGAATCCACCGTCTTGACGCGGGAAAGGGCCACAAACGTAAGCCCAGTGGCGAATTCCTTTTTGCCAAGACCAAGCTTGACCTTCCGAAGGGTTAGTCCTTGGGACTTGTGCACGGTAACTGCCCAGGCCAATTGAAGCGGAATTTGTGTTCTTGACGTGTGAGCGCCCCCATGCTCAAACGTGGATTTGACCGGTGGAATTGGAATGATGGGGATACCCTCGGGAAATCCAGGGCGTGGCGCTGTCTTCCAGAGAGTAGGCCCGGTGTACGTTGGACATGAGATGAGGACAGCCAAAGGAAGGTCAGACCGAGTCGATCCGGGTAGCCAAACAACGTCCTCGACCATGCCGATAGTGGCGTTCACAAGACCTGTTACGGACATGAGATTGTATTTCGGCAGATTTAAATTAACCAAACCTTTGTCAGCCCACAAATTCCGATTTACCATTACTTTGGCGCCGCGGGACAGAAAGACATGGTTTTCAAGCCCTCCTGCCTCGTCTGCCTTCGCCTTGTGTCTGCCAGCTCGTCCATCGTGCTGAGCTTGAATTCGTGCACAAGGTTGGTGCAAAGCTTCTAGTTGACTGAAATTCACAGCTTCTACCTCCTCGCGTGTTGTGTATAGGCAAACAGCGTCGGAGAAGGACCCTCTTTCAACAGCACTGAGATTGGCTTCAGCTCGCCTATTCAAAAACTCCCAGTCTTCGAGGCTTAGACCGCCGTGCGATGCGTGCTTCAGTACCCTCTTGAATGCTACCTGGTCGGGAGTTTCGCCTTCTTGTCGATGAAGCACCTTGAGACAATAGCTGGTCTTGAATAGGGCATAGAGAATCACTCCTTCCGAGCTGAGAGCGGATCCAGGAGAGGGCGGCACATACATTGGACGGTCACCAACTGGGGGTAGTTGTGCGAAGTCACCGCACAAAAGGACATTGACGCGGCCAAAAGGGAGATGAGCACGCATTGGGAACATTTGGCGGAGGCGGGAATCAATCATAGCCAGTGTTTGCAAACCCAGCATGGACTTCTCGTCAACGATCAGGAAATGAACGTCTTTCCATTGAGTTTGAAGCCGTGCGAGTCGTGTGCCAGAAAGAGGGACAAAGTCGGTGTTGATGGGGAGCCCGAGGGACGAATGAATAGTCTGGCCCCGTATGTTGAGTGCTGCTACTCCGGATGGAGCGAGAACACGGACAGGGTTTGCTGCCGCGTCGCCATCGGCCATGTCACGTAGAGCTTGACATATTGCGTGAATCAGGTAAGTTTTGGCGCAGCCTGCAGACCCATCGATTTGCCCGAGTGTCTGCGTAAAGGGTGAGTTGTTTAAAATCTCCAGATACTTCCCAGTGAGAAGGTTATAGATTTCCCGTTGTTCGTCCTCGAGAGTGGCAACGTCAATTGGTTCGGGATTTTGATCTGGTGTCACCGCCACGCCTGCCTGCCTTTTGCACTCGTCAATCCAGCCCTTCATCCTGTCGATGTTTTCCCAGCGGCCGTCATGAGCCTCTTCAAGATTCCAGCCGTCGTCAATGGGCCGAATCCCCATCTCCGTAGGCCCGAACTGAGGGATTGGTGCATTTGGAAACGCCTGCGCAAAAATTTGCCAGTCCGCTTGGCCAATTGGAGCTGCATCGGCGTCCGTGTGCTCATCGTCGTCCGGTTCTTCTTGCGGGTCACGATTTTCTCTTTCCCAACATCTTAGGGTGTCCTTTGGGTGTCCATGTCCAGCCGCTCGACATTCCGCCAATAACTCAGCCCACGTTACCTCCGCACCATCCTGGGATTTTAGCACTTCAAGGTCGCGGAACGGGTGGTGTAGGACGACCTTGGTGCGGCAATAGGCCTCATACTGGTCGCCTCCTGGATCCGGTGAGATACGCGGAAAGGTGCGTAGAACGACATTTGATGTGCGACGCTTTCGCCAACTACTGCGACTCCAGCTGTAACCCTGGAACAATTGGCACAGGGAGTGTGCCTCGAATTCGGGTGGACGTTGCATATATCTGATTTTTTCAAGTGAGTATTGTAGTCTCTGACTTGTTGTTACTCGGAGAACTCACCTTTGTATCCAGGAGTCGCTCGTAACCCGGCGCTGCTCCGGATCTTCGACGCCCTCTTCCTCCTCGTTTTCTTCAAGTTGTCGCATCCCTCCGTCCTCTCTGATATTGAGCGTCTGAAACGACACGGAGGTGCGCACCAACGGGATGCCGAGGAGGAGATGCGCAGTCTCTTGCGCCGAGTATGTCCGCTCTCCAAGCATTTTGTTCAGCAGTTTTTGACACGCGGACTTAGCAGTCGCTTCGCCATCCATCCCATTCACAATTGTCGATAGAAGCTGGGGGAACGCCGGTGCTTGTTGCTCAGATTTGCTGGCGTATTTGGAGATGTAGCTTGATATCGGTAAGCAAATACTCGAAATGTCATCTTGAAATCATAACTCACTTCCGCGCGGCATCAGTACTCATCACAGGCTTGAAATCGATATTGGCGCGCCATGCCAGGATGAGTGCGTGGTTATATGTGTTGAGGAGCGGATCGTTCCGTGCCGGCTCGAATCGTACACAATTCTTGCTATCAAAACTGACACCGGCCTTGGCGCGACATTGCATAGGGAAGTCGAATCGGCATACAAGTCGTGGGTCCTGTTCGCCGGGGACCTTGCGTTTCACCTGGCAGTACCCGGGCATGCATTTTGTATGCCTCTCGACCCAGTTCAGCAGGTCTGCCAGCTCCTCCTTTGTATTCTGCATATCTGTGCGGGGTTTGTTGCATGGATGTGCACCGACCAACGGTACATTTTCGTCTTGGCGTGGGTACGGGTTCATCGCGCTGACACGCTCATGCCAGTACGCGACGAACACATCCATCCTCTGTTGCTGATCCTCGGGGATCGGCTTGTGCGTTTTCAGAAGATTCCAATCGATCGTGTCGACATCTGGAGCGCCATCTACCCACAAGAAGCCGTGGACGTGGCCGCTGCCCCGTTCTTGCCATTCGTAACGGTACCAATAGTCCTTTACCTTGAAAAGCGGTTTGAGGACATGCTTCATCAGAGCCTGGACACGGACATCGAGGTACGAAGTTGCTAGGTGTGGGTTACACTCCAGTGCTAACCGCCGTTGTCGCCGCGCAGCTGCATCGTCGCCAGCTAGTACATCAATCTCCTGAGGCATGTGTCGGTGGAGGTCATCCCACTGAAGGTCCGCGGCGCTCAGGGTGAAGAATACATGCGGTGAGTTTTTGATCTGAAGCATATCAAATAACTCATTCCGCCTTGCATGCCAGTACGCCCTTGTTCCCCGTAATGTCGCGGCGTATCGGATCATGGAGTTTGCAATATAGTGATCACCTTCCTCCAACATCGTTTTGAGTTCGGCTGCTGTTAATCGACCTGCCGTATGGTGCTGTTTCACAAAGATTTTTGCCTGCGCGTGTGTCCGTTAGCGCTGGAGGGTGTTGAAGGCAAACCACGGAAATCGTCGATGGCGCGCAAAGCGACCTCCCTCGAAGCGCATGAGGTGCTTAATGTAAGCACCAAAATGCACTTTATGAGTCCGATTTTGATGAAAGTTGCCTCTTCCATCAGGAAACAGCGTGGGGAAGGCCATGGTCATGTAACCCGAGGTGTTTTCGTTGATTGGATTGGCCTCGAGAGGAGGTGCAGGAACCTATAGATGGTTAGTCAGACGACCTGACCGCAAACAAACAACTCACAATTGTATGTTGGTACGCAGGCCCTTCGACGATCGCATTTGCAGCTTGTCGTACCTCAAGTACTTCTTCGCGTGTCCCTCCTACGTTGAGGACTCCACCAACGAACGTCCCCCCGTCTTCCTGGTCGCTGTCCTGGCCCGCGGCCTCTGCAGGTCCCGCCGGCATCGTTCCCTCTGCTCCAGCCTGAGGGCCCTCGCGACAAGTTGGGATACGGTTCACCACCGAGCCATTCAGAGGCAGCTGCGAGAGTGCATGCTCATCCGGTGCATTCAGGTCTGCGTACCAGGGTCATGCTCAATTTTGTAGAGGAGCGCCAGCCGCACTTTCTCCCGACGTACAACAAAATCAATGTGGGAGTCCAGATTAACGTCCTCGTTTCGGATGATGACCATGTCGATGTTTTCGGGGAGACGAGGTAATGAATCAGCAATAACCGCAAGATCCTGCCTAAAGTTGACAATGTGATCCTTGTAGCAGAGCTGGCGGCCTCGCGTCCAGCGGACCTGCATGACAGGCTTGATTCGTGCGATTAGCATCTCCTCCATCTCTGTGAGGTTCTTCAGGCAGGCTGGGCGCTGGTTTTCAGGCACTGTAACATAGTAAGTGAAATCTCCTTTTGTGAGCAATCCACGTACTTGGATTGACGTTATTTGCGTCAGACCACACCTTGACATCGCGCTTGTCCCCATGACATCTCGAGCAGTTCCCCGACCCCTTGAGTTGGACATTGAAACCTTGTTCGTGACAGCAGCAGCACGTTTCGACCTTGATTGCATTGATTGCAGCGTCAAAATTTCGCATACAGGTGGCCTCGTCAGCAGAAACAGCAGAATCGTCCGAAAGATCAACATTGGGGAAGTTCTCGTCATCCAGTAGAGCATCATATTCGTCGAGATCCGCCGTCTGCACCCCTTCATCATCTTCTTCGGGCAGTAAACCAGTGTTGTCATCGTCAGAATCGATATCTGGGCCGTTCGGACCTCTTCGGGCCTCGCCAAGCTGAACCAAGCATTCTGTACATGAAGACCGTCTAGTCCCATCGGGGGCCGTACATGCTTCAATACCAACTTCATGATTTCCGCGCACACAATAAGCAAACCCTGTGATTACTGTTAGAATGTCTGATATCAAATTGTAAGTGACCTACCCCTGCTGCCTGCTGCTGTCCTTCTTCGTTCCACGTGATCTGAAGTAGAATCCCGACAGGACTGGCATCGACGCGAAAGCGGGGGTCAAGATGTGGATACCACAGAGGTGGAGGGCCATTTGAAGTGTCGTCTCTTCTTGATCCGCCAGCACTCACGGCACCTTTCTCGTTTTTTGCAGCTTACGCAGCGATTTGGCATCGCGCCAGTCCCAAAGAGCACTCGCGAGCCGGGTGTATGACATAACTCGCAGATACGTAGAGCCGGAATCCGTATAGGTCGGATTGGTATTGGCTGCTGGACGTCCTCCTCTCCCGACTCTTGTTCGGCTGCATTGTGTGGGTGAGCCTCTTCTTCTTCCTCCTCCTGTTCTTGATAGTCGCCGTCTTCTTCTTCCTCTTGCCGAACAGCGCAGGCCCTTCGATGCACGCGGTTTTCTATTTCCTCATGTGCGCAAACACAACAAAGCTCAGCACCCGGGTCCCATTCCCGTGCGTTGTTATCGACCCGCCGAGTACATCCAGTGCATATACGCGTAATGATTGCAGGACGAGTCGGATGTGAGTTGGGATGCGGAATTCGAATAGCCATGTTCAGCGGGTGGTCAAAATTGAATGCACAGAGGCGACACAGATTCAGCCGCGAGTCCCAAAAGGCTGCCGAGGGAAACGGAAACTGCATATCACACCCGTGGCATGATTTCCACACACCACGGGGATCGTTTGGCGTCGCCATTGGCACGCCAGGAGCCAGCGAGGTGAAGGTACTGAAGAGACGCGCTTGAACGCGAAGTGAGAGTGTGTCAAGGTCACCACGTCAGCTCTCAATTAGGCAATAGATTAGATTTGGGGGTGTTATCGTAGCCTAACCAGAGGGTTAGGGTCAATCAGCTAGGGTTAAAGTCTTCAAATGCAACAGCTGCGGGCAACACCCTCACATAGCCAGTACCGTTCGATGGAGAATGCGAAGGCGAACGCAACCGGAACATTTCCGAGGGAAAAAAACCGAAAACCAACGCATTTGGAGGATTTCTCTCTGAGAGCGCAAAATCGAAGGAATGTCAGCCACCTATGTACAGCTGATGGCAATTTTAGCCCTGTACCCCGTCACGTGCGCTTTAGCCAAGAATTGCGAGCGCAGCGAGCAATTATGGTATCTTGGTGATAATGATGGGTCCAAGACTCACAACTCGGGCGACGCTCCTGCCTGGACGCGTCTCTTCTTCATCCTAGCCCTAGTCAGACTCTACTGAGGTTGAGGTCTCTTCGCAAGCGACTTGTATGGTTCGCAGACACTGTAAAACTCTCGCGGTTCAACTTTAATGATCGTGTTTCGGCTGTTGCCGTCTTTGATTGAACAGCTCCACCTGGAGCACGCTTTGGTATCGGTTGTCTAATTTATCTTGGTCATAGTCCAGATCTGCACAGATCACAGAGCTATTGCTGCTCAGGGTATTTGCCGCCTTTCTGTCTTGGAGCCCTTCACTTGCATGTAACATGCACATCCACTAATTCTAGGAATGTCGCCACAAACAAAGTGTCTCTGGAGGTGGTTGCGACCACTGAGTTTCATTCACGATTGCCAAATAAAGATTCCTTCCAACTCCTCTGTAGTCCAAGTCAGCGTCAGCACCTCTAGACGGGATCCTAGGTACTGTCTGGTTATTTGAGATCATCTCCATGGGAGTGTGACTCTAGCTATGTGACTGGTAGCTTTCTGCACGAGGCTTCGCGGAAGCTTCTTGGGATGTCTGTGTGATTGTTTATACTGAAAATCACAAAATAGCTGTGTTTCATGTGTGTGGCTGCCTTCATGCCTTATCAACAATGGGCAGAGGTGCAGGAGGTGTGCCAGGCAGGGCAAGATTGCTGAGGAACTCCCAATAGGAGTACACCCGACCTGAGGAAGAGGCGTTAGAAAGAGATCAAGGAGGAAAAAGGTTATGAATGAGACTCTGTCAGGTCCACAGATGCCATGCAGCATCGTCATCACCACTCTTGTATGCGTTGGAAAATCTGGGTCAGCTTCTATGGTTGCGTGCACTGTGTTACATGGTGAATGACATCACAGTGTTTTAGCAAGCAGTGGTATTGGGAGGGTAGCGCCCAAGGGGGCGTGAAGAATTAATTTTGATAGGATGACACTACCCCCCAGTGGGGTGGGTGGGTGGGTGGTCAAATCCATAGAAAGTGAAATTTTGTCCTCTTTTTGCGGAAATTTTATTTGGAGCTGGATTTCCTCTGGCAAAGGCCAACTGAAGCTCAATCAGCCCAAATTGTTCCAAAATTGATCCCATAAAGATCACTGTTCTTGCCAGTTTCCTTTTCCGGTAAACAACAAGTACATAAAGCCTAAAGGCACAATGAAAATATGCCCAGTGGTGTCAATTCTCCATTTTATTGCCGTTTTCAGAAAAGTTGGCGGTGCATGACTTTGCGTAACTTTCGTTGATTTTGCCAGCCCAGCGTCGGCAGCCCATATCTCAACAGCCACCCCTCTGAATCTCTTGAATCATACACCATTGGAAAGCCCTGGTCTGTCGCTAGTGTGCCCCAACAATTTCTTAGCAGCTTGATGCTCTACATATCCGCCTCTCCCAGGGCATCTCTAGACACATTGGCGGACTATAGCACTCTACGGAAATTTTCATGGACCTCAAATTGCGTCCAGAAGTCTCCAATAGTGCTCTGGGCAGGTGCCCCATCGCACTTTGTGCCAGGGAGTGCCAGCGACGGCTGCTTTCCCAAGCGGAATTTTGTCCCAAGTCGAACCCACTCCTTTTCATTGTTCCAGGGCCTTGAATGGTCTGGGAATCCAATATTTTCCCCTGAGCTCTTCCAACAGTGCAGCCAAGTCGTGACAGTGATACAATGTGTCGGATTGACTGTAGTTTCTGGCTGGTGTGACAGTGTGTTTTCAACCTCATCTGACCTTATATCCCCTGACCAATGTACACCAGAGGGTCCAGGGACTTCTGCAGTATGAGCAACTCATATCTGGGATAGTACAGTGGATGAGGAGGAAATGTTACCATGGGCTTTTACAGGTGTGAATATATTGTTCATTATCATGTATCTCGGAGTCAAATGTTATCATAAATTGGTGGGGAGTACCTTCTAAACAGCCCCTGGACTGCACACATCCATTATCTATGTCCCGGAACCTTTTTTCGTGTGTTAGAAGCTGCCAATGTCTTTTTGCAGTCTTGAACAATCGTACAAAATTGAGATGTTGTCATCCTCCAAAATTGTTGGGGCATGGTAGTGACGGACCGGGGCTTTCCAATGGTGTGGAATTCAAGAGATTTGGAGGGGTGGTTGTCGAGATATGAGCCACCGATGCTGGGCTGGTAAAATCAACAAAAGTCACAAAGTCATGCGCTGCCAACTTTTCTGAAAACAGCAATAAATCTTGCCACCAACTTCAAAAGCTTATGGGGAACCCCACTCTGCTCTGCAACTTTTAACTCTCATGATTGCCGGCTGCCAATTTGGCTCAAAAAATTGCTTGTCTTTGAGAATTTCTCTCTCTCTAGTACCAACTGACAAGAAGGATTCTATTAATGATGTCTGTTGGTGCAGCAAACACATCTGGATAAACATTCAAATTATTGCTGAGAATGCACCTGCAAGTCATCTCACAAATACCCAAATTGATTTACCTCAAGCTGAAAAAAGAGAAAGTTGCAGGCTTAGCAGCCAAGAAAGGAACAAAAAGAAAAGATGATGCAGAGCAAGGAGGTTGCACATTGACACATATTTTATAGGAAATTACGCTCTAGTGATTTTTGATGGCAACAATTCCCTGATCTGGGGGGTGGGTGGGTCCCCAAACCTCAGGAAAAATTCTCAAAAAATAAAATCTGAGGGGTTTTTTTATTTTTTTTATTTGATTTGATTTCTAACTATGGCTGTACCTGGCCCTTTGGGCTACACAGCCGTACTAACTAGAGGTAAACTAGTTATGGAGAGTGGAATGTAAAAACTACTATGGATGTAAGTACGAGTTTATAGGGTCGCGATAGACGAGAGGCAAGAGAGGAGAGATGGGGAAAAGAATAAAAGTAGATGCGAGTTGGGAAATTTTTATCTGGATGTTGGGCAGAGAGCTTATTGTATATTTACCGAATGAGTATGGGAGAGGTGCAGGTGGATGATATATGAAGAGGGAGTATCGTGGTAATTAGCAGGTATGTAATGTATAGTAGGAGAGAAGAGAGGAGAGGAGAGGAAAATGGAAAAGAATGGTACAGTACATTATTTGCCCGAGGAGAAGCGGCCTGTCTTGTGTATGAATGCCATGATGGCTTTGAGAAGCGCCGGTTCGTGGAGGAGGGATTGTATGCTGACTGCGCCAAGGAGGCCGGCTGAGTAGGAGGCAGATTGGAGGTGGATACGGAATGGTTCCCATATTGGGCACTGGAGAAGGAAATGTGCACGGGTTTCGTATGGGGCACCACATGCAGGGCACATGGGGAAATTGGTGAGCCCGCAGCTGAAGCGGTGGGCACTAAGGAGCGAGAGGTCGGTACGGAGCTGCGCCATGGTGGATATGTCCGCGTGGGCGAGGGTTGAGGTGTATGGGGATCGCATAATGAGGATGGGTGGGGAGCTGTCTATGTCTCGGAGTCCGCCACCCTGCATCGTCATATTCCAGGCAGTCGACCATTGATGAAGAATCATGTGTATAATGGCTCACCGACATGACGTCAAGGAGATCAGGAGTAGTGGAGGGGTGAGGAGAGTTGCTGCTTTGGTGGCGTTGTCTGCAAATTCATTGCCCGTTGTGCCAACGTGCACGGGAGTCCAGAGGTTCGTTATCTGGAGATCATGGCATGCTTGCAGAGCAGTGCGGATGAGTCGGTCGTACTGGATAGCACGGTGTTGTCCAGCACGAGGTCGAGTGGTCAGAACTGCCTTCAATGAGGTGGTAGGGGGCGTGGGTCCCTGAATTCACCTGATGAAAAAATGGAGTGTTGTCCATTCAAAATTTTATCCCTGCACCCCCTTGGTAGCACCTAGAAAATCTTGAGGAGACTCCCCAGCTGCACTTATTGCCAGATCTAATTCAGCCCCAGTTAAAATATGCCCTAGGGTAACGGGTCCCATAGCAGGGGCACACAAACCATCAGAGGACACCAACTCTATATTGTTCAGGGGAATTAGTAGTGCAGCAGCTTACAGTGCATAGAATGCACTGTGCAGCATTTCCAAGATATTGTTGGTCGCAAATTGAACAGCAGCTCTGTGGGCAGAGCTTATATCAGAAGAAGGGTCAACAGAACAGGAAGCGAACATCTGGAGTGTTTGCCGGAATTTGTCAGAGGTGCGCGTCCAAGGGAGTGATACCCAACTGCTGCTCCATGGGCAGGCGAGGGTCGGGGTGATGGGGAAAAGAACAAGGCTGTTCGAAGTTGAGTAAACTCGGTGTGCCGATGTTTGGGGGAGAGGTAGCTCAACACATCTGGAAACAAATACTCCAAAAGCTGGTCATAGTGATCTGACCACGCTACCCAAAACCCGAGGTGACTAAGCCAGAACCGGACCTGCTCCACATCAAGCTACGACAAAGTCAGGGAGTGACCTCAGGTTCTAAAAAGGGGCGAGCACACCACAAATTGGAAGAGTTTGCGCCTGAGCTCTGCTTCGTCCACATAATCATGGCAAGCTCAACAGTATTCAGCAAAGTCGTATTCAAAGGTCAGCATCATGCGATCAAAGAGCTCATCGAAAACCAGCGGAAGACTCAGCATCGTGGAGCAGCGCTGCCAACAGATGCGCACTGGCCATTGTGCAGGACCTTGTTCCTCAATATGCCAGAACCCGAGCCAAGCACATGCCAAAAAGTGCTGGTGCATGATTTCATCCAGGGACCAGTCTTGTGGATATTACCATGAAACTCGAAGAATGGGCAGTGGGGAGAGAGGTACAGGGGATAAGGTACTAGGAAGTCCCAAAAGAAGGGCCATACCCTCTGGGTGATAGGGAAGTGTGGCATCTGGAGCCAGTGCCACAGCAGCAAGTCCTGACGGTACGTGGGTTGCAGACCTTGGGGTTCCTCAGATGGTCTCGGCCTCCCCATAGAACAAAATAATGAAGGCATTGTTGGACCTCTCATGGGAGAAATGATGCAGGGCCAGCGGATTGGTGACTCCAAAATCCAGAGGCGTGAGGCTACCATCAGTGCTACAAGTATCCCAGTCCAAGACAGAGTGAGGGGTGGAGGTGGTGTTGAGGAAAAATCCGAGCCTTGCGTTCCAGGCTAGGGCAAAGTCACACAGAGAGGACATGTTGGTGGGGAACAGAGAGGGATGCTGCGGAAAAAGAGGATGGAAACTGAGACAGGGGCTCAGGGTCACTGAATGAATTCAGAACCTGGAAGCCCATGTTTCAGGGAAAAAGTCTATCAGACATTGGATGGAAGCACTAAGTGGGTTCTAGATTTGGAACTAGATCAAGAACCCCAAGGTGACGACATGACACTGAAATGCTGCTGGCAATCAAATGATCTCGATGGAGGCAGGGTTGGAAGATAGAGGTTGTGGACAGGTTGCAGAAACCCGAGGGAGGAATCAGGAAAGAACGGTCGAATCACAGAGGGGAGGGAATTCAACAACACTGGGAGTCGAACACCAAAGACAACGGGGGATCACCACAAAGGGAGAAACCTGAAGAATTTGGAAAGCAGGTTCCTGAGCAGAGAAGACAGGAGGACACCTTTGTGGATTATAATCAATGGGCAGCGACAAGAAGCCCCACAATGCAAGAAATTTTTGATGGATAAAACACACCTTGGAGGGAGAGATTTGGGAGAATACGACAAGGGACTATGGGTCATTGGGGACAACAACCTTGAAGAAGGGGGGGTGATGCCATGAATCACCTGGGTTCTACTGTTTTCACGCCACATGACGCTACCACAGGACCTTCTCACAGTTGAAACCCAATTGCAGGTTTCGAAAACTTAGATAAGGGTTAGGGATCCCGCACAATCGGTCCCCTAACCCCCAGATGCTATGGTGATAACACACAGGAGATTAGGAGCATGAGCATTAATGCTCCCTAATGTTGCAATACAGGAACTGATCGCGATCATATTTAATTTATACAGAATGTATATAAACTCAGTAGAATCTCCTTTTACAGTAGATTCTACCTCATCCAATCTCAGGCTTCTGCTTTGGCTTGACTAAGAGATTGTCTCCACCTTGTCCTGCTTCCTCTCCATTTTATTGCGGGTCGTGTCCACACCCGGGTATTATACCTGAGTGGATATCATACCCTATTCAACTTGTTCCGGGTTCCACCTCGCACCCCCCAACACACAATATACAGCCTCCTAATGAGGAGTCTGTCTGGTTGGTCTTGCTGCTTGGGGAACGCACCAGTTACTAGTGTCTGTCGGGTTTCTCCTGGTTGAGGTTCTCGCCAGGTTGCTTGTTATTTAGCCGACCCAGAGGCTGTTGCTGACACCTGTCTTGACTGTTGCCTCCTGCCTGCCCGTCTTGACTGCTATCTCCTGCCTGTCTGTCTTGACTGCCATCTCCCGTCTGCCTGCCTGTCATGACTACTGTCTCCTGTCCGCCTGTCTTGACTGCAGTCCCCCTCCATCCTTCACACCACCATGCAGTTATTGCCTGTGATATTCTGTATAGATATTTGTTTTCCTGTTAATGACATTTTTTTTTTTTTTTTTTTTTTTTTTTTTTTTTTTTGGAGCGTTGAATAATGAGGCTCAGTCTGCAAAGCATTCCAAGTTCATCCGCTGGGGTAACCAATCCATTGATCAGTTGAAGCCGGTTTGTTGTCCGTCGGGAAATGTCAATTATGCACAGTTTTCAAAACCTAGTGTGGGGCTCTGACTTGGAGTTGTCCTATCCAACTCCGCTTTTCGCACTTAAGGGCCGTATACCCACTAAAGCCCGATCTGATTGTATCCAATCTTCCGGCAATAAATCTTCATCCCAAAGGGTGCCACTCCATGTTTTGAGCACTGTCTGTCTATTTAGTGCGAGGCGGCCAAAGTGGATTTTGCTCGTGAACAAACGATCTCGTTTTAATGCCAAGTTGATTGCTGTTACCCAGTGGTTATGTATTTCAGTCAATGTTACATTTTGTTCTTGGGTTTCGAAACGGTGCTTATTTCTCAACCTCCAGATGAGGTGCATTGATGTGCTCACCAGGATGGCAAATAATCTTTGCTTCTGGGGCATCACTATTCCTTTTGTTGATTTAAATCTCACAAGATTACAGCCTATAAGTAGTCCCCAATTTAATCGAGGCCAACTCGAAAAGCTAAATTTATGACCCCAGAGCCGCGCGCAGAGTGTCCATATTTGGCATTGGCCTGGGGCATCACAGTCAAGCATAATATGTTCTAGGGTTTCATCCACTTTGCAGTATGTACACAAACCAAATATCTCAAGGTTGTTTATGTGTTTCCAGAAGTCTCCAACTCGATATATGTTGTGTACACACTTCCACAAGAAGTTGCGTGTAGTTCGTTGGATGTCTGGAGACCGCAGCGATTTCCAGATTGCCTTGTCAGACAGGCTATAGTTTGAGATTTCTTTAATACAGCAATGAATGCGTTCTAAGTTGGTTTCTGTAGATTTCCGGTGGGGTGGGGTTTTCAGGGAGTTTATTACCTTGGTAAAGTAGTGTTGTGTTCCGTTGCATAGTAGTACTCCGGGGCAATTGAACATTATATCAATTTCTGTGTCAATTTGCACCCGCTTGGTGGAATTTATCATCAACTTGCGGGCCCGATTGTGAGTGACCTTTTGGAATCGTACACGTCCGCAGCGTTCGTTTAAGGCTGCCAACACTACTCTTAACAGTTGGAAATTTGCATCTAGCATATTGTTTTCTTGGAAAGTCCTGTCCACTACCAGTGTTTTGCCAAGGAAGTCAGAGGACGAGCAGATTAATATTTCGGAGTTTGGGTCTGTGTTTTGAATGACCCAAAGCAAGGCACCGAGAAGTCCCGTTGCAAGAGAGGCTGGCGCTATGATAGTTGTCAAGGATAAATTTAACGCTACTTTGAAATGTGTTTCTGAATCATCAATGATAAATGTGTTCATTTCCGCATCTTGTTCGCCAGGTCATACAATATTCACATGGAGGAAAATTTGGAGTTTATCAGGATCTGGTTGCGGCCTCCGGTATCGTTTCGCGCCGATCTGGTGCATGACATATTCATTTTCGGACCCAAAGATCCGGAACCCCTGAGAGACATCTTTCAATCGGAAGTCCGGATCAAAGGTGAGGATCCCTTCGCCTCCATGTACATTCAAGTCTTTCTCTTCCTGGGTCAGAGCTAGTTCCTCGCAGTAATCCCCGTTCATGATCGTCGGGTTCCATTTTGGGAATATAGTCTCTAGGAGTGCCTCCGCTATTGCAATACACTTGCCCGGATTTTTGCAACCCAGCTCATTTCGATCTCGTTGGCATTCAGTGCAACCACAATTTTTCCGACCAATTCCAGACTCATTTATCCTATGTGGCCTTCGGTTTAGGGGGGAAGTTTTCCGGTGCGCAATATTAGCGACATCACGAACATCTTTGATCCGATGGTTTTCTCGCAGGCATCTGATACCATCCTTGCGCTTAAAAGCCTCCAAAAGGTTAGCATTCATCGAAATATGCCGCCAGATTGGCATGGCGAGCTTAACCTTCTCTGTGATAGATAGCGCGGTAAATTTCAGATTATATTTTTTGGCGGTCACAAACATTTGTTGTACTTCATTCGGGAGAGGATCCGTCCTGAATAGTGGCACCTGAATGTTCTGTAAGAATAAATTGGTCATTTCTCCTGGCAGGAGTCTTATACTGCTTCTTTCTAGCCGTTTCTCGAGGATGTAGTCGACAAGATAACACCAATTTGCTCGTTCTTCACCCAGGGTTAGGTATTCTTTTAGGTTCCAGAGATCAATGGCTTCATTTCTGGTTCGAATGTTGAGGATTTGCTTTCCTCCTTTTTCAAGAGGTAAGGACATTGTATCTTCACCTATTCTCGGTTTTTTTCCGGACCATAGGAACTTGTCTCGTAAATGTATCAGGGAATCTTCAAATTATCTTGGCATGCCCTGAACTTGTGCTAGGTATTGTGTCCTTCCACCTATGACCATGTTGATGATGTGTCTTCGTCCTTCCAGAAGCGGTTTTTTAGTTGTCCACTTTGTCAGGTCAGCAGAGATTTTTTCTAGAACCTCTGGCCATGGAGTCGTATAATTTACGTCGTTTCCGATCCAAGCTCCGAGGATACGGCAAGTCTGACCGTCTCCTACTATCTTGATATCACTCCGAATGTGCTGATGTGATCCGGATGCATTGAGTTGCCTCTCTACCAGTATTTTTCGACGGTATAAGGGTGTTCCATAAGGTAGGATCATTGTTTTGCTGTATTAAACTTGGCTGTTGACGCCGTGCACCACATGTCAAGGATTCGCCAGAGTTCTACCCATGAATCTGTGGAAGATAGGAAAATTGTGGTATCATCAGCAAAAAGAGACACCAGCAGACGTCTATTTTTCCCCGGTAGGTGCAATCCTTTCAAGTCTGAGCTACGAAGGACACAGGCTAATGGTTCAATGACCAGATTGAATAAAAGGCAAGACAGTGGATCGCCTTGGTGTACACCACGTTTTACTATGTATGTTGAGCTCAATTCACCGTTTATCATGACCTTTGTCTCCACATTTGTGTACAGTGATTTGACTGTTTCACAGAATTTGTCGGGGAATCGCATATGCTTCAAAACTGCAAGTAAATATTCATGGTCTATTTTATCATATGCTTTTTCTTGGTCCAGTGCAACAATAACTCCGTTCACTTCAGCAGCCTCCACATAATTTAAAAGATATTTCACCTGCTTTACTTGGTCTTCAATTTTACGACCTTTCATGAAACCGGCTTGGTCCTTATGAATCAAGCTAGGTACAACCTCTGTCAACCGCAGTGCGTAGCTTTTCGTCATGAGCTTGTAGTCCGTGTTCATCAAGGTTATGGGTCTATAGTTCGAGATTAAGGCCCGATCACCTTTCTTGTAGATTGGGCACATCCAACCTATGTTGAAGTCTGTCCCTTTCACAATTCCATGGGTTTCAATGTCCGCATAGAGTTCTTTCAGGTGTTCGAGAATGTCAAATGCCTCTCTGTTATTATTTTTGTCTTGTTCATACTGAATAATTAACCAGCGATAAAACTCATACGGAAGGCCGTCGAGGCCAGGAGCTGATCCTTTCTTGGATAGGTTCAATGCATTTCGAATTTCTTGGGTGATTAAATTGTCGCCTAACTTTGTATTCTGTGTTTCAGATAGATGCACCTCGCAGTCTTCGAGAATCATAGCAGTCGCTATTTTCTTCGCATATTCATCGGGCCGGTCCAAGTCCTGGATATTGTCATGATAGTCGCGTGCCATTTCGGCCATTTTCTTTGGTCGTGTTTCGTAGTCTGGGATATCAGGGTGTGTGTTCGCTTTCCTAAACTCGTATATTGTCTCTTTCACATGATACCCTTTGGATGTTTTTGTCCAGTACTTACTATTCAAGGTTTCGCCCTCTATGTCATATTGTGCGTCAGACATGTCTCTCTGTTCCTGTGCCTTCTCCTTTCTGAAATCCTTTATCTTGTTTTCTAGTAGGTATGCAGAGATGGAGTGCTCTTCAGCTGGCATTTCCGTGTCATGGATGATCAAGGCTAGTTGCGCTTCCCAAGTCCGAAGTTTCTTTGTATCTTCATTTTTCACCATAAGGTTGCAAGTCCGTGCGTACATTATTACATCCTTTTTGAACTTGTATGACAATGTCTGAATATTATAATCATTGTTTCTTGACTGGGTCCTCAATAGCCCAATTTCCCTTTGCATTTCCAGGCCTAGCCTGTGGACTTCGCGGCTGAACCGGTGCGTTTTGTATAGGTAAAGTGGTAAACTGAATCTTCCATGTCCCGGTTCCATATCCGCTCTACAGGCCAGTTGGGTGGAGACAAGGGAGTGATCCGTTTTCAAAGCCGTATAGTTGATGTCCCAGTTTCGGCACGAGTCAAAAATACTGTGAGTAACATATATTCTGTCTATTCTCGAGCGAGACTCATGTTTTGTACCGGTTTGTAGGTCTGTTCGATATTGCACACAAGTATAGTCTAGGCTATCCGGAAAGGTTTTTCTCCATCCATCTTCCAATTTTAGTAGGGATTTCAATCTCTGAAAGCTTACTGGAACGTTTGGTTGCGACAGCAGCTTGGCCGTATTCGACAATCAATCTTTAGTGTCCTCGACGAAATTCCAATCCCCAAGCACAACAGATGGGAAGGGCAATTTTGCATTGGTTCTCCATTTTTCCCACAGCTCATTCCACATTTCGTTTCGGTCTTTTGGCTTATTATAGGCATAAATATTCAGAACCGTGAGAACTTTGCCTTTTACCAGGGAACCGAGATCATTATTGCTCGGCCAGGAGTGAGGTCATAAGTTATAACATGTTCCGTGTCGACCAATTTCTTGTTGAGTAAAAAAGCTACTCCTGCAGTGGAGCATGGGTTTTGGGGGTGTGACGAATGGAGCAATTTGAACCAACTATCATATACATCTTGGAAGTGGCTTGCTCTGGCTTCATCCAGGTGCGTTTCTTGGAGTGCAAGGATTCCAATATGTTTCAAATCCACTGTATGTTTGAGGAATTTAAATTTATGTGCAGGGTGACTCATCGAGATACCTACATCCCGACCCGCCATGTTCTGTGAGGCCAGGTTTAGGCTGGACCGAGTCGATTTAGCGGTTAAGGGTAAGGCTGGAGGTCTATTTCTCTTGCGTATTTCTTGGTTGATTATTTCCCATCCATCAGGGATGTTCTCGGTATTATTTTCGAGATTTTGATCAATATTCATTATATCTGCTGGACTGCTAATCGGCAATTCTTCGGCAATAGCCAGCTTGTCTGTTAACCAGTTCAACTTCCGTTTCGTACCACTCACAAAATGAGCAGAAGGACCCCCTGGCTCGTCATCCTCCTCAGAGGAAGCAAACATCTTCGGTGGACAATGATCCGGGGTGTTCACATTGGGGGTGGTACGATTTTGTCGCTCTTCGCCAAACTCCGCAATAGCCAGAGCAACAGAGCTACTACAGGAGGGGCCATGCATATGGTAGCCAGGGTTAGGCCCCTGATTACCCTGACTCCTGCTGATTTCACATTCTGAACTCGCAGCTGGCAGGCACTGTCAAGAGGGAGGTACCACTTCCCCGAAACCCTCCCGCGTTCCAGGAGGGCCCTCGGTACTAATTTCGGTTTCATTTAGGTTTTCAGTCATGGTTTGGTGCATTTAGAGACCGCCGTCTGTGGGTTTATATTTGGGATTTCAGAAACGACATCAAGAGATCAGCTCAAGGTCAAGCTCGGCTATTTTCGCGTAGGGTCGATGTTCGATGGTGTAGTCTAATTTATTGATTTATGAGGGCTCCCGGTTTTCCATTCAAAATCAGAAAATATAAAAAACAGGGTAAAGTGGAAAGTGGCGAGAGGGTGCAGTATTTACGATGGACTGCTTTCGGTACATTGAAGTTGGAAACACACTTGTCAGATGCACAGTAAGGGGTCAAGGTATCCCAATTGGCAAAAATAATGTACATGAACCTGGTACACGACAGGTAGACTTCTCCGATATAGCTTACACTCGCATTGTGTGTACTTCAACTGAGATAAGGGTGTCAGTCAAATTTATCAAGTGCTTTGAACGATCGTACTTTTCAGAAACATTTCGGCTTGCACATAGAGAATACCACGAATATATATTCGCGAATATGAATATTCGCCAAAACCTAGAAATTGATATTCGCATTCGTACGAATATTGATGGCGAATATTTGTTGCTTAGTCAGCTATATTCGCGAATATTCATGAATATGAATATTCAGCAAACACATTGAGAATTCGGGGGTTTGGCAGCCAACAATGAGTTGCTGAGGGCACTTTTATGTTATCTTGTGTGTTTAAACATTGTTGAAGACTCATACAAGCCCTTGTCTTGCATGTTCAACCAGTTGATTGACCATCACACTTGCCGTATTCAACCTGTCAAGCAGCTGTCAAAGCAAAGATGCCTCCAAAGTGGTTGGTTTGCATATGAATCACAGATCTAGTTGGTGTAAATGAAGTGTGTTATGGTTCCAGAGAGGAGATGTGTTAAACAGACCCAAATTTACTATGCTTCATTGAAATTTTAGCTGTGCATTACAGCTGCGAATATTCGTGAATATCAACTTTCCTGAAAACTGATATTTGCATTCGCGCGAATAGCACAGCCACAGCCATTCGCAAATATAAATATTCACATTCGCAAATAGCTTGGCACGAATATTCGCGATATTCGCTATTCGTGGTATTCTCTACTTGCACAGCTTCAGAGCTAGCGGTTGAGTGAGTGGACAAACAGTCCCAGGCGGCGCAGCAGCAATTCGAGGCGATGAAGGCGCTCCAGCAAGGTACAGAAGTGTCCATTTCGACCACGGTAGCAGCCGGCACAATTTGTGTAGCGGCGGTTACGGCCAGTCTATCACAATGTGTGGGAACGGTACAAATTTGAGAGAGGGAAAGGCAGTACACATACCTCCTCGATAAAGCTGTCCAGGACAGCCTCGCAAACAGCTTGGCGCAGGATTCTAGCTTCGCCTCGCAACTTGGTTACGTGTGGGTGAGTGGACGTTGAAGCTGAGTCCGCCGGACCCCCCGTCTCCGCGTGGGAAGAGGTAGTTTTGTGGGACGAGTTTCCGGCGCCGTGGTGCGGTTCATTGGTGATGTTCAGTGAGTGAATATGCTGGACGAGAGTCGTGATTCCGCCACCCTCACGAACTGAAATTGAGTGAGCGGGGTTCACAAAAGTGCGTACATCATACCCAAGTAAGCATCGTCATTCTGGGGATCGTTTTCCGAGTTATTTTGGGAGTGCTCCTGTTCGTCGTCTGACATCGGGATGAGGTCGGGAATACTGTTGTCAGACTCGGTGTCGGATGTGTTCGCAGGGTTATCAGTGTTGGGTTCGGCGCGAGGCTCCAGTTCACCAGAGGTGTCCATGTAGAGATTGTCGACCCGAGTAGTGTACTGAGGAGGAGGTGTTGACCCGGCAGACATAGTGCAGATGTGGAGGCCGACTTGAGAAGGGGTTTTGTCTTGTATTTAATGGAAAAGCTTGCCAAGTGTACGCACGTCGCGCTACGCAATTTCATTCTCCAGCCTTAGAGAACAGCGCCCATAGAGGTCAGCAGGGATGCCAAGTTGGGCGCATGGTGTCGGGCTGCCTTGTTATAATCTTTCTTTGACTTTGAGTGAGACATCGCCGACTACACAATCTCTTGATGGGGGTCACAAAAAAAAGACTTCACATTGCGCAAGCAGCTCCGCTACATGGTGGGCAGTGTACACACTCAACAAGTGGAAGAGTTCACTGTTGTAGCTAGATACTGAGTCCTTGTAGCGGTATTGAGCGTTGGATAGAGGTACTTCGATGACGCACTTGGTCCGAAGTGGCTTGGGTTACTTAGGGATTTTCAAATAATGATAAAAGCGGGGGTCATAATTTTGGGGTAATATACATAGGATAATTCAATAAATGGGTCAGATGGGGCGTACAATATTTCGAGTGTTCCTTCAGAGCACGCGTGCGCGTCCTCGGCCTCGGCTTCCGCGACCACGGGGACGTCCGCCACGATATCCGCGATTATCACGGGGATTGTGCTATGAGACCGTCTTGAAACCGTCCTGGTCATCGCGGTTTCTGATAGACGCCAGGGTGTACCCCACGCTCACCCTATCCAGTTCTGCCTCGGTCAGATAAACTGAGCGGAATTCGGGGGATGTAACGATAGGGCAGTCTGCTTTATAATGATCGAGACCGAGGCATTTGCTGCATTCAATGGGGCGAGGGCAACCCCCTCGAACGGGGCGGAACGGGGTTGCACAGCCATGGCAGTCGACGACGAAGGAGAAGCCGGGGGATATGAGGTGATCCTTGAATTCCTTCATGGCCGCGTCATTGAGCGAAGGCGTCGGCATGTAGAGACGGACTGCGTTCTGGTGTTCAGGGGTGCGACCCTGGCGTCCCGGCATCCACACCTGTCAAGATGTACTGAGACAATATATATGGAAGAAAGGATTTGTCGCGCACCTGGCACACCTTTGTGTCCGCATATTCAAAGAGGACGCGTACCACAAAAGGTATGTCCCTTGCCTCGGGAACGCGGTCATGATTTGCCTGGATCATCCTGATGACGGTGGGGTCTCCCATCAACTTTTCGAAGAGGGCGGACATAAACTCGAGGCGAGTGACTCGGTCAGACAGGCCAACGAAAGTCCCGATGTACCAGGTGTGGTCTGGAAACGCGGGGATGAGGTAGAAGGTAAAGCCGTCGGAGCGGTCCTTTCGCGTAGTGTGGACGACGGCCTTCAATGGATCGGTGGTGATTTTGTCTCTTAGTTCCGATGAATTGCAAATGAGGATGTTCGTGTGGGGCAGGATGGGAGCATTGGGGTCTCCGACCTTGGGCGTGGGCGGAATGACAACGATGTCCTGTTTATCAACGAGTTTGAGCTCCTCGAGTACATCAGCGATAGCGTCAGCGCCCGAAGGGCGGTCAGAGAGGCGGTCCCGAGTGACTATCACCGCGGCGACAGTCGACACTGCCATGCACAAGAATTAGGAAGTTTTGTATGCAAGGTTTTAGCGAACGCACTGGGTTTATGCATGACCTTCTCCACATTCTCGTCCAGGTGATTGAAAAGAATAGATTCGGTTGTCCATCCATGCACAATGAGGTCGTTCTTGGTGGGGCCAGCGAGATAGTCCTTAACTGGGCAGTCGGATTCGTTGTGAACTTCGTTATCCGTGGGGTCGAGCCCAAGGGTGGTCTCATTGTTCGCGGTGGTCTCCATTGTGGTTTAACGGTTTAAGCAGAAAGGAGAATGGGGAGTGTTCTCCATGAGAAAAAAAAAGCCTGTATTTAAGCAGTTTTGAGCGCGTTAAGTATTGTATTGCGCAGCGATATGCGCAGCCTACATTTGAGCATTTTCCGAGCTGGTGAGGTGACTCGGGCGTTTAGCTGCGGCCGCATCATCGATAGTATTGGGCAGCAACTGTCAAAGAGAGAGGTTTAAACCCAAAAACACAAAGAAAGATCTCTTGTTCTGACCAGTACGCTACACACCCGTCCCCCGGGGTAGGTGCCCAAGTGAGTTGTGGTGATGCATCCTTAACATATCGGGCGTAGATAAGAGGACATTGCTGACGTAGGTCTTGGGGATCCAAGGACCAAAGGACAATAAAGCGATCAATCGAGCGCTCAGCGCTTCCGAAGGATGTATGAGTCGGAGAGCGCAGCAAGGCCGCGTACGCATAGCTCCCAGGGCGGGGATGGTGTCGGTGTCGTCCAGCGGTGGTGAAAGTAGTGTCGGGGCTGGAGAACAGATGAGCGGGACAAGAGGGGGCAAGGGCCTGCACTGGCACGGTGACAGTCAAATTTGATCGTTCCTCAAGTCGTGCCATCAGTTTTTATTTAGATCGCGCCAAGATCGCACTCGTCGCCATTGGGGACAGTGAGGGTAGCAGGTTTTCTGTGCAGGCTTCCCTGGGCAAGGATAATGGGTGGTAGGGATGGTGTCGTTTTATCAGGAATTCACAGCTTAGTAGTACCATAGTGTAAGTACATACAGGGAAGATGTATCGTCCGCGTCGTCGGCGGGGAGCAGCGAGTGCTGCAGCCTATATACATGGCTAGGATGGGGGAAATCCGGGGATAAACCCAGGCTACAAACCCCTTCCTTCACCGTCGCCCTCCATCTTCGCATGCATCTCACCGAAAGGCGGAATGTAGGAGATGATGGTGGTTTCGGATCAAGAAGCCCCCAATGACATTGGTTTTATGATATCCACATGGGACGTAGGTATGGCGGTCAACATGTTACTTTAATCAAATGGGGTACAACATCATGTTTTTGAGGCAACAACTGTAAATTCTGATATAAACTACATAAAAACTTTTGAACTTTTCTTGTTGAGGAAACAGTCTTTCATTTTGAGATAAAAAGTCTTTGGTTAAAATCATCTTTTGGGAAACAAAATCTTTGCATTTTGTTGAACCTAAATGTTCTATTTTTGAACTTCACAAACTTTTGTGTTGACACAACAAATGAACCTTTGGCCTGCAACAAAACTCTTGTCGAAGTGGTGCACAAAACTCTAGGGTCAGCACAGCCACTCAGTGTGATCTGATCAATGTTGTAGTTGGTCGTATTAGGCAAAAGCCTTAACCTAGGTGGGGTCCCTTATGTAACCCGACCTACTTTCCATCACAGCATCCTCATGTGACCCCATTTTTTGTGGGATTTCTTGAATACAATCCTCAACAACACCGATGTACTAGAAAAATATTCATTAAGCACCATATAATACATTATAATAATACATGATGGTAACAGAAATGAACAGCAGGCAATCACTGTGGCTGTGCTAACCCTAGAGTTTTGTGCACCACTTTGACAAGAGTTTTGGTGCAGACCAAAGGTTCATTTGTTGTGTCAACACAAAAATTTATGAAGTTCAAGAATAGAACATTTAGGTTCACCAAAGTGCAAAGACTTTGTTTCCCAAAAGATGATTATAACCTAAGAATTTTTACCTCAACATGAAAGACTGTTTTCTTGACAAGAAAAGTTCGAAAGTTTTTATGTAGTTATATCAGAATTTACAGTTGTTGCCTCAAAAACATGATGTTGTACCCCATTTGATTAAAGTAACACGTTGACCGCCATACGTAGGGAGCACACTACTGAGCAACAAAGCGTGAAGATTATTGTACCTTTTTGCTTGAGCAACGCGGCCTTGTATGTCGCTGTCATACAATATATTCTCATATATCCCTATGTAAAACTTGCGCATCTTGCAAAGTCCACAATGATTGTGCACATTGACAAATGATCTATGGTCAACATATTGGCATATGTGGCCTTGTAATATATAGCTCACAATAATTGTGAAGATTGCAAACATTGCGCACATTGTAACACCATATATCCCATATAGGAAGTTCCCGGATTTCCTGATGTGAGTCGACTTGAACCCGCCACCATCAGCGGCTGTGCTCTCGGGTGCGATTGGAATCGATCGAATGCGGACTTGAGCGCTTCCTCAGCCTGTTCTCAAATGCACGCAATTCAGGTCTGTGGTCTCGCTATTTTCTTTGGTACATCCCTCACCCTTCTACAGCAACAATTTTGGTCCGTCCGGGAATATCTGAGCCCAGTAGGCAGAACCGCGCCACGCTGCTTCAATCGTACACTAATCGTCTCCAGGTTCTCAAAGAGAGCAAATTTAAAGAACACGGCCGTATCACACCCGGTTTGTACGCATTAGTGGGACGAAATAGGCGTTCTGACGCTCTGCAGAGGAGTTTCTCGCCGCGGGCGACTTTCTGGCGTACAAGTTCCCAGTATGGACTTGGTCAGTGGCACGAGGCAACCCGCAATGAGCATTCACTCATACCAAGTATCTGCGCATCAGGGAAGCGGGTGACCCATCTCGGGCGAAAGACTACCTCCCCGCCGACAAGCAATACCTCGTAACGCGCGGAGTGCCGTGCCTCCGCCGCGCGACGTCTCTCGCGTACACGGACGCCGACGAGGATGCAGAGCGCATGCTGTCGTTTGGGGGCGACTCCACAGGGGCGGACGAGTGGGTCGAGACGCACGCGGGGCGCAAGTCGAATTTGGACGCGGCCAATCCGGGGAACATCGATGACATTCCTGACCTAGATGCTGCGCCGGAGTCGTCCGTTACGCAGGGCATGGGCAGTCTTTCGCTGGGCGGGGGTGATGAGACGCCCGATCTAGACGATATCCCCGATATGGAGGAGGAGGGGCTGGAAGAGGAGGAGGATGAGGCCACTGCTGCGCCCAAGGCGGGCGTTATTGACGCAAGGTTAGTTTCGCGTTGGGGCCGTACCCGCTATACCCGCTTATTCGATGGTTATTTCAGCCAAGTACAAGTCGCGAACGGGAATCTGTTGCAAGTGCGGACGTACGACGTCATGATAACCTACGACAAGTACTACCAGACCCCGCGTATTTGGCTGCTCGGTTACGACGAGGTTAAATTCTGACCCTCTTCGCCTTTGCATTCGGCTAACTTTCGACTTGACCAGAACCGTACGTCCTTGACGCCGCCCCAAATCTTCCAAGACATCTCCGCCGACCACGCCTTCAAGACCGTCACCATCGAGCCATTCCCGCACTCCGCCTCCCTGCAGGCCGCGTCCGTGCACCCCTGCAAGCACGCGAGCGTCATGAAAAAGGTCATCGAGCGCATGAACAGCAGCGTCGTCGCCGAGCAGCTCGCGCAGCGCAAAGGCCCCTCTTCTACATCCAAGGACGGCGGAAAGGACAAGAAGAAGTGGTTCGGGCGCAAGGCGAGCGGGAATGGGAAGGACGACAAGGCGGCGGGAGGGGAAGGCGATGAAGACGTGGAGGGCATGCGGGTCGACTTTTACCTCGTCGTGTTCCTCAAGTTCATCGCATCCATTGTGCCGACCATCGAGGTCGACTCGACGACGGCGTTCTGATTCTGCAGCAATCCGACGCGCGCCGTGGATTATACCCTCACTGAAACGAGAAATACATGTATCTGTACGGAGACGCTGATTTACTTAGAAACCATGCTGTGTACTTTTTTCCTTCATTGCAGGCTTGATTGCAGGACCGAAAAACCGAAAACGATAGCGATAGCGAGGAATCAAATAAGTAAAAAAGCAAGACACACAAAAAAATCAATTTGCCCCCGCCACCGTCTTGGACTTTTTATCTTTCTTGTCTTTCCGCTTCTTCTCTATCGGCGCGTCGTCGGGCGTCTCCACTGGCGCCGCCTTCTTGTCCTTTTTCCGTTTCTTCTCGTCCACAGGTATTGATGGCGGTTCATCGACGTCCATCCCGTTCGCCTCTCCCTCCCCCTCGTCAACGCTCTTCTCCTTTTTCCGCTTCTTCTTCTCCGAGACCTCCTTCTCCACCACCGCAGACTCGGGCTCCTCCACCTCCTGCTTTGCCTTCTTGTCTTTTTTGCGCTTCTTCTCCACAGGTTCGGCGTCCGGTATTAACGGCGCGTCGACAACTACGTCGGTCGCGTCGCGTTTCCGCTTTTTTGTTGGTGTGGTAGACTCTTCCGGCGTCGCGGGCGGCTCCGGGGCAGAGTCGCTGCCACTGGCCGCCTGCGCCTGCTTTTGCGCTTTCTTGAGTTCTTTAGCTTCTTGTCGCAGCTCCTTGCGAGTTTTTTCGGCGGGCTCTGCAGCGACGACAGGCTATAACAAAGCATCTCGTTGAGTACGCGACGGAAATTGCAAAACAATTCGAAGGGGAAACGTTACTGACCGTCGTCTCTGCGGCCGCCACTGCTACTTTTTTCTTCTCGCGTTTCTCCTTCTTCTCCTTCTCCTTCTGCTCCTTGCGCGCCTCCTTCTCCTGCTTCTCCTGTTCCTTCTCCGCTTTTTTCTCCTTCTTGTCCTTCTTAACGGGTACCGGCGTTGCCTCGACAACGACAGTGTCTAGAGGAGCCGCAACAGTCGGAGGAGGAGCAGCCACGGGCATGGCAGGCACCGGGGGCGAGGTCCTTGTCGGAGTCCCTAGGGGTGTATCATTTGCCCCAGTCGCCGACGTCCGCGGTGCACCCCAGCCTCCTGCCCTCCCCCCACCGCGTCCCCCGCGCCCGCCACCGACAGTCCAATTCCGCACCGCGCTCTGCGGCGTTGGTGGTTGTACTGGATAGGTGCTTTTCCCCTGAAATAATCAATCCTACAATCATCAATCCATTCTTTTTTCGCGTTTAGATTTCCGGCGAGCGGACACACAGTTTTGGGCCCTTTATACACGCTCTTCTCGTACTTTTCGGCCTCGCTGATACACTGCGTATGCCCCTTGTATTCCGCAGGGGAGTTGAACGTCTTGGAGCAGTCGATGCAGTCAAAGCCAGAGTAGCAGCGGTTGTAGTGCTGGTCGAGCTTTGGTTTTTTTACAGTGTCCTGGCAAGCGTGGCATCTGCAAATCGATTGTTAATTGGGAACTTGGAGAGCGCAAAAAGGAACGAACTGGAAGGAAACCATAGCGCACGCGAAATTAGGGGAGGAAAAGAAAAAAAGTGCAAGTGATCGTGGATCAGATCACCTTCAGAAAGAAATAGTCGACAGCAAAGACCGATGGCTTTCGTTGAACGTTCGCGCAGCAGTGTCCATTATTGCACAGGTAAAAAAGACAGATACAGATACAGATATCCTCCCGAACACCCCTCACGAAGACCCGAGCTTAACCACCCAAGTCTCAGTGCACGGCTCCGTTCCAGGTAATAGCCGCAGCTCTGCAAAGTCCTCTATCCTGTCTAGACCTTTGAAGATCGTGTTCCCTCCAAGCCAATCGATGCGCTTCAGACCCGGCTCGTTGTCCGAATCAGCCCGCTTCTTGGCCGCCTTCTCAATCGACTCGCGCAGTTTCTTGTCACCAATGATGAACCCCCATTCCGAATCCAAGATGGGCTGCTGGAGCTAAAATCAACCCACAAATTAGACGGCGGACGCATCAGACAGAGCACAAAACACACCCCAATATGGAGCGCATCCCAGACGGCCTCGATCGTCACTGGTGCCTTCGACACAATGTCGATCGTCCACGGGAACGCCTTGGATATGAGGCGTATGTGCGCCGACGAGCTCGCGGTCGCAAACAGGCCCCGAACAGTTGTGTACGTCACCGGCGGGATCTCGTGCTGCGCCTTTCTGCGCACGTCAAACCGCACTTGCGTCGAATCGGACGCGAGGATCGGGTGCAGGTTGGGGTACTTGGCGGAGAAGCCTGATTTGGATAAGCACGGCAGACGAGACAGGACACGTCAGTTTAGTGGGCGTTGCCCGGACGGGGTGTAGCGTACCTGGATTGGGGTTCGGAGGCGCCCAGCCGGGCTGGCCCCAGTACCCAGGGAATCCTTGTTGGGGAGGGGCAGCGAAGCCGGGTTGCTGGTAGAACGCTGGTGGCCCCCACGGATTTGGTCCCCAAGAATTCATGGTGCTGGTCGATGTATGAAGGGTATGGTATGTCGAGGTTAAGCAGGAAAGGCGCCTGATCTGCGGTGTGGGAATGACTCACCCCAAAAGCGAAGTGCGCGCTCGTTCGCAGACTGGGCGCTAAAGCCGGCAGATCTCCCGATATCTGATTGACCGATGTTGCGAGTCTAAGATCGGCTCCGAATGAACCAAAAGTAGCACGAAAAAATCCAGCAGTGTAACGAGACAGCAGAGAAAGAGTTCATTCGGAATCGCGCCCTATTGGGCCAGCGAAAGAAATGATAACGCGTTCAAAACTTGCCCTAGACGAGTACGGGCGTCAAATAAATTTAAGCGTCCACGCGGTGTCCAGTCCATTCTTAGTCCACGACTCCAAGCTGTGTTCTGCCACTCTGTTCACCGATAGGGCACGTTCGAGAGGATGCCTAAAGCTGTAGGCGGACCACGGGGATATCGTTGACTAGAGGTGCGCAGTTCACAGCTCACAGCGTTGGAGAGGAAATGGAAATGTTCTCAAGTAAAGCAGTAGAAGGCAGTGTGGTCTTCGTCCCCAGCCATGCAGACAGATTCCAAAAGAGACTTCATAGCCGGCGGTGTTTTCCATAGAACTTGAAGAGAAGCCAGCAGTTGACTTGGAGGGTGGTCCTCCAAACCCGAATCGGTCCGTGGTGATCTAGTGATTCTCCGAGAACGTTTGAAAGGATAGAATAGTGAGTTCGAGTAAGTTTTGGGACGAAATCTGTCTTCGCAAAGTTGAACACGCTGTGACCAGGTCACGTGGGTTGTGATTCTGTCACGGTACGGTACATGAGGGTACTTACAATGTTACATGCCAGCGCTCGTCAAGCGCACCTGCGAGCAGTCGCGGGCTCGGCTCCAACCTACCGAAAATTGGGCTAGAAATACATGTAACAGCAAGTACAATGACGCAATGTTGGAGCTGATTCATCAGCTGAAGTTTCTAAGGCGTCTACGATGTCCGACTCGGAGTCGGATGAGACGAAAGCAGTGTCTTACATTTGGTTCACACGCCTTAGTTCCTCTTTTCCAGTATGAACGCAGCCACGAGCGGTATGGCTGGAAGGTATATCGCATGTCTTGTGTACTTACCAACCATTCTAACTCTGGGCAAGTTCTAGTACCTTGAAAATATCGGGTACGTTTCGCGAATTTGACAGTGCTGAGCGACAGGTTTACACGTAATGCAAGGAATTCGCGTATCATGCAGTAAACCCAAACAACTGAGGGTCATCGTGTCTGTCAAGTCTGCGTCAATGCAAGAGAGGGTTTTGGAGGCCAAATCGAACGGCAAGGAGGATCAATTATCCATCGCGATGGAGTCGTGCGTATATGACCCAGTTTTGATTCACGCGATGTGACTTTTTCTCTTAGTGTTCTTGGAAGAGGGTGTCGGTTGAGTATTGTGGTCTACGTCAAGCACAGGGTTCTTCCGACCGAGAAAGTGGTGGAGGAAGAATTTTCTTTCAACGCGTTGCGAGAACGCTGTTTGGGGCCAAACGAATCAGGGGGTAGGTGTATCTGTAATTTGCACCATATATCTCATCGTCCTTCTAGTGTATGAGTTATCTCACACGAACGGCATTATTGTCAGTGCCAAAATAGAGGTGAGGTCCGGAAACAATGAAACATCGCCCTTAATTCACGTTGCCCACCACGGACAGCTAGACCAACTTGAACCCGAAGGTGCAGTTAAGAATGTCGGCGCGGAGAACGTCATGGTACCTCAACCTGTTGGTATGTCGTCCGTGAAGCTCCGTGCGGAGGCTGATTCAAAGTAGGATCGAAGAGTGGTGTACAGACAAAAGATTCCGTCGTTTCCAACCTCAAAGCTGGCCTGGAAATCGTGCAGCAGGTCGGTAAAATTGTACAATCCGTGCCGTTCATCGAGCCCATCGGGGCAATTCTTTCAACGCTCGTCGATGTTTACAAGGTGCGCAATTGGTTGTTACAATAAAACCGTTCTTAATATCTTCAAAGGAAGTCGAAGATAACAATGACAAAAGGGACGCACTCGTTGACAAAGCCACTGCTCTTGCCCGCGACGTTTCGCAAGCGATCCTTCGACTGAAAGACCTCAGCCATGAAGATCTAATTAACCGGCTCGACCCGGACTTGAAGGAGTATCAGAGGTAGAAGATTCGCCTCTATCCCTCCATCTGTGTTGAGGACGTAGCAGGCTCCTAACGGAAGTGCAAAACCGAGTCACAGAAACATTCAATGATCGCGGCAAACTGGTTCGCGTCATTAAGCGTGGGGAGCTCGGCGGAGAATTAGACTCTCTCGGCGAGAAACTATCTTTCTGGGGAACTAGGTTTAGAGTAATAGGTTTTATGCCAAATCCATTTCCATATGCTCACAATCCTTCATTCAGAGCAACCGCTTGGTAGATATTCAGATCAAGCAAAACATAATTGCGGAGGACGTCCACGAAACCCATATTGCAATGTACGTCAGTCTTGTCATGCTGCTAGATTAAACAGATTTCGAATGGTGCCAGGCTTGAAGATAGATTGGAGAAGTGGCTCAGAGTGCCTGACCAGAAGGTGAAACAGTCCAGCTCGTCTGGTGTTCGAAACCGGTCTCCCTGCCGCTGGTTCTTCGAAGACGGCAAGCTCATGACTTGGCAAGACAATCCTCGCCAACTCCTGTGGATTGAGGGAGCATGTATGTTCCAATGTTCCAATGGGCTTTCGTGAATCTGGGCTGACCGAAACTATCATAGCTGGGACAGGCAAGACCATTATCAGGTATTTCACGAATATGTGGCTCATATTTATTCATGCTAACGCCCAATCTAGTTCCATGATAATTGAGCAGTTGTTCAAGGATCGGGCGACGCTCAACAGCACCGATTCTACTGCTATTGCATACTTTTATTTCGAGTTGGGACAGCAGTCTGTAGAGAGCGCGCTTCGCCGGCTGATATTGCAGCTGTCGTCTCAAGGCCCATATCAGATATTGAACGAGCAGCACCAGTTGTGCAAAGGCCAGACCGTGCCCAACTATTCAGAGCTTCTCTTGATCCTGGAGAAACTTCTGTTGATGTTTGGTCGGACGTACCTTGTCCTAGATGCTCTCGATGAGTGCAAAACGGAGGATTATGATCGTGTCGCAAAATTTGTTGCGACAATCAGCGCATGGTCACATATTCAGCTGCATGTCCTCATTACTAGTCAATCCCGCGACGTCTTCGAAAATGCCCTGCTGCCCCTCCGAAACCTGTCACGGATTATCCCGCAGAAAGATACGACATCGGATGACATCAGATTGTATGTCTCAAACGAACTTGCCTCGAGGAGTGACCTGCAGCTCTGGAAATCAGAGTCGGGCCGAATCACGAACTATATTGTGGACAAGAGCGCTGGAATGTAAGCTCTCTTTGCCTTCAGATCGCCTCCGTTTAATTTATGTCGGGTCGTAGGTTCCGTCTGGCCTATTGTCTACTCGAACAGCTCAAAGACTGTGCTCGATTGAGCGAGCTTCAAGCGACCCTTGATGCATTACCGGATAATTTGCACGATATATATGCCCGGTCTCTCAAATCTGTCCCCGAGAAATATCTCCCGGACGTACAGAAGCTCCTTCAATGGCTGGTTTTCACTGAACGGCCATTAACCCTTGCTGAATTGGAAGACACCATTGCATTCGACTTTACAAACCCAGAACGCTACACATTCGATCCTGATAGACGCCCGAAACGCGGTGTTTTCATGAAGTGGTTGTCAGGCCTGGTCTCCATCACGAGCTCTTCCCGAGACGCAATCGATGACTCTTCAGAAAAAGAATATGTCTTCGACGCGGACGGAGTCTTCGACAACGATGGCTTTTACCGCAGTGGCAGCGTAGTGAGCTTGGCACATTCATCCGTCCAAGACTATCTGCAACAACGACATCCCAGTTGGTGTAGCTCCTGCCCCATCCATGTCCGCGAAGAAACGGCACATCAGCTCATGGCCCAAAGCTGTATCTGCTATCTACTCCACTTTGATGACCATCCTCTCGATGCAGAGACATTCCCGGACTATCCATTGGCCCTGTATGCTGCCAAGAATTGGCATTACCATCTGCTGCGTTCCTCTGATCAAGTTGCACTATCGACCCTGACAAAAGATCTGCTCCTCCCGGAAAGCAGACCATATACTGCTTTGTACCGCCTCAACAATTCATGGGATTCTCCAAACTGGTCGCCTTGGAGCTCCATAGAACCACCCCTTTCTTTATGTGCCCAAGTTGGATATATGGCGGGAGTGAAATTCCTCTGTGGCATTGGTGCAGATGTCAACGCCATGGGCAATAATGGGTACGCGCTAACAACTGCTTTGGAGTACGCGTCAAAAAATGGTCACGTCGAGATTGCCAAGTTCTTGCTCGAGAACGGGGCCGATGTAAACAGGTCCAGTGATGACGAATTCGATCCAACCTATATTTATGATTACCAACAACCTCCCAATGCTTTGGAGCACGCCTCACGAAATGGCCATCTCGAAATTGTGCGATCCTTGTTGGACAAGGGCGCTGATGTCAATGCAGATGGTCGGGAGCACACCGCGCTTCAGCTCGCGTCAGTGCATGGCTACACCGAAATCGTGCACCTCCTCATTGAGAAGGGTGCCAATGTCCACGCACAAGGAAGTGGTGGTACTGCGTTGCAGCAAGCAGCAGCAATGGGCCACATCGAAATAGTCAAACTTCTGCTCGAGAAGGGTGCCAAAATCAATGCATGGAGCGGCGATTTCAAACTCACGCAGGTTGGTGTTTTCGAAATCAATGGCGGTTTTGGTCAAGGAACTGCATTGGAAGAAGCAGCAGCCCATGGCCACCTCGAAATCGTACAATTCCTGCTGGATCAGGGAGCCGACCTCAACCCACAAAATACTGGATTCCATGGGACTCCATTGCAACGTGCAGCAGAGGCAGGGCACATCGAAATTGTGAAACTCATGCTCAACCACGGTGCCGACGTTGACGCGCATAGTGAAACGAATGGTACTGCGCTGCAGCACGCATCAGGAGCCGGTTGCATGGAAATTGTCAAAGTCCTGCTCGAGGAGGATGCAGATGTGAACGCTCAGGGTGGGTGGCATGGTACAGCGTTGCAGTGCGCATCAGAACACGGCGACATCGAAATCGTGCAATTGCTGCTCGACAAACACGCCAACATTAATGCTCCGAGTATGGGTGGTACAGCGTGGCAACGGGCATCGAGGCAAAGCCATACCGAAATCGTGCACCTCCTCCTTGAAAATGGCGCTGATACCGGTGTCGATGAAATTCAATGGGACATCGGTAGGGTGGACAGCCCTCGGCCTCCCTCCGACGCTACTCCGAATGTCATTGAACTTCAATGGCCCGACAATGATTCGAAGGACCGGTTTCCTTCCTACCTTCGCACTCCCTCCGAGCTGACTCCCTCCGAGAGCGACTCGGGGACTCGGGCGAGTGAAGGGTCGCGGTTTTAAAATCGGAAAGTAGTAATGCGCTAGTTTAATGCACAGAAATTCCATTTACCTACTATTTGAGCATAACCACATGACGAGTCACTCACAAGGGTCGACATCATCGCAGCCACGCCTCGAATCACCGACGTAGGCGTCTTCATCGACTGCCAACCCGCGATCACCGTGCTCTCCGCTCCCAAGCTCCAACCAGGCCAATATCTCCTCGCCGCCTTCCACGCTATCCTTGCCCGCCTCCTCCGCCAGCGCCGCACCCTCAAGATCAGACTCCACTGGGTGCCCGCGCATGTGGGGATTGCCGACAACGAAGCGGTAGACGCCTGCGGCACGTCCTCCCATGTTCCTTCCCATCGCACTGTTCAAGGCACCCTTGCCTGTCAGCAGAGCAGCAACGACTGCGTTCGGGAGCAAGGTGTTCGCCTCGCAATGGCTCACGGAATGGAGAACTTCCACCCGCTACGCTCGCATTTCCAAGTTCGACAGCGCCACTCCCTCGAAGGCCACCCAGAGGATGTACGCGACTAGAGGTGCGCAGTTCACAGCTCACAGCGTTGGAGAGGAAATGGAAATGTTCTCAAGTAAAGCAGTAGAATGCAGTGTCTTCGTCCTCAGCCATGCAGACAGATTCCAGAAGAGATCATGGCCGGCGGTGTTTTCCATAGAACTTGAAGAGACTTGGAAGATGGACCCCAAACCCGAATCGGTCTGTGGTGATCTAGTGATTCTCCGAGAACGTTTGAAGCGATAGAATAGTGGCAGAGTTTGAGTATTTAGCACAAAACCTTCCAGTATGCGCCCTGGGGGACGTACATAGAGAGTTTCGCTCAAAGTCCAACGCGCCGTGACCAACTCACGTGCGATGTGACCCCGTTACTATCAGATTCATCTCTGAACGTAGGTGGGGCTCACCCTTGAAAACGCTCGAGTTATTACACTTATATTTCTTCAAAGACGAGTGTATGTAGGTTGATTCAAAAATATCGCGTCAGATGTGATGCAAAACGGGTTTTTCAAGTCGGAAGATAAACGAGTCGTACATTGGGTTGGGTATTATTAATGTGAGCGTTCAGCACAGGCGGGGGTTCATTCATGTCCCCTCGTTCATCCAAAACTTCAGGCATACAGCTCCGGGTAGTCTGCTTTGATCATGTCCGCAGCCTGTTCATGTTATCAGCATACAATTGAGTTGGGCAGCAACTCGCCGCGCCGGCGAGAGCCTACCTTCTCTGCGATCATGTACACAGAGTTTTGGATGCGGCAGTCGGGAATAACAGGAATGACCGAGGCATCGATGACACGCAAGTTCTGAACGCCGTAAACGCGCAGCTTGCCATCGACGACACCGTGCTTGATGTCCTTGCCCATGCGCGCTGTGCCACAGGGATCTAGAAGGAAGGGATATTTCGTCAACGCAGCTTGAACACCGAAATGCCGGTCCACGCACGGAACCCGGTTTGCGAGCGTTCCAGAATCATCTTGTTCATCGCCTCGTCCGACGACCTGGGCTACAACGATTCGGTTCCAATTAGTCTGCTGAACGAGCGTTCATGGACAGGTTATATACCATGGGCCACGGGTAGTCCTCTCCGATGATATCCTTCATGCCATCACCAGTCATAAGGATATCGTCGACCCAGCGGATGCCTTCACGCATTGCAACTATGTCCAACTCGTCTGCGAAGAAACTTGGAACGTGTCAGAGACAAGGTAGAAGAATAAATGAAGGAGGAAAACATACTTGATGTTGACCTTCGGCTGCTGGAGCGGGTTCGTCGAGTTGAGCGTCACGGTGCCCGTCTTGGACAGCGGGCGGAGGAGGTCCACGATGACCGTGAAGTAGTCCCCTGCGGACTTGACATCAGAACGGGATACGTACGAGTTGAACAAGAGCTCACCCTTGGGCGGAGTCGGGATGTGCCATTGGAACGCGTCGCTGAACATGGGTACAAAGTCGATCTCGAAGTGTGGCTGGCCCGCAGGGCCAAACGGATCTTTCCCACCATTCGCCGCCTTTGCCGCTTCGTATTCAGGAATACCGCGCAGGCGGTCGTCGATGCGCGGCAGTCCGACCAACTCAAGCAGCCCGCTCGTGTAGGGACCGGCGTTCTTCCAGCGGTACGCCGACACAGCGGCGTCTTTCTCTAGGCCGGCGCGCAGCAGGTGGTGGTCAAGGCCGTAACCATCCTTGAGACGGAACACATGGGGGAGAATGGGGTGGTCGAGAAGGTTCTGCCCGAGGTTCGGAGAGTCGACGATCTGCTGGATTCCAAACGCCTTGAGCGTCTCTGCGGGTCCAATACCGGACAACATCAGAAGCTTGGGCGACTCGAACACGCCACTCGAGACGATGACCTCGTGCTTTGCCTTGTAGCACTCCTCGGTCCCGTCCTCGCGGATGACCTCCACGCCGACGGCATGGCCGTTTTCGATGATCAGCTTCTTGGAGTTGGTCTTGCCCAAGACCGTGACGTTCGTTTTACCGACGAGATAGAGCCAGGACGAAGATCGTTTACCGTCGAAGATACTGTTCATCGACTTCCACAAGCCGCTCATGGTGCCGTTGTGCACGTCCTCGGTCAAAGCATGACCCTTGCTCACCCACGCTTCCTGTAGAGCTTTGCGGAACGGGCGGATTTCAGGAATGAGGTCCGAGTGCGAGACGGGGATGGGCCCGCCCTGTCCGATGTACGAGAGCGAAGAAGAGAAGAGCTTCTGGTCGTCGTGGTAGGTCGCTGGCTGGTGGGAGGGTGCGCATCAGACAAATATAGCATTTCCATATCAGGCAACTTACTTTGTACAAGTACGACTTGCACTTTTCCCAAGTCCACTCATCGCCGCCATACGCAGCCCACTCGTCGAATGTGGCAGCGCTCCCGGGGATCCAGGTGTAGTAGTTGAGGCAGCTGCTCCCCCCGAGCGTCTTGCCGCGCGTGTTGGGCTTCTCCACGCGCGTATACTCGGGGCGGTCGATCATGGTGGTCTTGTACGCCCAATCATACTTGCTGTCGCGCAGCTCGAAGGCGCGGGCTGGAGTCGTGATCGCGTCGATGTCGCCTGGGTTGGTGATACCTGCTTCGATGACGAGGACTTTGACCTTGGGATTCTCTGCCAGACGCCCCGCGACGGCGCAACCAGCAGTACCACCTGGGATTTGTGAGACGGGGTCGAGGAGAGGGATGTAGTCTCACCTCCCACTACGATGAAGTCGAATTCAGTGCTCATTTCGGGATTTGGGTGCTTGGTGGATTTGGTGAGACTGAAGGTGGCCCTTTATATACGCGCGCAAGGCTTTCTGGAATTTCCTGTGGACGTCCGAGCTTCGCCGTGCTAGAAGCAGCACATGGGACCATTGTGTTCGCAATCGAGCAATGCTGGGAAGCGACTAAAAATAAAGCCAGTGGGGAACACTCATGAGCATGAGCAGATAAATTAAAACGACACATACGCACCGAATATGCAGAAACTTTCGGAAAGAGCGCACAGAATGCAAACACATAGTCGTGCCCTTCTGCGATTTGGTCAAACACTGCAGTATTTCCTGCCCCGCATAAAATAAAGCCGCCACTGAGTGATGACGTCGTCTCATACGGTTGCAAGAGAATAAGCCACCAGTGGACAAGGACTCCGCGGAACCAGATAGGTTGTCCGATGGTTTGATCATATAGAGCCGTCTGGTTGGTCAACGCGCTTTTTGGCACGTTGATGGCGGTACCCTGTAACCCGCGTCTACGGCCTTCGCACCACGATAAGACCACGATAAGATTGCGGAGGGCGCTGGAAGTCACTCCATCTGATTGCGTCACTGGAAGTTCAAGAGACCGACTGGTTGGCGCGGAAGGGTAGCCTTATTTCAGCCGAGATAGCAGGTAGTCGCATTTTGTTGCCCTGCGCAATGCAAGTAAGATACTGGAGTGCCGTCAGACTATCGTATCGCGGCGAATCGTTTCAAGTGTGGATATGGTTCCATGGTTTGCCGCCGTGCAGAAAGCCAGCAAAATACCAAAGTACGGACACGGTTTCGCTTAATCGCACATAAAGCGTAGGTTTGAGATTACTACCCAATAGATGTGAATCCTGAGTGACAAAGAAGAGGTGTTGAACAGCACGTGCCAGTGGGACGTGTGAAGATGAACTCGGGTAGTGGAGCAGCGGACACTTTGTCCCTTCCATTCGAGTCGTCCTACCAAGCTATGGATGAAGAAATTCGCCTTCCGAGCCCTGCCTACGACACATACGGCTTGATTTCCGGTGTCATGCCCAGAAAATGGAGGTCTTCCTATGGGTCTGCCAGTGGTGTTTCGTTTTGGATGCTTCAAGTTTGCCGGAACTTGGTGATGAACCTAGTTTGCGTCTGCGAGAGATATCTCTATCTTCAGATTCCGACGAAATTCCAGGGCGCAGTAGCGGTCCCGTCCGCGTTAATGCTCAATGTCTCTTGCTCTCACAACTGCCACGCATTGGGGCATCGCGAAACAGGTACCCACTGATACGGCATCTGACAACGAGAACTGAATTGAAAGCCCAAAACAGAAAAGAAGTTCCCTCTTCGATCGACGCGTCGCGTCGCGTCCTGCTTGAAGCGCAAAAGAAAAGCGACTGACGACGAGTGGTCTCGAAATGCGAATGCGGGGTACATGGAGGTGAAAGACGAGATGTGATTGGGTCCCGATTAGACCCGGCTTATAAATCCATGGTCCTGACTCGGATTTCTCGGTAATTTTCGGACAAGTTCTTTTCCTTTCTCTCTCATGTCTTTCTCTCTTCTCCGGGCGTCTGTCCGTAGGACTGCTTTGAGGGCTGCTGCTGCGCCCAGGACTGCGGCAAAACCCTCGGTTCGGACTGCTTTCCGCAAGTATTCTACGCCCCCGCCGACCCCAGAGGCAAAATCTAACAATGGTCTTATCGTTGGTGTTTTGGCGGCCATTGTCGTCGGTGGTGGAGGTTACTACTACTTCAGCTCGTCCGGGGATGCAGAGACCGCTCTCAAGAGTGGTGTTCAGGCCGTCAAGGCTTCTGCCAAGTTCACTCCTTCCCAGGAAGACTATCAGAAAGTAAATGGCGTGATTCAATTCCCCTTCGTATATCTGACTCGTTGCAGGTCTACAACAAAATTGCCGAGGTCCTCGATGAGGCCGACGACTATGACGGTAATCACGCACGTTTGTAATGAAAGTCAATGTGCTGATAAGAGCCTAGACGGTTCGTACGGTCCCGTACTTCTGCGTCTTGCATGGCACTCGTCTGGAACGTACGATGTCGCGACCAACACTGGCGGAAGGTGGGCCTCATCGTGTTCACAACCCACAACCCGATGCAATTTTTTGACGCGGTAATTAAGCAACTATGCTACCATGCGCTTCCAGCCCGAGTCCCTCCACGGTGCCAATGCTGGCCTTAATGTCGCTCGCGATATCATGGAAAAAATTAAAGCGCAGTTCCCGTGGATCTCGTACGGTGACCTCTGGACGCTCGGTGGCGTTGCCGCCGTGCAGGTACGCCAGGGCAAATGCGATTGCCTGCCGCTTCTCACCCTGACCTAGGAAATGGCTGGCCCTAAGATTCCCTGGAGACCCGGACGCATTGACGGCTTTGTAGAGCAGGCTACTCCTGACGGGCGTCTTCCTGACGCGTCGCAGGGTGCGGCTCACCTGCGAGCCGTGAGTCCTAAATCTTTCCTTATCTTCGGCGGCTGACTCGGGTCCTATTCAGATTTTCGGACGCATGGGGTACGAAAATCTTTCCATCTACAGCAACTATCAGTTGATCGTCGCGTCGCCAGCTTCAACGACCAGGAAATCGTTGCTCTCTCTGGTGCCCACGCTCTCGGCCGCTGTCACGCAGACAGGTAATAACACATTTTACTTAGCGCTTTCTTTTTGACAACAAATCTCACTTGCGCGCAGGTCTGGATTCGTTGGCCCGTGGACGTTCTCCCCGACTACCCTCACAAACGACTACTTCAAGCTCCTCTTCTCCGAGAGGTGAGCCTTCAACTCGTCCTACCGTCGCCACTAACGCCCCCGCAAAGCTGGGTCTGGAAGAAATGGAACGGCCCGAAGCAGCTCGAGGATAAGAAGACCAAGAGCCTCATGATGCTCCCGTGCGTCTGCTCCCCTTTGCGTGTACGCGACTGACGCCGCCGACCCACAGCACCGACTACGTTGTGATCTCGGACAAGAGCTTCAAGAAGTTCGCCAAGGCCTACGCGGACGACAACGACTTGTTCTTCAGAGAGTGAGTGCACGACCTCTCCCCGCTCCTCTTTTTATTCTGAGCCATCTAGCTTCTCCGCCGTCGTCGCCAAGCTGTTCGAGCTCGGCGTACCCACGCAGCAGTTCGTCACAGCGGAGCCGTGGCATATGAAGACGCTCGACGAGCAGAAGAAATAGAATTCTTGACCCTGGCCAAAATTGAATGTAGAGTTTGTAGAATGGGCAGCAGAACGCCGCTAGAATTAGACGTAGAAGACGTGTCTGCGTAGATTGTTAGATGGTAGTCTACTGATACATACTTATAATTACATCTGTCCCCGCTCTTTTGCTTTTCTACTAGACACTTTGAAAAGTTTGATGATGCCGAGTCCAATGCAATATTCTCTAAACAAATCACTGTATTCAGGCTACCTCAGGCCTCAGCCTCGCCGTATTAAATCGCCATGGTCCAGGTGGCCTCCCTCAATACGTCCGAGTAGCAGTACTGATGGCGGATGATGCAGTGATGGCGGATGATGGCGGATGTGATACTATCAATGAACTGCACGAAATCCCCTTCACAATATTTTATTTTTGTTTTCTGGTGCAGTGGTTCTCCTTCAGCAAAACACTCCAGCAGATTCCCTGGAGTAAATTATCTCCACGTAATTGACAGTAATACTGGAGGTAATTCTCTGAAGGGCATTTCCATCGCAACTTCTTGTTCACGAGTTTTCTTTCATCAAATCCCCTGAATTGGAAGTCCTTCATGTAGATGCCTGAATGAGATTGCGTCCAGGGGAAACCTCAATTTCTCTGGAGGTAATGTCCTGCAGCCATTCCCTGGATTTCCCTCCAGCAGATTCGGACCACGGATTGTTAGACTTTCCCTTCAGTAAATTCCCTCCACTAATGGCAATATTTTACTCCAGGCAAAGTTTAATTGCCTTGGACATCTTGATCTTTAAAACCATGTCTCTTGAAGAAGTTTTGCCCTGATTATATGCGCACCCATCTCTGATCAAGAACCTCGACCTTGCCCATGTCCACCATTTCCTCAGGCTTGCCCAAAAGGTTTGGCCAGAGATTATCCTCAAGGGCGGTGTGGCTCCTATTATTCTTCCGCCCCACATCTCTGCCTTTTTAGCTGCTGTCCTGGACTGTCCCACCAAAATTATCACTCTCTTATAGATAGCCTTCAGCGACATTGTGGCAAAATTAGTCCTCGAACCTCCTGAAATGTTGGACGACAATATGTTCCTGCAGGCGTTCCCGGGATTTCCCTCCAGCAGATTCTGGGCACACATTTTCTGATTTTGCCTCCACAAAACTAATGCTGATTCGAAGTGATCCGATATTATATTCCAGGCAAGGTTTTGTTGTCGTCAATGCCTTGATCTCAACTACCATGTCTCAAATGATCACAAATCTGAAAACCATATGCATTAAATGCACGTGTTCTGCAGGTAAAACTACTATACCCATGTAACTAATTTCTCTCTCCATTCCTCTCTCTCTCTCTACCTACACAAACCCTCTGCAATCTCATCACTCCCCACTTGCAAGCTTACACCCACTTAAACCGATTGCATACATCTCCCAAGTTTCCCGCTGATTGTCTCACCTTTTCAAGAATCTCTGTAGATAAAATGACCCCTTACATTTACCAACCCTGTAGCTATTCTAGTTTCAATCTACTTACAGTAGAGTGCAGTTGCATAGCCAAATAGGCCAGATACAACTATCATAGAAAATCAAATCAAATACCACAAAGCTGCCTTTGACTTTCAGCTCACCTTGTGTATTCATTCATTAATCCATTAGAATGCTGTGGGCCCCTTGTGTGCTCATATGATAATAAAAGTTTATGGAGTCATATATGCTATCTAAAGAGAAAAAGAGAAGTAAGTAAAATAAAGGAAAATAAAAGACAGTTACAAGTCGTAGTTCGGGAAATGACCCAAGTTGCCCACAAATGGCGAGGACTGGGGTGGCCTGGGCCTTGGAGGAAATGGAGGAGTGGAGGGATAGACGGGATGTCTTGAGACACAGCATGAGGCTGAGTCAAGCAGTGTGGTACTCAGGACAGATGAGGAGGAAATGAGGGAAGGATTTAGTGTTGAAGCATGACTGCCTATTTGGGTTTTTGGCATCTCATGCTAGGTTGGGATGTTTCTATTTCATCTTATTTATTTACTTACTTGTCACCTGATCGTATCCGCACCATTTAAATGGTGCAGAATCACTTCCATGCCCCTCAGTCTCTTACCAGTATCTGGTGTGACTGAGGATGAATTACTCATTTATAAACTCTACATTCTGGGTCAGCACAGCAGCGGCAGAGCAGGAAGGGGGCAAGCTTGAAGCAGTACCTTGTGTATTGTGTGCAAGCCACATGTGTTTGACACATATGAAGGTCATGTGCCTCAGTTATTGCCCCCAGTGTCTCTTGAAGAGGTCTTGCCCAGATTGCATGCACACCGGCTTGGATCAAGAACCTGGACCGTGACCATGTCCACCATTTCCTCAGGCTTACCAAAGGTTATGACCAGAGATTGTCCCAAGGGCAGTGTGGCTACTACAATTTTCCTGTCCATATCTCTGACCAAATATGTGACTGCACCAGGGGGTATAAGGCACTTACACTGAATGCTATCTTAAGATAATAGAGACCTTGCACCACCAGATCAACTGGTGGCTAATTTTTCTCGGTAACATGCTATCCTCCAGGACTAGTTCAACCACTATTTATAGCCCCTACTGAGAGGATGAAATAGTGGCTAGCACAAGCTTCAACAATGTCATGCCAACCCATGTGAGGAGCCACCAGTTGTAAACTGGTGGCTCACCGCAAAGTCTCTAATTTGGGCAGGACAGTCCAGGACTGATCATGAGGCTAAAAAGACAGAATGCCGCATTCAACTCACCCAAGTGCAGACAAAGGTTGACTGTACACTCTTCCTCTCCATCAGGGAATGCTGCCTTGAGTGTTGGTGTAAGACTTGTTTTTTTAAGTGGGTCTTAATTTCCAATCCCAGTCTTTTGCACAGTCTGCAAGAGACATTACCATCCCATTTATTTTGTCAAAGATGCAGATTCACCAGATGTGTACCAAGAGTATTATAGCATGGTCATTCCAACATCATATTCCCCGATCTCACAAATTTCGAACGCACTTCCTCCAGTCACAACTAAGCAACCAAGATGGCGGTCCTTGAAGAGAACTACCAACCACTGGCCAAAGTCCAAAGATGATAGCACAATCACGGTGAATTCCCAAGTGGTTAATTGCAACAGGTTTAGCCATTGTGTTATGCCCATGCACTTCTGACCTTCTCTGGCTCTGTCCAAATCCTTGGATCCAACTCTCCTTCCGTCCGGTGTCATCCTCCAAAAGTGTTTGGAGAAATATAAGGAAGGGAGTCGAATTTAGAAACATGAAGGAATGATGGGAAAACAGGCAAGCCCAGACTCGGTCTAGACCATGGCCCGGCACAGCAGTCGAATGAGTCATACTAATCATCTGAGTCACCCTGACTCACTCGGGGCGACTCACTTAGAAACATGACTCACCCGAGATTCCTACCAGTTAGAATATGACTCAAACAAGATACTTACCACTGTGTATAAAAGCCCTCCTGTAGTAGCTAGAATAATAACGAAAAAGCACCCATCACAAAGACACGCCCCCAACGAACGAACGCACGCCCCGCACAAGTAACAGAGAGTTGTTATTAGTGCGCCCCTACGAACGAAATGAACACCACATACTTTTAACAGAGAGTTGTTATTAGTGCACCCCTACGAACGAAACGAATGCCGCGTACTTATAACAGAGAGTTGTTATTAAGTACACCCCTACGAACAACAACGAACGCCACGCCCTTATAACAGAGAGTTGTTATTAAGTGCACCCTTACGAACGACACGAACGCCACACCCTTATAACAGAGAGTTGTTATTAAGTGCACCCCCTACGAACGAAACGAACACCTACGAATGAACACCACGCCTACGAAACGAACGCACTACAACATTCGCAACAAACGACTTACACCTTGCTATTAAAAACACAACTTTCGCCGATCTCATCAGATCTCCACCAACCACAACCTTCCACCATCGTACTTTTTATGTACACTACTTCTTCATATTCTAAGAAGAAACTCTTCCTTTTCAACTTCACACCAATTTCCCGAACTATCGAGAATCTCCCGATTAAAGTCATTTCCGGAGCACCTCGAGTATAACAAATTATACACCTGACACCGGTCATGTCATCTGTACTCCGGCTTGCATCTATCGCTCTTGCTGTTGTGTTTGGGTTTAGCCATTGACACACGCCCTTGAGGCTTTCACACAATGATGATTTACTGAGTGTTTCCCCTTTATCAATCTTATGACCTATGCCCACACATATTCATTGTCTTTATTGTCTTCACTTTCCTTTTGTCTTTAATTACTTCTCTGACCACATCTGGACTCTCTGCCTTTACTATAAATACATAACTTTGGATGTATCTTTAGTCAATAATTAACGTGCTTTGCCTCTGCATTGCTCCATCGTCCAATCTCTGCCTTATCCTTCTCTCTTACCCTGAGGCCAAGTTAATTGGTGTGCCCGCTTACCTTCATGGTATCACTTTCCATCCCGACTTCTGTCCGGCTGTTCCTTTTCATATCTGACACGGATATAACACATCAACTTCAACAGTGCAGGCAATAGTTACAGCTAATTGCAGTACCGAAGGCGCGAACGGAAAATTACCGTTTTAGGTAGATTTCAATCCTCGCGACCAATTTCCTCATAACTCTCTGAGTTTTGCACGGATTGAGCTGAACCATAGCTTGATAATTCGGGCTAATTCATACGCAATTAGTGATAGAGAGGGATTTTCGAAAATATCATATTTTATATCTCCTGGCATTTGAGGCTCGCATCAGCGTAAATCGGTGCTAGTTCGTTCAGTCCTTGTCGGAATGAGCTGATTTTTTGGTACCATGTATTTGGACATATAATAAGCAATTTGATAGAGCTAAAATTCCCGATATTCTGCACCTGCCTTGTCCCTACCCCGTTCAACCGTGTTCTGTACTTCTGAAACAGAATTCAGTGAAATTATCTGATTTCTTAGGCAGACAAAGTGATTCAGGGTGTCATATGACACCCTTCAATACTTAACCTTTGTTCAATCCCAAAAAACGCGTGGTATACAAGGATAATTGTGTTGTGTTGTGTCAATTTATAGTCTCCGTCATTTCATGACTTCTCATGATTCCATCAATCCTGACTTGTCACTCAATGCGCATCGTCAGCGCCATTCAGCCCGGTGGATGCCCACCCAGAGATCTCTGGAGGCAGCTCGTCAGCGCAAGAAGGCACTACATACCCGCGGTACTCAGCCTCAAACTCCTTCAGCGTCCACTTCACTTTGCTCTCCTACCTCTGACGCGCCTGCACTTGAATTCCCTGCCTCTCCGACACCTATGGAGCCTGCTTTGGACGATGAGGAATTCCCCAACTCTATCGCTGTCCCTGTCCGGAGCATGCGGTCGACCAAGCGGAAATCGGAGGTGACTTCAGATATGTGTCTCTGTCTCCATCACTACGGGGTCTGAGAGCAGGGAGAAACTGAATTGCCGCATCAGAATATTCAAAGGACAAGCAACGGATTTACATACCAGGAACCATGTACAAAAACGGACAGAACAACCCTGAGTTTAGGAGCTTTTGGAGGCTTGGATACGGTAGGGGATTCGTCGTGCCAAATGATGTTTATCTGGGGTCACCAAGCTCTGTAATGCCGCTGCGAATCCCAGCCTATAGAATCAGACTTTGAATCAGCCACAAAGAGAGGAGTTCAAGGGACTAGATTCACGTCTTGAAGTGAATCTGGGGCAGTTTGAGACATTTTTGAGTCGCTGTGGTGCTGTTGTCGTGGTAGAGAAGAAAGATGCGCGTTGAGTGACAAGTCAGGATTGATTGACTCACAGGAAGTCATGAAATGATGGAGACTGTAAATTGACGCGACACAACACAATTATCCTTGTATACCACGCGTTTTTTGGGATTGAACAAAGGTTAAGTATTGAAGGGTGTCATATGACACCCTGAATCACTTTGTCTGCCTAAGAAATCAGATAATTTCACTGAATTCTGTCTCGGAAGTACAGAACACGGTTGAACGGGGTAGGGACAAGGCAGGTGCAGAATATCGGGAATTTTAGCTCTATCACATTGCTTATTATATGTCCAAATACACGGTACCAAAAAATCAGCTCGTTCCGACAAGAACTGAACCAACTAGCACTGATTTACGCTGATGCGAGCCTCAAATGCCAGGAGATATAAAATATGATATTTTCGAAAATCCCTTTCTATCACTAATTGTGTATGAATTAGCCCGAATTATCGAGCTATGGTTCAGCTCAATCCGTGCAAAACTCAGAGAGTTATGAGGAAATTGGTCGTGAGGATTGAAATCTATCCAAAACGGTAATTTTTCGTTCGCGCCTTCGGTACTGCAATTAGCTGTAAGCTACCTGACTAGTTGGTATTCATCCACATAACCACATTGAACTTCTTAAGCAGATGTGCATGGTTCAGTGAGTTTAGTTCAATTCCCAATTGACATTTAGTACATTATTGGAGATGCTCGCCAGAATATATAATGTGGCTCTCAGTCAATCCAAAATTTTAACAAGGTTTCAATACCTGCTCAGAATTGTTCCATGGCGAGCAATGGCATGAGATGTCTTCTGAAGCTCAGAGGAGTGAGCATAGTTTGACAGTTGGGACATATGCAGTCTTCTGCCATGTGGAGGGAAAGGGAACTGAGCTGAACTGCTGGTAGACAAGCAGAAGCAAAGTGAACTCTTGCTGAAGGCAACTGGACAGTGGAATGAGAGTTCTGTCCATGTTAGAGCTAGTAGAGAAAAAAGGGTGAAGTAAAATCATTGCAACAAATGTCTTGGAGTAATGTGTCTGAACGAAAACCCGTGAAAGGAAAATACTGAATGAAAAGACGTGGAAGAAAAGAGTTGAACGTAAAGTTATGCGAAACTGTACGCCGCAAAAAGAGAATGTCGTCCGGGTTCGAACTCGGAGTCTTCTACCAAATTGAAGCAGAACAGCCGGAAGCACTAGAAACCATTAGACTAGGCAAGCTTGAAATGAGGTTCATATTACCAGTACAGGATGTTGAATCCTTCATCCCACCAGGTGAATAGAAATTTGATTCTGAGGGAATTCATCACTGGGAAGTGAATGTCATTCAAGGTAATTGAGTCTGTACTAATCTTGCTCAAGAGGGATCGCTCCGAGGAACACAAACAATAATATTCAGTTCTTTCCGTGGAGGAGAGTTGATGCAGTGCATTTCTTGAAGTGAATTTCGAAAAGATTCCCTGCAGGAAAATGCTTGGAGAGGTTTACCTGAAGGAAACCTGGTGCACGAAAAAGGCTGAATGAAATCTAGTGCAGGAAGTCCCCTGGAGTGATTTGCCTGAAGGGAAATCAGAACTTATTTGGCTGAAGGAAACATTGTCCAGGAAATCCCCTGTAGCAAAACTGCTGAAGTGGATTTAGTTCAGTACTTTTGATAATGGGAAATTCCATCCAGGAAATCCCATTCAGGAAATCCCATGCAGAAAAACCACTGAACCGGATCTTGTTCAGTAAATTTAATCATAGGAATTTCTGTCCAAGAAATCCCGTGTATGAAATCCCATGCAGTAAAACCACTGAAGCAGATCTTGTTCAGTAAATTTGATCAGAGTAAATGTCGTCCAGGAAATCCTGTGCAGGGAATCTGACCTGTTTTCCTGCAGTAAAACCGAAGAACGACATCTCGTTCAGTGGATTTGACCGTGGGAATCCGCCATCATCCGCCATCAGATCATCATCCGCCATCAGTACAGCTACTCGGATGCTCTCGCCTCCCTGGTTACCCTGAGTTTGCGATGGGATCAAAGTTCTACGATGCCATCACTTACCACTGGACCGGCAAGCCTAATCTGCAAGTAGCGAACAAAATGTCGGCTGGCTTATCTATTGGTCGCTTAGTTCCTGAAAGTATACAGTCACCTGGTGAGAGGACGTGGCTTGCAGGTTTTTATCCCTGCAGCTTCAAGTTCTTGGAACCATGGCCAGGCGAGTTGCACATTCGGTGTTTGGCAAAGCGTGCTCATCAATGCATACGATACAGTTTCTGGCCAGATTCCCTCACCCTCCCGCTGTACGTCGCCGTCGCATCGGTGGTGGTATTATTGTCACATCTTCTATGGGAGTCAGAACGTGGCCTCAAATTACGTGCTCAATATTTCAAGAGTCTGGCAACACAGTCTGAGTATGCACCGGAAACGTCTTCGATTGCTGGACACATCGAGAAACATGGGGGGACGACCATATTCGCGTACAAAGTGGCAAGATTAGTAGGGTGCCTCGTATTGCTGAGCTTGTCTCTCGTCTCATTCGCATTGGAAGAAGACGAAGACCAGAAGACTGGGACATTCACGCGATGGATCACGAAATCTCAGGCGTCCGCGCAGATTTCGATGTGCATAACTTACGTGCGGATTCCTTCATATCATAACTGTAACCATTGATTTTATCCGCCTGTAGTTTTATGCCTCTGTCCTTGCTATTGTTTCCATAGGCAACGTCCAGTGGCGAAACGTCGCGGTCAAGCACCTCAACACCTTGCTGCTGTGCACTTTTGGCGTTTATTTTTACCGGGATGTCTACCCGCTGGCCACATTTACCCTCGTTCCTCGGGACATCGGGGAGGGATCGCTCCTCTGGGCAAAGGTCGTTGTTCTGTTTGTAGTATCCAACATTATTCCTCTCGTTATTCCTCGGCAGTACACACCTGTTGATCCCAAGGTACGAACGTCGACTCTGCAGAAAATGTCGCTGACGCGTGTCCAGAACCCCATGCCCGAGCCCAATGCTGAACAAACCGCTTCCCTTTTGTCGCTTGTGCTCTACTTCTTTCTGGATCCCATCATCTTTCTCGGGTACAGGGTCCCCCACCTCAAATTCGACCAGCTTCCTCCACTGTCCGATTACGACTACATGGAGAATCTCAAGATAAGGGCGTGGCCAGTAAGTTTCGCAACGTCTGTTGTTACCAGTCATTAACCAGGTCCAGCACCTGGATGTTTTTTCCGGGAAACGGAGACACGTTGTCTTTGGTCTGCTCTGGACATACCGTTGGACTTTTGCCTCCATGGCTGTGATGATTTTGATTCTGTCCCTCTCCAATTTCATCTCACCTATTGGCATTAACCGACTCCTAACGTGAGCCATTCCTCGCCTTATTCTCAAGTCTTCGGCGATATTGATTGTTTTCAGCTACCTGGAGAATCCGAACGAAGAATCTCTTGTGAAACCATGGGTCTGGGTTCTTTTCCTGTTCCTAGGACCCATGATTGCCTCCCTTTCGTTCCAATGGTACATTTTTATATCGGTGAGTACAAAAATGCAAACCAAGCCCGTTATGAAAAGGTGTTTCATCAGTTCACTGACACGAAATACTAAGGTACACATCATGACCCAGACAACAGCAATAATTACTCAGCTGGTTTTCGAACATGCGCTGCGTATTCGCGTCAAGTCCGAGACCGGGAACAAAGATAAGGCTGCGGGTACGAAAGCAAGTGCTAACTTGCTCGGGAAAATGACAAACTTGGTTACTACCGACCTTGGCCACATCAACGAGGCACGAAATATTTTGCTCCTTGTCATCCTCGTCCCAGTTCAAATCATCGGATCCATCATCTTTTTGTACCAAGTGCTTGGTTGGAGGTGAGTATAGGAAGTCTCTTCCCAGCTTTATATTCATCTATACAAATTAGCGCTTTCGTGGGCATGGGGTACGTGTTTCTCGTATTTCTCCGGGCGGCGATCTGAACTGGTTGGAAGGGTGATGGTAGTCTTATTCCCATTGCCAGGTCAAGTGGCAAAATGGCAACAGGGTGGGCCTTCGTTTCGTTTCTTTTCTTTTCCTTTTTGAGAAGTTGAAACCACATCAGCTGCTCAGAAGGCGACACTCAAAAAGACCGATGCTCGAGTTCAGACAGTCTCCGAAAGTGAGTTTCATGTTCATTCTGGGGATATCCTTCGATGGCCTCCTTAGCGATGAACGTTTTGCGAATGGTCAAGTGGGTGTTGATTCATGCCATGACGGCTCTGCTGATCTGTAGGGTAGGATGTTCGGGTGGGAAAAACAGATGAATGAGAAAATTGCTGATAAGCGGGAGGACGAGCTGAAGAAATTGTGGATACGGAGATTACTCAACATGGCCAGTGGCATGCTGAAGTGAGTTGCTTTTGGCGACTGCAGTGCGATTGAGGCTCACTTTCCGCCTTCAAAGCTATTTGATGCCTCTTCTAACCATGCTCACGACCTTCGGTTTGTCCTCTACCGTTTAGATGCATGGTTATATTTGACACTTTTTCGGTTCACAGCCACCTAGTAAGTTTCCCGCCGTAATCGCGAAGCCGTTCAGCGCTTATGGTAGGATTTTCCCGCTGACCGCTTAGCGTCAGTAAAAATAATCATCTACATGCTATTTCACGCTAACCGTTCCGAAAGACCGTCATTGCGCACCAAGATCTCAGCGCGTCCAAGGTCTTCTCTTCAATGGCCGTCTTCGACATGCTTCGCCATCAACTGTGGTTTACATTTCACTGCATCTCGACAACAGTGAATGGCAAGGTCTCTTTGGATCGTCTCGAAGACTTTCTGAACAACACCGAACTTTTGGACTCCTTCGCGTCGAAGGAAACTCTGGACATCATCGCCCCCAATGAGCCCGCCTCTGACCTCATTGGGTTCCGGGACGCGACGTTCGCGTGGTCAAACGAAGAGGTTAACGGCACTATCACTCCGTCGAGCCGCAGATTCCTCCTCAACGTTCAGGGCGAGGTCCTCTTCAAGCGCGGATGTGTCAACTTGGTTCTGGGCCCCACAGGATCGGTGAGATGGCTGGCCTATTGGTTTCTTTATCTCAATTCTCTGTAGGGTAAAACTTCCCTTCTCATGGCGCTTCTTGGTTCGTACTTACGGTCCTCCGACGTGAGATATTCACTAATTGTCATAGGGGAGATGCACCTCGTGCCATCCTCTCTTTCGTCGTGGTACAACCTTCCTCGAGGTAAAGGTATCTCCTACGCTGCTCAGGAGAGTTGGGTCATGAACGACACCATAAAGGTCGGTGACATGTGCACACGAAAGAATTTGGCTTACGCTTCTGTCCAGAATAACATCCTATTCAATACCCCTTTGGATCATGCGCGTTATGAAAAGGTCTTGTATCAGTGCTGTTTAGAACGAGATCTGGAGCTTTTTGACGCTGGAGACGAGACGGAAGTAGGAGAGAAGGTAGGATCTGCCGAATTTGTTCAACAGTAACTCACACAGTCATAGGGACTAACTCTTAGCGGAGGTCAAAAAGCCCGCGTTACGCTTGCCCGAGCGATTTATGCGGAAACCGACATTATTCTTCTGGACGACGTGCTTGCCGCGCTTGATGTCCACACTGCGAAATGGATCGTGGAGTGCGTAAAATCCTTCTGTGGTCAACTCTAGAGAATGATATCGCCCATTACAGTAAATGCCTGAACGGTGATCTGATTAAAAACCGCACGGTCATTCTCTCACTCACGCTTCATTTTGGGATATTTACCACACCGTGTAGGTCATTCTCGTAACACATAATGTGGTGATGACAAGCAAAATTGCCGGATTTGTCGTATCGTTGAGTCTGGATGGTCGTGTAGTCAGTCAAGGCTCCATTTCGGACGCCCTGGAGCAAGACGAACAACTGGCCAAGGAAGTCAGCAAAGAGCAGGAGATACTTGAAGCGGCCGAAAAAGAAATCGACCCGACCCCTGCCGAGAAACCTGCAAAGAAAGACGGAAAACTGATAGTCGCAGAAGAGATAGCACTTGGACATGTCAGGTTTGTTCTATGCGCAATAATACATGTTCTTTCGTTGACGTTGTTGCAGCTGGAAGGCACTCAGCCTGTACTTCCACGGGATGGGCGGGAATCACACCATACCGTTCTTTGTCGCCATGTTTTTGGCTGTTTTTGCTACACAAGCCTTGGACGTCACACAGACATGGTACCTTGGATACTGGGCAAGGTAATATTTCACAACTCATGCATATTTGTTTGTCGACTTCCAACTAGTCAATATGCCCTGGGACCAGTCGCAGTATTCAAGTGAGTTCGTTGTTTGCTTCGTTTAAAAACAGTCCCAACTCGATCTCTAGATACCTCGGGAGTTATTGTGTGTTCCTCGGTTCCCTCATATGTTACCTATTACGCTCAAAACTCTTTTAGCCGCACTTCTGCTCACAAGCTTAGCTCTCTTCCTAATTTCATATCTCTATTATACTGCCGGATCGTTCAGGGCGTCCCGCACCATCCACAAGTGAATCATTCATATTCGTCTTGACTAGGGCAATTCTCACATGATCTACAGACAACTTGTAGAGTCTGTGCTGGCCACCACCCTCAGGTATGCCCCTTTCACCATCCTAATCAATCTTCCCACTCACGACGGCGAAGATGGCTTGATTTCACTCCTACGTCGCGTATCATTACACGATGCACCGTGGATATCAGCGCGATAGACAGCCAAATCGCCGAAGGCCTTCGGGGACTGATAGGTGATGATCCTTTGTCCATCAGAATTCACGCCTCCTGAAAAACTCTGCCAGAATGTTCTGTCGTTCTCGTCGTCAAATTTGTCGCGATCGTGCTTTTCACACCAGTGTTTTTCTTTGCTGGCGCCATCGTCGGAATCATTGGGTCCGTGCTTGGTAATATATACCTGGGTTAGTGTCGGTACATTTTTTTCCCACACTTTATCCTGAGATGCAACCCTCCAGGTTCCCAGCTCTCGGTCAAACGTGAACACAGCAACGTCAAGGCTCCTGTTCTGGCGCAGTACGCTCTGGTTTTTCCGTGTCGTAACGTCAAAACTAATGGAAATTCCAGCTTCGGTGCAACGATGGCGGGACTCAGTACGTCTATGGCGGCCCCGCCAAAAAGAAGATGCTGATTTTTCTGTAGCTTCGGTTCGCGCATATGGTGCTCAAGAAGCCGTGATCAAGGGCTCACTCGAGCGCATCAATCGACTGACCAGGTACCCTTAAGCCGCTTACCCTGGAAGTACTGTGGCTGATATTTTTCAGGGCTACGCGAACGTTCTCGAATTTGAACAGATGGGTAACCGTTCGTATCGGTCAGTACTGATATTCCTTTTTGGATTTGAGCGAACCTCTAACGTAGATTTGGCCAGATGTTCTTGGTGGACTTTTTGTGAGTCGGTTATCCGAAAGAATCGCGTTTATCTGAAGAGTGCAGGCCGCATTGCTGGGCTACTATCTTGTCTATTTCCAAACCGAGCGCCCTTCCAATATCGGTTTCAGCTTGACCATGGTCGGTTACTACATTTTTCCGTCTGAAATGCTCACGAATATCTTGCCCTAGGCCCTTGGTTTCGCTGAGGGGATTCTCTACTGGGTCCGAGTATTGAATCAGTTTGAGATCCAAGCGAACAGGTGAGCTCATCATCCATGTGTTTTCGATTTACACTGAGACTGTATAGCCTGGAACGTATAGAGAGTTATCTTACTATCGAGCAAGAGCCCAAGCCCAACCCGGCTGGGATCCCTCCCGCTTACTGGCCCGCAAGCGGGAATCTCAGCGTCGACAGCCTTTCCGCTAAATATTCTCAGGACGGCCCGGAAGTACTCCACGACATCACCTTCACAATCAAGTCGGGTGAGAGGGTCGGAGTAGTCGGCCGAACGGGATCAGGCAAGGTACTTACAGATTCCTCCCAGCGCCACGTCCTTCTTTCCAACTCGTTTACTACAGAGTTCCTTGACCCTCTCCCTACTGAGGTGCATCTTGACCGACGGAACGGTCTATTATGACGGCCTCCCGACTCACTCGATCAATCTGGATGCCTTGCGCTCAAACATTACCATTATCCCTCAAGTCGTAAGCCGCTTTGCTCGACTCGGACGATCCAAATTTTACTCGACTTACTTGTGCTCGATGCAGCCCGAACTACTGGTAGGATCCCTCCGCTCCAATCTCGACATGTTCGGCCAATTCGACGATGTGGACTTGAACAACGCTCTGCGCTCTGCGGGCCTCTTTTCGCTCCAGGAAGACTTGGAGGAAGGCAAGCTTACATTGGATAGCGATATTTCTGCCGGCGGCAGCAATCTCTCCGTAGGTGTGTAGTAGTATAATTCTTCCTTTCGCGGAGTACAAATACTCACTTCGTCGTACAGGTCAGCGCCAAATAATTGCCTTGGGTGAACCTCTCCTCTCTCTTGGCCAACGAGTCTCCGAGGCTGATTGATATCTTACAGCACGTGCAATCGTCCGCAGAAGCAAGCTCATGATCCTCGACGAAGGTGAGCATCTTGTGTCATCAAACAATCGCGCCTCGGGCATAATACGATTCTCGCAGCCACGTCTGCCATAGGTACGGGGAAATACTGAACTACGCTGAATCCCTCCCTCACCTCACCTGCGCGCGCCCAGACTACAAAACCGACGCGGTCATCCAATCCTCCCTGCGCACTGAACTCCCAAGCGACACGACCTGTCTCATTGTCGCGCACCGTCTGCAGACCATCATGGACGCTGATAAAATCGTGCGTACTCACTTCCCCTTCTCTTCCAAACTCTTCATTTCTTATTTGTTCAGATTGTCCTTGACGCTGGGCGCATTGTGAGCGCTTCTCCCGCTCCGCCTTGTCTTATCCTTACTGAAACCGCCGCAGGCTGAGTTCGGCAGCCCCAAGGTGCTATTGGAGAACAAGAACGGCCTGCTACGGGCTCTCGTCGATGAGTCGGGAGACAAGGACGCGCTTTACAAGATGGCTGGGGTGTGAGCTGCGTATCTTTGCATCGCAGTACTATCCGGGCGCGAACCGTCCTCTGGATGATTCGTACGCTTCAACAGCGTGTGCGGCCGCTTCAACAGCGCACACCGCATGCCCGTTTTTCTACCATTCTCTTGCATTTCCCTGTATCTTAAAACATCAAAATTTAATCCTTTTGCGTCGCGCCCACGTGACAGGATTAAGAAACCGTCTTTGCTTTCAATTCAGGCCTAAACGTACATTACAAGTATTTACGCGTCAAGGTATCTTTGCGTTGTTGTCTATCTCAGTGGGAAAAAAAAGAGTCCGTCCATCCTCACAGTGCCGCCTTTTGGAATTTAGCAGGCACCCCATCCGCTATGGCCAAATACGGCATCAAGTCGCTCGTCAAAAACTCGCTCGCCCACTCCCTGCGGATCTGGCCCTTCAGGTACTCCACCGCGACGCCCAAATCCTTCTCCTTGATCCCAGGTACGAGCTTCCGCACGCCCGGCGCGAGCTCCCCGATGAGCTTATCCACCAGCTCGACCGTGACGGGCTGCCCCGAGTCCATGCGCGCCGCGTACTTGACCCACTGCCACAGCTGCACGCGCGTGATCTCTGCCGTCGCCGCGTCCTCCATAAGGTAGTTGAGCGGGATGCACGCGTTACCGCCCATCCACGCGGCCGTGTACGCCAGCGCCGTCGACACGTTCTCGCGCACACCCGCCTCGGTGAGCTGCCCCGGCACGTTCGTGTTCAGCAGGTCCGCAGCCGCGACGCGCACCTCCTCGCGCCGGACGTGGTACTGGTTCGGGCCGAGCATGTGCTGGTCGAAGACGGGGCGCGCGATCTGCTCGATGAGGGGGTGCGCGATCCAGGTGCCGTCGTGGCCAGCGAGCACTTCGCGCAGCTTGTCCGCGCGGACTTTGTCCATCGCAACTTCGTTCGCCTTAGGGTCATCCTTGATCGGAATCTGCGCAGACATGCCGCCCATGGCCGCGACCTTGCGTCTGCAGGGAGTGAGTACACTGGTTTTTTGTGATAAAAGAACCGCGTACTTGTGGCAAGTCTGGATCAACAGGCGAACATACGCGTCCATGAAGCCGACGGTCATCGTAACATCTTTGCGGTCGGGGAGTACGGCGCTCCGGTCGGCGCGGCGCTTCTTGATGAAGCTGAAGATGTAGTCCCAGCGGCCGCAGTTGAGGCCAGAAGAGTGATTGCGGAGCTCAAAGAGGATCTCCTCCATGTGGAACGCGGCGGGGAGGGTCTCGATGAGGACGGTGGCGCGGATGGTGTTATGCGGCAGGCCGATGTAGGATTGGGAGAAAAGAAAGACGTCGTTCCAGAGGCGGGCCTCGAGATAGTGCTCCATTTTGGGCAGATAGAAATAGGGGCCGGAGCCGCGTTTGACGAGCTCCTGGGCGTTGTGGTAGAAATACAGAGCAAAGTCGAAGAGACTACCAGAAATGGGGGTGTTGTCCACGGTCACACGCGGCTCGTCGAGATGCCATCCACGGGGGCTGTAGAAAATTCGTTACTGGCTTAAGATAGATGGTCAAATTTGTCTTACCGGACAATAAGAGTAGCGGGCTTCTCGCTGAGCTTGTACGCCTTCCCATTCGATTCAAAGTCAATCTGGCGGCGAATGGCATCGCGCAAGTTGACCTGGCCATTGACCAGATTGGCAAAAGTCGGCGCGCTCGAATCTGTGCAACGGGAGATTAAGACGCGTTTTTGGATGGGAGTTCTCGCACGTACCCTCAAAGTCAGCCATAAATGTCTTTGCACCGCTGTTCAGGGCGTTGATGACCATCTTGCGGTCAGTAGGGCCGGTAATTTCGACGCGACGGTCCTCGAGACCAGGCGCAGGGGGAACGCAGTGCCATGAGGGCTCTGCGCGTACATTGGCAGTCTCTGGGGGGAAATTGAGAGGCACACCCGAGTCGAAACGACGCTGGGCTTCGTCGCGGGCGTCGAGGAGAGACTTGCGGGTAGATTCGAAGGTACGGTGGAGTGCGGCGAGGAACTGGAGAGCTCCGTCTGTGAGGATTTCAGCCTGAGCCTTTGCCGCGACCTGCGAGTGTATTTGGACTGTCTGAGCCATGATGATGGTAAGAGTTCAAGAGAGAAATATATTTGCGCGGAGAGCCGACGGAATTTAAAGCTGCGTCATTTCGAGTTGCCTTTTTGGGACGCGATTTTACTCCCGAATCACATGCTTTCCTCGAAATCAAATCTTCCGACGCGGTCCTCCGAGGGCAAAATGCAGTTTACAATCTATATTAGACCTATCTCTCCTCGGTCAAGTCAGCAGTTCGGAATCCCAGACCATGCAAATAGACCATGTAAATAGACATCCTTGGACGGACTTCCCGGTTCCGACACCATGATACCGCTTCGAATGTTTTTACCATATCCAGTTGACGTTATCTTGCTGTCTCTCAGGTTTCCAACATCACGGATTCAACGGATTTTAACAGTGCATCTGCTTGCGGGCAAGGATCAATGCTGTTCTCGAGTGGGTTCGGGTTCATTCTCTCTCCGCAACCGGTTACCCAGGCTTTTGACGCGCCCCAACCATGTGAAAGCGAATGCATTTTTAAAAGCCGGATGCCTCGCTACTCCGTCTTGTCCTTGTCCTTCTCCTTCGCAGCTTCCGCCCTTTCCGTCGCGGCGACCCGGGCTAAATATATGTACACATGAGGAGAGCCGTATCTCAAGAAGTTAACAACGAACCTGCACTGAGCTCCTTGACGACGCGCTCCCCCACCTTGAGTACGCGCTTACACGCCATCTGCCACACGCCGACGCTCACAGAGCCTATACCCCAAAAATCAAAATATTAAAAGGGGTGAGCGAAGAACACGCACCAGCAGGCGCGAACGGCAGTGCGACCCACCACCCGAGCGGCCCAAGCCATCCCGGCGGGAGGTAGAACACCGCCGCCTTGCGGTACCACCACCCCACGACGAACTGCAGTCCCGTCGTCAGAATCCATATCGCGGTCTTGAAACGCAGCGAGAAGGCGCTCTTGCGGGCGGAGATCTCTCCGTCTGCGGTTCGGTTAGTTTGGTTTCATGTTAATGAATAAAGCGGTGAATGCGCAAAAACACGCACGCGCAACGCACTAAGTTTCTCGAGGTCCGCAAGGCCCTTGTCCACGCTCCGCCTCAGCTTCGCCCACTTCGCGAACTGGTCCTGTGCGCTGGTGCGCAGCAGCTCCCCCTTGAGGGTCAGAAGGTCGCTCTTGAGCTTCCGCTGCCGCGTAGCCGTGGCGGCGTGGAAGACGCGCAGGTATAAGGCGTATACCTACGTCCGGGTGTCCATTATGTCATTGGTCCAGTTCATCCGGTCGGCAAAGCAGGTTGAGTTGGATGAGCAACATTGAATGAACGAAATAGAAAGCGAGAGTCGAGTAAGCCACATATTCCTCCGCACGACCAACAGACGCTAGCCACGCACCACCTCAAGCAGCGCCGACTGCCCAATCCACGCAATGAGCTCCGTGACGAACACCAGGATGAAAATTGTGAAAAGCAGAGCCATTTGAAACCCGCTCAGCGAAGGCGCGAAGGAAAGGAACGAATCGAAATTTCCTTTGGCGGGTGGCAGGTGGCGGAGGCGTGGTTGGCACGTGATGTGTTACGTGTTCGGTTTAGGCGCCTGAAGTTCGAATTTCAACCATGTTCACACAGGGAGCATGACTAAATAACCTGTGCGAAAACATTAAAAAGATATGTTGAAATTATTTATAATGCTTTTACAATATCTGTGGCTTGATCATCCAGAAGCTATACAAAATAACTTCTACGTAACCCGAGGTATGATGAAGATATCTTGGTCATTGAGAAAGTATTTTGAATGCATTTGAATGTATCCTGCATGTCGAGGCCACAAATATGCAATGGTTATTGTAAATATCTTCAGCGTACCTTTTCAATATGTTTGAGGAGGTTATTTCGTTATGCTCCTTGTGGCTGGTGTTGAAGTCCTACTTGCCAGGATTGTAACAGTCAGCCTGTATGCTCCTGAAGTTTCATTTCAACCGCACCCTCGCATGGACCATTCGTCAAGTTTTATTTGCTCGCACCGTTCGTCCGAAATTCCCACGGTTGGATATTTCCCCTCCAAGTTTGCGATTGGTAATTGATACACGCAAGGCGTCGTGCGCAAGAGAAAGCCGACCCGTCCCGTGGTGGCTTTGGTTTTCTGTCTCCCCTGAGCTCTGACCTTGCGGCTTCGCGGAAAATGGGAGGAATCACTGTGAGTTACCCGGAAACTCGTCCACCTAATTTGAAATTGAGCCAACGTATTCAGGTTTCCCGGCGGTGGCAATGGTTTAAAATCCCGTGACTCTGCTGCAATGAGAAATACACGACATCGAAAAAATCTTCGAAGGATGATCAAGTGATTCCTCCCATTTTCCGCGAAGCCGCAGGGTCAGAGCTCAGGGGAGACAGAAAACCAAAGCCACCACGGGACGGGTCGGCTTTCTCTTGCGCACGACGCCTTGCGTGTATCAATTACCAATCGCAAACTTGGAGGGGAAATATCCAACCGTGGGAATTTCGGACGAACGGTGCGAGCAAATAAAACTTGACGAATGGTCCATGCGAGGGTGCGGTTGAAATGAAACTTCAGGAGCATACAGGCTGACTGTTACAATCCTGGCAAGTAGGACTTCAACACCAGCGATGACATCAGTGCTATGATATCATGCCCTGCCGCAGGGCGTTGAAGCCGCTTCAGCGCCCACCTACAACATTCCGTTCTATCGCGGAGAACCTGGGTTGGTGGAGCACGGGCGCCGCCAAAAAACTGGGGAGATTATTCTTGCCCTCCAAGAAGCCCAGTTTCTACGGCGGGCGGGGGGGAAATACTTGACGCGGGGGAATGTGGTCAAAAGCTCGTCATTATTGCTTCCATTCAGTACGCCCATTAACGGTTTGTAGCTAACAATAGGTGGATGGAGTACCTTATAAAGGAGAGCGAAAACGAAAAAGCGATCATTAACAACTCACCTTTCAACAATATGGGCATAGACTTCACCATATTCAAAGGCTCCTCAGCTGGCGAGATCGTGCAAGCCACGACGCATAGCGAGCCGCCAACCGGAAACCAAGTTCTGATCAAAATCACCCACTCTGGAATCTGCGGCACGGACGAGCACTATCTGAACACAGATATGGCGCTAGGACACGAAGGCGCGGGGACCATCCAACAGGTCGGGCCGGACGTCAAGGAGTTCAAGGTCGGGGATCTCGTCGGGTGGGGTTACACCCACAAGACGTGCGGCACCTGCGAGCAGTGTCTTCTCGGTGAGGGTGAACATGGCCTTGGCGACGCCTTGTTGCTAATTTTTTATACCAGGACAAGACCAATATTGCCAGAACAGAGAGTTGTGCGTTTCAATTCTGACTCTGTGTTACGTCAAGGATATCTCTGACCCACGATAATAGCTATGGATATCACAACTTTCATCAAGGCTCTTTCGGTTCACACGCGATTTGGGACGCGTCGTTTGTGTTTCACATCCCTGAAGGTCTCGCACCAGAGCTGGCCGCCCCCCTTATGTGTGGCGGGGCAACGGTTTTCAATGTTATCGAGACATATAACATCCGTCCCACAGACAGGGTCGGAGTTGTGGGCGTAGGCGGCCTTGGCCACCTGGCGATCCAATTCCTCGCGAAAATGGGGGCGAGCGTGATTGTGTTGTCGAGCACGGATTCGAAGCGCGAGCAGGCGTTTAGTCTTGGCGCGACAGAGTTTTACGCGACGAAAGGCGTCGATAAGCTGGAAATTGGCAAACCTATTGACCATCTCATTGTCACCACGAACTCGCTGCCTAATTGGAATTTGTGAGTAACAAAGAACAATTGCCGGTTCCGTACTGATTCCCGACCAGATTCTTGGACATCCTGAAGCCGACAGGGACTATTTTTCCATTGACGTTTGATCCCGACGGCACCCTTGATATCCCAACAACGCCCGTCGTCGTCAAGGGTTTTACCATCCAGGGAACTGCTGTGGCGGCGCGCTCGGTCCACAAGAGGATGCTAGACTTCGCGGCGCGAAATGGGGTGCATCCGATGATTGAACGCTTCCCGATGACCAAGAGCGGGGTGGAGGAGGGAATGGGTAAATTGAGGGAGGGGAAGATGAGGTACAGGGGAGTGCTCGTTGCGGAAGACTAGGAGTCACATTCCGTTCATTGTAGACTGTAAGATTCACGCAAATTTCAAGCTGAAAGTATATTCTTTCCGCGATCATACGCGAAGAACTCGTAAAATATAATATCAAGTCATTTGCCGAGTCCGGGCTCGCGGCTGCAGAAAACCCGGAGAAAGGTCCTTGGCTCCTACCAATCAGAGCCCTCTAATCCCGTCCAAGTCAACGAAGGTTTTCAAATCGTTACATCTGAATGTCCAACCTCGTTCTTGAACCTGAGTCAGAATTGAACCTGGTCATGTGCTGTCTGGTTGCGCTAACGTTTCTCGTCTCTATTCATCCTGTCAGTAGTTTTTTGGTGTAATGTGCCCCTTTGAAGCCGGGCAAGAATCGAGGCCATGGCATTTGTGCGTAAACTTGCGTCCCGAGCATGCCGCGCACCCAATTCTGAAGCCCACGGACATGCCAGCCTCGCAGGACTCGTTGATCCACTGCGTCGAGAAAGTATTCAAGTGCCTTCCAACTGTCGGCATTTACAGCTGCAACTTATTGATATTCAGTTTCGTCGCCGCAATTTCTAATTTAATCTGAGCCTGATAATAATCTCGTGCTTGCTGTCCTGCCATGAAAATAAATTTCAATATTGTGGGTCCAACCTAAACGAGGCGTCCGAGAGCTTTCGAAAGACCGAACAGGGACTCGGAATTTGATGGGGCCCAGGATCACTCGATTTTTTGAGCTAGGAATGAGAGCCCCAAACCACCCAGATCTGTTTTTCACTAGCTCCAGTTTTCCCCTCTTGGCGACGATTTCCCGGGTCAACCAGTCCAATTTGGGACGAATGGCTGGGAAGAATCCAACCGTGGGGATTTCGGCGAAACGGCATAGAATGAATCCTTGAGGCAGGGTCGCCGCAGGGTTGTTACGATTGTTACGATTGTGAACACAACCTATGCCAAATACATGACTGAGGTACGACTAAGAAAGCCGAAAACATGATATCTATTGAATCAGGAGCAAGCCATTTGACTTCCGCAGCAAGGACTATTATGATGTAGACTTCGACAGAATTTACTCGACAACCAGAGCGCGGGCCCAAAACTTAGGTCGCGGCGATAAGAGACAGGCGCTTCTGTTTAATAACTGCTATCGCACGGAACGTGCATCCTGAGGCATCCTGTCGATCATTGGCGTCGCCGCGATACCCGGGAGATCAGCCTTGGCCACCGAGAAGCCTAATATTAGTTTGACGCTGAGTGGCCATTGGCCAAAACAATCCATGAACATGAGATACAGTAAAGAGAACTTGGCTTTGTCACCTCCCTTCACCGTTCATGCCCGGTACGGAAATTAGATGAATGGCCGATGTGAGGATTCCATTGGCGATTGGTGAGAATCGAGATAGAAATAAAACGGAATTCGGCTAGATTCGCTTATAAGCCAGACTCAAAAGACTTCGTTGACGACTCGCGTCCCAGCAGCACAATGGGCATCGATTTTACCGTATTCAAAGGCTCCCCTACTGGTGGGATTGTTCAGGCAACGACGCATAGCGAACTGCCGACCGGAAACCAGGTTCTGATTAAAATCACCCACTCTGGAATCTGTGGCACGGACGAGCACTACGCGAAGACGGATATGGGCCTGGGGCACGAAGGCGTGGGGATCATTCAACAGGTTGGGCCAGACGTCAAGGAATTCAAAGTCGGGGATCTCGTCGGGTGGGGTTACACCCACAAGACGTGTGGCACCTGCGAGCAGTGTCTTCTCGGTGAGATTGAACATGCCCTTGGCGACATCCTTCTTACTAATTTTTATATCAGGACAAGACCAATATTGCCAGAACAGAGAGTTGTGCGTTTCAATTTTGACTCTGTTACGTCGAAGATATCTCTGACCCACGATAATAGCTATGGTTATCACAACTTTCATCAAGGCTCTTTCGGCTCACACGCGATTTGGGACGCGTCGTTTGTATTCCACGTCCCTGAAGGTCTCGCACCGGAGCTGGCCGCCCCGCTCATGTGTGGCGGGGCAACGGTTTTCAATGTTATCGAGACATACAACATCCGTCCCACAGACAGGGTCGGAGTTGTGGGCGTAGGCGGCCTTGGCCACCTGGCGATCCAATTCCTCGCGAAAATGGGGGCGAGCGTAATTGTGTTGTCGAGCACGGATTCGAAGCGCGAGCAGGCGTTTAGTCTTGGCGCGACAGAGTTTTACGCGACGAAAGGCGTCGATAAGCTGGAAATTGGCAAACCTATTGACCATCTCATTGTCACCACGAACTCGCTGCCTAATTGGAACCTGTGAGTAACAAAGAACAATTGCCGGTTCCGTACTGATCCCCGACCAGATTCTTGGACATCCTGAAGCCGACAGGGACTATTTTTCCATTGACGATTGATTCCGGCAACTTTGATATCCCAACAATGCCCGTCGTCGTCCAGGGTTTTACCATCCAGGGAACTGCTGTGGCGGCGCGCTCGGTTCACAAGAGGATGCTGGATTTCGCGGCGCGACATGGGGTGCATCCAATCATTGAACGCTTTCCAATGACCAAGAGCGGAGTGGAAGAGGGGATGGGCAGATTAAGGGAGGGGAAGATGAGATACAGGGGCGTACTTGTTGCCGAAAACTAAGGCCAATTCTGTACGATTCAGTTCAAGTTGGGGAAACAACTTTAAAGTGTTTAATTTTTGGAAATGCTTTTCAAGACAACGAAGGTTTGAGATCGCTCACATACATGATTTCTCTGCTTTACGTTGTGCAACCAAAGTCACGTTATACTCGAAATTGAACGGACGTGGTCACGCGCTACTGGTTGCATTTTTTTTGTATCCCTACCGTTTTCCAGGAATTCTGTTTATCCCCTTACGGGTAATTTACAGAATTCCAGTTGTGCTGGTCTCATTTGAAGGTCCCCTGTTCTCTGTTGGACAGCCTTACAGTTACACTAGCCACGAAGTATATGATTCAATTTCAGAACATAACAGACGATACCAACGAGTACGTGAACTCAGAAGTTACGATCATGCTTAGCGAGATTCAATTTTTGTCCGTACTCCTGCGACCATTTGACAACATTCATTTCATTCATCCGAAGAAGCACCTGAAATAATTCAGGCGTGATGCACAGCGGAATTTATATGAAACGCTCACTGGAAAGACGAAAGGTGGTCGTTGAACTGGACAGTTGCGGCAACGTTCAGGTCCGAGGTGCCAGGGCTTCTGAGGGGTCCAAGTTCAGCTCCGGAGCAGTTAATGTCGTTCCAGAAGAAACAGTCCTGCGGAATAAATATCGGTCTGTCCGTCGGTGGACAAATAAGAAAACCCGCACCTGCCCCGAATCAGGCCCAACGCTGGTGATGTCGTCGTTGAAACTGCTGGGGAAGTTGACGCATTGGCCACTCGAGCTGAACACCTGGCAGCTGCCGGTGAATCCAGCGTCGGTGCAAACAAAGCTAGGAAGTAACCATGAATATCTGAAAGACAGGACGGGCACCGAGTTACGCACACATTGCCTTGGGTGTCGGGGGAGATCTGGAACACAAGTCAAATACTAATACTATGTTGGAATGAGAGGGGTGAGTTACCACGGAGGTGCTGTTCGTCACATCGACGGCACGGAAAACCGGCGGAAGCGCCGCGACGAGGGGGACGAGTGCGAAGAAAGCGGTAGAAATTTTCATGTTCGTTTGAACTTGAACTAAGAGTTGAAAGTCGAAGGCGGAGGACGACTTGACTTGAACTATTCAGCTTGTTCAGTCTTTATACTATACGAGTCTCGGTCATCCGCGGTGGTTCAGAATTAAGTGAAGACATGTTCATCGGCCAGCGCAGGGCCAACCATGTCAGCAAGTTGTCTTGGCGTGCTTGAATTATCCACCGGTGGAAGCCTAAAGCTTCCAAGTCGCGTCTTGCCCAGAAAACATTGACGAATCATGCCGGAAGTCACCCCGAACAGAGCTATTTGCAGCACCTTTATTTTGAGTCCGCTAAATATTATCGAGCGCCAAGACACCCACTGACGAATCTCAGCATGAATAAGAGTTCGGTGGAAATCGGTCATGATTCAGCCTAGTTATTTTGCGAGCACCAGAGAACTTGAATATTAGGATCTCGAACGTTTGGCGGCGTGGAGACCTTCAATGGAGATTTAAACCCGAGATCTCGGTAGGGTTGAACTTGGAACCGCTCTTTCGTGGCGGGGCCAATCGTGACTGGTCTGAACCAGGAGGCTGACGAGTTATGTCAAGCGTCAATGGGAACTAGAACGGAAAATGTATGTCAGACAAATTCATTGCACCGGGCTGAACGGATCCTGACAAAGTTCAGTCCATACATACGTATGAGCAAGCTTGAAAATGGGCCGTTTGCGCTTTGCACCCAGCAATCCGGAGCATCGAAGAAACCCAACCGGAGATCCAAAGATGGATCAAATTGATTGCGGATAGACCGTACGCGTGTGGACCGAAAGAATTGACTCGGAGTGTATCTTCAAACAGCTGCAGTGGAAGCACTACAAGTCCTTTATCTCTCGAGTTGCGCACGTTCGTCGGAGAGTCAGACCGCTACAGGGTTGAGGTGAGAAGATGTCAGCTTTCGCAAGACCGTCCGACCGCATTTGCAGCGCCATAGACAAGCTAATAAGGCTCCAACCTTTTATTTTTCGTGTACGGAAATCCGTACAATAAACGAAAACGGTTACAAAACAGTTTAAAACAGTTTAAAACAGTTTATACAAGGTTTTCTGCAGGGAGGGTGCAAAAGTGCTATCAGTTAGATGATTGGGAGCGAAAAAAATAGACCATACCAGAATCATAGTTCATTCACTGTCCATTCCAGTTTAATTACACCCAGTGCTGCGCATTCAGGTTGGGTTGCGGCGGAAACAAACCAGCCGGATATAAGTTGTTGGTGTAATTTTGATTGCCGTTGCAGCCATTGCACATTTGCTTGATGATGTTGTATGGGAATTTCAGTCAAAGATACATGAGGGAGACTGCACAATAGTTTGGTGATTGTTGAGCAGCAAGCGGCACAACAAGATCAATCCTGAGCATTGATCACGCCAACAATTATTATATCTGGACTGAATCCTGTCATTCTGGGTTGGTTCTGGCACACCGTGGCCAGGATCTCCTCATTGGATGATTTGAGGTAGCATGAGAAATCGGCAAGGGATTTGTAGCTGATAGAAATTGTGAAATTTCATCAGTCAGTGGAACAGATTTGTCTAACCGTTTAAACCGTTTTAAAAGGTTTTAAAAACCATTTGAGCCGAAATGTACACGAAAACGGTTATAAACATTCTAAAACCGTGTATAAACATTTATACACGAAAAAGGTTGGACCCTTACAAGCTAAGTTGAGAAACACAGAAGATGTCGTATCGCGCTCGGTGACCGTGTGCTGTCGGGTACAGGAATCGTCCATCGCCACCGTATGACAATTATTATTGTTTTTTTGCCATGGGAGAGCACCTTTGGTTCTCCAGAATAGTCTACACCTTAGTCAACAAAAGATACGGACTCGGATGTTGCTCGGCGGCTTGACGCCCGATCATCGCCGAGTCCTAATAGTTAGCGAGACCATCAGTCCTTTCTTGTTCCGAGTGCAGGCTTGGGCCGGGGCCGCTTGGCGAGCTTGCGATTCAATGAACCTGACTGAGTGGAAGAAAAGGCTGAAGCACAATCTCATCTACACAGCCACTGCTCGTTCTTTTGTTTGGCACATCAACATCTCTCCAGATCTCTCCATCTCACGTTCCCTGTTCTGAAGTGTTTTTCGGCTCGCGCTCTGGGTCGATTCAGGTTTCGTTCCCTGACGTTGCCCTCTCGGCGCAGCTCGGAAAGCATACTCGATCGCGACGGCTTTCCCCGCGCACATCCTCTTCCATTCACCCATCGGATCTCTAGGAGGGAAGCACTGCTTTCCGCTTTCCACGAGTATTAAGTCGCCCAGAGGATACCACCTACCTTGTTTCCGACTCTCTTAAACTCGATTTGATGTTTAAATGTCGTCGTCTGGCTCCGCGGTCGCACGGAATCCAACTTCATTTGAGCGCACTCTTCAAGCGTCAACTTCCGAGACAGGGACTGCATTTGTTGGGCGCTGCCACGTATTCGACTTTGCTACCCCAGCAAACAGATCTTTTGGAACGGTATCGAGGGATGGTTTCTGCAGGAAAGATAAAGGAGGATGAAGACCAGGTCCGCGTCATCATGCAGGCAAGTTCACAACAGCTTGCGTTGAATCGTCATCTAATTTACGACAGTTGAGGAGATTGCAGACAGAACTTGTCGACTATTCCCCCGCAATGGTTGCCTCACACCTCCTCGACATTCCACAGACGTCGTCCACGGACAATACATCGCTGAATGTGAACGCGCGCGCCCTGATTTCTTTGAAAAGTCATGCCGAAGATTTATCAGAGCTCAATACACCAAAGGTACCCAGGAGACCAATGTCGAACTTCAACCTGCGGTTAAGCAAACTTTGTAGGGTCTCTTGTTGACCGGCCCTCCAGGCTCTGGCAAAAGCTTTCTTGTCGATCTCTGGCTTTCTGGGATTCCAACACCGTACAAGACGAGAAAGCACTACAATCAACTCGTTCTAGAGATATACCGCGGTGTCTGGGAAGAAACTCAACGCAGAATGACAGATCCCAAACCAAGCGTAACCGAATATGGTCCCTGGAATAGCGGTGTCCGCGATACATGGCGCCAACTTGTGAAAACCGGAAGTCTTCCTCTACTTTGGCGTCGGGGTGCATTTGGCTCCTCCAGATTCACTCCTACTATCGGCTTTTCAGTTGCCCGCAAGCTTATTCTCCGCCATTGGCTGCTGGTATTTGACGAAATTCAACTGCTCGATATCTCCAGCGCCACACTTCTTGCCGATGTGCTGTCCTGGTACTGGAGAATGGGCGGCGTCATCGTGGGGACTTCGAATAAAATCCCAGACGATATTTACAAGCATGGAGTCCAGCGAGAGCGCCTCGAACCATTTGTCGAGGCACTCAAAGTTCGCTGTCCTGTTTTGACTATGCGCTCCGAGCGCGATTGGAGACAGCACAATTATAATGGTATCGACGAGGTGGGCCGGACGTGGCTGCTCTTTGGACAAGAGGAGCAGTTTCTGCCGCTCCTGAGGACATTTTCTCGTCATGGATTAGGTTTGTCGTATTCTTCTACCTAGCATTGCCATGTTTGAATGTATCTCAGAGGAGCGAAACCAGGAGTTGAGCGTCTTTGGCAGGAGGGTGTGCGTGCCTTGGTCATCCGGAGGAGTCGGCCAACTTACTTTCCGCGAGCTTTGTGAGGAATCATTGGGTCCGGCGGATTATCTGACTCTGGCTGGCCATTTCCACACTATTGGGATTTCGAATATTCCTATCCTCCGCCTTTCAGCCAAAAATCAGGCACGAAGGTTCATAACACTCATCGACGCCCTGTACGAAGCCCGGTGTCGAGTGGTTTGCTTGGCTGAAACGAAACCAGAGGAACTCTTCTTTCCGGATGCGCCCCCCGACGAGAATCTAGATGTGATGTTGGCCGAGTCGGTCGGCGAAACACAGGAAGGCTACCGTCCCAATGTTTCTGCGTACGACAGCCCCGGTATGTCGCAAAACTTTGGTGCCATTCCAAAGCCGATGGCTCTGGACACCTTGTCCATTTTTTCAGGTGTGTTCACACTCATCTTGATTTGAAGTCGGTCTCACTGTGCACATCAAATACACAGGCGAAGAAGAACAGTTCGCTTTCAAGCGTGCGCTTTCGCGGTTGATTGAGATGACAAGTCCTGGGTACTCCCGCCATTCTCAGTGGGCCCCATTGGCAGACAGAGATCGCATATGGGAGAGAAGCGCTAGAGCGCCTTCCGAGTTCAACAGCGATTCGCATGCCCGTGCCAAGAATACAAACTCGGGCCATGTGGAATTGGATGATTTTGCTGCGGAAGCGGCATATTTGCCTGCGCGTGAAAGGATTGAGCGGGAGGTGAGACCAGCTCCCCCGCGGTTGAAGGCTGAACATGTCTGGGGCGTACGAGATGATTGGGGGAAAGGGACCAATACCTGGGGACGGGGAGCGAAAGCGTACGATGTCGAGCAGAGAAAAGATAGAGGTGCATAGCACTGTATTCGAGCTGTGCAAACGAAGATTCATTAATAACTGCAACGAAGATGATGCTAACTTTTTTAGGTTAGAAATAGTTTCCGAACAGAAGTTCAAGTATAGAATTATGAGCAACTCGTACTCCGCTTGATTTATAGTTTAGAAACAATCGACCTTTCCCGCCGCGATTGTAGTACTTGTTGATATCCTCCAGGGGAGTGCCACTTCGGGTCAAAGACTTGATCTACGACTATGCTGCCTCTGAGTTTACGCATTGTAATATTCTATTCTCCTGCCCTCAGTCACAATTCAGAAATCCGATCAAGGCATCCTGACTTCAAAACAAAGCAGGATCGCAAGCTACGAGGTACAAGCTACTACATAGAGTCGCATTGACCCCGAAAGTTGTCTAAAACGGAGTTTTACTATATTATGCCTCTGATTCTGGTGCCCTCGAATTGCTGACATACCAAACACTCACATCCGTGAACAAGGATTCAACTGGCTTTGTGGTATGTGCTCTTCTTTTTTTTTGGTTGCCTTTTTGAACCAAAACTAGGTTGAACCGTCACAGCCACTCAACAGCCAGTGATCCGACACTAGATCTGCGTCACGATCACGACCACCACTGGCAGCTGCAAGCTTTGGGCAAAGCTTCAACAAGCATGGTCACTTCGCCCAGACCCCACAGTCTCCTGTCTTCTCCCGATTCCAAGCACTGGCGTGAGAGAAAAGAGCTCCATCGAGTGGGTTATTTCGCTATTGACACCGCTCAGCGACGTGGAGATTTCGCGGAGATCACATTCGCGCCTAAGCACCCGGACTCCCAGGAGGCCCTTGCACTAAAAGCTGCAAGGCGATTCCCAGGATCGGGGATACCGTAGAGCCACCATCACGAAGCACAGTGCTGGGCACTTATGTGAACACCGATTAAGGCGCTTCTCGTGCGTTTAAAAAGGAAGACACTTGGAGAGTGTCTTCTTGCCAGTGATTCCTTAACTCTCCTCCCCATGGGCCGCTTCGCATTTTTGGCAATCTTCGGCGCGTTAGAAATCCCACTTTGCTGGGGCGCACTGTATGAGAATGCCGCCGACCTGACGAAACTCGATGTTCAATTTGACTTCATTGTAGTTGGAGGTAAGGCTTCCTCCAAAGTTTGTATGCATTGGCTCAACTCGCGTCGAGGTGGGACGGCAGGAAATGTTGTTGCGAATCGCCTTACGGAGAATCCGAACCATTCGGTCTTGGTCCTTGAAGCAGGCGGCTCGTAAGCCACACTCGTCTCGTTGATGCGGTTCATCGACAGTTTTGTAGAAACGATAATGTTTTGGATATCATGGTTCCATTCTACTGCACACGCGCGACGCCGGACACGCCTCAAGATTGGAACTACAGTACCACCGTGCAGTCCGGGCTGGGTGGTCGCTCGATCCCTTATCCTCGAGGACACGTTTTGGGCGGAAGTAGTTCTGTTAGTCAGTCGGCGTCATTACTAGATCATGATTCAACTTAAACCTCTTCTTTAGACTACATGGTTTATACGCGGGGATCAAAGGATGACTACGACCGTTACGCCCGGGTTTCTGGGGACGAAGGGTGGTCCTGGGATAGTCTGGTACCTTACATGCGAAAGGTCGGATTTTGAATTCCACTCACTCTACTGGCTGTAAACTCACTACTTCTAGACTGAACGATTCCAGCCACCTGTTCCAAATCCCGCTTTCAATCCTCCGGAAGAGTTCAATCCTGCTGTCCATAGTTTCAACGGAATCAACGTTGTCAGTCTCCCGGGATTTCCCCGAGACACTGATGCGCGCGTCTTTGCGACAACCTCTCAGCTCAGCCAAGAATTTCCATTCAACATCGACATGAATTCTGGCGCTCCACTGGGAATCGGTATTTTCCGCTCGACGGTAGTTGGATATGCGTTTAGTTTAGTTTCCAGGGTGGGTCCAGTCATCTATCAACAATGGCTCTAGGAGCAGCTCCGCGACCTCATATTTGGCGCCGCGGTACATCAATCGCCCTAATTTACACGTCGTGTTGAATACGCTGGTCACACGCATTCTGGAAAATGGTCATGATTCTCGAACGGGCAAAACTGCGTTCCAGACTGTCGAGTATGCCTCGAGCACTCAAGGTTCGTATATAGTTCACCTCAACATTTTACGTTCACAAAGCCCCAGGATCTACTCGATTCCGTATAAATGCGACGAAAGAAGTGATCCTTTCTGCGGGAAGTATCGGCACACCCAACATTCTACTGCACTCTGGAATTGGCGACTCTGAAAGCTTGACTTCCCTCGGAATCTCACCGGTCCACAACCTGTCATCGGTCGGTAAAAGCCTGAGGGACCATCCCGTTGTGCGCATATCGTGGCTGGTCAATTCAACGAACACGTTCGATAATGCAGACCGGAATGCTACCCTCGATTCGGAAGAATTGGAGCAGTGGCTCGCCACTAAAACGGGCCCACTCGTCGATATAGGCGCTAGCCAGATAGGATGGTTGCGACTTCCCGATAATTCGTCCATACTCCAGAATTTCCCGGATCCGTCCTCTGGCCCACTTAGTCCGCATTTTGAAATGTTGTTCGAGGTCGGTCTTCAGGTCAGATTCTGACCATTTCGCCCACGACTGACCTCATCAGAATGGCCTCCCTGGAATCCCGCCACCCACCGGGAATTTCTTCACGATTTCACTTGCTGTCGTTTCCCCGTCATCTCGTACGTGAATGTTCGTCAAGTCCGAATGTTGAATCATTATCCCTCCTCCAGTTGGTTCACTTACCATCAACAGCACCGATCCGTTTGACCCACCTGTGATCAACCCCAACTTACTCGATGCAGAGCTCGACATATTGATCATGCGGGAAGCTGTACGCAGCGCGCAGCGGTTTGCCGCGGCGCCGAATTTCGCGAACTACATCCTCTCAGCCTTCAGCATCAACGATACCGCGTCGGACGCCGAACTGGACACTTTCATACGCAACCACTCAACGACTATCTTCCACCCCGTTGGTACTGCTGCAATGTCCCCCCCTGATGCGAACTACGGTGTCGTAGACCCCGATTTAACGGTAAAAGGAGTGAACGGCCTGAGGATTGTGGACGCGTCGGTTTTGGTGTGTCATTCCAAGGCTTCGCACTTTTTCAAGTCAATCGGTGCTGACGCTGGTGTAGCCATATATCCCCGCGGCTCATACACAGGTTTCAGTCTACATATTTGCGGAGAGGGCATCCGATTTAATCAAAGCGGCGTTCAAGTAGTTGCGCTCACGGATTGGTGCAACCTCTGCTTTTCTGTAATAAATGGTTCATGATATTCCTATTTTCCGATGTCAGTGGTTAGACTGTGAAATCCTCCAAGTCAGAAGGGCTACAAAATTCAACGATCCTGGAATGTTTCTTCCAATGCCACAGGCCCCATGCACAGGCTGCCTCCTAAGTATTTTCGTAACCGCATAAACCGTCCTCCTGCTCCATCCAAATGATGGTAGACAGGGATACAGTTATCCAACCCTGGTCCCCCTCGAACTTCAAAGACTGCGGGTCGAATCAGCAGTATCCCTTCCCAGCCGCTGATGCGTCACCCGCCTCTCCGGTCAAACACCGAGTACTGCTCGGAGTACTAGTCGCGCGGACTTCTAAATTTAGGTGATTGGGTTGCAATGCAAACGTGGTGTTTCGGAGCAGTGACAACCTCTGCCACGACAAACTACAGTTGTATCTTTCGTAGCTAGCAATCTGACATGAATGCCCTCCCGATCGATGAGACCCTGATTCTGATTATCTTCTAGCTCTAGACCTGAAGTCCGCCTCGACTCGGAGATCTTGAAACATAGAACGAGTAGATGCGCGACGGCGAACTTCGATATCAACGGCTGCTTCATGACATCTGTCCGGCTCAATAGTATTCATCAAGTACGGAATAGAGTACTTGAAGGTTGGGAGGATAGAAATGAATACCATCAGGAATGGAATGAACCCAGGATCGAACTGTACGACGAGCTGCGATGTCCGTGCGATTCAGTCGAGTTGCCTAGGCCTACCATACGAGCATGTTAACCCAACCAACATCACCGAATCGTGGATCTCTAACATTAAAAAATGCGACCTCTCTTCTCAGTCCCGCTATTCAGAACCATCTGTGATATAATACATGCTGCATATCAGTATTAATGAATGCGTAAAATCCATTGTTCAACTAAAGATACAAAACGTTCAAGCGCAACCAGAGGAATTTTTTTTAACGTCGGAGATCCAACGTTCAACCACAAACCTTACACGTTACGTCTAGGATCGAGACTGTTGTCGGAGAAACGGCTGTGTTTCGGGGTCGACATTCTTGACGCGTTGGACACAGTCTTTCGCAGAGGGTGTATGATGTCGGGACCGCTGATAGAGCGGGTGTGGCCGACTACGGTAGTCGTTGGACTGGCATCCACGCTTCCGAATCCCCTGTGGTGACTTGCTTCCGCGTTTCCGAATCGCGCGGGGGGCGGGAAGGAATAGCCCCCGGAGACGGAGGCTGAGTCCGGGAAAGTTGTTGATTCACTCGATGGACGGTCCGCGTCGACGAGCAAGATCATAGCTGGTGGGAACGCGCCCTAGTTGAACATCTTTAAATCGAGTTATCGGAACGTCATGAATAAAAAAACACGGACTGCAATGTGGAAACTCAAGGGACCATAAAGATCTCCTAGCGTGCCGTTGGGCAATGTAATGAAAGAGGAGATTAAGGCCATGAGCTATAAGCAAGTTGAATGTGGTTCGATTCATAATCTCGCGTACTCACGGTGAAAAGGCAGTAAAGCAGACCAAGTGTCGTAACCCAGGACAAAACTTGACCAGATCTGACGCTCTGTTCGTCCCCGGAACCCTTGCGGACAATTTGCAGATGTCGCCTGTGAAGATGAGATTCAGCGTTGGCCTTCATCGGCGGACAAAATAATTGAACAAACAAGGCAGTAACTGCAACCACAGCTGTCGCCGACAGGCTAGAAGCGAGCGAGAGTGCCCATGCAATGGATTGTATTACTGTTGGATCCAGGGAGGTGCTTTTGGGTGCGTACTTGAGGACCATTATGAGCGATATGGTCGCCGCGACGGCAACTAACAGTACTGAGATTTAAAATAACTGTGGCTGGATCAAAGGGACGTACCGGCCGTCAGGACCAAAAAGCCTGTCGAGATCCACAGGTATTTTCGCAGCTGTCGCTGGCAGATGACCCGAGCTTTCCAGATTATCACGCCGTCGGTGAGAATAAACTAATGCATCCGTTAGATGATAGGGCGACAACAAGGGAGAGAAGCAAGAACGAACGTTGATCATGGCGACGGCACTGAAAAGAGATAGCCATTCAGTTATTTCATCGGTGGAGATGGGCGTTGCCGCCACGTTGATGTGAGCGCGCAACAGGTCTGCAGCATAGACCACAGTGTACACCCAATATCCCGCAGATAGCAGATATGTGAAGAGGACGACACAGAGCATCACCATGTTGGCGCGCATTTTCAATCCTCGTTTGCTGTGTTTTTTTCCATTCAGCACCGTGAATAATGTGTGGAGGGATCTCTTACAACAGCATCCGAACGGAAAGACATAGTAGCAGGGTGTACACTCCTGTGCAAAGGAAAGTTGAGCTGTTGAATAGGCCCGAACAGATTGTACTCGCCGAAGACCAAGGTCTGAGCAACGAGGTCGAACACGAACTGAGTCACAATTGGCTCAACGTTGCTGCCAGTCAAGTCAGCAGCCACAAAGGAGGTCTGAGCAGGCGACGACATCGTTAAAGAGGGTGAATTGGCCGCAAGAAAAGAATGAATGGGGGTGAAGTGAATGAAAGCCCCCTCGCAGAGGGAGTCCCGGCAGAGAAAGAAAGAACCCCGAGAAAAGAAAAAGAAAGAGAAAGAAAAGAGGAACAGAAAGAAGGTCGTGGTCTGAACTAGCAGGCAGCGAATCTATCTGACCGGATGACAGGCCCGGGAGCAAACGGCATTTTGTACGTATGATGTGTAAAAAGTTAGCGAGCGTTGCCGGAGAGGAGCTGCTCCGACCTTGCCAGTTCACCGATCTATTCAGATGTTGACTGATCGCATCCGACCTCTTTGCACTGTGACTGATATCATTTTCGTACGGGTGTAGCCACTGCGCGACGGATCAATGTTAGAGATAGACGGAGGTTGGTCCAGCAATTGAGCATGGGAAAGTGGACCTCCATCGAACAGCATTGAGCCTACCTGAGCCTACATGAGTCATGTCCTTCAGCGCTCAACGCCATGAAAACGCCAAAAGCAGCGGAAAGAGGCGGAACAAGTGGGAAAAACGGAGATCATCGCCACGGCTCGGGACCTTAAGGGCTAAGCCCCCACAACGTGAACAAGCGACGCGAGACGACGGGATGACAACATCCAGGCAACGATCCGTCTTTCACTGCCACCGCTCACCACTCTCTGCCATGGCAAGTCTCGCAGAAAAGTACCTGATTTGGTGGGAGAAGGAGTGTACTGATTGGGAGGCAACGGCGGGCCGAGTAGCCGGCCAGGTCAGCACGTTGAACAGCCATGTCGCACAACTCGAGATTTCCTCGGTCGCGACCGCCTCCAAAGGCTTACTCGGAACAACAGCTGGTTTTCTTGAAGAGGCCGGTATAGTATCGAGTCAATTCCAACGATAAACTCACGTTTGCCCAGCTATCTTCCGGAATTCGAGCGCAGATCGCTGGGACCCCGTGGAGACGCCAAGCGCTTTGCTCTCGAACGAGCAGCGGAGTTCATCACCAGGTTCGGGATCCCAGAGGACATGGAGCCTGGGGAAGAGACAGACGCAAGGTATAGAGAGGTATGTGTTTCATTGTAATTTGTCGGTACTTCGGTCCCGGTGAAATACTGGTACGCCTGCGGTTGGTGCGCCACCAGACGTCAATCAAATGACTTTTGGCTTGGGGAAAGCCAGAGGAAAAGCCGCGTGCCGAGCCAAGCCAGAATACCACCATTTACTTTCCTGGCATTGACCACGCAAACAACAGCAATTGTACAACTGGTTCAAAAACACCGTGGGTCGGCACAGAAGAAAGGCAGAGGGGAAGCCCAGGTCTTCCAGGAAAGCTGCAGAGAAAGGTAGTCAATCGGTTGCGTCAGAGGTTACTGTCTGATGAGCTAGGGCAGCCACCGAGCTAGCAAGATGGGATCATGGCACCAACTCTGGTTCCCTCACAGTTAACGGAGCCTATTCGAACGCAGAGAGCTCATCCTCTCCGACTCTCGCAAGTTCTTATTCTCATCGAGAAAATACCCCCACCGTAACTCCGTCGCCGACCGTGGCCGCCCGAATACCGCTCCAATATTCGTTGCCTAGCACTCTCGCAAATGCACTGCAGCCCTCGCCCTCCCCACCTCCTCCGCAGGCCCCCCCTGATCCTGTTACTGTTGCCTCGCTGCGAGATGCCTTTCTTAATAACGTCGATGAACCTTTACTTGCGTCTCATATCCAAACCTATGTCTTGTCCAATCCGTCTCCATTGGCCCTGAAGCCCATTATCTTTGCGCTCTTCCAAGCCATCTCCACCGAATGGGACAAGAACAATACTCCGCCGGATTCCTTCCTGACGCGCTTCCTCGGTGCTGCGACCTACTTTACTCCCACCATCATACACGCCGGCGTTTCCGGGCCCATGGCAGGCGCCCGTGCGCTCCAGATGCAGATTCGCAAGTCCGCAAAGTGGATACCTACCCCGGCGCCGAATCCACGTTCCACAGCCCCTTCGTCTTCCTCTGCCAACACGTCGTCCATGTCGCTCGAACTGCACCGAATCACGCTGGACCGCGCCCGGCGCAAGGAGCACATCCAATGGGCTCGCATTCACGCCGCCGCGCTCAAAGTCGGCGTCTTCACCTTTGGCCTTCGCAACTCTGGGGTAGGCGGGGTGTATGATTACAGCGAGAATCGCGTGTTCAGTGACCTGTTTGCGCAAGATGCCCTCTGGGAAGATGACGAGGTCGAGTGGGTCGCAGGCGTGCTGGTTCTGCAAGGCGGCCTCATTCGGACCATGAGTGGGGACCCGGAACAGCGAAGATTATACGAGGAGTTGTTGGTTAATTACGAGGAGAGGTGGAAGGAGATGAAGGATGAGGCACGGCAAGCACTGGTTACTGTTGGTCATGCGATTTTCCTCTGTGTATCGAATGGCTGACTGTGTTTCAGGAAGCTCTTCTTGCAGCCAAGACGGACCTCGCGAGACTCGGTGTATGAGTTTTGCAATTCGGTCATGAAATGATATTTTGTGAGGCCATTGCTTTTGGAAAATGACGGCTCTAATCTCGATTTCTTCAGATTATTATTTATACATGTTTCGTCCTACAGCCATGCCTTGAACCAAGCCACCACTCTTCTCTGAACATCTTCTGCATGCTTTCGCTCCACGAACCTGCGCAAGCGATCATGAGCTACTCATACAGCGGCGCGATCGAATCACTTACCCGTGCGGTTCTCTAGGATATATAACCAGCTCCGCGGCCTCTTTCCCTCTGTCTGCCGCTCGTCTCTTCAGGCCGCGCCAAAACCCAATTGACTGCCCCATCGGCACGCGCTCGTCCTTGTCGCCATGCATACACAGCACGGCAGTAGAGACGCCTGCGACACAATGTATGGGACTCGACCTCCGTTCAGATTTCTCCGGCGCATCGTGGTCCCACGGAGCGATCCCTCCAATCGCAAACTGCCAATATCAGCATCGCGTCAACCTAGACAAGGAACTTGATCTACCTCAAGCTCCGGCGACCCGGACTCCATGACCATGCCTTCCCAGTTCGTCGCGCCCGCGCCGACGATGGCGGCTTTGTAGCGCGTCTTGGTCTTGGTGACGCCCCACGCCGCGATAGATGCGCCTCAATCCACGCACGTCAGCCGAATCACAGCGCTATTGTGGTTGTGGACTCACCGTGGCTCCAGCCGGCCACGCCCAAATGTTCCGGGTCGGCAACGCCGCGCCTGACCATCTCATCGACCATGCTGTCGCAGTCCGCCCAGTCCAGGGGGCCCACTCCCAGCGTAGCAGCACAGGCGAATTCGTGGCCGCGGCCCTGGCCTTTTGGGTTTTTTTTGGTTAGGATTCATCTCTTTTTACTTGGACGGCACTCACTCCCGCGATAATTAGGACAAATGACGAGGAATCCGGACCAAGCGAGGATCTCGCGCCAGGCGCAGAAATATGGCATGTAATCTGGACGAGCCGTTCTCAGCCACGAATCCGCTCATACACGGCGGAGGACGTACCTGGTATCATGCGGCTGCGGAAAAGTTCTGGGCGTCAGCTTAGACCACTAGCCCTCAAAGAAGATATCTGCACCGATATGGTCCACCGTGGATGAATAGCACCGTTGGCAGCCGTCCGGACTTGTACCCCGGTGGATACCGCACGATTCCGCTCAGTTTCGTCCCATCTGCCGCCTTCCAATATACCACTTCTGTCTTGGGGTGTGGTGCGTTCGCGAGCCACCGCAGATGCGACGAGAGCTTGACGCGCTTCTTCAGCACCCCATTGCTGTCGACGCGTATGGTATACGCGTTCAACGGCTCGTGACGGATCGCCGAACTCAGAATCGATGCAAAGATGTAGGAGACCTCCCCGGACTCGTCAACGACGCGCCGCGCGTCCCAGGCGCTGAACCACACCGCGTCGTCGTCGGTCTCGAACATCCGACAGGAGGTGCGGACGCTGCCGTCCGCGGAGCACATGACGACGTCCATGTGTGTATCGGTGTCGTTGCATACCTCGACGGCGATAAAGCCGTCCCCGTTTGCGTTTGTGCCGGGCTGCATGTTGACGATGCGGACGGCGTCCTCGGAAAGACCGTAGAGGCGCGTCGTCGCGCCGTCGCCGTTGCCAGAGAACGGTTTGTCGACAGGGTTGACGAAGAGCGTCCGTGCGTCGAGGATATTTGTTGGCACATAGCTCTGCAGGTCCGCGATGTGCCCCGACGCGAGCCAGAGGCTCTGGCCCGCGGGCGAGCGAGGATACGTCGCCACCGGGATGGGGACCGGATTTTCGCCCGCAATGGCAATGCGCTCGACCACGATGGGCATCTCGGAGTACTCGACGCCTTTGTTCTCGCGCATGCGATACAGGATCTCGCGACTGTCGGGACTAAACGTTGCGCTCTCGACCTGCAAGTCGTCCCGCACGCCCTTGAGCGCGGAGGTCTCCTTCGTAGCGAAGTTGTAAAGCATGATGCGCGACAGCGCGACCTTTTCCCCGTACACCTTCGCGTCGTCCTTCTCCTTTACCCGCGCCTTGTACGCCTCGCTCGTGTCCGCTGGGCTCAGGAACACGACCCACGCACCATCGGGCGAGAGGTCGAACCCCTGTACGGTTTTCCCCCCAGTATCGATCGCCTCGGGCACCGTATTCGCGTTAGCGGTCGCGAACTCGAGCATGTGCAACGTCCCCGCCTTTCCCGGTGTGGCGCGATCGCTCAGGAAGACGATGTGCTTGCCGTCCGGGTGGAACATCGTCCCGCCGCCGTTGAAGAATCCGCCGCCCGTGAGGAGGCGCGCGGAGCCAGGCACATCCGTCTGCGCGACCCACAGCTCGGTCGCCTTGTACGCGCCGGGCTTGTACTGGTACTGCTGCTGGTACACGATGTGCGTACCGTCTGGGCTGATGCGGGGCTCGCGGACCTTACCCGATGCTGAGATGCGCGCGGCGAGGTCCAGCGATTCGTCGTCCTCGATCAGGCCTTTGTGGGGGACCGTCCCGTTCGCTGCGGGCATCGACCCGTCTGGCATCGTGATGTGGGCGATAAAGCAACTTATGGCGGGTAAACCCACTGCTTTAACTTATATGTGTGTGCTTTCTTGGCGATGGGAAGCTCGCTCACGCGGTACCGTCTCTGGGAAGACGCTGGAGGACGATAATCTCATACTTATAGCTTGATTGACAAATAGACTGCTTGCAAGATCCTGCATCTTATCTGATAATTCCGTTTTCGCATCGATTGGGGAGGTTTTTCGCACTGGGTGGATACGTATTTAGGAAGGTTTCTCGCGTTATTCATAATTGCACAAATAGAATTGCAGTTGACGCTGCACTGAAGTGGGGGCCCCAAAACGGTGGTGCAATGGTTTTCATTCGATTTCGAACAATTCCTCCTAGATTCAACCAATGAAATGCGAGGATCTTTGACATTACAGCGCTGTCCAGTCATCAAAAATACATTATTTATTTCTCGACAGATACATGTAACGTGTTTGTACTTGGCAGTGACGGAGAGCTACCGTCCAGGATATAACATTGTGAGGGTATACAAACCTGTCCGCAGAATGTGCGGATTGCAGCGAGCCCAAGCAGGGGTGCATTTGCACCGATAATAACCACAGTGCGCACCAATAATAACCATAGAGACGAGCGGATGGCGAAAAAAACAAGAAAACGCCTCACGTCCCAATATCCACCATATCCTCCTTCTTCAAGCGCCTCCGCCCGCCGTCCCACTTGCGTAAATACTCCCTCGCGCGCTCGCCAAACACATCGCAGCCATCAAATAGATCCTTCGGCAGGATATCCTTACGCTGGTCCCAGGGCTTGACGTCGACGCTCTCGCAGCGGTCGAGGCACACCAGGACCATGCCGAAGCTGTACGCGTCCGCCAGACGCGCGTCGTTGCACTCGCCACGCAGGATCTCCGGCGCGGAGAACGGCCGCGTGCCTGGGTGGATCTGCTCTGTCTGGCGCGCCGGCGCGCTCGCAGCCGTGTTGGAGTATGCGAGGAACGGGTCCGCGGGCACGTCGTCGGGGCTCTTGAACTCCGAGTCCGCGGAGACGCTCCGTCCAAAGTCGAGCAGTTTGACGGTGTCGGAGCCGGTCGTCACCTGCACGTTGAGCAGCGAGAGGTCGCCGTGGCTGAGCCCGGACGCGTGCAGGTGCGTCAACCCGTCGAGGAGCTGGTTGTGGTAGTCCCGTTTCTGCCTTGTCGTCAACATGGGCCGCGCGATGACGACGTCGTAAAGGGTGCGGCCGTCGATGTACTCGAGGACCATGCCGACGTTCTCGAGCGAGCCGAGGAACGCGCAGATGTTGCGGTGCCGAGGGACGGTGGTGTACACGCGGAGCTCGGCGAGGAATTGGACGGTGACGTCCTGCGCGTTGGACTGCATCTCGCCGTTGATCTCGAGCTGGATGATGTCCGGCTTTTTGACGATGCATTTGAATAATTCAGAGGCGGAACCGTGCGCGCAAGGAGAGAGGCTGGCGGTGGGGTTGGAGGGCCCTTTCGGCGCGGTGTACGCGAGTGGGGTGGGGAACGAAAAAAGCGAGTTGGGGTGTCGCAGTGGCGCGAAGAACGGTTGCGACGTTGCGGGCGTCGGCGGGGCGCGGTTCTTTTGTCAGTCCAGTCGTGAGCCAAATGGTGTTTGGATGAAAGAATTGAGTACCTTTAGCTTTTGCTCCGAGTGATGCACGTCCGACGGGACGTGGTCGTAATTGTAAAGCGAGTCGATATTGTCCACCGCTGTTTCCTCGGAGGATGAGAACGAACTAATGTCGGTTGACTCTTCTTCGTCCATTTCCACTGCAAAAATTGTTAGCATTTGAGTCTTCAAATGAATCGCCGGTGGGTTTTAGACACGGAAGCCAGCCCTCTCGATGTTTTGGCCGGCTCTTTGGGTATTCCTCAAAGCCGAAATGAAATCGCATCGTCCGATCGCGAGTTGGACGACGGCCAGGTCTCTATTTTCGAGCGCGCTTCCTGTGCCGCGTCCTGGCCTTTGCCTGAGCCAGAAATTTCCAAGGCAAACCCAGAATCCAAATAACGGAAGTTGTGGTTGTCAGACTTGTGGTTCAAGTCAAGTCTGCGCCAAATCCGAGCTGCTCTCAACGCTCTGCGTTGGCCTCGTTCTCCCTAGGCACAGATCACGGTTTGGGGGCCCACCTCCACGTCCAGAACATGAAACGACGTGGACTCACCCATCCACCAATTCTTCTTTGAAGTCAATGTGACGCGCTTCACATGCATCGGCTTTGGCCCAGCAGCAGGGGTATCCGGAGAGAGGTTTGTGGGGGTCGGGAGAGCTGAGCTGGGGAACCCGCGGGCGAATACGGGGCGGGTGGGCTGCTGCATTGGTTGAGAGTGTTGGCGATGAGCAGGAACGTGCGCTAGCCCATTTGGCATCGCTGGACCCAGATTTGATAACCGCGCTTATTACCCCGCGTGTATTCAATTAGGGCGCCAATCTCGGATCTGCAGCGGGATGGGCTGGGCTGGAACGATAAAATACGGAGATGGGTACCCGGTGGAAGAGAATGAGTCAGGAAAAGTCTCCACAGTGTGGTATATATATTTCTTTGCACATTTCGTTTACAATCGTCCGGGTCTCACTACCGTGTGTACATGCGACATACTGCAGTATCCGCTCCGCTCTCGTCTGCAGACCGAAGAGACAACCAACATTCAGCGAATGCTGATCAATTATTAAGAAATAAACGCCACGGTTCATGCAAACCTCGCAAAGGACGATAGAAGGGAATACCGGCGAGCCTTATGTCAATACGGGAGAGAAATAGCGGCCCAGTGCAAACAATGGGTTGGCGATTGGACAGAAATGCCGAGCGATTTGTGCGGCGAAGCGGAGAGGTTACCTGAACTAGCTCCAACCGTACAGTGAGTTCGCCGGGGGTCAACCAGCCCGAAAGAAAGTATTGTCAGCCCTGCCAGCGGCCCTAACGTGCGTGGGCTGAATGGACAGCGCGACTGACCGATTGACCCATTCGACAGAACCGGAAGAATCTATCCAGGCTTGTCGGAATAGAATCACTTCGCGAACATCCAGAAAGATCCCCAAGCAAGAGCGTGAAGAACGTCGACTCCCGGTGGAACACCACGGTTTCGAGCAACGGCGAGCCAGTGTCAGCCAATTAACAAACGGACGGGTCTGCGACATAGATTCCACCGGGCGATAAAAACTTTCAGGCATGGGTGGCAGTTTCGCAAGCATTTTCGATTTTTCTGATTTCTTTCAAGCGTTAGGGTGTGTCGGAGGCACAAGATTCGAGCGGCGGCCAAGCAAAAACCCTGTGCTGTCCACGGAGAGCCCAGGGCTGAACGCTTTGATTTGGGCTGTGAGTCGAGAACGCATACCGTTTTGTGTTGGTTTGGGTGCAAGGTGTAGAGATCAGTGGCGGTGCAGGACACTTGCTCTCAACCACAAGTGACAACCTCACTCTACCAAATCTGACTCCATCTCGTTCTCATGTTCAGAACGCTTGCAGCAGACCCTGCTCGCGTCGCAGAACTCCGAGTCGATGCCGAGATTTCCGATCTTGAACATTCCGTCGATGACCACAAATACCCAATTTTGACTCTCCCGAATGAAATCATCACCGAGATTTTTATCCACGTCCTACCAGCTCGTCTCTCCTAGGCCTTTCCCTATCTCGTACGGAGCGATTCCCCCACAGTTTTGACCCGCATCTGCTGCAAATGGCGAGAGATATCACGGGACACCTCTGCGCTGTGGAATCATCTCCCTCAACATTGGTCATGTTCCCCTCCAATTTAGTCTGCGTATAGGAGCGCCGGAAGGCATGTCGCAGATCATAGAGGTGGTCGTTCCTCACCGTGCGCGCTGGGAAAACCTTGTATCCCCTTTCTCCATCCCATCTCCCCGCACTCACGGCCCGACGCCTCAGCTCCCCACCTAGAACTGACACTTGACTGTCTAGACAGGAATCCGATCAACGTTTTTGCACTCAGCGACGCACCTCTCTTGATCTCACGCCCATGCTGCTCGTATCTGCAGCTCTTCAACATAGCTCTCAAAAAACATCGTATGGTTTGGGTTTGCATGTCTCCCTGATTTCGCCCGTCGCCATTCGTCTGTTCCTTTCGAGCTATGTCACATGCACTTTCAACATAACAAATGCACGGAATTCATAAACGAAAGCCTCCATAAATACTTGGGCCGTGTTGGGAAGCTAGAGGGTGAGATCCATTAAATTAACAATCTCTTTCGGAAGACAAAATACAAAACGAAAAGCCTAAAGTAGACTTTGGATCGACTGGGGAAATACTTTCATGTACGCTCCTCACGAAGAACCTCTAGAATCGTAATGCTCATTTAGTGGGTGAGTAGGTAATGTATACAATGTATAGGTATGAGGCGTATAATAGTAATAGTATGTGATAGTCGTTAGCGACATGCAAAAAAATCCGTCGTGATGTGCGTGTAAAGGTTCAAAAGGTCCGTGAGGTCATAGTCCAAAGTCCAAGAGCGTCCGAGCGGCAAATGCCAGCCCAAGTCCGAGTCCGAGTTGTCCAACAGTGCCCGCGCCTATACGAGGCAGCGCCCCGTTCGCCCCGCCCTGGGCCTGCGAGCCCCCACCGCTACCCCCACTCGCCGCCGACACAAAACTGGACACTGGCAAGTCCCCAATCGCGCTGATCGCCTGCGTCCCTAGAACGCCTGACCCAATCATTACCTGCACACCCACGCTCGGCACCCCATTCACCACGACGAACAGCAGTGCGGGGCCTGGCGCAAATATAGCGGGGTTTGGCGGGAGCTGCGAGACGTGCAGCGTCGCTGTGTTGTTCCCCTCGTACGCGGTGTACGTCGAGTCGAGCTGGAGGAACCGCTGCCCCATGTTCATCGCGTGCGTCGAGAAGCCCGTCCGTATAACGATCACGGTCGCGTTCGCCGCATTATGCACGTCCCCGCTGAGGTCGTCTTCGTCCAGCTGCACATCGAACGACAGCCCCCCGTACCCCAGCGCGGACAGCAGCCCTGTCGGCTCTGGCCGCCGCTCGTTGTAGTAACTGGGGTAGAACCGCTCGACGCGATACTCTGTCGGGTATTTAATGGTCGGCCCTATATTCAGGTCGGAATTGGGATTCGAGCCCGCGATGATGACCGCGCCATCGGGTAGCAGCGTCGCAGTCGAGTGGTACATGCGCGGGATCGTGCTGGCACTGAGGCCGTCACGATTCCAGCGGGAGCCAGCCGACTTGCTCGGGTCGTATATTGCGGGCGTGAGGACGGGGTTGTCCGCATAGCTCATCCCGATCGCCCACGACTCGTTCCCGTACCCCGCCGTCCCCGTCCCTGCCCCGTTCACACACAGCACGCGCCCGTCGGGGAGCGCGACCAGATTCGCCATGCTGCGCCCCTCGAGCATCGGGTCGTCCTTGGTGTAGTTCTTGCCCTCGTCGGGGGTTATGCGCACACACGAGGTCGAGGCAGGCAAGGCCGCGATGTTCCAGTCTTGATCCCAGTTGTCGTTGTCCGAGCCGCCGCAGAAGAGGATCGTCGCGGTCCAGTTGTTCGCAGGTGTGAGCGGGAGCATGAGCGAGCCTGCGCTTGCTGGATACGCGCGGACAGCGTCCGGCATGTCAGCCAATTGATACTCCTTGTGTGTTTTCGGGTCGAGCATGATCGTCGCGCGATTCGCCTGCATCAGTAACCGGCCAGAAGGGAGGAGGAAGGTGAGCGGATAGAGGTTAATGGGGAGGTTGTCGGAGAGGAAGGGCGAGGTAATGGGGGCGCCGGTGGAGGGGAAAAACTCGTACGTGGGATTATCTTGACCGGCGTCGTTGACATAGCCGCCATTGTTGCAACCACCGATCTGCGGGGGCAATTTAGCTGTGATGTGGGCAGCCCGAAGGGAAGTACGCACGATGATGGCGGTCCCGTCCTCGAGCGTTTCTCTGATTATAGCCAGGTGAGTGTGAGAAGGGGGGAGGATACACGACCTACACCGTCGGGTACCACCGTCGGGTGGTCATCGTCTGAGCCTTGACCCAGTCGCAAGAGTAATCGTCGCAAGGGATGAGTGTTCTGGGCGGAAAAATTAATATGAATCACGTATACCAAAGTGCATACGAACCGAATCCTGAGGCCAAATTAGCTTGGCGTACTAGCAAGAGAAAATTACTCGCGATTTCCCACCGTCAGGGTCGTCGTATGGCCCACTCCCTGAGGTAGCAGCACCACCATACGTCACGGCAGAGTTACCGCCAATGTTGATCCAGGTCCCATTTCCGAGCACAGTCCCACCAGCGCAAAAAGTATTGGTGATGGCGTTCATTGGGCGCGCCGTGTTTGCTCCTAGCGCGATGCACGTTAACATGTAAATTTTGAGGCTGCCTGAGGGCGGGATGATGCAGGGCGAACCTAGCGCGTACTCGGAAGCCCATGCGGGGTGGCCATCAATCTGCGCCGCGTTATTCTCGACTTTGTCCAGTATGAATACCTTGTCGAGGGTGCCAAGGAACATCTACGACCTGTCAACCGACGAGCGAGGGGCACGAGGGAGCCACACGACCAACCTGTTGCGCGCTCACGAGGGATTCGCCGATGATGTCGAACTCGCCAATGGCACCGGTGGAGGAGGGTTGACCAGGCGGGCTGAGAATCGTCGCGGTTGGGGTGGTAGGCGTGATAGTGGTTGACTGGGCGAGAACCGAGGCGAGAGAGACCAGTACCAGAACGAGGGACATGGCGGGCCCGCGACGCCGGGGGGTGGACATAAGAATAGAATGTGAGTGTATTGTGGCCAGAATATATAGAAACGCGACTGAATGCCTTGGACAAAAATCAGTTCGCCGGGGAAGGGTGAGGATCCCGCGCGTATCAAGTTTTGGAAAGTACCAGGCACAGCAAATAGCGGGCAATAATTAACGATCATTTGAACATGTGGCCGAGGCTAGGGTCCCTTTCTGTCTCGCGACATTTGTTAGATGAAAACTTGCGACTTGGCACCGTTTGAAATTCAACCAGCATCACAACAGCCTTGGCGTCTAGAGTCTTGAACCTGTCAGTGCTGGTAAGTAGTAGGTAGGATTACACGACCGGTCCAGCTCATGAACGCCGGTTTCCAGGAATTATCTACACTGGAATCGATCATGGCGGGAGGTGGAGAAGAGGAATTGCCTTTTTTGGTCTTTGGCGGAGCGATTTCCACGCTCACTACGGCCTTCCAGGACATTCGGTCTGCGGGAGTCTACGGAATGCTCCAAGATGCTGTCCGAGTGCCATAATGCTTATCTTTCCGGCGCCCCGACTTTCAAGCTCCGGGGCGTCTTATAAAGCCGGAATTGGGGCCTGGGCGCCCGATGTCAAATCTCTCTTTTGACGCTGTGGATGTCCCTTCATGTCTGTACTGGTTCCCCCAGGCGTGGTCTGCAATGCAGAAGAATACGCCCGCTCATTGAATGACCAGTCTGTCTACTGTCTGACGCGGGGCCAGAGCATCGGCCTCACCGTACGTTTCAGTCTTCGCTTGTTTCGCATTCAATTGAACGCCGCGCAGGTCACAGCCGAGTCGGGCTTGATCTCTCTTGTCGCGGTGCTCGGTGTCTTCATTTTGATTCTGGTGGGTATCGATTATATTTCTTGGCTGGTCAGACGGATCGTGGTTTTCGGTATTCTCTTTTTTGGGGTCAAATTTTGGAGGGTTCTTGACCTCCGCGAGACACCCGACATGCTCGGACGTTGTCTGGACCGCCGGTGCGGAGCTTAACGCCCGCATCCCAGAAGACGGGACGGAGATCCGGGAAAACGGGGAGAAAACGGAAGACTAACCTCCCATTCTCCCCGTTTTCTACGGGCTGCCAAGCCCTAGCAGCCTCGGAGGGCATCTCAACGGCGTTGCAGTTCGACAGCTTTTGATTCTCATCTGACTCCGTCCGCTCCGCGTCGTTTATTTCATTTTCTTGGTCTTTCGGATGGATCTTGTGCATTCCGGTTCCGCTAGCGGTGGCGGCTGTCTATCCCCCAGACTGCCGGTTCATTTTCGCTCCGACTTTTCTCAATCGTTTTCACATTTCACATTTCATGTCATTCGAGTTCTGACTGGCATTTGGCACAGCGCAACGCGGTCCGCCATGTCCGTCTCACCCGCACACGACCACTCCTCCACACGCCCACCGACGTCCTCATCCTTTCGCTTTTCGTTGCGGACCTTGTCCAGGCAGTGGGTGCCGTCATGGATGTCCGCTGGGTGCACGCTGGCAAGGTCCAGGCAGGGGTGTACTGCTCGGCACAGGGTGTGGTGCAGCAGTTAGGCGAAACAAGCGTGGCGATCACGACCCTCGTATGTCTCCCCATTTAATTTCATCTTCGAAATTGACGTAGCGGTGCAGTTAATTACGATCTTCACTTTTGTGGGCGTCTGGTGGCGCAAAGGTCTCGGCTCAACGCGCCTCGCGACTTTCCTCGTGGCCCTTGTGTGGGTGTTTGTCGCTCTGCTCGTCGGAATCGGGAACGCGATGCACAAAAACGACTTGTACGAATCGCCCACACCCTACTGGTGCTGGATTGGACCAAACTTCCTCGGGCTGCGCATCGGGGGGGAGTACGTCTGGTTCTGGATCACCCTCAGCGTCTCTTCCATCGCGTACCTTACCCTGTTCCTCTGGGCACGCGGGAACATCACCGTCAGCGAGACGGCGTGGTGGCGCTGCAGATTTCACCGCCGCATCTCGGATTTGAAAACCTCGACTGATACGAGCAAATTCGCGCGCAAGGCCGCGTACACGATGATCGCGTACCCCATCTCGTATTCTGTGCTTATCCTCCCCCTCAGCATCGTACGCTGGATCGGGTTCACGCAGGGCACGACTCCCAGCGCGGCGACGTTTGGGGTCATCTCGCTCTACGGCTTGAGTGGCGTGGTGAACGTCGCTCTGCTGCTCAAGACACGCCCGAATTCGGTGTTGTTTGGGGGCGCAGATACCATCGTGCGGAACGACGATGTGGGGCGCGCGCCGCCGTTATCGCCCGGCGGTGACGCGGACAGCGCATACTCCGAGTTCCGGGTGAGGGTACCGGTGCGGGCCGCTGGGGGAGGGAGTCGAGAGGGCACTTGGAGGAGTGGGGACAGTAGCCGGTTGGAGCTGGGGAGGCTGCCGTCGACGGAGGATGGGGGCGGGTGGGATTTACCTCGCAAAATTGTGCGGCAGGAGGACAACGAGACTCGGACAGTGGGGGAGGTTTGAGAGAAATAGTGAGGATACCAAGGAGGATACCATATAAAATCTAATGTCTAATGCGAGTGCAACTTAGTATGTACACTAGATCCTCTATACTTCGATTTGTCTGTCTATGACAAGAGGTGCTCGATCTGGCGGTCATGGACTCCTTCGGAGTCCTTCCCACTACCCCCCCAGAAAAGGAAGTTCCCATCAAATTCAGCCATTTCCGCTGCGCGCTCTATCCTAGTGATCTTTAGCTCGACGCCTCTGCACAATAAGTTGTACATATTTTGTTTGGGATGCATAGTAAACATCTCATAGCCTCATCCTGATTCCTGAAGCCATTTTGGTGCCATAATATTGTCTATTGGAAATGGAAATCTTCTTTGATGTTTTGGGCCCACAAAACATGCTCAAAGATAAGTGAAATTTTCTCAGAGGTATACTGGCCAGGCTGACTGTGGCGAGCTGAATGGACTGCAGGTGCAGCGCGAGTGAAGAGACATCAACTCTTGCCGCGATGCCGAAGATCAATCACGTCTCGCGTAATGCGTATCAAAGTCCAAGATCGCCAAATCGAGCACCCCTTGGTCTATGAAGATTACAATAGGTCGGAGGTATAGGGATCAAATGTGATGGCGGAGTCCCCCATCATCCCCCATCAATTCCCACGGGACAAAGCGTCCACAGACGTTCACCTGCGGGTGGATGTCTGAGTGCGCTTCTATGTAGCAACATTGCTACGGGCCTCCCATCCCAGCTGTCTGTCTGCGCGCGCTTAGTGCATTTCCTTTCAGGCCTCTCTGGTGCCTCTCTGTCTGTACTTTTTAACGTCCACACTGTGATATGCATGTTTCAGATCCTCTGTTGAATTTATCCTGCCATATTCTCTCACAAAATATGAACTACTGAAACCACACTTCTATGTGTGTTTTTTCCAGTTGACCGTGCACCTTTGCAGGTGACCTTTCTCTCCAGTCAAACACCAGCAGGTCCTTCCCTACAGCCAAACACCCGTAGCAGCCTGTCTGTAGTCAGACACCTGTAGCCTGGTGTCTCCTTCAAGATGTATGCGCACATCTCCATCCATTCTTGCACCCACAGCTATACAGTGTGGGAGTTTTTCAATCACTTACTCAGACACAAGGATTGATGACTTTCACCACATCTGCTGTCAATATATCTCATTTGGCATGCATTCAGTGATCTTGATAACCTATTGGCCACGCATTATAATCAGGGAGTGTTGATATTAAGGCGACAACTATGTAAGACATAAGTGACTGGCTGCAAAGACTACATTAGGGCCAGTCAGTCCACCACTCCAACCGTGTAGAGTATATCCTGCCACAAGCGTCTGTCCAGTGCAGCGCCAGTGTATTCCAGGGTGTCCAGCCTCAAGAGTTGAGTCGGTGCCTGGCCGTAGGAGTCTTGACTGCAGACCTCTAGCCATGGGCATACGCCCCAGCAGATGTCTGGCCACGGAGATCTGGCTGCACGCATCTGGCTGCAGGGGTCTTGCAGCGGGTGTCCCGCCCCAGGTGTCCTGCAGCAGGGGTCTTGCAGTAGGTATCTTGCAGCGGGTGTCCTGCCCAAGGGTGTCTTGCTGCGGGCGTATTCCTGGAGGCATCTTGCAGCGGACGTCTTCCTGCGGGCGTCTTGCTGCAGGCGTATTCCTGGAGGCGTCTTGCGGCGGGTGTCTTGCACCAGGCGTCTTGCACCAGGCGTCTTGCTGTAGGCGTCTTGCTGCAGGCGTCTTGATGCGGGTGTCCCGCCTCAGCCGTCTTGCTGCAGGCGTCTTGCGGTAGGCGTCTTGCTGCAGGCGTCTGGGAAGAATTAAGTTAGTAAGGTATGAACCAGAAAAATAAATAAGCGAACTTGCATCACACTATTTCTGACGCCGCCTCGCATCTCCTGCGCTCTCCCGGACCTACAGTGTCGAGTTTGCCTGCGTTGAGCATCATGATAGAGTGAGGCAAGGCCCGCACAAGTGTCGAGCCGCGGGTGCCCTGCTGCAAGCGTCATGTCGCAGGGGTCCTGCTGCAGGTGTCGTGTCGCGAGCGGCGAGTCGCAGGCTTCGTGTTGTGGGCGCTCTGATGCAGGTGTCATGTCGCGGACGTCCTGCTGCAGGTGTCCTGTCGTAGGCGCTCTGCTGCAGGCGTCGTGCCGTAGACGTCTGGTCGCAGGCGTCGTGTCGCAGGGGTCCTGCCGCAGACGTCGTGGCGCAGGTGTCCTGCCGCGGGCGTTGTGTTGTGGGTGGCGAGTCGCGGGCATCCTGCCGCAGACGTCGTGTCGCAGGCGTCCGACTGCAGGCGTTGTGTCGCGGGCATCGTGACGCGAGCAGCGAGTTGTGGGCGTCGTGTTGCGTGCGCTCGGCTGCGTGAGTTGGGTTAGGTTAGCGGGTGGGTATGCGGACGAGAAAAAGATGTGGACGCGCCATCGACAGCATGCCCGCGCATGCTCAAGCCACGGTCTGTGTGTACAGACACAAGATGAACCCGGGTGGACATTTGTACGTCCACCGAATGGGAGCGAGACGAGGAAAGAATGGAAAAAAAGAGGAAAGGCAGCGTACTTATATTATGCTTCCTTTTTTCTTTGGGTTTCTCCTTCACTCTCCCGGGTCCTCCTGTGTGCGATTTCGTTTGCGTGTGAGGTTGCTGGCGCGCGTGAAGAGTGTGATGACGTCTGGGTGAGTGAGCGTTAACGCGCAGATGTGGGAAAAAAAGGAAAAAAAGGTGCGTACTTACATTACCCTCTCTCTGACTGGCCCCGTCCCCTTTGTTCTCCCGGTCGGTCCTTCTCCGTGCGAGTTTGTTTGGGTGCGAATTGGCAGTAGGGCACGTCGGTGGGAGGAAAGAGAGCGTAAACATGCGTGGTTAGGACACAACATGGACATACAAAGGCAACGGTCCGCGTCGGGCGGTAGGAATGCGCGAGGTCGTACGTCCGCGGACACGTGAGTCTCGATATCTGCCCATAGGTGTCTGCCTGCAGTTATGTGTCTGCATTGAGGCCACTGCAGTCACCCTGCTCCACCTGGATGCTTGTAGTAACATGTTTACATATGGATGTATTTGGCCGGGCATCCATGGACAAATGCCCGTATGTGTTTTGTCCCGTGGGAATTGATGGGGGACTCCCCCATCATTATTGATCCCTATACCTCCTTCCTTCTCGAAGATTATCAGGCACTCTTGACTAAGCAAGTTTTATCAAGAGACCTTCTCGGGCGCCGAGGCACGTTCGTGTCTGGGTCTGGGTCTGGGTCTTTGCTTTTTTGCCGTTGTCATAGTGATTAGGCGGGGTATTTGGATCTTCCGTGAAATTCCGGGGGCCTGGCGCCGATCCTAACTGACATGGCTGATTTACTTTTCTTGGTCCAGGTATGTACAGCGCAAAATGGTCGAAGGCCCATCTACGACTCAAAGCAACTCGGTGCATGTGGCAGCTTGGTGGCAACCATCTTCGTTATGCCCGAAGTTCGCCGGCTGTATTAGTTAGACCTTCACCAAGGATCATGCATTGATTGCATACATCTGATCATGAAAGGTTTCGCCCGTGTTTTACAATGTTCTCGTTTTCCTTTTCCCGGACCACCACCTTCAGGCTTCAGCCACTTCGGTTTTCGTTACCCCCCTCAGCGAGGGATTTTTCTCGCCTTTCTATACACTCCTTCATTCGATTACTACAATGGTTGCGTCCGCGATATTACCAAGTGTAACTCTTCATGAAGCTGGGCGAAAGGTGATGTACTACATCTTTGGTTTGGTGGTGCAAACTTTCTTCTTCGGTGCGTGGTCTTTGCATAGGCGCGTAAGGCCGTCGCCTTATACTGTACCGCAGGAGCGTACACCATTTTAATATGGATGTCGACGCGCATGCTGCTGTGAGACTTTCTTTGGGCTTCCCGTTGGTGTGCGGGCGTTGATCGTATTCGAAGAGAACGAAGATTGAACACTCGGGTCAACCAGGTCACGCCGAGTCTCTTTTGACAGACGCTTAATTGACGCCAGCTCGTAGGTCATGTTCGGCATCACGACGTTCATGTATTTGCTCTCCGTGGCTTACTGGGCATATTCTGTCGCCGATGGGGTCGATCGGATGTATCAGTACATCGCCCTGGCCATAAATCCATTCCAAACTATCCCAGACCACACTGCAGTCACCCAATGGTCTCCGTTATTCAATGCTGTTACCCTTATAAACGTCCGCTTCTCCCTTGTGCATCATTGATATTTTCTCACTCTACGGATTCAGTATGTTCTCAGCGATGGAGTGGTCGTGTGGAGGGCCTGGATCATCTGTCTCCGCAATCACCGGAAATATTTGTGGGTCACGATCGTTTTCTTGGGCATTACCGCCGGTGCGTCCGTCTGGGCAGGTCTGGTCGCGCCTTCCATAAAACTCAAATGTTCCATGCAGTTACCGTCGCTCTCACCGTTGCCTTTCGGGTAGCCAATTTGATAGTTTCTCCGATAAACGACCTCCCTAGCGGTAGTATTCTAGGCGCAGGGATTAACATTCTCCAAGTTGTGACACTGGTTACATCGCTGCTCTCCAACTTGACTGCAACCGGAGTTGTCTGGGCTACGGCAGTGTGGGTCTCCTCGATTCTTCAAAATGTCCTGTCCAACCTCATCAATTCCAACCGTGACAGAGGCCATTGGCGAACAATTCGCTCAACATTGTCTGGAACAAAGACAAGCTCGTTGAGAACGAACCACATTCTCTTGCTGGTGGTTGAGACTGGGGTGCTTTACTGCATTTCGGCTGTGAGTAGCGCAACATGACTTGATAAAACCAATTTGCTTATCATATTTCTTTTAATCTCGGTAAGCTCGTAGTCTTAGTGTCGGTGCTCATCCGCTTGCCCCAAGGGACGCTGGGAGATCTGTACACACCGGTCAACGTTCAAATTGCGGTAAATTTATTTGATGGTTTCATGTTGTCTGCTCACTAGTGCCTTCAGGGCGCCTATCCGTGCATCGTGCTGCTGCTCGTCAGCACGAAGAAGTCCTTGAACGAGTCGTCGTTCGCAGACGACGAGGTCTCAAGCAGCTGGGGGTCAACATCAAAGTCCACGGCCTCTCACGCCATCCGATTCGTCCCGGTGGCTGGGTCAAATTCAACGAGCCAAACGTCAACAGTCATCGGCGACCATGACCTCCAGAAGCCAATGCAATTCGCTCGCAACCCCGCCATGTCTGCTGGTACAATCAGAAACTCAGTCATGGATATCTCATCCCCCCGCCCATCGACTGAGAAGATTGGCCGCCATAACCGCCTTTCTGACGACAGCTTTGTTTAGTTTGCTTTTTTCGCTGGATCGTTTCACTTGATTTGAAAACTTTTGTATGAATATTGAAAGGTATAACTGACACTCGCCGGCCGCTGTATTTTTTGGTTATGATTTTATTTGTTGTCCGGCTGAGCTGTACACGTGTATCAGAAGTTTGAACTGCGTTTTAACCCTAGCTGCGAATTTGCATTTGTGAAGCTGTGGTTGGAACAGTTTTATCTCTGCTACCCTCGTTTCTAGCTCGTGTCACTGGAAATTATCGCTCGATGCACTATCCTGCTGAGATACTTACGTATGAATCGGTGGGTGGCCATGGTATTTCGGAACCAAGCAAATATGTCGAAGCTCCAGCACTAGGTCGCAGGCTCAACGACATCCGCCGATCATGTCTAGGACAACTAGGTGGACTCGGCTCTCGTTGGGTGCCTGTTTACTGAATATGTCCTCAAGTCGAAAGTGCTTTGATGAATTCTGGCTGCCGAGGAGTTATGGCCCAATCCAAGGAATTGGATGGGCCTCCCACGAGGTTTTAACCGGCAACCTGCCTGCTCTGGTCCGAGCCAGGCCGGGAATATCATCGGGGCACCTAAACTTTCTGCCCCTGGCTTGGTAGTACGTGTGTTCTATGTACTGATGGGTAACTTTTAGCCTGCATAAGTTACGATGTCATACATAGTAAACTGGCTGTTCCAATTGTGGGACCGCATCAGTATAATATATCCTCCTCCTCCTCCTCGGAGAGCGATCGTCGCACAGTTGTGGGCCGCAGCAAGTTGTTGGAATGATATGCGACCTTAAGCGATGCTTGACACCGTGGGCGTGGGATCAAGCCGCAGCTTAAATTATTCATGGTGAGAGTCAAAGTTAGTATTTCACGCGTAAAGCGCGGAATGAGCGCATCGGATGGTGTCTTTGATGAGCTGGACGAGGTGTGAATTTTTTCGGGACAGGTAACGCACACACAAAACCCCGAAGGCGGCGGGTGGATGAACCGCCAAGAACCCAGTTCAGTCAAGCGGCGCTTATCAACCCAGCACGCTCAACCATCACTATTTATTTTGGGACGAAACGACGAGCTAAGAATTGATCACCTCTATTTATGCGCTTGGTTCAATTTCCCACCCTTCGATACCAATCCCAGAACGCAAGGTATGTCAGCTGACACCTTGCGACGACGACGACAGAGCTTCTTCATGAACACAGTCAGGTTATTTCGTGGTTCAAAGTAGAAGCGCTGTCATTATTTTTCCGTGGAACGAGCATCAGCGGCGCAGATTAGCCCCTTAATCAATTGATAAGAATTAGGGCTTATGATGCGTGGTACTTATGTACAGGTTGGTGCCTGGGTTCCTAACTCGGAAAGCGATCGCGGCTGCCGAATGCTCAGCGCATTTGGGCGCTTGGCCAACTCCCATGGTTCAATTTCCCGCTTTTCGATGTGAATTCCAGAATGGACATTATGTCAATTCACCTTGCAACAGCAGAACACTTTATGGGCACAGTCCGGTCATTTCGTTTTTCATGGAGTAAAAGCGCCGTTCTGCATTACGGAACGAACATCACTAGATCAGCCGCCCACTAGATCAGCCGCTCATAAATTATGATTGGGTTGAACAGCCTGCGATATCGATACCATATAAGAGTGCCATCGTTTGAAAGACGGCAGCGTTTCTTGTTTACTTCCACCTCCCTCTGCGAGGGTCCTTTCTTCAATCCAGCCATGAGCTTTGCCAATTCAACCAGCTTTTTAATAAGCTCTGGACAAGTTGTAAAGTATTATATCTTCGGTCTGGTGCGTGAATTGGACTCTGGCAAAGACGCTTCAACGAACTAATCCCATATTTTAGATAGTGCAGACCTTTGTCTTCGGTCGGCAATCATTGTATGCTCGTTGTGACGGTTAATAATCTTTGACAGGAGTGTATAGTATTTTGAATTTCATGTCCACTCGTATGCTCCTGTGACATTGTTTTTCCTTGGTCTGACCGCAAAGTTTTCTGACGTCGGGCAAGAAAACGCGGGTTGAAGACCAAAACACATCGGGTCCTCTTCGGTATCACAACTTTTATGTATCTCCTCTCGGCCGCGTACTGGGCCTACTCCATTGCATATGTTGGGGACAGAATGCAAGTCTACATTGAGCTGGCGACGGATAAAACAGATTTTGCCTCCAACACCGATGCGGTTGTTAAATGGTCGCCTCTTTTCAACGCGAGCGTTTATATCAATGTGCGCCATACATTTCTTTGTTTCCTCCCATTCTGATTTTCATCACGTTAGTATGTGCTCAGCGATGGGATAGTCATTTGGAGGGCATGGGTGATCTGCTTGCGAAGCCACAGGAAATACATGCGCATCCCAATTTTTTTCTTGGTTGCCACTAGCCGTACGTATGTTCACTTCTTCTTTCTCTTCTTGGTTCTTACCAAAATCAATCCAGTCTCTGTTCTTACTACAATTGGATTGAGAATCGCGACTTTGAATGTTCCGGACATGCCTCATCTCGCTGAAGCGATGAACATTGCACAAATATCCACTGTCTCTACATCCTTGTTCTCCAATATGTCTTCGATGGGCGTAGTGGGAGTTACCTTGTGGTTTGTTCTCTGTGCCCTCCTTTAGATTCTCAATTCTCAATTTTATTAGGCGACATTGGCTTATAATCCGTGCTGCATTTCCCGATAAGAAACAAAGGACGACCACAGCAAACAGTGCATTGATCCTGATTGTTGAAAGCGGTGTTTTATATTGTGCCTCCACTGTCGGTGTTCTCACCTCGTTGACATACCGAATACTCACATTAAGGAACATTCATTTAGGTGGCGTTGATACTATTTTCCGTCATTCCGGGTCCCTTGCCAAGCGGGATTAGGTGAGGGGCAGTCTATCCTAGGAGACGCTTTATTGACGCCGGCTTTGAAGGTTGGGGGATCTATACGCTCCAATCAACATTCAACTTGCAGGGGCATATCCCTCTATTGTATTGCTGCTAGTAAGCGCACATGGCTCGTTGAACAGTTCAACGCTCTCAAACGACGTCATCATCCCAAACCCACCTATAAAATCTGCCGCCACAAATCCGGTGCTCGTCATCTCGTCGGCAGCGACACAATCCATCAGCCGTCCCCCGAATCGATGGTCTGACAGCACCTTTGTTTAGGGGATTAATCATGGAGGTTACCGCAGATGTACATAATAGTCCAAGTACCTTATTCTTAATTCTGCTCCTATGTATTAATATTCACTTCGATGGACTCCGATTTGCTTGGTTGCGAAGTAAGACCTTTTGAACCAAGAAACCTAGTTGGGATCTAAGTACCACAGCCACTGATTTTCAAATATGAACTTGTGATACCCCACATCTCCGAATCCCCACAGTCTCCTGCCCTTCGGACTCGAGCCTTTCACGTTACTACCGTGCGCGTGTTGAAATGAACGTCTCATTCGAGAGTCGGGAATAGCAGAAATTCGGAATTATTACAGGGTCCTCATCACCTCGTCAGGTACCAATATTACTAACTACCAAGAATTGGACCGAACAGAGTATCAGTAAGGAGCACGGGGTACACGGGGAGGAGATAGCATGTTCAACAGTTCAAATTGTCTCCTGGGCCATGTTGAATTAACGGCGGCCGTGATTCGGCTCGACTGGCGCGGGAGAAAAGAACGTCATCGAGTACCTTGCTTTGAACTTTGCTATTGGTACCGCATATCATAAGTAATCTTCCGGCGAGGCTGCGCGGGTTCGTGTCTATTTGCCCCCACGGTGGTCCATAACATGAAAGAGCTGAAGTGATGCAATTTTCCAAGTAAAGTTGCATTTTACTGCGAACCAGGTTATCTAGTATCTAGAAATTGACAACCTGGATCGTCGAGGTTGACTTCGGTGTTGCTTCGGTCACATTAGTCAGACGTGTTCAACCACTCTTTAGATGCCGGATTACTATATCTCCAATCATGAGGCGAGTCCGAGGTCCGGCACTGACAATACCATCACGAAGTGCTCAAGGTACGTACATACGGAACGCCGATGAAATCGGGTGTTCCTTGTTCTGAATGGCTTAAAAGGCGGACGTCTGGTAATTGCTTGGTAGGTCTCTTCTGTGAAAGTTCTCTCTCAGCTATGGGCCGCTTTGCATTTTTGGCAATCCTCAGCGCCGCTTCTGGGATTTCGCTCTGCTGTGGTGCACTATATGAGAATGTCGCCGACTTGACGAAACTCAATGTTGAATTTGACTTCATTGTAGTCGGAGGTAAGCCTTCCTCCAAAGTTTGCACGCAACAGTGCCTTATCTCGCGTTGAGGCGGGACGGCGGGAAATGTCGTTGCGAATCGCCTAACCGAGAATCCCAACTATTCGGTCCTGGTCCTCGAAGCAGGCGGCTCGTAAGTCCCGTCCTACTCGTCTGACGCGTTTTCTCAGCAGTTTTTCAGAAATGCAAATATTCTGAATATCGAGGTCCCATTCTACTGGAACCGCGCGACGCCAGACACGCCTCAAGATTGGAATTTTACGACAACAGCCCAGACTGGACTGGATGGCCGGTCGCTCCCGTATCCTCGAGGACATGTTCTGGGCGGAAGCAGTTCCGTCAGTAAGTCGGCATCGCCTTCGTCATTACTCAAACATACATGGAATTCAACTTGAACACCTTCTTTAGACGGCATGGCTTATACGCGGGGATCGAAGGATGACTACGACCGTTACGCGCGGGTTTCTGGGGACGCCGGGTGGTCCTGGGATAGTCTGGTACCTTACATGCGAAAGGTCGGATTTCAAATCCCACTCACTCTACTGGTTGTAAGCTCCTAATAACTCACTACTTCTAGACTGAACGATTCCATCCACCTGTTCCAAATTCCGGTTTCAATCCCCCGGAACAGTTCAATCCCGCTGTTCATAGTTTCAGCGGAATCAACGACGTCAGTCTCCCAAGATTTCCCCGAGACAGTGATGCGCGCGTCTTTGCGACAACCTCTGAGCTCAGCCAAGAATTTCCATTCAACATCGACATGAATTCTGGCGCTCCCTTGGGAATCGGTATTTTCGGTTCCATGGTTGAATATATGCTTACATTTTCTAGGGTGGGTCCAGTCATCTACAAACAATGGTTCTAGGAGCAGTTCTGCGACATCCTACCTGGCCCCGCAGTACATCAATCGTCCTAATTTACACGTCGTGTTGAATACGCTGGTCACACGCGTTCTGCAAAGTAGTCGTAATTCTCAAACAGGCAAAACTGCGTTCCAGACCGTCGAGTATGCCTCGAGTAATAATGGTTCGCCGTTTTTTAGTTCGTCTCTGACATTTTGCCTTTACAAAGCCCTAGGTGCTACTCGATTCCGCTTAAATGCAACCAAAGAAGTGATCCTATCTGCGGGAAGTATCGGCACGCCTCACATTCTACTGCACTCTGGAATTGGCGACGCTGAAAGCTTAACTGCTCTCGGAATCTCACCGGTCCACAACCTCCCTTCCGTCGGTAAAACTAGTCTCTTGTCCTGACTTACCATTTGTAACCAACCCCGGTAAAGGTAAAAATCTGAGTGACCATCCACTCGTGCGCACATCATGGCTGGTCAATTCAACGAACACATTCGACAATGCAGAACGAAATGCAACCCTCGCTGCAGAAGAATTGCAAGAGTGGATCACGTCCAAAGCCGGTCCGCTCATCGATCCAACCACCAGCCAATTAGGATGGCTGCGACTCCCTGATGATTCGCCCATACTGCAGAATTTCTCGGACCCGTCCTCTGGCCCACTTAGCGCGCATTTCGAAATGCTGTTCGAGGTCGGTCTTCCAGTCAGATTCTGAGTTTCTCTCAAGACTGAATCTTCATCAGAATGGCATCCCTGGAACTCCGCCTCCGACCGGGAATTACTTTACGATTTCAACCGGCGTCGTTTCCCCGTCATCTCGTATGTGGTTCTTTTGTGACTTGACAAGTCTGGATGCTGAATATGTGTATCTCCTTTCCAGGCGGGTCAGTCACTATTAACAGCACTGACCCGTTTGACCCACCTGTTATCAACCCCAACTTACTCGATGCAGAGCTCGACATATTAATCATGCGGGCAGCTGTACGCAGTGCGCAGCGGTTCGCCGCGGCGCCGAATTTGGCGGGCTACATTCTCTCAGATTTTACCCTCAATTCCACCGCGTCCGACGCCGAATTGGACGCGTACATACGCAACGTCACCAATACTCTCGATCACCCCGTTGGCACGGCTGCGATGTCCGCCGTTGATGCGAGCTACGGCGTCGTGGACCCCGATTTAACGGTGAAAGGATTGGACGGCCTGAGAATTGTGGACGCGTCGGTTTTGGTATGTCATCCAAAGACCTCTGGTTACCTGAGTACTGACGGTCATGTAGCCATACGTTCCGGCGGCGCACACACAGGCTTCGGTCTACATATTTGCGGAGCGGGCAGCGGATTTAATCAAGGCGGCGTTTTAGTGATTTAAGGTCTTTCCCAGTAGTTGATACGCAGTGATTACAGACTGAAATCCTACAAGTTAGAAGTGCTACAAAAGTTGAACATCCCAAAATGTTACCGGCTATTTTGCGATTGCGAGAGGTCCTGTGCAACAAGCACCCCTCTATACCGCATTTTCCCCTCGCGCAATTTTGCCAGGCCTTCCTCGACGCCGCTCTTTGTCAAGGGGAAGCGCTCGATGATTGGCTTGATATTATGGCGTGCCGCAAAGTCGAGCATCTTGCGGTGCACGGAGCGCGCGGCCACGAGCGATCCCTGAATGTTGAGCCCCTGCATAACAATCGGCAGGAAGGGCATCGTGAGGTCTCCGGAGTCAGCGGTAATGGGGAAGATCGTGCCCGTGGGCTTGATCAGGGGAATGAATCTGGTGTAGTGGTCAGCAAAGAGAGCCACAGAATTAAGACACGGCACGCACAGTTTCCAATTGGGCAAAGAGCTCGTCGTGACAATGAGGTGGTCGAGCTTCACCATCTCGAAACTCTCGACACCTTTCGTGGCGTAAAACTCTGTTGCGCCGAGGTTCATCGCCTCCTCGCGCTTCGAGCTCGTGCTCGAGAACACGATCGCGCTCGCCCCCATCTTGGCAAGAAATTGGATGGCGAGGTGCCCAAGACCGCCGATCCCAATGACGCCGACGCGGTCGGTGGGGCGGATATTGTAGGAGTCGATCACGTTGTAGACAGTGGCGCCCCCGCACATAAGCGGGGCGGCGTCCTCTGGTGCGAGTCCTTCTGGAACCCGAAAAATAAACGACGCATCCCAGATCGCGTGCGAACCAAAGGAGCCTTGGTGGAAATTCGCTCGGCCGTAGCTTGAACATTATATCAGAATCGAATCTGCGCAGAGGCCCAAAGTAACGAACCGCTCGCGATTCGCGCAATACTGATCCTGGGCTCGCTCGCATTGTTCGCAGCGTCCGCATGTTTTGTGGGTGAATCCCCAACCAACGATATCGCCAATCTTGAACTGCGAGACGTCCGCCCCAGTTTGCTCGACAATGCCGACACCTTCGTGACCCAACACCATGTCGACGTGCGTGTAATGCTCGTCGGTGCCACATATGCCCGAGTGCGTGATTTTAACGAGAACCTCGTTTCCCGTGGGCCCGTCGCGGTGGGTCTTGCCCTCGACGATGTTACCGTTGGCCGAACCTTTGAATACGGTGAATTCGAGGCTCATGGCAGTGGTGGGGGTTCTGTCGAGTGTGTGTCAACTGAGCATCTTTTAGGAAGATCGGATTTAGCGCCGTAAGGCCACTTTTCGCGGATCCTGGTGCAGGGTCTGTGATTGGATTGGAAGTCGAAGTGGATTGTTACCACAGCATGTGGAATGGAGGAGTCGCAACCAAGTCATTAGGACGACTCCGCCAGTAGCCAGTTCGGCTAAGTTCGGCCCGGGCAACCAAGCCTGGCTCTCGTTCTCATCCACAGCAACGACTGGGACGCATTCAAGCGCGTGGTCCTCGATAAGCTCCGCTCTTTTACTTTATTTTCCTTGGGATCGCCTCGAATCCCGCCCTCTTTAAGACTTTAACTAGCTTGCACGGTGTGTTTTGCTGGCGATTATTTGTCAAACAGTTTATTGCGCAGCCTTTGTGTTGCCCACGGGTTTTGCTCCACCTTCAGTCGCTCGTTGCTTGGTGCCAGACTCCGCAAAGGAAAGTCGAACGCCTTCGTGGCTAACGCGCTTGGTGGTTTTCACCCGCCGCCCGGCGCTGAATGACACTACGAGTCAATTCAGATCTCGCTCCGAATTATTTCCCCGACAAAGCCAAAAAAAGACCTGCTGGTTCCATTATCCATAACAACATACCGCCCCGACTGCTGTTCCACATTCGTGCGGAAAAGTGCTAGTTCCGTGAGGTCGACGGACTCTATCTGCATGACTTGCTTTCCGACTTGCCTTTTCCCTCTCTTTCCTGTGTCAAAATCACGACAGCGTCCGATTCGCTCTGTTCTTCTCTCCATGCGCCTTTCGTCATGCAGTTCCTGCTTCACGGAATGTTCGGTTTTCATCGGCGGTTCGCCGGACACAGACGATTTCGAGGCGCGGTTTCTTGGTGAGGTGCTCAGCACCAAGGTTAGGTGTCTCCTGAGATTGAATGTTTTGATTTTCGGCGCATGTAGATAGCTCACCCCAAGTTTCTCATCATCATCAGGAGTTTGTGCGCGCAGCAGTTCCGCGGACGCTTTCCTTTTCAATTGTGAAGGTGATTGCGTCTCTCTATCCTGCATCAAACCTACAACAGCGCTCAGATCCTTTGTCACGCGCGATTCACCCTTCACGGGATGTTCTCCCCTCACGTCCGATTTGTCTGTCCGGTCGGCTTCCTCCTTCCCGAGGTGCTCGTTCTTGGTCAGACTCCGTTCGCTCCTCGAATGCTCTCCGCTCAGGAACGCTTCGGCCTTTACCGTGACCACCTGTCCGGCCTCCACAGAAGGTTCTGTCTCTAAGCGGAGTTTATTGTCCGCCGTGTGTTTAACTTCAGGGTCCTGGAATTGAATGTTTGATTTTTCGGCGCATGCGGCGTTGCGAGACGACTCACCATTAGCGCTAGCTGCGTATCCGATTTCGATTTCTCACCGTCGTCTAAACTTTCCAACCACAGCAGCTCGGCCGACGCTTCCCTCTTGAGTTGTCGGGGTGGGAGCGTTTCTCCCTCCTGCGTCAAATCCACGATAACACCTGGTTCGTCCTTTACCGAGAGTTTGCTCAAGTGCTGAGCCTTCGATTTCTCCTGACATTTAAATCATTGAATTCGGGTGTGGGCGTCACGGTGGCCAGATAACTCACCCCGAACAGGGTTTCCCCCTGGGCATCGACGTGATCTGGGATTGGCGCATGTGGTCGCTCGGTGGACGCGAGTGGAGGTAAAATATCATTCGCACGTAGGACGCCTGCACGGTGTCAGTCAAATCACAAGAACACGGAATCACGCACTTGCAGGACGGTATTGGAAAGAGAATGTGACCAGCTCCGGTCCAGTGGCCTCGCATCGCACATTTTTCACAGGCTTCGTAAAGAACTCCGGTTCAGCTACGCTGTGTGGGCGTTACTCGTCGAGGTATCGCACTCGATCAGGGACAAACGTTATTTGGTGTGAGGTCGCTTTTTTGGCATGTTCGTGAATCCTGATCCGTGAAAGAGAAGTAGAATAGCCAGATGGGTTTTGTACACGCTCTGTGACCCGAACGGGCTCGATCTTGATTTTGATGACGCCCAATTCTTCATGCGATGGGCCGCCTGAAAAGGCATGGTCATCTGAAGGAAATTTTGAACAAATAGGACAGACAAAAAGAGGAATATGCACCGGTAATCTCCAAAGACGAAAAGATAAATGGCTTGACTGAGATGCCATTCGTGATCCCGTTCTTCGTCGCGGTTGTTGGCAGGTTCCACGGATGGATTATTTTACCTCCGCAGAGATTTCCGTCCATGTAGACCCTCCCGCGAGTGTCGGAGTTGTATGAGATGTTCGTCCAGTTGACGGAGATTTTCTGGTCATCAAGAGTCTACTGTCGAGTCGACAACCGTGCCAGCGGACAATATGCTTACCTTGCCCAACTCCGAAGGGATCCAACAAGTGACCGTTTTCTGGTCGTCCGACACTTCAAGGCCGTATTCTGGGGCTTCTGAGCCACCGATGGAGATCCAGGCAGTGAATTCTTTCCAACGAGGCATGGTGGTGAAAACGAACCAACGGTATACAGACAATCACAGCCACCAGCTTTCAACGTCGGGGATTGGCACAAAGGATTTGGTGTTTAAAAAAGATTCAAGCCATGCATAAGCCCAGCGTTATGGCGGTGGTTGCGCACTTTTATTAATAACGGTATAGACTTGTGCTTTTCTCATTCGACATTTTTGAAGTTTTCATTCATTATTCTATTAGAGTGCTGCGGGCCCCTCGGGGCCATGTCGCACTATACGATGTGTGGCTAAGTGTATACTATGTATGTCCGGCTAGGAGAGTGGGTGTCATGCGATGTACGGATGGCTGGTGCGGGGCGGGATGGGAGTATGCTGTGAGAGTATTGCAGTTGTGTCGTTGTGAGTTCGTGTGATAATAGAGAGAAATCGGTATCGAATCATATGCTATCTAGAGGAGGAAAAAGAAGAGGAAGCAGAGTGATGGATAAGTGAGAGAGGGGGGAGGGAGGTGTTACACATCGTATCTCGGGAAGCGGCCTGTGTCGCGCGCGAAGGCCAGCAGCTTCGGCTTTGGAGGAAATTAAGGAGCGGAGGGAGAGGCGGGCGGACTTGACACCGAGCATGAGGCGGAGGCGGGCTGCGCGGTACGCAGGGCAGGCGAGGAGGAAGTGGGGCACGGATTCGGGGACAGCGCAGTGAGGGCAGAGTGGGGAGGGCGCCAGCTTGAATCGATGTAGGTCCGCGTTCAGGCCGATGTGGCCGGTGCGCAGCTGGGATTTTTTTTTTGAAGTTTGAAACCGTTTCATTCGTCTACCTACGTGAGGTCGATGATCTCGCCCGGTACGACTGCCGGTTTGATTTTCTTCTTTCTACCTTGCGTTAAATCCACAATAGCCGGCTCGTCCTTAACGTGTGGCTCGTTCTTAACGCGTGGTTTCTTTTCTGTCTTTAACCGCTTAGCTTCTAAGGCGTTTAATCTCTCCTGGCATTAAAACATTGAATCAGCGCGGTGTGCAGCGACAGCGAGATAACTCACGCGAAGCATCCTTTCCTCTTCGGCATCAGCCTGGTCGTAGTGTGGGGATGGTTGACGGGTAGGCTCAGCGGACGCTTTCCTTTTGAGCTGTGGGAGCGGAGGCATGATTCCGTTGGCACGAAGGATGTCTACACGGTGTCAATTAAATCAAGGGGACCTGGAGCCACGTACCTGCTGGACGATGACTGATTCGGGCAGAATTGTCGGACGAACGTGATCTGCTGGGTGACCGCTTTCTTGGAGCGTTCATGTACCGTCATACCCGAGAGAGACTTGACACTATTATTGTAGGTAGTTCCCGTCACTAGTACTATGATTGGCCAAATGTTGAGTTCTATAACAGGTGGATGATGATACAGCAATAATGGACAAAACCATAGATGGTCTAATTGGAGATGTAAAACACTCCATGGAAGCAACCATATATGCGGATCTCAATGCATACTCACGCACACGGGATTTTCTGGTAGACAGAGTGGTCCTGGTCGGAGGTGAATGGGTCCAGAAGGTTATGGCCTTCCGGTCATACTTGCGTGTCAGAAATCCCAAGCATCGGGTAGCACTCACACAAGCAGTCTTGTCAAGCCATGCTCTTGCCATGGAACGGATGCGGTGGTCAGAGCGTTACAGGTCACAGGTGCCAAAGAAATGGCGCTTGTGTAGATTCTGCAGGGATCATCTGGAGGATGTCATTCATGCTTTATTTGTCTGCAACCATTTACCACTGCAACAGATCAGATCAGTGTTCTTTCAAAAGTTCTTTTCTGTTCACCCGGAGCTTCAAGGGATCTATGATGACCCTGGATTGTTCTTCAAGGACCTCCTGGTGAAGGAAAAAACAATTGGGCTGCTAGGAAAATTGGCCTACGACATTCTCGAGGTCTTCTATGGCGAACCCATGCTGGATATTAACCCAGCATTGTACACCCCCCAAACATGAACAGTTGAGCTGAGCCTTGGGCTGGCCGCTTAATTGTCTTTTGCTTTTTTTCTTCTTTCTCTCTCTTTGTTTTGATTTCTGTTCTTCTCTTTCTTCGTACTTATCTCAGCATGCGTGCCCAGCAGGACTGTTGAGTTGAAAGTGCTTTGATGAATTCTGGCTGCCGGGGAGTTATGGCCCAATCCAAGGGATTGGATGGGCCTCCCACGAGGTTTTAACCGGCAACCTGCCTGCTCTGGTCCGAGCCAGGCCGGGAATATCATTGGAGCACCTAAACTTTCCGCCCCCTGCTTGGTAGTACGTGTGTTCTGTGTATTGATGGGTAACTTTTAGCCTGCATAAGTTACGATGTCATACATAGTAAACTGGCTGTTCCAATTGTGGGACCGCGTCAGTATAATATACCTCCTCCAAGGCTTTTGTGTGATGGGCCGCTTAAAAAAGCATCGTCGTCTGACAGACAGCAATTTTGAACAAAATACAGAGGAAAAGGAAAGGAAGAAATATGCACCGGTGAGTTCCAAAGACGAGAAAATAAACGGCTTGACGGAGAGGCCGTCTGTGACACCGGTTTCATTGCACTCACAGGCAAGCCCTTATTAATAAGGATTATTGTGCCCCCGCAATAAGTCCCGTCCATGTAGACCCTCCCCGTGGTCGCGCTTGCGTACGATTTGTTTGTCCAGTGGACCGAGAATTTCTGAGTGGCATGGCATTTAGAAATTGAAGCGGACAGATGCTGTACTACTTTGCCTAGCTCGGAGGCAATCCAGCAAGTGACAGATTTCTGGTCCTCAGATATTTCTACGCCATATTCGGGAGCCTCTGTGCCGTCGATGGAGACCCAGGCAGAAAAATCCCCGCAGTGAAGTATGACGGCGAAAGGCAAGAACTTTTGAAGGAAGCCACACAGCCACCTTGATCTTTGTAAGACCCGCCCGCATAGACGATGACCACTGGTCTACTGCCCGCACGTATACCTGGACCTGGAGCGTCTGCATCTGCATCTACCCCGCGCTTCTCGCCCGTCCTTGTCTCTGACGGAGCGCTAACCTCAGGCTGTCGGCTCCGATTCTCGTCCCTTCGGATCTCTCGCTGGAATTCAAAGAGCCCGGAGCCTGGAGGGCCTTCAGCAACGCGCGCAATACACGCCAAATACGAGATACCGTCGAGCATGCCCCAGCCTACAGCTAGGTGGATAACTTAAATACGCGCTCGCCAGCCATCCACGTTCAAAAAGATATTTCTTCTGCATTTAATAGGGGAAGTCAAAGCGAAATTGGAGGTGGTGGATTCTTGAGTGGATTCTGATTGGATTCTGAAGTGGATTCTGATGTTGATTCTAGCATCAGAATCCACTCAGAATCCACCCAGAATCCACCTGAGTCTCTGTTTCACCTCCGAGAGGTGCAACACGATCAGAATCCACTCAGAATCCACTTTAGAATCCACTTCAGGATCCACTTGCACTGATCTTGACGGATTTGAGTCTCAGAATCCACATCAGAATCTACATCAGAATCCAGTCAGAATCCACTCCAGAATCCACCTCAAAATTCGCTTTGACTTCCCCTATTGGGCCTGCATGGGATGCGGCCCGTGACGCTCTTCGATTTGAATCGATCAAACCGTCCTTAAAATTGAAGACCTTTCACTGCGCAGCATCTTGCCTGGTGCATGTCGACTCGCAAGTTGTCGCGTCTCGAAAGTAGAAGAAAGCCTTGCCAAGTTCTAGTCGACGCTTGGTTGACGCCAATGGAAAACGGACGCAAGGGTTGGTACCGTGACTAATTTCCTTGCAGTCGTCTGGAACGAAGACTTCATTCGTAACACAAACCAACTTGAACCCTCCCGCAAAAAGGCTCTGGGGCACATTTCCTCTTTCTCCACGCCTTCCTGACAGACGAATGGATCAGGGCCTTCAGCAACGCGCGCAATACACGCCAAATACGAGATACCGTCGAGCATGCCCCAGCCTACAGCTAGGTGGATAACTTGAATACGCGCTCGCCAGCCATCCACGTTCAAAAGGATATTTCTTCTGGAACACGCTCTTCGATTTGAATCGATTGAACCGTCCTTAAACTTAAAGACCATTCACTGCGCAGTATTTTACCTAGTGCATGTCGACTCGCAAGCTGTCGCGTCCCGAAAGTGGAGAAAAGCCTTGCCAAGTTCTAGTCGACGCTTGGTTGACGCAATGTAATTCCAGGAAAACGGACGGAAGGGTTGGTACTCCCTGCAGTCGTCTGGAACGAAGACTTCGTAACAGAAACCAACTTGAACCCTCCCCTAAAATGGCTTTGGGGCAATTACACATTTCCACATTCTCCAGGCCTTCCTGACAGACGATTCGAATGGATCTCAAACTCAACTTTCTATAATCAGGCGGCCGCCGGCCAGCCCTTGTCTGGTATGTACCTCGAAGAGCAGGTGGGCTGGAACGGGCTGCAGAGTTCAAGCTTGATCCGCGGACGGGGTCAAGATCTACGCCGCATAGGCACATGGCTTCAAGCACCACTCAACGTGGGCAAAGTGATGATTCATGAATACAACGGATGTGAGAGAATGGTGAGAAATCGGCGTGGAAGTGGAGCCCGACGTTTCAACGGGCCCCGGGTATCCGCGCCCCGTCGACGCGTGGTTCAACTTGCAGGATAACTTGAAGTATGCAGGCCATTACTCCTTTGATCGTCGACCTCGACGCAACAAGTGCTCCACAGTCCACCTTGGACCCTCGATTCTTGATTTTCGTCAACCTGAACGCAGCATCCACATGCAACGCCACAATGCTCTGATTTTATTCATCTTTTATTCCTTCTATTCCTCCAAGGGAAAAATGACAATCGCGAGGATTCCCATTCTGCCGCGTCGCGCGCCTTGGACCCAATTTTCCTCTTTCACTGATGAGGCTTCCTTTTCGCTCGCATCGATTCAATTGAACCTTCCTCACGAAATCTCGCTGACGCGTCGCCGAACAGTGACGTCAGGATCCAACGACGTCATCCTCTCTTTTTCCGCCACAAAAATCCCGCTCCCCATCGGCATCAATCCACTCCTTTCTTTTCTTTTCTTCCTCTGTGTCAAACTTACATCGGATATCATACGATTTCGATTTCGATTTATTCATCATCTTCATCTTCAGCATTGGCAAATTACAGTAATACAGAGCCTAGGTAGGCAGGTAGGTAGGTAGTTAAAACAAACAGATAGATATCAGATATGTGTAGGTAGGTAGGTAGGTAGGTAGGTAGCCAGAGCACGGATCGATAGATAGCAGCGGGGAAGGACATCATTTAGGCGGAGAGGCGTACAGGTAGAAGTAGAAGTAGAAGTAAGAAGTGGGTGGCCGGGCGGAGAGAGGTAGAGGAGAGGTGCGCGCGGAGAGAGGAGGCAAGTCAAAGTATAAAGTAAAGTAAAGGACAAGCAGGAATAGAGATGGAAAGTAAGTAACACTAACAGTAACAGACAGTAGGATTTCAACAAGTTAACAAGAAAGTAGAGTAGTCCGAAACAAAAACCGAAACATAAGTACATCAGAGAGACGCGGCGTATGGCGTCGCGTCGGGTATGAATTGAGCAGGCGCGTGGTGGGGGTAACTCGGGGTCAGCCAGATAGATATAGATGATAAGGTGAGGGTGATAAAAATACAACGGAGGCTGTCGTCCGTGGGTGCCAGTTATGGTCAAGTCAGAATATGAGTATGATATGATATATATGAGGAAGGAGGAAGGAAGGAAGGAAAGGTCATTGAGGCCGGCCGGCGGGCAGGCCTGGCGAGGTCGTAAGTGCGTCGATGATGGTGCGGATGAGGATGGGGTATGCGGTCGGCGTGGCGTGGCGATGCAAGTGTGTGTGCGGGTGGGTGGGTGGCTGGTGAGTGTATAATGAATATCGATATCGTTCGTCGGCACTGAATAAATAATGAGATGAGCGGGTGCGTGCGACGTGCCGTTCTCGTTCTCGTTCTCTCCTCATCTCATCTCGTATACGTCACGTCTCCTCACACCGACCGCCCCACCGGCGACAACGGCGGCGTCCCCATCCCCACCCCTCCTCCTCCGAGCCCCAACCCCAACCCCAACCCCATCGGCATCCGCCGCGGAATAACCACCCGCAAAATCTCCCCGTCAAACTCCGCGCGCACGCGCTCCAGGTCCGCATCGTACCCGAACGAGATGCGGCGCTCAAAGTGCGCGCCCCGCGCCCGGCGAGGAGGTGTTGGACGAGTGGGGCGAAGCGGAGGCGGACGATGAGGAGGAGGACGAGGACGCGGAGACCGAGGTGGACTTGTCGGGCCACGAATCGGCGACGAGGTGCAGGATGCGGCGTTTTTTGGTCGCGAGGGTTCTGAAATGAGTCGCGTCAGTATAAGGTATCACGCGACGAGAGACGAGGGACGTGGGCGGACGCGGCGCCAAACAGCTACACCCGCAGCCCCTAAAGAAAAAGAGAGATAGAAGAGAAACACCGCAAAAAGCCCAACGCGGAAAACGAACAAAACAGGCCCGTCCAGGCCCACGCCGCACCCACGCTTGCTTGCTTGCACTGGCACCCACACACACACAACGCCCCTCCCTCCCCTCCGTACCCAAACCGCTCTCCAACCCGCTCCCTCCCTCCGCCAAAAAAACCCCCCAAAAAACCCACACAAACCAAATCGCATACCAAAAATTAAAAAAAAAAAACACTCACATCCCATCCCTCTTAAACCCAGGCAGCCGCACAATAAGCCTATACTCCTCCCCGTCGTCTCGACCTCGATCCACGAGTCCACCGGCGGCGGCGCGTGGTTGAGGAAGGGCTCGTACGGCGCGCCTTGCTTTTTCTTCCATCGCCCAGACGCCCCGCACCGACGCTCCCGCGCTGCGCCGCGCGGGTGGGTTCCCTGGGTATCGGGGCTCGAATGGCGGCTCGAGCCGTCGGGCGCGGGGGGGAGGATGACGGGCGGCTCGGGGGCGGCATCGAGCTGCGCAGACTGGAGCTCCGCCCGATGGCCGTCGCGCCCCGCTGCCGCCCGCCATCATCCCCATCCCCATCCCCAGGCCTCTGGCGGGGGTGTGGGTGTGTACGTCGTCCGTGGGGGGCGGTACGAGGCGACGGAGCCGGAGGCGGAGGAGGTGAGGTCGGGGGGCGGCATGGGGGCGGCGCCGCCGCGCGAGGGGAAGGGGGAGGAGGTGGGGCGTGTGGAATTGGAGGAGGAGGAGGAGGTAAGCAAGGAGGCGGAGAACGAGGACGCGGCGAGGAGGTGGGGCGGGGGGCAGAGGGGGGTTTTCAGCGTCGCGTTGGAGTCCCGCGTCGGCGGGGCGGGGCGTGGCGGGGTTTTATTCGTAGCTGCGGGGGTAGTGGGGTGGCGGCGGTGAATGTGAATGCGGCGATGGGGAACGAGCGCGGGACCCCGGCGCGCTGGGCAGACTTCCGCTGCTCCCGCTTGCACCGCTCTCATTACTCTCATTGGAGTCGGAGTGCGGCATGGGCGGGCGGAGGGCCTGGGCCTCGGTGCGCTCCTGGACCGGCGAGGGCAGATTGAATTTTCCTTGCAGGTCGCGGCGGGGGAGGGCGGAGAAATGGACCTGCATGGGGAGGGGGAGGGACGACGAAGAGGTGCGGTCGACGGTCGAGGCCTGCGGGGGTTTCGGAGGCGGGGTGCCCTGGTAGGAATGTGCGTGCTCGGCAGGGAGGGAGTATGGCCGAGCGTACGGGAGGATGGGGCCCGCACTCGTTTTTGGGACAGGGGACGGGGGCGGGGACGGCTTTTTGGCGCCCTTTGCAGAGTCGCGGTTCTTGTTCTTGTGGAGCTTGGACCCCCCCGCGGAAATCATCTCCCACTCTGCATCGGTGTCGTCCTCGAATACATTGCCGTCTCTCGTCATGCCCGGCGTCTGTGGGGCGGCAGAAAACGACGGCAACGGGACCTCGCGGGGGGTGTCGAACGAGGCGTGGCGCTTCGTAAAAGACGAGTTGCGCTGGGGGGGCGCGGGGCGCTTCAGTGCGGCGGTGGTGGTGGTACCTGAAAGACTGAGTGAGTATTTTGTGATGGGTGCGCATGGGGATCCTCGGGGGATTTGTATATCGCCTCAAGACTCACCTTTCCGGTCCTTGGTATTCGTGCTCTCCTCTCTAGCAGGCATCTTCTCGTCCTGTCGTGATAGTAGTTTTCGTTTTGTGGTAGTGGTCGATGCCATTCGTAAGTTGTTTGTTTCTGCGCTTTCGTGGATATTAGAGGTAACTGACGTCATTGAATACAATCCACAACGCCGGCTCCACCCGGCCGCCGTTTCCTTTGTACGTTTCATCTCAGGTGAGCAGCAACTCCGCATAACTCGCGAAATGTGTCTCGATGGGCCTCGCCGTAAGATTTACAGGTCCCTATACATATTCAGTCATGAATGAATGGAAGTATTGACAACGCAATATTAATCCAATCAACCGATGACGCACCAGGCGCTTATATAGACTGCGTTCATGTCAAACCGTTCAATCTCCGCACCCCGCGGACTCGGACTCGGACTCGGACGCGGGTCCACTACGAGACACTCTCTCGAGACATCATGGAGCGTACACCTTTGCGGCCAAAAAAATGGAACGACTTGGAGCAGTGACAGCTTCGAGGCTGTCTCGTACACGGTACACCGCGGATCTGAGAGTGTGGGCGGAAATCGAATGGCTGTACTGACATTAGTTCGGAATGGACTCGCTGTGGGCAGCTGTCTAGTGGCAATATTCAATATTGTCTGCTGCGTTGTTGATGGCTGGCATTAACTTGACCATGGAAATGACGGCGCCAACGTGTCGACTCCGACTCGGACATCACGGAGCGCACACAACATGGAGCCACGTCCTTACCAAAAAACCGGACGACATGGAGTCGGAGGCGCAACAGCTTCCTGCATTGCATTGGATGTGTATGTTTAGTCCGAGCGCGGATGGATATCAAAGCAACAGCTGCGGCTGCGAACACTGTGCAAATCTCAATCCCACTCCCACTCCCACTCCCACTCCGCCTTACCTCCCCAGTACCAATATCAATATCGACATCCGACTGCACCCTGCAGTCAGTCAACGCCGCCAGCAGCACACGGAAATAATTCCGACACAAGTCGGTATGTCTGTGGACGCCACAGAATCAATCCCACTCTCCACGGACTCAAAGTTCAAAGTCCGACTCCGAGTCCTGGCTCCGAGTCGGGGTGTGGCTACCTACTTGTTAGCGCTCACCCCGGCGCGTCCAATGGCAGTAACAACTCCTTCGGACAAGAATCATATCATGGTTGGATGCCCACTGTGGCAGTGGCGCATCCTGGGGTGGAGCCCGTATCTGTGCAATGTGTTTGAACTTGGAATTGGTGCTGTACATCTTCAGTGTTGGCCGCGGCGTCGGTCGCTATGTAGGACGCGCGACCCTTTCCAATTTCCAATTTCCCCTGCATACTTACTCTAATAATAAGTCAACTCAGGACGAGGACACTATGGCGCTTGCGTTTGTTTGAACTCTGCGTCGCTCATCTACGTGGGCCGCTGAAATTGTAAAAGAAAAAAAAAACCTCGCTACAATGTGATGTATGTACATATGGCGTTCTCCACGGATTGTCTTTATTTATTTCTCCGCAACGCTTCTCATAGATCTGTTCTTGACAACCCACACCCACGCCCACGCCTACGCAATCACAATCATGACACCTTTGAGGTATGCTGCCTGGGGTACGACTCCGCGCACGCGCACGCGTCAAGCCATACATTCTCCGGATCCGCCTATACAGGATATATAGCGTTCTCCACGGATTCACTGTATCAGCTTCTGTCTTTCCGCGGGAGCTTTCTCCCCGTCCGTTCTGCCTTTCGAAAGCGCCAGCCGCTCCACCGGCAGGCAGGCAACCAAAATATTCCTTCGGTTCTAATGGAATTCAACGGAATTCAACAAGGAAACATCCGTCCAAAGCTTCCGACTCGGACTCGGACACAATCTGAGTATTCAACCGTGCTCCCCCCGGGCCCAAACTTGCCGTGCCCTTCCAACTCCCACCCAAGCCCATCCCTCTCCCTCCCTCTCCCCTCTTCTTCCTTCTTCCTTCACCCATCCCTCCCCCCCCTCTCTTTTCCTCCCCCCCCCCAAAAACACCTCCATTCCCCGGTCGGTCCCTTTCAACCCAAATTTGAAATCCCTTCCAAAAACACCTCGCGTTGCAATATTGACTCACACGCCGGCCAAAGCGCCGCCCCCTGTCGACGTCATTGTTATTACATCTTCATCATCTAAGCATCTTCTTTTGTTCTGACAGCGATGACACACGTGGCATGGCACCGGGCAGGAGGTGCCAAACGCCGAACGGAGAAAGGGTGGGATTTAGGGAAGGGTTCAATTTCTATTTCGAGATTTTTTGGTTGAAATTCAGAATTGCAAAAGAAAAAGAAAAGAAAAGAAAAGAGGGAATGTGTTGATACTAAGCGCAGACGGAGCGCGTCTGAATCACTGGACAGTTTGTCTGTTTGGTTTGGGTTACATACGTAGTTGAAATTTCTGATTCTCAATGAGAAACTTGAGGAGGACGGAGGCCAGTGAGTCAATTTTCTCAAGGCGCCAAAGAACGACTTCCCGAAATCTATCATCTTGGCACTGGAACTTAAAGGCCACGAAATCGAGGAAACAAGATGAATGCGGACGTATCTATCTATCTATCTATCTATACCGGCCGCGGTGGGGTGCATACTATTTGCGGTAGACAGACGCCGGACATCTGCATCACACCCGGAAAGGTTCATCAAGCCTGTTGGCAGTTGCGGTTGATAGTACGGGGAAGGAGGAATGAGCGCTCACGCTCAAGATTTTCATCAACAAAGCTGATTGTGGCGGTCTGTCTGACAATGGATACGGATGAGTCGGTCGCCCATGGTTCGCATTACTCTCATACATGGATACACTCTACACCCATTCTAATCCAGAAGCATGTCAAAGCCTCAAAGATTGTACAACTCTCACAACCACCTTGCGCTATAGATTTTAGTGTCATCCGTACACTGGTTCTGCCATCTGGACTGTGAAAGACACTAGCCGCATTCATGACATAAACTCAACACTTGACAAGAATCATACAATGGCTTGTACCGGCTTTTTGACCTATGGATACGTATACACTGTATCTATGTATTTATTGACGCTTCGAAAGAACACCAATGTATTGGAATTTCAATTTCAGTCTTCGTTGATTCCCAACCAGGTCAAGACCGCAGAAACAAAGCTGCGCGGCATTTATTGCTCTGCACTGCATCGGAGGAAGAATCAGCCAGTAGTACATCAGGAACTTTCAACAATTGGGATTTGCAATCCACAGCAGGTCAGCGCCAACCAGTGCGATGAATCTCAATTCCACATTCTTTGTGATTTTCGAATATTCGCGATTAAGAAATCCGAGATGAGGAAGACGCAGTAGAAAACAACGAGCAAAAAAAGGATTGAAAGGCAGAACGCACACGCCGTGGTTATTAATTGTGAATAAAAACCACGAATTTCATTTAGAGATACGAGCACCATACGAATGAGTCGTCGGTAAAAGAGAACACTACCGTCGGAAACGCCTGCCGATAGGAATCCTCGGATGCGAATTTCTTCCCTGTAACACAAACGTCCTGTAGTAGTGGGCAGCCAGATTTCGAGACGAGTGATGCCAATGCTTCCGGCGGGGCGGATTAAGCAAGAATATATATTCGGAGACGGCACAGAGCGGGGACGAATAGGCTCTCGATGTCAGGCACCCCGCCGTTTCGGTTATTGTTTGCAAAGACAGAAGTGGATTTCCAGAAATAGGAATTTATTGGCGGTAGGAGGGTTCTCAGAAGCCCAGCTCGCAATTCACGGGGCTGAACGCCTGCTGTAAAATTGGACCCCAATCTCGCAGGTTCGTTCCGGACAAAGTCAGTGAAGACAATTGTGCTCAGGGTCATATTATTCCCTCAATTCGGACGGCCGAGCGTAACAGCGGTGCGTCACCAAATGCAACCACGTTGGGCCAGAGCATACGACGAGGACCGTCAAGTGTGAGTTCTAGGTGCCTTCAGTGCGGGGAGACGGTATAAATAAAGGCGAAGATGCAGGTGTTCCCAGCGGGCACGGCGAGGAGCGGCTACCTCAATGATCTGTGACAGGTCCTCTGGCGCCTCTGGAGTCCATATGGAACAATTGGAGGGAGAGCATACGAGCCCGGGATCTGGCCGCTCGGGCATTGTGTAACTGTCGAGGTACATAGCGGAACATGAGTGTTTATGTATGGAGATGCTTCTCCGCTGCGCGGGGATGTCCAAGGATATTTCTCGCCATTTTTGACAGACGCAGGTCAAAACTGTGGGCGATTCCGCCAATATGGCGGGAGAAGAGCTGGGGTGGAAGTGGATGAAGATCTCAGAGATTTGGCAGCGTCAAAACTAGGTATTGGTAGCCATCGAGCCGGTCCTGCAACATCTGTTTCTGAGCACGCGATATTTAGCGGCAGCGCTCGAGATCCACAATCCGGGCTTCGATCTGCGACACCAGCACGAACTGCTGCAAGCGTGCTAAGCATGGAATCTACGGGGGATTGGATTCGAGTGCTAGTCGCTGATTTCCCGCCGATTGTGGTACGTACAGGCAAGAAGACCGTCCGTCCTGGGCGAGAGTGAGGTGAGAGCAAGGTGAGAAGGCCACGTTGGCACTGGCACTCAGGCTGATCTCGAAATCTGTCTGATGATTACCGTGACCCGCAGATTGGCGAAACCCCAGCGGAGCCCGAACTCCTCGAGACGGAGGAGAGCGAGAAGCGCAGCGCAGATACAGACGCTTCAGGTCCAGGGAGAGAGGGAAAAGCGCTCACTGGCTGGCGGCCGCCGAAAAGTTTCCACAAAAGCTGTCAATCAAGGTGGCTGTGTGACTTTCTTTCCTTCTACATGCTTCACTTTGGAGAATTTTCTGCCTGGGTCTCCATCGATGGCACAGAGGCTCCCGAATATGGCGTAGAAATAGCTGAGGACCAGAAATCTGTCACTTGTTGGATCGCGTCTGAGTTGGGGAAGGTACCGTTACCGCATCTATGGTTGGGACCGAATCCAACTTTGACTAGAAATTCTCTGTTGATTGGACAAACAAATCATACTCTGGCCAGACTTGCGGGACGGTGTATATGGATGGGAATTTCTGCGGCGGCCAAATCATCTCTCCGCTCCACTTCCCAGAAATTGCCACTCAAAAGGGCATCAGACATCAAAATGGGCTCTCCTTCAAACCGTTCATTTTCTCGTCTTTAGAGCTCACCGGTGCGTATTTTCCTTATTTTCCTTCCTATCCATTGGCTGAAAATCCTCTTCAGACGACGATGCCTTCTTAGGCGGCCCTTCGCATCAAAGCCTTGGTGTTATAGAACTCAAGATTCTGCCAATTGAGGTGATAGGACCGGGAGACAGTATTCAAGTCTCCTCTCTCTCGGGGATTACAGTCCATGAACGCTCCAAGAAAGCGGTCACCCAGCAGATCACGTTTGTCCCGCAATTTCGCGATTATGTGTAGTACCCTGATGAACGAGGCACGTAGGGTGGCGGACCCGGAGCCCAACAAGAAGCCTAAAAGTATCCTGAAAACTCGCGCGACTGGCGCCGCTCTCGCCAATTTTTCCTTCAAATACCGACCAGCAGGTAAATGACTCCAGATTCACTCGATCTAACTGACATTATGCAGACATCCTTCGGGCAAATGGCATTATGCCTCCGCTACTCAAGAGAAAAGCGTCCGCTGATCCTGTGCGCGAACAAACCCCAGACGATGATGACGACGATGCCCAAGAGGAGAAGGTGCTACGCGTGAGTGATCTCTGTCGCCAAACTTCTGGCCTAAACCCGTTGACCAATTTTTTGATTTCAGGAGAGGTTGAATGCAATAGAAGCCAAACGCCTCAAAAAGGAGAAGACGGCTCGCATAAAGAACGAACCGGACGCGATCGTGGATCTGACGCAAGACAGAAAGAAGAAAGTCAAGTCGGAGAGCAAACCAGAACCAGCGTTCAGCCACAGGGAGATCATTGACCTTACATAGCCAATCCTTAATTCTCCATGTTGAGTCCTATTTGATTTTCATCGCATGCCTGGCACTGTCGGCGAGTTCACTTTTGTTGTCAAGCAAGCGGATTTTCAACTTCAAGCCCTTTGTTTTTCGTACGGAATGGCCGGATAGAATCGGCGGGACATCACCCATCAGCTATCAATCAGCTATGGTCAGTATCCGGTGTCAAGGCCCAACAATCACCGCCGTTCGGCGAGCGAGGGTTTAGGCAACCATCTTGGGCGTAGTCCTTGCATCAACGGCAAATCAACGGTTTTTCCAGGGATCATTATTCAATTCAATCGTATAGGCCAACAAAATTTTTCATCGATATCTATCGCCACTGGGACGAATATTTGCTCAGGTCATTAATTAATGAGCACAATTGTCTGCCTGGGTCTCTGCTTACCGGGGCGTGCATATTTTCGTACTTTTCGTGGACGTTCTCGCCACGTAACCGACGCGTAACCGACGCGTACGGGTATCGCGCCGTCCCTTGACGAACCGAAGGAAGTATCTGATCATCAAGGGCGGTGCATTCAAGCTACCGAAACTATATAGTTCGTCGGACTAGACAGAAATGCCGTCCGCTGGTCCTGGCCCATTTTCCTTTCTTTTCTTTTCGCCGTTTTTGCTCTTCTTTTCTTTTGGACCCTCTCTGCGAGAGGGTCACTTTTACTTCATTCTCTGCAGGCAGCTGATTCCTTTGACGATGGCGTCGTTATCTCAAGATGCTTTGGAGGCGTCTGAACCTGTATTGTACGTTGTTTTTGATCTAGTCGCTCAAACGTTCGTGTTCGGCAAGTACAATCCACTTGGAGTTGATCCGACCCAAAACTTAATATTTTATGCGCATAGGAGTGTATACCCTTCTGTTCTGTCTCTCGACTCGGATGTTGTTGTGGGCGATATTTTCACCCTGTTTAGATTGTTTAACTCGTCAATAAAACGACAGGAAACGGAAATTTAAAACTCAGGTCGTCAAGATCATGCTTTTCATCACTCTTTTCATGTATCTGCTGTCATCTGCATATTGGACGTACACCATTGTCTATGCTGCAGATATGTTGCGTCAACACATAGACGTCCCGCCGGAACCACTCCCTGATCACGATAGAATATGTGAGTGGTACCCAATGCTCAATGCCTTCATCATGATAAATGTCAGTTCAATCTCCTAATTCACCGTCATCTAACCCTGAATATCATAGTTTGTATTGAGCGATTGCGTCGTGGTTTGGAGGGCTTGGGTTATCGCCCAGCGCAGATTGAGAAAATACCTTTGGGTCACCATGGGTCTCGTGGCCCTCACTGCCAGTACGTCTGAGCGTCATTCTACCTACATGATTGTGTGACACTTGGATCTCAGTCGCCGTCGCCCTCACAATCGCGTTTAGAATTGTCGCCTTCATCCAATCCCCGATCAACAACTTGGGGCAAAAGAATTTGAGCTATATCGAATCAGCACTCAATATTCTACAATTTTCCACTGCGATGCTGTCGCTGCTCTCAAACTTTTCCGCTACCGCGGTTGTCGGACTTACTGCACGGTTTGTTCCCTTCCGTTGTTAGAGGAAGATAGTCAGTTAAATCACTTTACAGGCGACATCACCGGTTACTCCGCAGCGCCTTCACGAAGGAAGAGGCGACGTCGCAGTCGGGTACAATTTTGGGCTTGGTTGCGGAAGTTGGAGCCTTTTACTGCCTTTCCACGGTCGGTTCTCACGGGCAATCCCGTGAACCGAATTGTTGACCTCCGTCCAGCTGATACTTCTGGTTGGGTCGCTCGTCCGACTACCACACGGGACCTTGAGGGATCTTTACATTCCGATCAATGTTCACATTGTGGTGTGTGCTCATTTCAGGCTTCGCACCATAGTTTGATTTGATGTTCTCTTCGGCAGGGCACATACCCACCAACTGTGATACTCCTGGTCAACATGAACCGTTCTTCGAACGACTCGGAGACCGTCTTCTCGGATACCCTCTCTCCCCGATCTCCACTACGTCGTCTGGAATTCACGAGTGTAGACGTTAGCCCGACCACCACTATCGGTGCTCCAGGTATAATGCCTCCTCTGAAGAAGGCACTGGGAACATCAGACTCAAAACCAAAACCAGCGAGCCGCTTCTCCGACGCCACCTTTGATCCCACCTACGACATACAGTAACGCATTTTGACTGGTTACTCATTCACGACGATGTATCTTAGCTTTCATGAGCTGAGATGTTTCCCCATTGCTTGACCCAAGGCGTCAGCCTGCGTTGCCATTGATAGCCCCAATCATCAAGGTCAATTGCCGGAGAATTACGGTAAAATTACTTCCGACGTAAGGAAATATGACTGGATATTCAGAAAGTCTGAGCAAGACAACCGACTAAATATTCTTGTTCGTTGGGTGACAGACACTGAATTCAAGCCCGTTGCAACGCCATCTTGTACAACACTTCGCTTTCTCCGGATTCATCCACTAAGGCCCGCAACATGCCATCCGGATTCTCGAGCAGATCTTTCGGTTCGCCAAACTCAACCTATCTAAAATTCAGCCGCCGCAAAGAAATGCTACGTGGTACTTACGATACGTCCCGCGTCAAAAACCATCTACATGAGCATGAATAACGAATCAGGGTACTGAGAAAGTGTGTTAGACGCGTACAATTTTATCTGCGTCCATGATACTGCGCAAGCGATGGGCAACCACGATCTGTGTGGTATCGCTCGATAATTCTGTGCGCAGAGATGACTGGATGACTGCATCCGTCTTGTAATCTACATGGGTTCAGCGAGTTGTTTCAGAGGACTGGCTGAATATACAAACCTGTCGCAGATGTTGCTGCAAAAGAGGATGGTTAGAGAAAACTTGACATTATATAAATATTACAGACCTTCATCAAGAATCAGCAGCTTGCTGCCTCGGACGATCGCTCTGGCTGAAGCTATCATCAATATCACACTCGAAATTCCCACGGTTGAATGTTTACCCAAGGCGATAATCTGCCTCGTTCCCAATGAGAGGTTTGTGCCGCCACTGGACACCACACTATCTAGTGTTAACTTCCCTCCCGTCATCTCGTCTTGGAGCGATGATAGCCCCGCCGCACGCAGGGCGCTGTTCAAAGCGGCATCATCCAATTGACCCAAAATGTCGAGGTTTGATCGGAGCGTTCCGGACAGTAGTTCGGGCTATGACCGAGTAAATGAAAGGAGAAAGAGACATAACTGGAACGCACAGCTTGTGGGATAATTGTAATATTCGCTCTTAGAGCGTCTAGATTCAGAGATGAAGTCTGGATGCCGTCATAATAGACCGTTCCCTCGGTGAAAATACATCTCAGAAGAGAGAGTGCTAAAGAGCTCTGCGGAGTGTGGGCACAAAAAAAAGATGTGAAGTGAGTAGGATTTACCTTGCCGGCTCCCGTCCGACCCACTTCATCCCGATGTCAGGCCTGCCAAATTTAAACACGGAATGACTCACCAATTCCAACTCTCTCGCCAGACCCGATATTGAACGAAATGTTGTCAAGTACGTTGGGTCCAGTCGGGGAATATCTAGCCGAGAGATTCTCGACAGTTATGCTTCCACTTGCGGGCCAGTAAGCTGGCGGGATGCCAGCCGCGGTTGGCTTGGGCTCCTGCTCGATGGTGGTACTGTATTGTTGTATGCGCTCGAGGCTATACCGGAGTGAGCGCCGTGGAACGACAGTTAACAAGGCTTACCTGTTGCCCTGTATTTCGAACTCGTTCAAGGTTCGAACCTGCGATAATGTTAAACCCGGGACCGACTGCACCGCCCGGAATGATTATAACTAACCCAATTCAGAATGGTGTTTGAAAATCCCAGAGCCTGCATGGTTCGCAGTGATCAAACAAACAAATGTATGGATCGACCCACCATATTCAAGCTGAAACCGATGTTCTCAGGCCGTTGATCCTGGAAATAGACCAAGAAATATGCCAACGATGCTGCCTGCAAGATGTGAGAATAGGACATCAATGGCGAATGAAAGGAGCTACAAAGATTGAGCCGAGAGTGTCTATACGAACGATGATCCAGCGGTTGAGATTCATATTAATTCGACTGACTCTATGTATAGATGAAGCTCAACTTTGTGCCCATATTTTAACGAATAATCAACGCACCTGCTCAGTCGATTAATTCGGTCGAACAGTTTCTTTATCATGCTGTCTTGAGCATCATATGCTCGAACCGATGCTAAATAGCTTTCAATGGGGTTTTTTGCAATGTCAATACACTTACTCAACCCAGCTACTGTTGTACCAAAACTACAGTTTGATCAGGCGGAATTCGTCTTGCAATTGCGCGAGAAGAACGTACTGTGCAATCACTGGAGCTGTAGCGACGCTCATCTCACGTTTCACACTGCGTTGAGATGCGAGGTACACTTGACTAAACCATGCTCCGAGGATCCCGACTGCTACTCCCGGAAAGAGAAATACGGGCGTAAAAAGGATGACAGCAGAAAACTTGACGAGCATCGATATCGATAATTCTGGAGATCAGTGAGAAGTCAGGTTCAAAAGAGATAGGCGTTACTTGCCTAACAGGGTCCAGAGTCCGAGCGCGATGGGGCCATCCACCGCTCCGATATCTGCAGTACAACGAGCTATTATCCGTGATGTGGGCGTCACATCAAGCCATCTGCATTTCAGAGACTCAATTGCAACACAATAGGACATAGCAGCGATTGAACCTGAAAGTAGTACCGAGAATTGAGCGAATGAGTTGTGAGTGCAGGTACATGGACGCGCGGAACGCCCGGAGATTGTATAAAGCGAAAGCCAGCGCGTAAATGCCCAGCCAACCTCCCATCAGCCCACCTGACAATATAGTTAAAAAAAAAAAAGGTTGAGTTGTAAAAAGAAGCAGCGTACAGAAAATTCCGAGATAGCTGAAGATATTGTTTAGTTGAATATCGCAGCAACATTATCCACGACCACTCACTAAAACACTGCTACATGCTTGCCATGACCGTACTGACCAGCCCAATATCCCAAAAACCAGGTTCTAGAGGCGTCGGACAGTTGGGACAATATCAAACCAAAGATGAAAACTGTGAAAAAAAGCAGCGTGTGGTTCCCTCCCAAGCCGCGAAAGTAGAGATTGAGCGCGCTCCAGCTGACATGGCCAACAGCAGCCTCTTCCGCAACAATCAACGCATTCGCCTTGGCCTGTTTTGGTCCCGCAGGAGAACCTGCGTCTACAATGGGTTTCTCGGCAATGTCGAGAATTTCGTCCTTGGCTATTTCGTTCGCCAACAGTGCGTCTTTTGCCAGCGCTTCAGAGATTGAGTCCTGACCGCACACGCGCCCATCCAGCCCAACGGATACAACGAATTTGGCGATGGGTCCCGCCAGCAACACATTGTGGGTGACGAGTATGAGGGTTCGATCGTCGACTAGGTCACCACGGAAGCATTTCCTACCATGTTCATGTAAGAATCAAGAGTCGAGAGAAGGCCTTTGTGGAAATTTTACGCACTCAACGATCCATTTCGCGGTATGGACGTCAAGGGCACTGAGCACATCGTCAAGCAAAATAAACTGGGAATCTGCGTAGATCGCCCGAGCAAGGGTGACCCGCGCCTGTTGACCTCCGCTGAGGGTTAATCCCTGGGATTTTTCAGTCACCGAGAAGGTCAACTTCAAGAGGGGTACCTTTTCGCCAATCTCCGTCAGATCCCCAGCCGCCCACAACTCCAAATCTCTTTCCAAACAACATGCGTGTATGACTTTATTATAACGCTTCTCGTTCATTGGCGCATTGAACAAGATGTTGCTACGAACGCTGTCGTTGAAAAGCCAGCTTTCCTGAGGAGCATAGGAGACACCATTCCCACGTGGGAGATTGAACCACGACGATGTGGACGGTACTAGATGCATTTCCCCAAGAAGGGCCATAAGCAACGATGTTTTCCCCTACAAAATGTCTATGAGCCAATGGAGAAGATGTTCAACGAATTGTCTTGCCGATCCTGTGGGGCCGACGACCAGGTTCACGCATCCTTTTTTGAATAAAACCTCCCCTTCGACTCTGAGAAGGAATCTCCCAGTCAAAGGAGCAATAGGGAGGATCCCGTCGCTGGACCATGCAAATGTCGCGTCGCGGAAACCAATGGCACTGTCAGCGTCGTCAGAAGAGACATTCTCGGCGCTCTCTTCGGAAATGAAAGAGTCCAGGAGCTCCGTGTTGTGAAGAAACTCATTCAACCGATCTAGATGAGATGAGTACGGTCAAAGTCGTATATTGGCACACGTTGCAAACCTAGAGATACTTTGCCATTTACCTTCCAAAAAATTATTAGCCGAACGTCGGAATCGAAGTGGAAAGATTACCGCCATTGACACGGTCGAGACCGTAAAAGATATTTTGGTTCGCAACATGTCAAAAATCGCGATCGATGAAAAAACTTTGGAAGGGCTCAGATCTTGCTTCATGATTACGGTCTGCGACAGTGTCAGTCGAATGGAAAATGAAAAGTGTATCTCTGACACTGCGAAAACGGTCAATGGTGTAATATCTACAAAACAAGGGCTTACTAGGTGGCTGCGGAAAACCAACGATCGATTCAGTCCGGTTTTCCTTTTGTTTAAAACACTCACCAAAAGTGACGAGCATCGTCGCGATTGGAATGAAAAGACTGGCAAGTGAAATGCTTAGTCTTGAATACCTCGTATCGAGAAAAAGTGATACTTCAAAGTAGTATTGAGAAGATCCAGAAGTTTTCTTTGCCATATATAGTTCAATTCCTCCTGCCGTTTGTTCGCGATCTTCTTGTCCATTTGAGATTCCCAGCCGAACATTCTATCGGTGCATCAAACGGCTGAAACTCTCGCCGCAATCGGAATACGCACTTGATCATTCGCAGAACATTTATGACTAGGGAACTCAATTGTGAATCACGCAGCTCAACTCGAACACGAAAACTTGCCTTCGGATACCGTTTGAATACGGGCTGAGGGAAAATTTCAGAACAAGTTTCAAAGTCCTACTGTACTGCAATCACCGTCTGTTTGCCTGAGTTTGAGTTTTTGAACACCTAACACGATGAATCATTCAGTGTTCGGTTTCACTCATATAACGTTCGCTCACGTTGCGCCATTTTGAGGACACGCCCGGGCAGCGGGAACATTGCAAACATGACACTGTTAGAGTAAGACGAGTCGCAAAATCTAAAGACGACAGCACTTACGCCATTCCAACCAGAGCACTGAGATGGAATCAGGACTGATTCATCAGAAATCACATCTGCTCACCTCCAACCGAGCACCTTGTACAGGAACACGACCGAGCCCACAACCTGGATAGGTACCAGAATCAGCACAATCAGCAAGCTTCGCGCAGCACTGATATGGGTCAGATCCGTAGTGACAAGATTGGTCATTTTCCCCAGTAAATTGGAGACTGGCTTGTTCGCCCCGGAGGCTGCCTTTCCGCCGGCAGAGGTCTCAGCCTTGACTCGAATCCGGAGGGCGTGTTCATACACCAGCTGTGTGATTATGGCGCCAACTTCGCAGGCCATCCGTGTCTGCGATAGTTAGTTGAGGTAGACAAAAACCATACGAATTACTAACCGCCACAAAGAGGTATCCCTGGAAGGATAAGGAAGACAGCACTGGGCCGAGGAAAAGTAAGAGGATCCAGAACCATGGTTTCATGAATGATTCTTCTTCGGGATGTTCGAGATAGCTGAAGAAGTATAAGCCAGGCAGGAGGAGTCAAAAGAGCTTTGTTTATTCCTCTTACTTGAGCAGTCTGTTGAGAGAAATCGGAGAGATGAAGGCTGTGGACGCCATCGTCACGATCAGAACCGACATGCTCAGACATTCCCAACGAAACACTCCAACGAGTCCGAAGAAAACATGTCGCGGGTTCTTATCGAGGTGCTAAAACCGACAAGTGAGTAAAATATGTGACAAATTTGGCCCTCATGACATACGGCGAATGATCTGGCCCTCAGTGCCTCGGCGTAGTCGTAGTCAGCCAGCGGGGGCAGCTGGTCCACCTTCAAACGAGGAGTTCGATAGCCAAGATATATGATCGGGTCCAGGAAAGAGTACAGCGCGGTCGAGAGGAAAGATGCGGTCTGCTCCGGATTTGGTATGGGTATGGGGTGCTACATGCGCATTAGATATTATTCATAGAGAAATCGGGTCAGGTACCTTGGGATCTAGAGGAATATACCGATTCGGCATAACAAGGGGTATGAATAAAGAGACTATGGAAAGAATGGCAATCTTTGCCCATAGAACTGGCCCTTCGGCAAGTCCATAGGAACGAGAGGGAAGGTGGCTAGTGGGAAGACGTCGCGGTAGAAATAAAGGCCGAAAAGGCAGAGCAAAAGCACACTGAGATGTCGACCGGCAATTTGACTCCATTTCGCGCTGGCGGACACATGTACAGCGCCAAGAAATGAGGTATAACTCTAGATATAGCATATGACCGCAGATTCAAGAGTTTTGGGAAGCAAAATACGCACGTATAAGATGCACGTCGCAGCATATAACCTGCCGGAAGTAAATATATCGCCGTCGGGGCTGGCCTGGCGGTGGAGCAGCAATGAGATAATCTCGAGGACGAACAACGCAAGACATCCAACGAGCCTCGCAACTTTGAACGCGAAGATCGTAGTACCGCCGTGTTTCACAACGAGACCAGAAGCTATATCACCAGAGGTCATTTCTTGAGAGTCGTCAGCACCGTTTTTCAGGAACGGGACGCGAAACTTCGTTCCGAGCAGATGGAACAAGAGAGCGATTCCTGATGCCGCACCAGCATACAGCGGTAAATTGAGGGTGTTTGACCAAGGACTGAGAAAGAGAGGTCAACAGCAACTTGGTTTTGAAGAATGGACTGACGTGGTCATTGGAGAGAGTCTTCAAATCAATTTCAGAAGATGCTATCAATCATAGTTGCGGGATGCGCCGACGGCATCCGTCGATCCATCCTCAATTTGATTGAACGTTGAGCTCAAAGGCAAGGCTCGTCGCAATAGGGTCTCAAATTTATGGACGAAATCAACTTGTGATACGTACTAGTAGGCACAAATACACAGAACACGGTGTTGATAAGTACAAGTTGAGTTCGTTTCCCGTGGACTCCAAGCGAGGCCGGTTTGATGGAAGCGGTAGCCAAGGGAAGAGGAGGTTGAGAAGAGGATTGGCTCGTGATAAGGGGACACGTAAGGTTCGAAGCGCAGTGGGTTTGGGACGTCCGAGTGCATGACTTCTACCGTGTGGTGAAATTATTGAAATAGTCAGCGGTCCCTACCCAGCGGATCCAAGGGATGAAACAAGCGATTAGGGAAGATCATTTCATTATTGGCCCGGGAATTGATTTTCAACCGAACTTCCTGCCAGTGCAAAGAAGGTAAGTAGATTAATTGGAACTCGAACCTGCCGCAGAAAAGGTAATTCTACAGGATTTGTTTGGCTTTGTGAAAGGACCCTCGGTTGGGTCGCGGCCTTGAAAAATTCTGTGCGAAACAGATATAGTTGAGTGATCATGATGGACCGTGGTGGTTCGGGTCGTGACTGGGTCACATCGAGTCACGTCCCGTCTTCCACGGCCGTCAAATTTCAATTCGCCGGCTGCTATCTGATATCATGAACTCTTTTGAAAAGGATGTCACTGCTCACATGAGTGCGACTGAAGAACTATTCGCCGCATCACCGCTCACGTTGAGTTGCGCACCGGCGCCCTGAGGAGCGCAACAAGCTGCTGTGGCACCCACGCCTGCGCATATCTCGCGATGACGAAGGATCGGCTCAACTTCCACGAAGACGAAGCGGTGGCGTACGCACGAGTTGCATTCTATGGGAACAAGAATCTTGACCTCAGGCACGTCGGAATGGCTTTTCTACGACTCGCATTCTGCTGTCCAGTCCCGTGCCTGAGTCCAACTTCGACGCGTTCCGAATGGGAGTCCGCCGTGTCACCAGACATACAACTTGAAAATACGAATGGCGCGTCCCTCCCCGAGCCCACGCGACAGAGCAGCGTCGCGCTCCTCAATTTCTCACAGCGTCCTCATGACCCATGCATGACGAGGTCCTTTTATGCACTGACCTGCTCGAACGCATTGCAATTTCCGACCGCGAGAAGGTCTGGAAATATTGAAAGATGACTGCCTCTCCTGCCCTGACTTCCCTGTGCACGGCGACCAATGTCGCTAAACTCTTCTCTTTGTTCACGGCGCTGCCGGCTGTCGACTACCACATCGCGGACATCTCGGCTGTGGTTGTGACCAACTTCACTAATGCCCCCAGCGCCAGCGGCCCGATGTGGCCCACCAAAACAGACCTCTCCTTCTGCAATGTCACGCTGAGCTACAGCCATATCAACCTCCAGGACTCGGTGCGTTTCTCCCATAGACCGATCCACTTGGGTCCTAGGCATTTTCCTGCTCAACAACGCGCGCGCCGACTAGATTCTCAACGAATTCTGGCTGCCAGACTTCTCCATCTACCAGAACCGATTTCTCGCCACTGGAGGCGGGGGCTGGTCCGTCAGCGGCACGAACACGCTGCCCGCCGGCCTCTCCTACGGGGCCGTCTCCGGTGCCACTGACGGTGGCTTCGGGGGCTTCGGGTCATCGCTGACTCCCGCCATCCTGCAGGCCGGAGGTAATCACACCATTGCCTGGTCGGCCCTGCAGAGCTACGCCTACCTGGCGAACCACGAGCTGGCCGTCACGGGCAAGGAGCTTGCTCAGGCGTTCTACAACATCAGCGCCTCCGAGCTCAAGTCGTATTACATGGGCTGCTCCGAGGGTGGCCGCGAGGGCCTCAAGGCGGTGCAGACGTTTGCGGCCGACTACGACGGCGTCATCGCTGCTGCCCCTGGGATTTATCTCCCGATCACCCAGACTATCCAGGGCTGGCCGAGCTGGACCATGGCGCAGATGGGGCACTGGCCCAGTCCGTGCGCCTTCGAGGCCATACAGACAGACTATATCGCCGCGTGCGACCCGCTCGACGGCTTGGCTGATGGCGTCGTGTCCCGTAGCGACTTGTGCACCTACAACGCCACTAGGAGTGTCGGCAAAGCCTTCTTGAACTGCACCAAAGGGGGCGCAGGCGCGCCGACGAGCGGCACGGTCAGCGCGCTCGACGCGCAGGTAGTCGATGTACTCTTTCAGGGTCCGCACAATAGCGCGGGCGAGCGCGTATGGTTCTCGTACCAGCCCGGCATCGACTGGACGGTGGAAGCGCCGACGGTGTGGGAGCCTGCCACACAGTCGTTCGGCCCCGGCCCAAATAGCTTCTTCGACGAAATCTACCAGATGCTAATCCTCCAGACGACAGTGACGCCCGTGTTCGACTACGCCGACTTCACTGTCGACGGCGTCTTCTTGGATATCGTCGCGCTGATCAAGGAGTTCGGCGGCTGGACCGAGAGCACCTGGCCGGACCTGAGCGAGTTCCAGGCGGGCGGGGGCAAGCTCATCACCTGGCAGGGCGAGCAGGACAACTTCCTGATGACGCAGATGTCGGCCGGCTACTACGAAACAGTGCGCGCCCACATGTTCCCTGGGTCCGGGTCCGACTACACCCAGATCCAGGACTTTTATCGCTACTTCCGCGTGCCGGGCGCAGGCCACTGCGCCCTCAATCCGGCCGAGCCGAATGGGCCGTTCCCACAGAACGTCCTGGGCCAGATGATCGCTTGGGTCGAGGAGGGTACGGCGCCTGCAACTCTGAACGGGACGACCCAGAGTGGCTCGAGCACGCAGCCGACGATTTGTCTATGGCCGACGCAGCCGATGTGGGATGCGCAGGGAACTTTGGACTGTGTGTCGAGCAATGACACGGCGCAGACGTTTATCCATCCGCCGACGGCTTGGGCGAAGATCGGATCTTTGGTGTAGAAATACAGGTCCTTGTGAGCATGAGTATGAGACGATTTATTCCGAGTTATCGTGTAGAATTGCTGCACTGGGAACGACACCCTTATCTCGCTCAAATGGTGCTAGCGGGCGAAACGAGCAGCTGGGGCGGCGTATTGTATCAATTTACTCGGTCTTGGTCTTCGAATCTCAGAGACGGAGTAATTCCCTGAGTCTTCGCATCCCAGGACTGAGCTTGAGAAATTCATTGCCCTTGACGCATTCTAAGCACGCGGCTGTTATGGGGAGTAGGGAATGAGTTTGAGCGCACTCACGCCAGCAAGCCTATGTGCCACTCCTCGACAGTGAAGCCGCTCCAGCATTCCTGATGCCAGAAATCCTGGTGTCCCGTCGGCGGAACAGCCTTCATATCGCCTCAGGGCGAACAGGAGAACCCTGGGCCTCTGCGTCCCTTGACGCCGCTTTCAGAATCCGCGGTATGTGTGGCTTCCCCCAAAGCGCCGAGATTCCTTGAAGAAGACTCTTCGATTGGCGCAGGATTGGAGGTCTTCTTGGATGGTATGTGAACGCAAAGTGGCACGCTCTCTAGAAGAGGACAAGTCGGGCATCCGTGAGCATGACGGACCGTTGCGATTATCATGTCCGAAAATAGGTTTGACCACAACCATGACCTATCTCTATTGCTCGGACCGCGCCCTCGCTTCCCAATCCTCGTCAGCGCAAAATAAAGTGCGGGCAATGCGGTAGTAGGGCGGCAGCTCCACGCCGTCCTTATCGTCGTCTTCCTGCTCCGTCATCCAACATCTTCTCTCCAGTTTTCGTAGATCACATGTGCGCGCCGCTGGGGGCCTCTGCTGCCATTTAGGAGCTCGTAACTGCCGTAGTTGATGCTTTATCATTCGAAGCCATCGCGGCATTCAGTCATGACGCCCTTGCAGTGGTCTCGTCTCGCAACTTTCCTCAGCTTTCCTTGCGTTAATTTCGTTCTGGAATAAACACCGGCGCGGTCGTCGTCGTCGGAGACGTGCCTTTACAACAAATCCCTGTGGATGATTCGATAAAAATCGCTGCCGATATCTTCTCAACAAAATAATGCAGCGTCTTCTTGACAGGGTAGCGTGCTCACTATCACAAGACCTCAAAAGACTCGCGCGATCCGATTTTTTTGACGCGCTCTCGAAGCCCTCACCGCGTGCCAAGTGCTTCGAACAAATCGAATCCGCTTTGCGAAGCCAAGTACAAGGGGATTCTCTAATTGGTATTTAAGGTGCGTAATGGTGAGCGCATAGATCCAGACGGACGATGGCCCACCTTTTTCTCCTGTCGACCGTAGGGCTCCTGCTGTCTGTGAATGCGCAGCCAGCTCCGTCTGTGCAAGCTGACATCGCTGCCGCAATCAAGCATGCTGGTAGTGCCAATGCAACGACACCGGTGGACTACACTGCGTTTGTCAAGTGAGTCCTTCCGCAACCCCCAAGCCCCGTCTAACTGCTCGACCAGCCCGTTTATCGGAACCGGTACGCGTTTCTTTTCCTTTTCAATTCGTAAGAAGGACATCTTAACTTGGCTTCGCAGACAACTTTGGTGATGTCTGGTAGGCGTCGCATGTCACTACTTCGTGGATCGCACTCAGCCGCACACACAGTCCCGGAGCCTCGATCCCGTTCGGAATGGCCAAATTCTCTACTGATTTGACTGGATATGCCCCCGCTGGATATGTCACCGACCCGACCCAATTCATCCGCGGCTTAAGCCCCATGCACGACAGCGGCACGGGTTCTTCCCTGGGTACCTACGGAAACTTCGAAATCATGCCTCTGCTTTGCCCGCACGGATTCGACACCTGTACTACCAGCCTCGCAAGGCGCCAGCGGCTGCGCAAGTTCAACACTGATCGTGCGTCGTCGCTCGCGCGTTCATCCCTACTTGCTTTTTACTCCTTGATGCAGTTGCTTCCCCGGGATACTTTTCCCAGACCTTGAACAACAGCATCAAGATGGAAGCCACTGCGACGCGACGCGCCGGACTCGAGCGCTTTACATTCCCCTCAGGCTCCAAGCCGTATTTCGTCCTCGACCTCGCGAATGATCTCCCGGCCTCCTTTGCAGGGGGTTCCATGAATATCGACCCTGTCGCAGGGCAAATCACGCTTGGTGGCCTCTGGGGATCCAGGTACACTTCCCTTCTTCACAAGAGAACCTTCCACTGAGCGTAACTCGGACAGCTTCGGGCCAGGGAGCTTCCACTACCAGGCATTTGCGTGCTACGACCTGCTTGATGGTGGGGCGCAAACGCTGAGCGAGTACGGTGTCTGGACGGCCGACGAGTGAGTTTATTGGCGTCGAAGTCCGATGCTCTTGCTCATTCTCGTCCTTAGTTTTGGGCTCGATGCCAAGGGCCTCGGCCAGACGCACCTCAATCTCAGTGTCAATCTGATCGGCGGGGTTTACGAGAGCGGCGCGCTCTTCTCCTTCGACAACACCCCGAAGGAGGTTAACATCCGTGTCGGGATTTCCTTCGTCTCCACCGAACAGGCCTGCGCGAATGCCGAGTCTGAGGTCGGCAGCTCGTCTTTCGAGGAGATCCAGGCTGCCGCAGTCGCCCTCTGGAACGAGAAGCTCTCGAAGATCGAGATTGACGTCGCAAACACCCCGGCGAATATCACCGAGTTGCTTTACAGCTCGCTGTATCGCTCGTCGCTCACTCCAGTGAGTCTGCCTTCCCACTATGCGTCCCTCGAGCCCATACTAAAGGAGTGCATCCCAGAACAATGCCACCGACGAGACCCAAGGGGTATTTGCCAACACTTCCTCCTTCTACTTCGACTCGCTGTATTGCAGTTGGGACACAGTATGTCGTCGTCTCGCGCGGCGTCTGTTTGCGCGTTTTGTTTGCTTTCTAACTACTACTACGCCAGTTCCGCACATTTTATCCTCTGATGTCGCTGCATTCGCCAGTGGAGTTTGCTCAAATTGTGGACAACTACATAGACGGGTGGCGTAAGCTCGGATGGATGCCCGAGTGTCGTGCAAACAACGTACCGAAAACCATACTGGAACTGCCTTCTTTGTACTAATCTCTCTCCAGTTGCCTGGATGGACTCAGGGAGGCTCCAGCGGCGACGTTATCGTCGGACACTTTGCCACTCACTACCACAACGAAGCCGCAGCTCTGGGCATCGACCTCCAGGAACTTTACTCCGCGGCGTGGACGGACTCCAACGTCAACCCTCCGGAGTGGAACATCGAGGGCCGGCAATCCAATGTCTACAAGTAGGCCCTTTCAAGATTAGGCGCAATTCTGGCTGATTTTCATTTTCAGCCAATTCGGATATGTGCCCTTCGCCGTCTTGGATGTGTCAAGCACGGGCAGACAAACCAGGGAGGGAAGCAGGACCGTCGAGGTACGCGACTTGATTGTTTTCAGCGTTGATGTTTACACACGACCTACAGTACGCTTTCGAAGACTTTGCCATTCGCCAGATCGCGCAGGTGCTCGGGAATACTGCCGATGTGGCGACATACTCCAACAAATCCCTGGTACGCAACCGTGTCTCTGGTATCTCACCTCGACTCATCAAGTACCGCAGAGTTATCGCAATGTCTGGTAAATTCAAGACGCCTAATTTCCTGGCTTTCGGCTGACTTGGAATGCTTGATAGGGATCCGACTGTTGTCAGCGACGGCTTCCACGGTATGATAGTTTCGTTCTTCAGCACTCCGTCTAATTTCGCCCCGCAGGATTCTCTCAGAAGCGGTTCTCCAATGGCACATTTTTCTTCACCAACCCCACAGAATGCTCCCCAGTTGACAATGTCACAACTGAATGTTCTCTCCAAGGTGACAATACGAGTGGAGTGAGTATGATGAGTTGTGGGTTGTCCGAGTTCAGAGTCCTGACACTCTTTTTCTTGTAGTTCTACGAGTCGTCCTCTTGGGAATACAGCTTGTGCGCGTCTTGAATTGTGTTGTGGACCCTGCCTTAATGCAACCCCACAGCTTCGCTCCTCACGACACTGCGCACCTCATCGAGCTCATGGGAGGCAATGTGGGTTCTGTTCCGCCGTCCACTTGCGACCGACGTCTAACTGTGCACAGGCCACGTTTGTCAAGCGCCTGAACCACTACTTTGGGGCCCAGTACTTTGGCGTTGGCAACGAGCCTTCGTTCCAGGTTTGTCTCGTCCTCCCGTATCACCGTCTAAGCTGAATGGTCCCTCGCAGACTCCCGCCATGTACCACTATGCCAATCATCCTGCGCAGAGTGTGGACCGCGTTCGCAGCGTCGTATTTGAGAACTTCGACATCAGTAAGGGCTTTTTTGATCTACCCTGCTCGTGTGCTCATGGTGTTATTCACAGCACCTGCTGGCCTGCCGGGCAACGATGACCAGGCAGCCATGGCGTCCCTTCTCTCATTCCATCTCCTGGGTCTCTATCCAGGTCAACTGTTTCTGTTCTTCCTTCAAGTGATTCCGCTGACATGACAGCCCTTTTGTGCAGTACCATCAACGACGCAATACCTCATCCTGTCGCCCTTCACCCCCAAATACACGATCCACAACTCGTACCTGAACGTCTCGACGACCGTCACCACGGTCGGCTTCGACCCCAAATCGGTGCAGAAGGTCATCCCGGCAGGGGTCAAGGCCTACGTCGCGAACGTGACCGTGAACGGCGTCCCCTCGGCGTCGCGGTGCCACTTTGACTTTTACGACGTCTTCAGAGTGGGCGGGAACGTGACGATCGAGCTGACCTCGGACAAGACGGCGGCGGACGATTGTCTTGGGTCAGTGCCCGAGAGCTTGTCGACTGGCGGCTTCGCCACTGCGAGGTGAAAGGACGACTACAAGTAACTGCTATATATGACTTTTCGGATGCAAGAATGTATGTACGAATAAAAAATTCCATTGAGCAATGCGATAGCGGTAAGATACATTGTGAAAGATGCAGATTCATGAAGGTCGTCTGCCCAAGTAATTCCTGGACGTGTGTCAAGGCGCACGACCGCGGACGAAGGTCTCGGCCCATGTGACGTGGTACGGGTGCGATCTGCGATACGGAAGGCAGGAAGAGGCAGCCAATGAAGGAAGCCGTCAATCTTCTACCGATATCTCGGGGAGCGCGCGGGCACAATAACCTCGGCGTCGGATGCACATCGCGCCATCGCGCCGCTACATTGACAGCGGAGATTGAGGAGGGGTCGTGAGGCTGAATGTGTTGGAGTCTTCGGGTTCATCCGACGACTCCGAAGGCTGGGGTGGGGGTACTGGCATGATAGGTACTGGCATGATAGTGATGTGGGGTGGGAGTACTGGCACGATAGTAATGTGGGCCGGTTGTCGGGGGAGGGCGTACGACATATCTGCCTGTGCAGATGTCTCCTCATCCTCCTCCTCCTCATCATCTTCTTCATCAAGGTAGGACACATCGTCATCCTCGAATTCTTCTTCGTCTACTTCCACCAAGGTCCCTGGACGTGTCTCCGTCTCCGACCACTCTGCGCCAGGAAAAGTTCCTGGAACTGGTCGTTTTACTGGACGAGTTCGAACGACCGGGGGGAGAGTGGGTGTCGTAGGCTCAGACGCCATCGCCGTCGGTCCCTGGGTCAATAAAACCCCAGCTGAACGAGAGAGATCGCGTCGGAATCGACCCCACTGTCGTTTGGCTCCCGTTTCCGTCCACGCTGCGGGCGCCACGTCCGCCACAACCATGCCCATTGTCGTCCATAAGAGCACGACCACGAGCTTGAAGAGGCTCTCTGTGACGAAAAAATCCACAAGCACACGGATGGCGTACGCCAGGTAGACTGGTTCCGAGGGCTTGCGATTTTTGACGTAGTAGAGGAGGGTAACTCCCTCCCAGAGGCCGATGAGGGTTCCGCTCAGCTTGACGTTTTCAAAGGTGGCAGCGTCAATGATAACGCGGAGGGCCAGGCCAGCGACCATTGGAGAAAAGAGCTCGACGAAGGTGAGGGTAGGTAACGCATGCCGCGGTGCATAGTACCTCGATGCCTTCGATGCCGACGACACAGTCGTGAGACTCATCGACGAGGTCGTCCAAGTTTCAATGCTTGAAAACACGGTCGTGGTCGTGGGTAAGAAAAACTTGAGGAATAGGACATTGGACATCTCATCATTTGATCACTGCCGTCAGACTTCTGGCTGCTGCCGCGAGGCGTGCAGGGCCAGGGGGGCCAGGATTTTGGTACTCATCTGAGGCCAATGAAACCATCCCGACCAATCAATCCATGGCCGTCGCCGTCGCCGCTACCCCATCCGAGATGCTGGGGGCAGCGCATCGTGCAAGGTGGTCGTCTGTGATCATGGTGGTGAGAAGCAAGATGCCGACCAACAATAGGCGTTCGTTGCTGTACTACGCGCGGGCGATTAATACCACTAAAGCTGTATATATCGTATTGCCGCGCACTGCTCTTTCCCGCTTGCGCAGTCCAGAACCTTCATGGCACTCATTCATACTCTGTTATTCGCCGCAACCGCGCGCGCCTTCTACCTCCCTGGCGCCGCCCCTCACAACTTTATCCTAGGCGAACAGGTCCCTCTCTTCGTTAATGCCCTCACCCCGATGCTTCCGGGCAGCGACAATGCGAAACTGGTCTGTAATGCTTGTTCTGTGGTCTCCGCGTCCTCTCACCGCCTGTGGGATAGAAATCTCTCATTAACTGTGCGCTGCTTCGCGGTACCGTTGCGCAGAATTGACATTCAACAGATGACTATTACAACCCCAAACTCCAGTTCTGTGAACCGGAAGGCGGAGCCCAGAAGCAACCCGAATCGCTCGGTTCTATTCTGTTTGGGGACAGAATATTCAACTCCCCGTACGACGTGGGTGACCCTTAGCCGCTCGGTCCACCCAGGAAATCTAACGCTGCGCGTGTAGATCAGAATGCTAGAAAAGAACGGAACGTGTCAGACGTTGTGCGTGAGGCACGATGTTACTGGAGAAGATGCACAATTCATCAACGACCGAATTCGCGAGGATTACGCGTTGAACTGGCTCATCGACGGACTACCTGCGGCTCAAATGAAACTCGCCACCCGCAACGGAGAATTGTTCTTCGACATGGGGTTCAATCTAGGTATCCAAATCGAGGCTGCGTTATATGCGGTCCAGTGTGTGCTTACTGGCTGCCAGGGAACCACGACGAATACTACAGCGAACAGCCTGCCCTCAACAACCATTATGAAATTGTCTTGAAGTAGGCTCTTCATCCTTTGACATATTGAACTTGAACGGATGGGTTTTTCAGCTACCATTCGCCAGCCGCTGGAAACTACCGGGTGGTAGGAGTTCTTGTTTGGGCTTCAAGGTCTGTCGCAGTCCGTCCAAAGTTTTTTCGTCCTTCAATACATTTCCAGTATTGGAGGGCCGCAAGAAGAGCCAGGGACTTGCGACAATGTAAACACTTCTCCTCTGATTCTGAGCGAAACCAACACCAACACTATACGGTACACATACCGTGTGACGTGGAATGTATGTGCACGCAACCATTTTGTATCCTCAATACTCACTCGGTTCTAGGAATCTGATACTCCTTGGGTAAGAAATACCCCATTCCCACTTTCGCACTCCAAACGCAACTCTCTCTGTAGGCCACTCGGTGGGACAATTACCTGAAGATTTTCGACCCTCGCATCCATTGGTTCAGTCTTATCAACTCTCTGGTCATTGTCGTCTTCCTCTGCATCATGGTGTCGATGATTTTGCTTCGCAGTGTATCGCGCGATGTATGTGTTGGTGTCAGAATTTCGCTCCGCCTCTTACCTTACTACAGATCTCCCGATACAACGCGATTGATCTGAGCGTACGTCATTGCAATATGCCATGTTTTGCCTAATATTTCTGCACAGGAGGACGTCCAAGAAGATTGGGGTTGGAAGCTGGTTCACGGAGATGTTTTCCGCACACCGCGCAGTCCTATGATTCTCTCCGTCATGATCGGCAACGGCGCTCAGCTGTGTTCAATGGTTGGCGTGACATTGGGTTCGTCTTCGTGTCCCCTGCATATTCTCTTGTCTGAAAGTTGAGGTAGCATTTGCGCTTCTCGGATTCCTATCGCCCTCAAACCGCGGTTCTCTCGCTACCGTCATGATGATATGTTGGACATTCTTTGGCGGTATCGGAGGGTATCTTTCCAGCCGAGTCTATGCTTCCCTTGGAGGAACAGAACGGAGAAAGAACGCGTTCGTGACAGCGACCGTTCTCCCCACGTAAATGCATCTCAACCTGCGCCATTTGGCTTCGCTGATTCATTTTTCCAGAATCATTTTTACAGTTGGATTCCTTCTCGATCTAGTCCTTCTTGGAGCGGGGTCTTCTGGTGCCATACCATTCGGCGCGTGGCCTGTTTCTTCTTTGAACCAGCATCTGAAAAATCATTAGGAACGATGTTGTTGATTGTTTTCCTGTGGTACGGTATTTCCGCGCCTCTGTCCGCTGTTGGGGCGTACTTCGGATCTAAACATGGCGTACGGAGCTGTATCACATCGCACAGTCTTGTTTACTTACCATTCTTAGGCCATCCAACATCCCGTCCCCGTCAATCAAATTCCTCGCCAAATTCCCCCGACGCCCAACTACCTTCGTCCTACGGTGGGTGCCTTGCTCGCTGGCATTCTCCCTTTCGGTACGTTCACGCTTTCGCGTTGTCTCTCGCCAATAACCTCGCTTCTAGGTGCTGCGTTCGTCGAACTGGATTTTGTCCTGTCGAGTCTGTTCGCCTCGCGCGCCTACTACGCTTTTGGCTTCCTGGCTCTCACCTCGGGCATCGTCGGGCTCACAACCGCCACCGTCAGCATCTTGTTCACGTATTTCTGCCTCTGCGCGGAAGAGTACCGGTGGCACTGGCGCGCATTTTTGACTGGTGGTGGGAGCGCGTTCTGGCTCTTGGCGTACGGGCTGTTCTTCTTGGCATCGCGCATGTCTCTGCACTCGATGTCGAGCGCGATTCTGTACCTTGGCTACCTGTTCCTCTTGGTGATGCTCGATTTCCTTATCACAGGTGCGTCCGTTCCTCCTGGTGCGTGTCGGCCCTCTAAATCGATCTGACCTCGCACCTTTCAGGGACAATCGGCTTCCTGGCGTCATACTGGGCCGTCCGGAGGCTCTACGGCGCGATTCGCATCGACTGAGCTGTGGGCATCGTATACATATAATAAGTAGGGCTCTATGTGGGACCAAATACGGCTTGTTCGCGCGTAAATTAATAAAGATTGTAATGTACAGTTCCACTGGTTCACTATTCGCTCGGCTTTTTGGCGACGAGCACGGCGATCTTGTCCTTGCCCGCTTTGAGAATGACGAGCTCATTGTTGAGGAGATGGTGCTGCCGTAGCATGAACTGCACCACGGGGACGGGCTTGTTGTTGTAGTACAGCGTGGGCGAGAGGACGAGTACGCCCGCGGCGGAGGTGGCGGCGGGTGGGTGGCCTCTGCCATTATACTACCAATTCGGGTCGTGCCCAAGCGATGCGCCTGCGGGCTGCATCCCAGGGCAGCAGAAACACAAACTCAACAAATACGCATTCGAGGGTGGTTCCGTCCAGGGACTTGAAAACATTCGCGCCTTAAGCTTTTAAAATTTATTCGAAGGGAGGCCCTTCCTTTCTGACGGTACGCCTGATCGTTTTTTTTTGGCAGTGTATGTTAGTAATTCATTGTATCTTCACAGCTGGGTTCTGAAATTCCCACCGAAGGCCTATCCCAAGCATTCAGTATTGTTGAGATGATCAGCACGACCGAAGACCCCTTGTTCTACGTATACGATTGAATGTTCAAAATCAGGAAAAATGTGCACTTGGTTGGATTTTTGGCCCTTTCTTGGATTTCTTGTGCTTGAGATTGTTGAAGTTCGGGTAATATTGTGTTGATCCAAGTCTTTCGCGTTAATCGTCATAAGTATATCAAGGATTAATAATTCTCCCTGAGGGAAATCTTTCTTCCTTCCTTCCCAAGGACATGAAAGCCAGTTCAGAGAGTATATCTGAAATCTGGCGCGCGGTCTCCCATCTCCCTCAATTCCCTCTTACTGTATAGGCCCTTCTCGCCTCGCTCCTGGATACCGCGAGCGATTTCGTCACGACGATTGTTGATGCGAGTATAAGTCAAAACGGCGATGGGTACGCAAATCAACCCAATGCCGACAAACATAAGCTCGCAACCGTCTAAATTGCATTAGAAACAGGAAGTGACCCATAGCAAGACCACCTACGTCCAATAATAAAACGAGGCTTGTCTTGAGTCCGGTAAATATTCGAAGCGATCGCGCCACTGCGATAAATCAGACCTTGACTCGACGCCCTTCTGGCCGATTTACCTGAAGTTCCCAATCCCGATATGTAGAGCCATTCCCACTCCACGTTTGTACTGCCCACAGAGGTTATTCCCAAGCCTTGGATATTGTTAGCGCTGGAATGTTCGCTGGTAAGATCTATAACAAACCAAGCAACGATACCAGGGAAAGCCGCATAACTCCCGGCGACACAGAAGAATGTGCCAAAGTATTTGACCCCTGTAACAGCCAATCGGTAAATGAATGCGTGGGAGGAGGGATGCTAATAGACTAACCTGACGGAGCGTTCGAAATGTTTATAGAAAAACCCACCAAACACATAGTCAAGCCAGCATAGATGAACGGGGAGCGTTTCCCAATTTTATCCGACCAGTAGGCAAAGGTAAAAAGAACAATCGCTGCGCAGCGAAATGTTAACTGGAGTTTTTGGAAAACTTCATCATTATAAACATACTGGCGAAGACCTGAGAAAGGTGTTAGCAATTCATTTGATGAATATCTTCAGTGAACTTACATATGGGGGAACCGTGAGGAGTTGAGAAATTGCTGTGTCGTGTCCAAATCTTCAAACCAGGTCGAATCAGGCTCCCATGATATTATAATGTACTCTTACGTGCTGATGATGGTTCTAGTGGAAAATTTCAGCCGGCGGAGTTGAAACGGAATTGGCCAACTCACGGGAGGAAGAGTGTAATCCCGTACACTATACATAGGCAGGGTTAACGGACTTGATGGTGTCGGAGACAGGAAGCCTTACACGGCCCGACGATACTCATATAAATGAGGATGTGAAGCCAAACCTATGAGTGAGTGAGTGAGTGACACATTGGAGAACGAACGTGTAGTTCAACCTGCCAATCAAGCACAGCTGCTACGAGATGGCGCATTTCGAAATGCTCCTCCTCGCCGACAGATGAATTGTCGTATTTCTTTCGCCAGACGATGAACGCACGCTCTTCCGGTGACAGGAAGCTCGCCGTAACCGGGAAATCGACCAAGACTGAGCACCCAGTTAGAAGGAAATGGCAAGTGCTGGAAGGGGCGTACTGAAGAAAGCAACAAAACCCACGACAACGGTAGCGAGTCCTTCCTGCTGGAAAGTTCGTAAAATGACTTGAAATTCGGAGACACGAACCAAAATGAATATCCAAGACCAGCCTAGCAAGCCTCATTTAGACATTCGCTTCAACATGAAAAAAGAAATACCTAATAAATTGCGTGTACCGCTCATGAAATTGATTGCGAATGCCAACAGTCCACTGAATGCGCCAGCCATGGATGCGGCGCCGAAGAACAAACCAATACGCAGCTGTAACATGTGGCGAGGATACCACAGGGAGAGACTGGCCACTTTTTCAGCGGGGAAATATACCAGAGGGTTCGGGCGTACTAGTAAACCACGCCGCTAAATTTTAAATTCAGTAAGAAGAAGCTGCAATTCGAGAAACCAGGCTCTCACGGGAATAAACCAGCCTCGGCAACACCGAGACACACTCGAACACCCACGAGTTGCGGGTAACTGAGGCCCGTTAGGTTTCCAGCTAGTTGAGAGAGGACATACATACGTCTTGACAAGGCCCATGAGAGTCCTAAAGCATTGTAATTTCAGCTTGTGGGATAGAGAAGACTTGGGCAACATAACGCACATGACAGTCCCCCAAACCACCTTGTTCAAACAATGAGCAGGTGTTTTTCAAAGGAGGATAGAACATACGGTAATCCCCGGAAGCCACCTGCAAAATCAGGTTGAAGAAGAACACGCACATTTACAGGCAAAATCATGATGGCTTACTTAGAAGGCCGGAAACGTTTGAGAACCAGACTAAGATAAGGTCAATTAAGGGAGACGAGGGGGAAAGCGAAACGCTAACTTTGCCGGGCATTCGAAGAGACAGTACGGCTGCACGACATTTTGAAAAGTCAGATCTGCCACTTGGAGTTGAAAGTTATTTGACTAACAATGAAGTACATGGTCTGTTAAACCAATGAGGATATAAACTTGAGCAAGCAGGATGCTCCCTACCAAGGCAATGTTATATTTATTTCCCGTGAGATTCAACTGATCCTGGAGTCCATCTAGCCTTGCATTTCCTGCACAATAATATTATTGGCCTCGATTCCGTCTATGTGCTGATGACTGTACCGATGTTTCCTGTACAGCATCGAGTTATCAAGAAGTGTTAAAGGATAGCAGCCGATGACTTGCCTCGGTCAAGGAAAGAGCAAAGGTACCTGTAAACGAAGAGTTTAGAACTGGGTAGTCGGCGAACTGAACCATCATACATCAGGGAAAGGATTGGCATCAGTCTCAAGTCTATCCTCCGCCATAGCTTGCGCTCTTCCTCAGCTGAAAGCGAAGGTGGAGGCGGAAGCGTGGACTCTCCCCCGAAATCGATATCTTCTTCCGCACTTGCTTGCTTGACTTCTTCGAGTTGCGAATCCGGCCTCTTCTCGAGCGAAGGCTTATCCGCAGCTTCGCCAGGCATAGTGTTGGAGGAGGAAGACGAGGATAGAAGAGGGCTCAGGAAGCAAGGTCAGCTGGTTCTCTTCTGTGTCTATAAAGCGGCCGGAGATACGAAAGGACGGGTGCCGAATATATGGTGACATGCATCCGTGCGATTCTGATTCCGTGGGCAAAAAAAAACCAATAACAGGCCGCGGGATTACACGATGGTCCGGCTTGACGTCGGGACTGAAAACAGGCGAGGAAAATCTATTGCACAGACTTGACTGTGGTCGGCGATCGGAGACGGCGTAGGGCTGGCAGACGTTGGCGTTGAAGTCCAAGTTGTGACGCCGGCAATGCTGCCAGCGTCACGCAAGTTGAATCACAGCATCGATTGTTTGACACCGGGATACTTCCTCAAACCGGCGTTCCTAAGCGGGACCTTGCCGTGTAATCCTACCTACCCAGTTGCGATCAGCTTGATTGAAGTGAGACTTTGTGAAATCCAGGACGAACGGTTAGCGGTGATGACTGGTATTTAGATACATTGTCCGGGTATTATACATAGTTAAATATTATTGTTTTTCGTTCATTTCGGACTCATTGGGTTCCTTTTTCGCTGGCATGACGAGACCAACGAGGAATCGGACCAGTTTCCGAACGGTCTTCCCCACCCATAGGACACTGAAGACCAAAAACTGGAGCCCCATCAACAGACCGACCAGGAAGCACCCCACGAGAACTGCGGTGGGCCAGGCACTCCAGGCAACGATCGCCATGAATAGCATGAGAGATACCGCGCTTGCGAGCATTAATAGCGACGGGACTCGGGAAGTGAGGGCGAAGAAGAAGTAAGAGGGGGTGTCGGTAGATAAGATATCCTCGGCCCGAGCCTGAGTGCGATTTTTGTGAACGTTGAAAACCAGTGGAGGATGCGACTCACAATAAACGTTTCAAGATCGACCCAACCGTACCGGACCAAAAACCACGCCGCACAAGCAATACCGAGCCCAGATGCGATGCTGCTCGCCGCAATAGCATTGCGGGCAAAAGGGCTGATCGCAAAAATAGAACCCGGAGAGATCGAAAACACCGCTGTATCGACGGCAGCCAGGGCCACGAGCTGCTCGAATGAGTAAACATATATTATCTAGAGCACAAAGACTTACGATTCCAGCGGTATATGTCCATTCGACTTGCAATCTAGTAAAGATCCGGTCGAAATCGTCATTGCAGCACGCGCGCTGCATCTCGTTGTAAACAGTGAAGGAAGAGATGACCCGTTCAAAGAAATTGAGTCCCGGTTCCGGAGGCACCTCAATGCGCTCCGTATATTGTGGGAGGAGGGAGGCAGCAATCCACCCCATGGGATTAAATGAAATTTTAATTGGTGCTGGAGAGTCGACCGGTTCTTCATCGTCAATGAATGACGACGGACCACCAAATAAAGGCTTGCCGTCCTCGTCTTCAGTGTCGGTCTCCGAGCATGATTCCGGCTCGTCATCCGAGTTAACGCAGTAACCGCGCACACGACGGCGTCGCCTTAGCATTGGTTGTGGAGGGTGTACCTCCGTAATGGAAGGCGCGAGTGTGTCAGAATCATTGGCTGGCCAAATTATCAACACTATGAATCAATCCGAAAACGGACTCGGAAGACTTACATGCCGAGGACGAGCTTGAAGATGAGCAAGACCCATCCTCATCCTCCGAAAGGGTTTGGCTGGAGTCTGAGAGGAAAGCCGGAGGTGGGCGAAGTCTTAGATGAATTAAAGCGCCATTTTGGGGCCGTCCTCGACTTTGGACCGATCGGTTGGTCGGATTTTGACACTGAAGTCGTAATTCTAGCTCTTCAGGTTAGCAAACGGTGGGTCGGCAATCTGACTGAATAGCGGGTACTGCACTTACTCGGTTCCCTCCCGTACTTCTTCCACATATCCCCTAATGAGCAGCTGGCGCTGCCCACGAGATTACGCTTTTTGCCCTTTTTTTTGCTCTGGGAGCGGTGGAATACCTTGATTTCAACTCGAGAAAGCAACGACGCGTCTCGTCTGCTAGAGTTCAGTCTGAATCGTAAAGCTGCAAGGAAGCTTACAGAGGAAAGCAGTCTTTCAGGTTAATGTTCTGGCCCTAACAGGTCGCAAAGGCGAGTCAAAATTTAAACACGAAAGCGAGTGTAAGGCCTACATCCGACCCAAGGATCGTTTCATGGCGATGAGTGTCATCCAGCTCGACAGTCACGATAGGCCTCCACGATCTTTCGGGACGCATGAGATGGAGCCCATGCGCGCGAACCACTATTCCATATGTTAGTCGAAGAAGAAGCGCTTCAGTGAGAAGACAGGCCTGTACACATCCAAGGTCTGATTCAAATCAGAAACTCATTGCAAGGCTTCACAAGGACTGGAGACTCACTCTAGGTCGTCCATGGTCATGGAAGTGGGCTTAAAGCCTCATGCCGACGAACAAGGGAGATGTAGAAAACAAAGCAAGGCGATGATGATTGATGTCCGTTGCACAGCTTTGATCATCAAATAGACATATATTGATGCCTTGAACATAAACAGTCCAAAACTCCCCGTCACTTTCTCCTTGACTTTCTTGAGAGATCTTGCCAGGACTCGAGGAAGTACACGCCGCAAATTTTCATACGTCTGAGCCATTTCTCGGGTCTCCTTGGGTGCCACCTCTGCTGGGTCATACAGAATCAGAGAATCGAGATGGCCGCAACGACTTAGCGACTCACCGGCACAGCCAGGACTCCACTGTTACAGATACTGGAGCCGGGCCCCCGAAACAGCGTCTTGAGCCTCTGTTTATCTCATCCTTGCTAGGAGGCTCGTGCGAATAACGCTCTTCCGTCGGATTCAAACATGATATTCAAAACTTCAAAGACGAAAATACAACTTCGCACAGTGCTTTACCTTGCAAGCTGCTTCGCTTCGCTCGCCGAGCAACTCTTGATCTATTCAAAAGTCATGGATATATGTATTGAAGCGCAGGAGTTGGCGCGGGCTCAAACAGCCGTTGTTTCCAGAGGGACGTGAGCGAACGGCACATTTGTCAGGACGTGTTCAAGGACTAACTACGATTCCGCCACGTCCGTGATCTTCTCACTCTCGTATCCTATCCCGTCCCGTTCTCGTAGCCTGGGGCTTTCGGGTCTCCGCTTGGTCTCCGTAATGGTGGCATCATCTTCCCATGCAGTGTGCCTGAAATACCAGGTGACTTTAGGGTTCTCACTCGTCCACTCTCGTTCCCTCTTTCTCATCCACCATGTCTACTGGAGAGAATGCGGAAGTAAAGGCCTCGCTCGAGAAAGCTTCGGATTCTCAGTTGGCGGACTCGGAGCATCTCGATTTCGGCGGAGAATCGTCTCTTCCTCCACCGCCCACGCTCACAGCTGAGGAAGAGCGCAAGTTGTGGCGCAAGATCGACCTGAGGCTGATGCCAATTTTGTCGCTCATGTATCTCGCAAGTTTTCTGGACAGAGGCATGAACACTTGTTATCTTGCGGACTTGTGAGACTAATGTATACCTCTTGGTCATGTAGGGAACATAGGTGTGCCGAATGAACGACAACTTCAAGTAAATGTTCAGACCAATTAATTTCATCCAGGAAATGCAAGGCTTCAAGGACTCGAAACGCAACTCGATCTCACTGGCAATAGATTCAACATTGCTTTGGTATGTGCTTCTGTATATTTCATCGCTGTGCTCATGCTCTTCCACAGACGATGTATTTTATTGTACGGATATGACTGTCTCCGCCAGCAGTTCTGATCCTTCGCAGCCGTATTGCATCTTCGAGTGTCCGGCCAAGTCAGTACCTTCAAGGTTATCTTGGCCGATATAACTGACCGTCGATTTTAGTATGGTCCTGAAGCGATTCCTGCCCTCGCGGTAAACTACGCCGTCGACGGAGTTTATGTCCGCTGAAATTGTCCAGATGGCTCCCTGGAATCACAGTTCGCACTTTCGTTTGTTCTACGTTCGTCGCTAACAGCTCCAAGGTGGTCTGGGGTATTATAATGTGTGTTGCTCTGCGTACTCTCGGAATTGTTCCTGAAAATCTTGATTTAGGACTCTGATGGGTCTGGTCAAGACGTACCCCCAGCTCGTCGGAACTAGAATTCTTCTCGGAGTCACAGAAGCTGGCCTATTCCCGTAAGATTCCTTACTCCTGGATCCTATGCTGTCGCTGAAATTTACCCAGTGGTGTAGTGTACTAGTAGACGTCCAACCTCTGCTGCATGGCTTCTATTGTCTGACTTGAACCAGTCTCACTCTGTGGTATCCTCGCCACATGTTGCAATGGCGAATCGGCCTCTTTTTCGGCGCCGCATCTCTTGCGGGAGCATTCGGCGGGGCTATGGCCTTTGGTATCTCATTTTTATCTGGAAGAGCAGGATTACTGGGCTGGTCATGGATCTTCATCTTGGTTCGCCGCAACCGCAAGTATACCATTTGCTTTTGTTTGACATTGCGATACAGGAAGGAATCGCCACCGTGGTCGTCGGAATCGTGGCGTTCTTCGGTTGGGCTTCTGTGCTTTGGAGGATACGGATGCTGACTGACTCCGGATGTAGTTTTGGTGGATTTCCCGGTCACAGCAACTTTCTTAACGCCGGAACAGCGCTCCTTTGTTGTCCATGTCAAGAGTGCGCATTTTAGAGAATATTGGTCTGTAAGAATGACTGATTATTCTGGGTAGAGTACGACAATTCGTCCGTGGGCGAGGAGGAGCAATTCGAAATGCGGCATGTCGTCGAGGCTCTGACGGATTGGCAGGTATTCTAATCTTTTATATCTGTTGCTCTTATCGTGCGGGCTGACCCGCTCATAGGTTTGGCTACATATGTGCATTTTCCAAATCAGTTTTCTGGTCCTGTTCGACTGACGAGCGCTTAGGTTCAACTATATGGCTATAATCACCAACCGTAACACGTCCAACGCTCCGCCTTACCCAACTGACGCATCTCTGCAGTCTACGGAATTACTTTGTTTTTGCCGTGAGTTGTCGAAATTGTGGGAATTGGCTCGAGCTCAGCAAATATGTAACGACAGGACGATCATAACCACGTTAGTCTCACCTCCTTACGCTTTTATCCGCTGATGCGCGATACGTCCAGCTTCGGACACAGTGCTGCTGTTTCTCAGCTGCTGACTGTTCCACCCTACGTGAGTTTCCACCGTCCTTGTAAGCTTTGAAATAATTCGAACCACATTATCAGGTGGTTGCAAGTATGCGACTTTCGCACCTCCGAATCTTTGGCATAGAACTAAAACTCCATAGCCATTGTCTTGTTCATCTTCGCTTACTGGTCTGATCGCTTGAAACTCCGATACCCCTTCATTCTTGCCGGTCGGTCGTTTATTTTTCAGAGGATCGGTCCATTAACGTGAATGTAGGTTTTACCTGCAACTTGATAGGTTTCGCCATAAACATTTCGAATGCTCCGTCGGGTAAAATGAGGTTTTTTCTACTCCCTCGCTATTCCCACAAGAACTACAGGCGTCAAATACTTTGGTACATTTTTCTGCGTGACTGGAGCCTACGCCGGTGTCCCTGGTGTTGTCGCCTGGTGAGCATGGCACAACATATTGACCTGCTCGTTGAATATTTTGCTCTAGGCTTGGAAATAATCTGTCTGGGCAATATAAGCGCGGTGTTGGGATGGCCTGGCAGATCGGTATCGGCCACTTTGGGTCAGTCCGCGCTCAAACCGATCTATCGCCCTTTCTGAAACACACAGGGGTGCGTTTGCCTCCAATTTTTATCGCACGCAAGATAAGCCACGGTACCTGGTTGGGCGTACGTGTCCTTCCAGTTCATACCTCTATCGCGCTGATGAAAAATTAGATGGCTGCGAACTGATGTTTGTGGGAATCGGCTTGATTTCGACGATCCTCACTGCCTTGATCTCCCACCGCGTGAATCTCCGCCGGGATGAGACAGCTCGCACCGCTGTGGAGAAAGGCGAGAGCCCAATCTATACCGACAAAGCTCTGAGAGCGATGGGCGATCGTGCGCCCGATTTCCGCTACGTCTTGTAGGATGGTTCACTTTTTCAAGACATGGTTGTTCGTCGATATTTCTGTCCCCTTTGGAAATTTAAACTCCAATTGGGTCTTTCCAACGAGTATCAAAGTAATTTGAATCAGGCCCAAATTATCTGATATTTATGAAAGAGACGCGAAGACGATGCTTTGAAACACACCCTTGAATATGATAATGGGTGGCTTGAATGTAAACCATAGCCGTTCTACCCCAGGCCTGCATGTATATCGGCAATCTCTACGCGGGATTTTTGCCGAGTTGTTCCATGCAAGCACCATATTATTCAATCATAAAAAAAGCGTGCGAAACGTCGACTCAATTGCAATTCAAAATTTCAACTGCACGAAGGCTGCAGTCCGAATATTTCGGCAAATTGGTGAGATGCAGGCAATTGGCTGAAAACACGAGTCAAATAAAAGAAGCACTGTAATCCAAAACTGAATCTTGCAAGTTGTGCCAGCGAGTCTAGGGGGTCGCTGCATTGAAATCCGAACACAAACCACGTGATATGTCATGTAAGTTGGAACGATGTCTGACACCCGATGGGAGTGGAAGACATAAATTTATTAAAAATTCCGCATAAAAATATGAGGGAAACAAGAAAGGATGCCGCTGTTATGGGCATGTTTAGCTATCAGAAATTGAATTCCATTATTCTGCAATCTTTGTCGGCCGTTGCGTAGCACGGGCTGACTGCTAGTAGGATGTTAAGAGGAAACCAAGGAGAAAATACCGCAGACCATGATTAGGGTCCGGTGACAGTTAGCATTTGGAGAAAATAATTAATTGTCAGGCTGACAGTCAGTTCTGACAGTTGACAGTTCTGACAATTGCGAGCTCGGCGTACAGGACTACTAAAGTTACCAGCCTTGCCAGAGGTCTTGGTTGTCTGAACTGGACACACCAATGCCAATCACCACTGCAGCGCGGGTTTTCGGTCATCTCTGAGAAGCTCCTTGAGTCCAGCTGAGCGCAGGTTGATGTCTGGATCAACGACGAATGTCGTGTGAGACGGAAATACTTTCTTTTTCCCTTTCCGGTAAGAAGGCGAAGGTGGGGACCGTTAGGCGTTAGCTGGGATGATTCACATGATGATGCTGATAAATAAGAAATCACGCACCACAGATAGTCTAACTCATCTGCGATCCTCGCCAGTTTTCCCTGAGCAAGGTCCAACGGAATCTTCGCGGACTCCCAGTGAATTGACTCGAGGTATTTCACAACACAGTCCATGCCAAGATTCCCACGTCGCACGTATTTTAGGCAGCCGTCAGAGTCGCGAACATGCTCTCCGAACAAGATATCGACTCGGCAATTGAAGGTGCTGGCGACCGTGCCGTCTTCACCTTCCAGCTCGAAGATGCGGCGTGGAATATCATCTTCCTCTGTGGCAAGTGGTACAGTCTCTGGGAGAAACAACATGAGCTTCGCAATTTTCTTGACCAAATCAATAATAGGTTTTGCTGTCGGCAGTTAGATAATAAGAATCATCGGCGTGCCGTGAGCAGCACACACCGGAGAGAAGGTTTTGAGCAGCTGCACTGAGGCCTACAGAGTTGTCGTCATTGGCAATATGGAAGGAGACCTGGTGATTCCGCGCCGGGCGAGTGGGAGCTGTGGAGGTCATTCTCTGCAAGTCGGAGGAAATTTTTTTGGTTTTGAACTGTCAACTGTCAGATTCGACCACGCAAAAATAATTAACTGTCAGTCAGATTCTGACAGTCATCCTGACAGTTACTGACAGTTGACACTAACTGTCACCGGACCCTAACCATGATCAAGACAACAACGACCCCGGTTTTGTGAATTTGTAACTGAGGGCAAAGGCATCCTGTAAGATGTTGAACATGGTATACAGGGGCATAGATAACCGGAAATTGAGGGAGGTGGATGGGGAAGGGGAGAATGAGTCCCAGAAATAAATTTGTATCCAAGTTTGCCGACCAATCCGGAATGGTCTGAAACGATCCTCAGACGAACGAATGACGTAAAAATTCCAAAGGGTGAAAGTGATGACATCCGAACATGCTCATGGGTATCCTTTCTTCGGCTTGCGATTTGGTAATCTGTCGGCCCATCTGCTGACTTTAATTCACCGTGGCGTAGCACGGGCGGCTCCTAGTGTCTAAGAATGAATGTGCGGTGACTTCCGAGGAATGTGCATTGTACGGTATGGGTTGGAGCGGGTTTCGTTAACCCCGGTGATCTTCTCACTCTCGTGTCCTATCCTATCCTATTCTCGTAGCCTGGAGCTTTCGGGTCTCGCTTGGCAATCGCTTGGTCTCCGTAATGGTGGCATCGTCTTTTCGTGGAGTCAGTGTGCTTGAAATACCAGGTGACTTTAGGGTTCTCACTCGTCTACTCTCGTTCCCTCTTTCTCATCCACCATGTCTACTGCAGAGAATGCAGAAGTAAAGGCTTCGCTCGAGAAAGCTTCGGATTCTCAGTTGGCGGACTCGGAGCATCTCGATTTCGGCGGAGAATCGTCTCTTCCTCCACCGCCCACGCTCACAGCTGAGGAAGAGCGCAAGTTGTGGCGCAAGATCGACCTGAGGCTAATGCCAATTTTGTCGCTCATGTATCTCGCAAGTTTTCTGGACAGAGGCGCGAATGCTTGTTATCTTGCGGATCTATGAGACTAATGTATACCTCCTGGTCATGTAGGAAACATTGGTGCGCTGAATGAACGCAACGCAACGTTCAAACCGATTAATTTCATCCAGGAAATGCAAGGCTTCAAGGACTCGAAACGCAACTCGATCTCATTGGCAATAGATTCAACATTGCTTTGGTACGTGCTTCTTGATATTTCATCGCTGTGCTCATTCTCTTCCACAGACAATGTATTTTATTGTACGGATATGACTGTCTCCCCCAGCAGGTCCTGATCCTTCGCAGCCGTATTGCATTTTCGAGTGTCCCGCTAAGTCAGTGACTTGGTCATCTTAGCCGATATAACTGACCGCTGATTTTAGTATGGTCCTGAAACAATTCCTGCCCTCGCGGTAAGCTATGCCGTCGACGGAGTTTATGTCCGCTGAAATTTGTCCAGATGGCTCCCTGGAATCACAGTTCGCACTTTCGTTTGGTTCTACGTTCGTCGCTAACAGCTCCAAGGTGGTCTGGGGTATTATAATGTGTGTTGCTCTGCGTACTCTCGGAATTGTTCCTGAAAATCTTGATTTAGGACTCTGATGGGTCTAGTCAAGACGTACCCCCAGCTCGTCGGAACTAGAATTCTTCTCGGAGTCACAGAAGCTGGCCTATTCCCGTAAGATTCCTTACTCCTGGATCCTATGCTGTCGCTGAAATTTACCCAGTGGTGTGGTGTACTAGTATGTCCAACCTCTGCCGCGTGGCTTCTATTGTCTGACTTGAACCAGTCTCACTCTGTGGTATCCTCGCCACATGTTGCAATGGCGAATCGGCCTTTTTATCGGCGCCGCATCTCTTGCGGGAGCATTCGGCGGGGCTATGGCCTTTGGCATCTCATTTTTATCTGGAAGAGCAGGATTACTGGGCTGGTCATGGATCTTCATCTTGGTTCGCTGCGAACGCAGGTCTACCATTTTGTTTTGTTTGACATTGCAATACAGGAAGGAATCGCCACCGTGGTCGTCGGAATCGTGGCGTTCTTCGGTTGGGCTTCTGTGCTTTGGAGGATACGGATGCTGACTGACTCCCGGATGTAGTTTTGGTGGATTTCCCGGTCACAGCAACTTTCTTAACGCCGGAACAGCGCTCCTTTGTTGTCCATGTCAAGAGTGCGCATTTTAGAGAATATTGGTCTGTAAGAATGACTGATTATTCTGGGTAGAGTACGACAATTCGTCCGTGGGCGAGGAGGAGCAATTCGAAATGCGGCATGTCGTCGAGGCTCTGACGGATTGGCAGGTATTCTAATCTTTTATATCTGTTGCTCTTATCGTGCGGGCTGACCCGCTCATAGGTTTGGCTACATATGTGCATTTTCCAAATCAGTTTTCTGGTCCTGTTCGACTGACGAGCGCTTAGGTTCAACTATATGGCTATAATCACCAACCGTAACACGTCCAACGCTCCGCCTTACCCAACTGACGCATCTCTGTAGTCTACGGAATTACTTTGTTTTTGCCGTGAGTTGTCGAAATTGTGGGGATTGGCTCGAGCTCAGCAAATCTATAACGACAGGACAATCATAACCACGTTAGTCTTACCTCCTTACGCTTTTATCCGCTGATGCGCGATACGTCCAGCTTCGGACACAGTGCTGCTGTTTCTCAGCTGCTGACTGTTCCACCCTACGTGAGTTTCCACCGTCCTTGTAAGCTTCGAAATAATTCGAACCACATTATCAGGTGGTTGCAAGTATGCGGTTTTCGTACCTCCGAATCTTTGACTTAGAACTACAATTCCATAGCCATTGTCTTGTTCATCTTCGCTTACTGGTCTGATCGCTTGAAACTCCGATACCCCTTCATTCTTGCCGGTCGGTCATTTATACTTCGGGAGGATCAGTCCATTAACGTGAATGCAGGTTTTACCTGCAACTTGATAGGTTTCGCCATAAACATTTCGAATGCTCCGTCGGGTAAAATAAAGTTTCTTCCACTCCCTCGCTATTCCCACAAGAACTACAGGCGTCAAATACTTTGGCACATTTTTCTGCGTGACTGGAGCATACGCCGCTGTCCCCGGTGTTGTCACCTGGTGAGCATGGCACAGCATGTTGACATGCTCGTTGAATATTTTACTCTAGGATTGGAAATAATTTGTCTGGGCAATACAAGCGTGGTGTTGGGATGGCCTGGGCGATCGGTATCGGTCACTTTGGGTCAGTCCGGGCTCAAACGCGATCTACCGCCCTTTCTGAAACTCACCCTACAGGGGTGCGTTTGCCTCCAATTTTTATCGCACGCAAGATAAGCCACGGTACCTGGTCGGGCGTACGTTTCCTTCCAGCTCATAATTCCATGGCCCTGATGAAAGATTAGATGGCTGCGAACTGATGTTCGTTGGAATCGGCTTAATTTCGACGGCCCTCACTGCCTTGATCTCCCACCGCGTGAATCTCCGACGGGATGAGGCAGCTCGCACCGCTGTGGAGAAAGGCGAGAGCCCAATCTATACTGCCAAAGCTCTGAGAGCGATGGGCGACCGTGCGCCTGACTTCCGCTACGTCTTGTAGGATGGTTCACTTTGTCAAGACATGGTTGTTCGTCGATATTTCTTTCCATTTTTGAACTCAAATTGGTTCTTTCCAACGAGTATCATAGTGACTTGAATCTGGGCCAAATCATTTGAGATGATGATTCATGAAAGAGACGCGAAGATGATGCTTTGAAATACATCCTTGATAATAAGTGGCTTGAATGTAAAACATAGCCGTTCCACCGCGGGCCTGCATGTATATCGGCAATCCAAAACAGAATGTTTTGGATGCGCAAGTCGCAAAGCTGTCGGGGCAGGGACCGAGTCCGTAGGGTACTGCTTCTCTAGGCGGGATTTTTGCCGAGTTGTTCCATGCAAGCACCATATTGTTCAATCGTAAAGAGCGTGCCAAACGTCGTCCCAATTGCATTTCACTATATCCCGCCGTGGTTCAAGTACGTGGATATGGTGCCTTAATAATAGGGGAAGTCAAAGCGGTTTGGGCAGCGGATTCTGGAGTGGATTCCGACTGGATTCGGAAGTGGATTCTAACGTTGATTCTGTCCTCAGAATCCAACGAGAATCCATCAAAATCCAGAATCCACTTGAATCACTGTTGCAACTCCAGAGGTGCAACTCTGTCATTCTGATTGGATTCTGAAGTGGATTCTGCCAGTGGGCGGATTCAAGTCGTTGGCAACTGTAACCCAGGAAAATCTCATTAAAATGATGCAGTGAGAATCCACCTAGAATTCAGTCGAGAATAGGGGAGGTCAAAGTAGCTATGGATTCTTAGTGGATTCTTGGGCATGAATCCAATTGTGGATCACCTCAGAATCCACTTGTGAATCCACCTCCGATGAACACTTTGACTTCTCCTAATATTACTTCAGATGCTTCTTTGGGCGTGAAGTCAAGCATTGATTCTATGACGTTCAAAGTGCACATTTAATGTTCCCCCGTAAACACAACTTTTCCCCCATACACATAGAGAAATTTCACTGTCCCCCCATACACATACCACTTTTTTTGAGTCTCATATATGAGGGGATTTTCAGCCTTTTCCCTATGACGTTCAAACTGCACTTTTAATGTTTCCCAACAAACACAACTTTTTCCCAACACATGTAGTGAAATTTCACTGTCCCCCAATACACATACCATTTTTTTGAATCAAATATGAGAAGGGATCTTGGGTCCTTTTTCCCAACATTCACTCAAGTAAATCACAATTTCTCAATAAACAAGTGGTCGGTTCAAAAATTCCTAATACACATTCAAGGTTGAACTTTTTCCCAATACATTCAGGGTCAAAAAAAATATATTACTCAGATGGAAGCCTATACCAAAGTACATGTATGAACTGACTACAGTTAAGCTCAGAAGGCCGTCGTTACGACGAACGAACACAAAAAAGAGAAATGATGCCGCCTCCAAAAGGGGTAATCACTCGGACGGACTCAGGTTTGGCAAGTGCAACATCCCTCGCGATACCACTCCTTTGATGCATAATCATTTAATAGCTACACACAACCTCATTCACCATGGCAGACTTCAAATGAATGGCGTGAGATAATAAATAAGTGGTCTTGCACCTGTGCCGTCGCCTGCGAGTGATTACCCCTTTTGGATCCTTAGATATAGGCTTTGATTTACATAAGCAATAAAAATTTTGACCCCGAATTTGTGTTGGGAAAAATTTCCAACCTTGAACGTGTTGGGAATTTTTGAACCCTTCAGGTGGCTTTACGAGATCGGCTGCCTGGGGCCGAAATGGCGTCTCGCACCAATTGGACTCAAATAGGCCTCTATTGGTCTGGGTATAAGGTCACTACACTCACCTAGTATGTGGGTATGCAGTGTGGAGGCATCCTGAGGTTCCCAGGAAAAAAAGTTTCAGAATGTAAAAAAAAAGTTTGGTTTTGATTTATGCAACGTTTGGACCGTCATACGTTCCCCATACATTCAAGGTTGAACTTCCCCCTATACATTTGGCTCAAAAAATTTTATTGCTCAGATGAAAGCCTATAGATAATTCAATGCATGAAGTGACCTCAGTTAAGCTCGGAAGGCCATAGTTAAGATGAACGAACACAAAGAAGGCGAATGATGCCGTGTTCAAAAGGGGAAATCACGCGGCAACTGTCGAAGTCCCCTGCGCCGAACCCTCATTCTGAGGAGCAGGCAGTCCGACGTAGTAAAAGGCATGTTGCCCCGAGCGGTCCCGTTCGAGGTAACAGTAATAAAGCACCCAGTTGTATCACGCTCCGAGTATCACTTTGCCATGGCGGCCTGGATCGCAGTTCGAGAGCTGCCAACTATTCCTTTAAAAATATAACCCTGTTATATACTTGGATGAAATATGGATTGGTTTTGAGCTCTTTTCCTATCCCGTACCGCCGGCGGCACTTTTACTGAACCATCCCTCGCTTGTTCTGCATCATCGCGGATTCGTATATATGCTCCCACCGGTGGACCCCCTAGGGCTAGGGTCCATAATAGCAGGCATCGACTCCTTGAAGAGGTGGCGGCGGTGAGCACCGTGAAAATAGTTGTGGTGGCGAGCACCGTCAAAATAGTCTCACTCACCTCCGCCTCTACATCGGCGAGCTGTGAAAGCCGAATCTCGTAAGCAAACGAGCCTCTGAAACTATTCTCGCGATTGAAATTCCTGGGCTCAGCTCGGTATCCCGCTCATCGCCATCGTCAACGACCACGACATCGACCTCCATTGACAGGTGAGTCCCCTTGAAACCATGCAATAACTCATATATCGTTTTGATATCTACTGCAGGTATGCCTCCATTCGAGTCACGAGGCTGCAATGTTCAATCGATTCCCAGACCTGGGCCACCGGCTGTAACAGTCCTCACCTCCATCGAAGTGGGCTTCTTCCGCTTGTTTCTTGAGTTGATTCCCTCAAGCAAGGTTCTAGTTCGTCAGTAAATCCTAGAACCTTAGTGGCTTCCACATTAGACTTGACCATTATTTCGTCAAGGTACGCCTGTCGTGCATTCCCTGACAGGAGATGAGCGCTGGAATGCGATGACTGACGCCTCAAAGTCCTGGGTCCATTACGTCCATTACTACTATTGGCCCTGTAGACAGCGTGATCGTCGGTGCTCTTGTGCCGACGTCGACTATTGCGTCCACTGAATCTGTGCAACACAGGCCAGCGGGGAATTTGTGGTCATCGCTTCTCCCACTCACCTCTTTTACAGCCGTCCGCCGCGCGTCGCAGTCATCGTGGGTGTCTCTCTGACAGTGACTTTCGTCATTGGAATCGCGCTTTTATTCGTCCTCTTCTGTCGTCGCCAACGTCCCCGATACTGCGTGGACCCAGAATCCATTAGAGCGTCGCCATTTGTGCGTTTGACAACGGACGCGGGCCACGGACATGCTCAGAACCTCGAGAAAGGACGATGCGACACTCGCGAGGGGCCCGAGCCGGATTCTGCAGAAGGAGCGGACGCCAGGAACGGGTTGGAGGAGTTGGAGGTGAACAGAGAGATATCAACGCTCCGGGCTCAAGTCGCGCAGTTGAAGGGTCAGATCCGTGACGCGAACGGTGCGCAGGTGTTGGAGGTAGAGATATCGACGCTCCAGGCGCAAGTCGCTCAGTTGGAGGGTCAGATCCGTGATGCTGAAGCATGGACCTTGAATGATGTTCCGCCCGGGTACACAGCGTAAGGAAGCTTTGAGCCAGCGCTAGAATATTTCAGTTTTTTGTGTATGGGAAGTCCAAACAGATTAGGAAGGTTAGTACCCGGGTGTTCCGGGTTCTGAGCACGAGCACAGGGAGAAAGCTGAGCCAATTTGCTGGGGTGCTTGCACCGATTTGCACTTCTACAACTCAAGTCTCCCCAGGCAACCCGGCAGCCATGCGACTGAGCTGGGGATCTTGAAGAGAACTAATGCCCAATAAAGAAAGATGCGGCGGCGAAGACCGAGACGCATGGGCCGGTATGCGACCACTCAAGTACTGTCGTTTCATACGCGAGGAGGACTTCTGGACCCGCGGAGTTGAGGAGAACGTCACCAACAAGGTGAAGGAATGGAGTGTAATGGCATCGAAGAGCAAGTCGGTATCAAGCACACAACCCTGTACAATCACTACCCTGCATTGGGCTGGATTAGTCCAAAATATGAATCACCGACGGCTCGTCCAGGTCATTCACCGGGAGCCCAGCCTTCTTCCATGCGCGATAGCCGCCCACAATATCCGTCGCATTCAGCAGACCCAAGTCAAGTAGCGTCACGGCCGCAAGACTGCTCGCCGTTCCATCCTCACAGAACACGAGTACCCGCAGGTCATACCGGTCGACGATGAGTAGTCGCTCCTCGCTCCGTGGGTCAAACCGCCACTCGAGCACGTTCCGCTCGATGACCAGCGAGCCCGCGATGCCTCCTGACCTTGCGCGCTCCGATTCGCTGCGGATGTCGACAAGGAAGGTAGGCGCACCAACAGCCGGTGCGAGGAGCTCTTCGTAGGCTTGTGCGGGTGTGAGCCGCTGGAGGCGCGCGCGCGCGGCCGCAAGGGCCTCTGCTGCGCTGCGACTCCCTCGCGGTGGGATGAGGGGGTCCATCGGCGCCAGGGCAGATTTTCGGATCGCATCCCACAGGGCGGTCTCGTCTGCGGACGCAGGTGCCGGCGACAGGTCGTGTACCACGGCCACCCAGATAGTTCCGTCATTGTGTGCGACCTCGATGCGGCCCATGAGCTTAGATGACGCGAGGAGAACCGCGCGTTGAACGTATGTCTCTGGAGAGCCGCATATGAGGAGAGTGTTGGATTGAGGGTCAGGACGTGTCGACGGTCCCGTGGTCGCGACCGCAAAGACCTGTAATAACCGCTCAAATTGCATGTCAAGGATACAAGACGCGCATACGTGATGCTCCAGTCGCATTTGGTCCTCCAAGATGCCCGCAACGCGGCGCAAAAAGTCTTCGTCATCCGTCTTGGACAGGGTGAGCATGACGCCCACCCGGACACCATCTACCTTCTCGCTCTTTGTGATAGTCCTCACAGCAACTTCGTGCGCAACCTGGGCGCGAACATTGTCAAGAGTGCGTCGGGGGGCAGCGGAAGACCGTTTCGGGTTTTCAGGTTCAGTCGGCTCGCGCGATGTGGCCGATCGCTGAGACTGAGAACGCGACATCGGTAGGTGGCAGTGCCGACTCGGATTTCAGATCCCGCTTCAAGTTCCGCTCCTCCTTCTCTCACACGTCGACAACCCCTAAGTACTCGAGGCTTACTCGTTCCTGTCCTGGTCCCTCACCATGAGATATACCGCATATTCTCCAGGGCCTCCCCATTGGGAGTCATCCTGCACTACCCTGTCCACTTCCTTGAAGCCCAGCCGCTCATAGATGCCCCGCCCGGCCTTGAACGCGAGAATGAAGACAGGGACTCCCATCCTGTCGGCCTCCCGCAGCCCACTCTCTACAAGCGCCGTCGCTACGCCTTTGCCCTTGTTTTCAGGGTGGACGGCCAGGTAATCTAGAACTGCCCCCGTTTTCAGCGCTGTGCAGTCCTTGCGTCGTCGCTCGAATGCAATGGCTCACCCAGATAGGGTTTCTTGCACACAATCACATCTCTCTTCGCCCCCGCCTCAGTATCCGGGGCCGCCTGTCCCGGCTTCCACCAAGCGCTTTCGGCTGTCGCCTCGATCTTGGCCAGTTCCCCTGCATCCTTCACTTCGGCTATCTGGGAGGCCGCCCACTCGGGCGCATCGGAGCCCGGCGTGGTGGTGTGGGACTTGGGCAGCTTCCACCGCGCGTAGCCCAACAAAGCGCCCGTGGCCGGGTCCACGGCCTTTTGATGCCGAAGAATAGTCCGGTCCTTCAGGAGGTTGCGAGGCATGCGGAGTGTCACCTGCGAAATCAGGTAGGGCAGCGTGACGGTTTTCCACATGATGACCCTGGAGGCGTTGAGTGCGTGGCTGTGGACTACGGGGTTGTGCGAATCGGGTAGACAAACCAATTGGGGTCCTCCCAGAACGCGGACATGTTGTTGCGCGCCAGTGCGGGTGCGTCGGCAAGAGTTACGCTCTCGATCTGCCAGTGGGTGGAATGCATGGTGACGGCGTTATGCAAAGTCGGGATGGCCGCAGCATTTCTCACAGCTTCTCAACAGAATCATCACGCTGTTGATGCTGTCTTGCCCCAATTGACTTCACCGTGTGACCCACACTCACACTGGCTGCAACACACCACATTCCTGCTCAAGATGAGAGCGCGCAAGCGGAACATGACCTCTTTCGAGCGTAGTATTCCAGACGGATCTTAGTTTCCTTGGCGAAGGCTCTTTCTCTCTCTCCTCTTCTCTCCCTGGCCGTACTCTGCCTGATTCAGGATGCCCAGTGAATCGATTCACGGCCGTCGCCTTCATACTGAGCGTCCCGTTCACCATCTCGTTCGGTCCTATCTCTCCCTGCGGTCCCAAGGCAAGGCTGCTAAGAGTCTGAAGGCCACGGTCATCCCTCGTGTGACGGGCAGGTGGCCCAGCAACTTAGACGTAGCCGTTTGAGTCGTCAAATCATTCGAAGAAGGATATGTTCTCCAAATCTTCGCTGGTTTGTTCCGCGTGTACCATACCACGACGTTGAACACACGGTTGTTCTGGGATGATCAGGTCAGAACTCGAACAAGTATTCAATCTGAAACCAATGTTGTGCAGATGATAACTATGGACAAAAGCATCATGAAATTCGTGCCATGAAATTCCTGTCTGAAACGGGTTTCTCATTTCGAGAAAGGTGTTTTCCGGCACGAGCGCATCGACAAGCTTCTCGGGACCGGCTTTTCAATGCGTGCGTAGTTTAAGTATTGAAGGACTGTTACGTTTTCCTGACACCATCACAGGGAGGATTAGCTGTGGAAAACGGTTTGTTCCACTGTTGGAAGTGTTTTGGCTGGACTGAACAGGCTCTAGGGACGCGCTACAGCACGCCCGTTTTTTGCAAGAGAAAGCACCTCCGATTTTGAGATCTTTGAACGCAGTACACAACACTCCCCTACCGATATCCAAGGTCTAGTCTAAGGATGTCCCTTCGCTCTCGATTCAGCGTCACGGTCGGAGCTCTTCTTCGGCGTCAAATTTGATACTCTCTCGCAGCCGCTCACCATTCCTGGAAAGGTCAAACCGGTCCCAAAGACCGGCGAAACATGGCCCCTGCTGGAATTATTCCAAGATTACGACCATCATCAACGGGTGGAACCTGTTGTGAAACAAGCCATAGCCGAGAAGGAGAGGCGTAAGAAAGAAGGCGTAGAGACTGCTGCGAACGAAAACGTGTTTCTCAATTTTCTAGCATCGAAAACTGATGCTACTGATTTATCGTTCTCCATAGCAGTGGAGCATATATGATACGAGCTCATAACTTGACTGATCCCTTCAAGTATGAAGGTCCTTGGCGGACAAAAGCCTTCATCATTGTTTACCGAGATAATTTTGTGTGAGATCTTGCGAGATCTTGCAAGATCTTGCAAGATTTTTCAAGATTTTCAAAGAGGTCAAAGATCTCGCAAGATCTTGCAAGATATTGCAAGAAGCTGACAATTAAACTCCTAGAGTGCACGAGATCTTGCAAGATCTCATCTCTCTCAATATCTTGCAAGATCTTTGAAGAGCTTAATGCTCAGTTTTTTAGGAGGACTTCTTGCAATATCTCGCAAGATCTCCAACAACCCGGACGTTGAAGAAATGTTAGCTTCTCTGAAGATCTTGCAAGAACTTGCTTGTGCATTTAACTTTAAGCGCTTATCATGAGCTCTCCTGAACCGGTCTGCCATGGCCAACAAAACAGCGAGATGCGCATCATAGAGATATCCCAAGCGAGTGCTCCTGCCTCATTTCCTCCATGCTTGTTCGCTCAGCCCTCGCTTGTGTCGCCGATAGGGCGCATCCCTGAAAATCTTTCATCACGATCGCCGCTCCCCCATCTTTCGAAGCATACAACCCCGATGGGATTGCAAAATTTCACACTCGCACACCTCACTTCCACTTAACCTCCCTCCACAAATGCGAAAGCTCCCCTTACCTCTCTAACCAAAAATGTGTCTTCTCCCGCCGCGCTATGCCTGCAACGAGTGCTCCTCCTCCAACGCCCGCTGCGCAGTATTTGTTGTCTCTGACCTGGATCCACGCACTCAAACACCCGTCCCACGTTTTGTGCGTGCATCAGCCATAGCAATTTCTACTCAGCCTCATTCACGTTCTACTTCAGACACCTCGTACCACGGCTGAGGCCTGCGTCGCATGCGGGCATGCATGGGCCTCGCACAATGGAGTTCCTTGTCAGGATCCCACTCACCCCAACTTTCCGTTCCGTCGTGGTGGTTTTGAAGGTTCCAAATGCGGCGGGTTTTATTCGGTCAAGGTCGTTTCGTTATTTCTCCTACCCATAGACTCACACGCCTTCTCAGAATGATTTACGTTGGTCTTTTCTAACAGTGTGTATCTGTCTTGCGCTCTGGACCAGCCATCAGACAGTGGACCCGCCCGTGTATGTACTCTTCCTTTGCGTTGTAAGTCAGCCTTACATGTTGTTTTCAGAATTCCTGGAGCACCTGTAGCGCCATCCGTGCCGGTTCCTGCCTCAGTCCCTCCAACGCTTTCGCTTTCTGTGGCTGCACCGGTCTCCGCCTTCCATGGTGTGGCGACTGCTGCTCCCATTACCGCCTTCCAGGGCGTTCCCCCTGCTATCGGCGGTAGCGCCAACACTCGCCGCATGGCTAGCGCCCTTCGCACTCTCCCTCAGCACCAGGCGACTTCGAACACGCGCGGTTCGCGACGCGCGTATCCGTCTGCCTCCCCCTTCAGTCAAAATGTCTCGATCCTTGTAGCGATCTTCCCTCTAACAGTTAGTCGACTCAAATCCCATTGTCTGTCGGTGCTGATCCTTTTATATCTTTTAGATCCCCGGCGATCATGAGCCGGCTGGCTATGGTACCCGGGTCCTTAAGGCAAGGAACAACGATATGCTCGACGTTCTGAACCGATTTGGCTCTCACCACCTCCTTGTCCAAGTTGATGTTCCTCGCCACGGGCTTGCTTCGCCTCCAGACTTCACCCAGCAGATCACTACAGCTCTTGCTCTGCACGGCATGGCTCTCCCCCCCCCCTCAGAGACGCTTCCGGATGGGGGTTCAGCACAGTTAACCAGGCAGCCCCTTGCCCTCCTGAGTCCCACTCGACGTCTCGACATTGTCACCTTCAAGCCCCATCCCACCATCAATGCAAATAACTTTGGCGCTGAAGAGTTCACTAGACTCGCTCGGAAGTTTACCAATCCTGATCCTAGCGCAGGCCCCAACTCCATCTTGATCTTCGTCGGTGTGTACCCACTGTCACCGTTGATTTCATGCTGAATCTTCCGCTCATAGCCCCCCGCTTTGGGCACCTTCTGGGCCCCATCAATCATCCTCATTTTGTCTCACAAGATCTTCCTGGCGACGGCCTAAACCTTCCGCACTCGTGCTTTGGGATCCGAATGCTAGATCGTCTCCCTCTCCAGGGTAGCTCCATCTATCCTGATCCCGAATGCCTCGAAGGTATCTGTCCCGCACCAGAGGTAATGATCAATCTCCCTTCGTCGCTTCGCTGTTTGTGCCCATTTCACAGACCGTCCGGATCGTTACCCCTCCCCCTTCCTCAAGCGTCCGGATGGCTATCCCTCCCCTGGTCGCTCCTTCCTCACTCATTCGGCCAAGGTCTTTGTCCGACAGCGTGAGCGTCTAGATTTTTTCTGTGATCCGAAGTTCACCTCCGGAAAAGAGCCCATCAGCTGGTCGTCGCGTCCGGGTCTGCCCACCCGCTCTTGACAGGCTCTCACCCACCGTAAGTTTATCTTCTTTGCGTTCTATCCGCCCGACTGACAGATGGTTTGTTTGCTCTCTTCAGCTGCAAGCACCCCCTCCACGCCTACTTCAGCCTCCAGTCCCCACCTTTCCCCCTGTTCAGCGCAGCGAACAAGTTCCTCCGCTGATTCCTCAACAGGAGATTGCTACCGCGGCTCAGGTGCAAACATTCCGTGACCGTGTGAAGCATGAAGCGAGCCGTCCTCGTGTTCCATTTGTCCCGAGGCTTGTTATGCATGCCCGGGGAATCGACGACGGGGCCCGCTTTGTTGTTTCCTTGTTGGGGCAGGTGAATGCACGTCTTCCGCCCCTCCTGCCCGACGGCATAATATCATGCAGCTCGCCTATCAACAGCAAGGCGTCCTTCCTGAAGGACGGTCATGCCTTCAAAATGTTTGTCTGCCCGTTAACCCGCATGTCTTTATACTGAGCAATTAATTCCCAGCGGCGTTCGTCCCAGCGGCGACGAGGTATCCTTTGGCCCCGGGCCAGAACGTGCGGTGTATCGCCGATGTATCGAGCTGATGACAGAGGACACGACCATGTGGCAGCAGTCACCACACTCCCGGTTCGTCGTGCCTGTCTTCACGCCCGGCAATGTCGAAGTGCCTGGAAGGATTGCTCTCTTTGAAGCCCACGGTAGCGTCCTTGCCATCCACTCTGTTATTCTCGGCCATGGTCCGAATCCCATCAGCATCTGGCTTGTGCTCGCGTTGTGCATGGGACGCGACGCGATGCTGAAGTCACAGCGCTACCTTGCGGCGCTTGACCCCGCTGCATTCGAGTGTCTTGCGCCATGGTTTATGTTCAACGCACATGATACCATTCCGGCCCATCCTCTGCATCCATTTAATCAATTCCTTTTCAACGTCATGGATATCCAGGTAGCGTACCCCCGATTCCCATTCTCAGACATATCGTTAAGTTGATCCTTTCCAGCCCGCTATGATTCAAAGTCCCCGAACACCAGAGGTTCATGACAACTGGACCGTGTTGTTCATGTCCAAAGTCCTCCTGAACCGCACCGATGTCTTCAGCCATCCTGAGTTTCTTGCCCTCAGGCGTGGTCTTGATATAAAAATGGGGCCCACCAGCTTTATCTCGGTGAGGCGCTTTTCTCCTTGATCTTCTCCTTCTTCTCAGCGGACTTACATGTAATAATACTCAGGAACTCGGTGGACTGAACGGCATGCTACGTGTCTTCGCCGCCATGTATAACCTACGGGTTCAAAACGTTGTGAATGTGTCGTCGAGGCTTTCGTGGCAGATCCTCCTGCATGCCGCAAACGGCACAACTCCGTATTATGGTGCTATTTTCCGTCTCCTCGTTGAGCGGTATGTTGGTCACGTTGGTCATCCGATGGAGTTTCGAGGGACTGTAGTTGACGAAGATGAGTGGTGCAAGGGCATTAATGACTCCACTCTCCGAGCGCGCCTCCTTCTTCAGGCGGCATCTGACAGCGATCTGCTACCATCCAGTGACAGCTGGTGTCTGAAGGTGCGTCTTGATTCTGCAGACTAACCTGTCCATTCAACGTCTCTTCATAGTTTCGCTTTGTTGGCATTACCACAGTCAATGTAAGCTCTGCATTCTTTTGGTGCCCAAATATGTACGTACTGAATGCCTCCTCAGGATCCGAACCCTCGGCCGTTACACTTCCATACTTGCATGTATGAAGTCGACGTAAAGATCTCTCAGCCTCTGGAGGATCTTCTGATGCGATCTTGTGTCAAGCTCGATGACTCAAATCATTCGACAGCGTTTGATCTGTGGTTTCATGGTCAGCTCCTTTCTAAAGATCACAACACAGCGTAGAGAGTAGTGCATAGCCATGAAATAAATCGTACCTGCTCCTTGGCTGCATTATCTAGAACTCTGTGATGACCGTTGAAATGCTATGTCTAGCCTGATTCGGCAAGACAGACAGCGATAAAACATACGGAGCAACACTCAGGCGCCACAAGGCTTCCATGCAGCTCGCCTAAACATGAGTTGCCAGGCACCGTATCGCACTACGTGGCAAGATGGAAGGGGATAGATTCTCTATAAAAACCCATTGGTTTCGTATCTTGCTGGACTTCTTTTACCTTATGTCGGACCCACCGCCTCGCAGAAATCCAGTCAGAGCCGGTCGCGGTCCACCACGCCATCCAGACTCCCCTGTGTCTTTTGCATTGCCGCCCGCGCCGCAACCCGCTTTAGATGCTGACGATAGCCCAGGCTCAGACCACGAGACTCCTTCTGACGAGGACCCTCCCAATGAAGCAATGCAGCGCAGGACCAATGAGTGGGAGATCCTTGTTCCCATCAGTGAGTTCAATTGGTTCGAGACGCAGCAGGTGCTCATCACAGAGCAGCAGACGACGTTTTCGAGGTCGGTCCTACTCGCAGTCCGACTCCGGACATTTTTGGAGGCGGTTCAGGTCAGCCTCCATAATTTGAATAGCTCTTTCTAATTGATGAGCATTTGGATCTCAAGGTCAAAGAGGCGTGGCACCTGGCATGACAAATGTTCGATCTATGCTGGGTGCGTGAATTTTCTCCTCCGATTTCTGCTATTTCTCACGCACCTCCCACAGCGCACCTTCAAGAAAGCCTTGCTCAAGATGAACAAGATGAGCGCGACCGACACATGGATTCGGATGAAGAGCCTGGGCCCCCTGCTGAATTGACCATCTTGAGTGTTGACGGTGAGCATGCGTATAGCGGGGCTATCAACCATAGCTTACCTTTATTCCAGCTGGTGAGGGCACCTTCCAGGAGCGCGCGGATCGCCTCATACAGGAGATCCTGCAATTGCAACCGGGCTTCGGGCGCCCTTCTACTCAATCTCCCGGTGCATCACCAACTCCGATGGAATTAGTCCTGAGCCCGCCTCGTCGCCACGCCGTACCGCTTTCTGCCTCTATTATTGAACCGCGGGGAGCGGGGATGATAAGTGTGACGGATATGCAAGGTCAGGCCATTCCTTCTCTTTCACTTCCCAAACAACGCTTATTCATCTTTCAAGGGAATTCTCGTTCAGCAATGTACTTTGTAGGGATTCAGACCCTCGCCTTGGCACGCTCGTTCTGCCAGACGCGATCATTTACCGATGCCCACTCCAACGATGGTGCTGTCTTCACGCGTCTGCAGCTAGCAGGAGGACCTGTGGGCAGAGCGCTGTCCAGCATCAGCGATCGTCAAACTTTCTTTGTAGGAGCATCTGACTATCCTGTTGATATTGGCAACGACCACACCAACCATCGGTACAATTTTCGAGAAATCGGGTCGCTCTTCGAGGTTGAGCAGCATCACGGCGCCAATGTCCATTTCTTTCCCATCCCAGACTCCCCCGCTCGTTCCGCCCTCATCCAAAGTCAACGTGCACCTGGCGATATTGACGTGTACGTTTTGTATTTGTATCATCCGGTTAGTCTTTTGGTTCAGTTTTTGGAATGGCGAGATTCACCATTTCCAGGACGCCGATTCGCTAGCGCTCACTGACGCTTCTCCTGCTAATGCAGACGTCCACGACTCTCTTGCTCCCCCCCAGTCCATTGTTCAACCCTTGCCCGTCTTGTCCGGATCCATGACCGCATCTCACGATAACCCCGTCCTCGACACCGTAACATCATACCTTCGCACTCGCTTTGCCCCCGAATATTCCCAGCTGACTGCCTGGCGAGCCAGCTCTTACGGGAGCGCTTACAGTCACTGCTTGATAGAGCGCCAGATCATGCGTATTTGTCAGCTGCTCGGAATCGGGCTCCTAGGTCGAAATCACACACCCGCTATTGTTTGCAGTATGACTGTCCGACTAGACGATGTTGTGGCTGCAGCTGGGATAAACGCCCAAACATTTTCGACTTATCGTACCGAGCTCCGACTGATCAAAGAAGCTCACCTTATTCTCCGCCGCCTACACCGTGCGGGCCAGTTGCCTCAAGGACACAAACCATTGCTCGATTGCCTTGAGGTCATGCTAAGCGAGCGGACTCTTTCCGCTGACGCTACACGACCTTTACCTGGTAGCGAGCAGTCCGCGGAGGCCGAGTTTTCTGCGGTGAGAATGACGATTAGTACAGTTATGATACAAGTTCGTCAAGTTATAGATACTTTCGGGAATACGTAGCAAGTCAGATGTATCAAGTTCGTTAAGCCATAGATAACTTTTGGAACACGGAATTCAATATATATAGGGAGGGAAGAAAAACAATTCTACTTAGCGCAATTTAAACCAATTCCTGTGTAGACTACGCGAAAACTTACAGAGTCCATGTTCCAAGATCACATAGTTGAATTCCGATCGCCTGTCTGCCGGAATCTTTGATGCGACTTTGTCAAATAGCCGCTTGAAGGCCTGCTGGCAATCTGCTACCTTGGCCTTCGAGTAAGACTTTTTCGTCTTTTTCCGCTGAGGAATCAAGCGCAAGACCTCCAGTCCTGACACAGCTCCTTTGTTGAGGACCTGTATCATGCTTCCCATCTCCTCTGCCGTTGGACTTTCCACCGCTTCAGCATATACCAAATCTGCAGTCAGCAGATACGATCCAAGAGGACCTAGAACTGGGAAGCGCTTCTGGGGTGAGCCTCCTTTACTCTTGCGTGGGAGGCATCCATTCAGCCAGTCGAAACATTCACGAAAGCCGATTTTTGACCTGGACGCGAATTTAGCAGCCCAACTGTCATTTTGAAGGGCTGCAGCATATCCTTCCGCGCACTCCACTGTTCGACGATAATTGGGCGGCCCATAAGCATTTGATAAACAAAAGTATGTCGTTGGGGGAGGTTGACCATGTTTTGCAGTATATGCGGCAGCAGCCAGGTCCTTGACCTTGTGGAAGTGATCAATGTCATCGAAAAATGTTTCGTGTTCCTTCAGGAAATCCGTGCCAAAGGTAACACCTCGGAAGATGAGTGCGCTCAGCATCCCCGCATCTGTGCGAACCCGTGCCGGTGTGAAGGGGCCGTCCCCGCTGGAAACCCTCTGTCGCGATGGTGCGCCCTCACGATACGGATACAGATAATCCATTTGGTCGTGAATTTTAGTCTGAAAAAAATTGGGCGCCGCGATCACAGGTGCTTCAGCAGCTTCCCTCCAGAAGCGGTAAAATTCCTCCAGCAAATGGTCTTCTGCCAGCGTCAGGTAACTGGTGGCGGTTGGCTCTCCATCGTCCGAAGTGTCGGCTGGGTTCTCATGATCCCCGTCCATCTCTGATCCTGGTTCATCCTGCAGCGTATATGGCAATGCCATCCCCGTATCATTTGCAAGCGCCACATCGGCATGGGGCTCCTGCATCTCCGTGTCGACTTCTGTGCCACCATGGGGCAGCTGCCTGGGTGTGAGCTCTGCTTCGGCGAGCGGCATATCTATGCTTTCCTCAAACTCAATTGTCTCGTCCTTGAATGCATCGGGTCGGACCTGGGCCAGAAGCCCCGCAAGGTTCTTTAGTGCCCGGGATTCGTCAGATTTCTGACTCGCCAGAGAATGTGACTTCATGGCAAAGAATAGATTTTCCAGGGCTTCGATGGCGGCATCCCCCTTCCTCCCGCCCAGTACATTCCATGACAAGTGGGTGTACGCCTTCCATACTTCGTCCAATAACAGCGCACGTTGTCCCCATGCCTGGCAGATACAATTGACGAACCAGGCTTGGAATCGCGCCAGGTTATTCAACGGAAAGTCAAGCCATGAAGCAATGATTTTGACGCCGAGCTTGATCGATTGGGTGTTCAATTCCTCCTCCCCAACAAGCAGAGGAGGAGATCGGCACTGGTAATTGAATATGTGGTTGGGACGAGCATCAATCCCATAACTCGCTGGATCGAAATCTTTGGAGGTTGTGCGATTCTCTAGAACGTTACGAACATCGCGAGCCAAGCGATGCAGCCAAATGTCCTGAACCACAGGCTGATGAGTGTGCCGAGATGCTGCATGGCCGATTTGCTCGCTGCAATAACCATCCAGCCACTGCCATGCGTGCCAATTGGTCACCATAATGCGTTGACACATGAGGCGGTTTGATAAGGACATTTCGGCTTCTTGTCCAGCCATCCACACTAGTCTCGGCCACACTTGGACGAGGAGACTCGGAATTTCCACGGAGTTCGGTGTTTTGGTTATAGTTTGAAAAGCATGATGGAGGATTGCCAGGTCAATCATGTCGCGCTCTGGCGGCGGTTCCGCGGATGCAACCGTGAGGCAGGCGTATTCCACGCTATGAAGGTTGGATTCGATTGTGGACAAGGTAATGCGTCCGATAAACCAGTCTTTTTGAACAAAAACTCGTTTTAGTTACGGACATGTATTAAGAAAATCTATTTCCAACCTGAGCGCTGAGAGCGTTGCACCATCCTCTCGCCTTGGGGGTTCTCTGTCTCCGATACTGCAGTGCTCAATCCACCTACTCGCCTCGCCGGTCTCAGGCGTGCGGTAGATCCAGAATCTTCTTCACCCTCATGTTGAATCCTTCGGCCGTCTAATATATTTTTAGTTGCTGTTGAATTGCACTCGGTGCAAGATCAGACAGACCTGACTCATTTTCCGTCTCGTTCAAATCCAGTGGAGGGCCATTTTTGCGCTTCCCCAAAGCGCTTCCCTGGAATGCAAGATAAGAATATGTAACTTGGTTGGTTAACTTACGCTCACAGAGATCATCCCCTCTGTCCTACGGGATTCGCGGTCCAAAGCCCTCTGGTCTCGACCACTGCGGCCATTGGCTGGTGCGCAGTTCTCATTTCCCTCGTCACCATCGCTGGCAGAAATACCAGCATCCGTCTCCTCATCAGGTTCATGTTCTACCTGCTTGGACTTTTCGGACGCTCGTTTCGATTTGGGTCCCTTGGTTGCCTCCTTCTTAGCGCGCTCCGCTGCGTTGGCAACTGCCTTTTCCTTTCTCACCCTGGCCCTTTCCGCCTTTTCAGAAGCTGCTTTGGTTGCCCTTCTTTTCTCTCGCTCGGTGCGTGCTGCCTTCACGTCTTCATCCTCGGAGTCCTCCTCGGAATCCGTTGAAGTCTCCTCTCCATCCGCATCGTCTGCATCTGATTCTGGCTCTGTAAATGCCAAGGTGAGAGATCCCAGCATAAACAATTGGGACAAAGATACATACACGTGATCTTCGACGGCTTTTTCGGTTTTGACAGGGCGGTCTCAACAAAGTCCTTCCGACCCAGATACGGAACATGGCGAGATACGCATTGCTCGTACTTCGACCAATCTGCCCAGGCCTGTGATCTAACCGGGTCTTGGTCTTTTCGTGGACCCGGCTGCTCCTCCTGTTCCCAAAGACCTTGTCCCGTACGTCGATGTCCCGGCGCATGTTCCCACGGCCCAGTATTGACCCGCCTGCCATTCTTGGCCTCATAGGTAATTGCTTGTATTATGAGATCGGGGTCCATTTGAACCTTCAGCTTCACCGGAAGCTGCTGCAGAACATAGAATAGGAGGAGCAAAAGCGAGCGGACCACCAGAGTTACAAGAGATTCTGGAAGCATCATGGTTGAGCCCTCGTGAACGAAGGACGAGCGAGTGGTCTGTGGCACCGGAGACCAGCCCTTTTCAGCTCTGTTAGAACACCTGTTCAAGATTCAATATGTGAGCCCGGCAGAGTGAACACTGTACTGACCCGGCATGAAGTACCTCAGGCGGAATGATTAAAGCCTCGTTATTTGGAAGTGCTGCAAGAGTTATTCGAGCAGTCCCGTTGACAGTACGTCGAGGTGGATAACAGATCACTACCCATCGATACGCATATTTTAGAAGTGGCTTCCCAGTCGGACACAAGGGTGGTGTACCACCGTGGCGTCTGTGGCCAAAGAAATTTATGGAGGAGTAGCGCTTGAGCCGGATAAATACCCCGAGCTGCAGGATGAAAAACATTCCGGGATCGTAATCGTCGGGGATGTCATGGTTGCATGTCATGTTGGAATACCACCCAGTAGCATCCCCCCGATCAAAATGAGCTCCTCCAAAAAACCCTAGATCTTTCGAAAGGCTGCCGCCTTCCTCTGTGTGCAACAGTCAATCTTTGGAGCTCCAAAAACAGTATTAAGTGGTGCTTACGGAAGGCCTTCGACTCGCTTCTGGCTGGAGCCAGATTTAGCTGCTTGGTGGAGTATGCCCAGTTGTTGGCAGCACCGATGCTCGGCTTGTTGAGTACGCTTGATCGCTGTTGAAGTGCCGTTTGAACGTGCTTTGGGCCTTGAAGCATTGTTCCCATTGCAAAGGGGGTAACGGCCTAAGGATTTCTCAGTCTCAATTTGAACCTCAGATCAACTACAAAATACCTCGAGCAAATCATATCGATCTTCTACCGCTGGATCAATTACGCCATTTTTGAACTTGGCAGATGCAACGGGTGCCATTATAGATGTAGGAGACTCTAAAGATACTGCCACAGTATAGGCTCTTGCCGGTTCCTTCACTGACTTTGCTACAGATGACCGCTCAAACGCCGTCCCTCCCGTTTTAACAGATTTCCCATTAGCACCAATGCTAGCAGTGGGTCGGGAACGACCGCGATCCTTTCTGGGCCCCAAGATTTTATCCCTTGCATCGTCGAGCTTAGCCTTCATCAACGGTGTCCAGAGTGTGCTGGATCACACATAATATGAGTCTACCGTCTATAGTTAATGTTGTAGTACGGACCCATCGCCAACCCAGACCTGCACAACATCGCCTGCAGGATCATTGTCGCCGTGAAGGTCTCGAGAGAACACTGCGTCGCCTTCCTCCAGTTCATAGTAGCCTTGAACAGAAACGAAGGTATCAAAGTTGAGTCTGAGCTATTCGACAACAGCTAGTACGCACCAAGGCTTCCTATATGCCGATAAGTCCCCTTCGGGGTTTCCAGACCTTTCTCCTGCAGCCATGTCTTGATCAATCCAGCGCGTGAGGTGTCTTGGTAGTAAACGAAAGTCCGCCCTCTCTGGATTCCCTCCCGCTGTGGGTGATTTTTGACAAGGTACAAGTCTTCAAGTCTGATCTGCCGGTCACCAACGGTGAATTGGCGGCCGGGAAATAGCTCCCCGCACTTCTGGAGAGCTGGGAACGGTTTAGATGGAGCACTGAAGACCGGCATGGAACCAGAGGATATGTTCAACAGCTACAGTCAACCAGACGAGCAGCTGCGAACGAGAGAGGGGAAGGGAAAGACCAAGGGGTGCAGAGATAAGCAAGGGTGTGTGCCCCTAACTTGGGCAACATCGTGATGCATAACGTCATTGATGGCCAAGAAGTCCGAAATTTGGACTTTCTTTCCACCCCGCACGTCATACCTTCCTTTTTCGTTGCGCCTGCAGGAAATATTGCTCCGACAAAAAGCCGCGGTCCTTGATAGGCAATGATAGCAGATGAGGAAGGTCATGCGCCCCTGACGTAACGACTGATCGAGACCCTCCTGACCCGCGATTATTGATATGTCCAAAATCGGTCATAGCAGATAAGGAGGCGCGCATGCCGCCCGCCAAAGCTCTAGCCTGGTCCCAAATTATCCTCTCTGGGTCTTTCCAGCATGAAACGGTCCTCATCGGAGACCTTCTTGGATCTCTCCTGTACCAAATGGTCGCAAAATAATGGTCCCTATTAATCCCAGCTGTTTGAATATGTAATGACACCTCATCAATTTTGATGAAGAAGAAGCGCCCCAATACAGCTTCTTTTCATGCTCATATCTCGCTCATTTCTTGACCAAATCACTCGATTATAGGCTCGTTATGGCACGTTTCGACGGCGCTATCTACACATACCCATCATTAGGCCCAACTCCGACTTTTATTTTAGACCAAATCCGCGCTTCTTGGCTGGCTTGCAGTTTTGATAGCGCTGTTTTGAGCTGAATTGTGCTCCAAATTTCCTGTAAGTGGGCGTATTTTGACCGCATTTTCAGCCGCTTTTCACTGGTACCGGGCAGCCGCCTGCCTTTGAATCTTGATTTTCCCGGCACACTTTTTGTACTGGTCCAATCCTGATAAGTTTGAGATCCTTTGTTTTTGGATTTAGAATGATGCGATGGATTTTGTCGAACGCAGACCTCCCTAGATCACATGGAGTATCTGACAATACTCAAATTCAATGTCAAGAATCCATTACTCACCGTCTGTCTTTTTACTCGCCGTCTGTCTTTCTTTTCTGGCGCATTTTTGTCCGTGTCAACCTTTGCGGTGTTTGATCCTTCCTTGCTGTCCTTGGAAAACCGAACACCATGGCTGAATTTTGTAAAGTAGAGGAAGAAATATTTACGAGACACAAGAGTCAAAACCCTACTGAGCTACAGGTGGGACTTCGCCGCGAAGGGCATGAATTAAAAAGTGCCGTGCGAGTGATGGCTTAGGTGTAAGTAGCAAGTCATACCTTCCTTTTTCGTTGAAGCGTTTATGCTCCGGCTGCTGTGTGATCTGCTGTCTGACGCAAAGCAAATGACACACATCTGTCCATCTTTTCTTATTGGCGTAACACAAATTTTGCCGAACTTCGCTTTGATGTGGATCAGATACAAGTTCCGGCTGCTGCGTGATCTGCTGTCTGACTCAAATCACACGCGCACAATCCATGCTTTCTCATTGGAGTGTCGCGTACCAGACACTTATCTTCTATATATTCTGCAGGGTTTATGTTACCCCAACCCTTGTGATGGTTATTATACAATGATTTCGATAAAAGGTAGACCCAAGTTGTGTGTGCGAGCCGGGTTTGATAACGGATGGAATAGGATTGGTGGATCAAATCAAAGATTGCAAGCATCTGCTCGATTGTCGTGATCCGCCACTCGCAGAATTTCATCAGCTCTGATCCCTGCGCAAGATGTAAAAAGCGCGGAACAGATTTTTGAGATCAGTCTCGAAATTTAAGCGAGTTGAGTTACTGATGTGACAAGTTGGGGCCCACCTCAGAACCGTTTGCACGATGGGTAATTGCTCTCGGGCAGTGTTACGTATTGCAGACATTAATGTAATCTTTGTGGCTCGAAATACCAAATTTGAGCACATTTTCAAGTAGTGGGCAGCCGGGCTTTGGTCATGCCGTGCCCGTTTTGATCGTTGCAAATTTCTGAAATCAGCCATCACATTTTTGGCATTTCTGTGATCTTGAAGGTTTTGGAGGGCTGCAAATACGCTCCAGCAGGCTCCTTGGCATACATATTGCAGTTTTTAACCGTTTGGCCTTGATAGGGTGTATTCGCAGCTCTCTAAAAGTCCTGAAATCACAGAAATGCCTGATTTCGCAAAAGTGTGACGACCAAAATGGGATCGGCATGCAATCGGCATGGTCCCAAAGTCCACCAAGAGTTCAAAATCCGTTACTTTTGCACAGTTTTTTTTCGGTGTGGCAAGTATTGAAAGATTCCTGTTGCATTTCCCAAATTTCCGAGGGTTTTCCGTCCGCTGAATTGAGCTCGAGGGAGGGCTCGTCACATCAGTCACCACCTTCGGTTAAAAGTCGCGACTGATCTTTAAAATCTAAAAGCTATTTTTGGCGCTGCGAATACGCCCTAAGGGAGACCGGATACCAGGTATGGTTACTCGATCAAATCAAGATGTTTGATTTCACGTGTGTCTACTCATTCAGGACACGGATGGAGGCCCATAGGTTCTCCACACAGAGATTGGGTCTTGAGGGTAGGAGCAAAGTTTGTAGAGCCCTGATGAAATTTCAGTTCATCCAAGAATGGCCAGCAAGCAAAGATTGATTTACCATGGAAACGTACAGCGCATGTGAATCAAGATAATCTCCACAACATCTCTCGACACCTCAGCTTCAAGAAAGGCTACAATAAGCCAATTGATGTTTTAGTCCAGTGATAAGCCAGGTGACAGAAAAACACACCTAGACGAATTCGGTGTTCTGTATTCAAGAAGACTGGCATGACTTTTGAGAGGTAACGATGGTACGAAGGCGAATTTTAGCGATTACATAAAATCAATAATGATGCCAACGGTACGGAGACAGATATGGGGATATGGGTCTATTACCTTACTCAGACGTACGCTTGCGAATTCCCCCTCAGCTTCTTTTTTATACCTAGAACCATGTCACAGCACGCCAGCATTTTCAAAGTCACTGATGAGATTCTGGACGAGATTTTCTTTCATTGTCTGCCCTCCCGAGCGCCGGTGCTAGCCTCCTACTTTGATTTGACGTTGTTTGTAACGCCTTTGCGGACTATGGCCCCGCTTCTCCTGTGCCAAGTTTGCGGCTATTGGCGTGATCTGGCCATTCGTAATGCGCGCCTGTGGTCCTCTCTGAGCACTGAGGTGACATGCAGCCCAGAATTGATTGAGCTTTGGCTGCACCGAGCAGGTGCAAGAAGTCTATCTCTTCGAATAGGTGCGCTGCGATGGGACGCTTTTGTACATTGGGCTCAGATTCATTTCAACAGACAGAGCACTATCACACCCCCAGACAGATTTACCGATACATCCACCCCTTCTCTTGCACGAGTTCAATTATTCCTCCCCGATCCCCCTTCATCTGTCTCTTCTTGTACCCAAATTGCACCAGTGCCGGCAGCTGGAACTCTTGAACTGGCCTTCGCCTCAGGATATCGTTGCTATACAAGAGAGTTTTCCAGCATTAGAGAGCCTTTCGGTCACTCTACGATCTAGCGACATGGGCATGGCCCTGCCTGCAGCCAATTTCCTATCCAATCTGTTTGCCCATGCACCCGGTTTACGCCGATTACATTTGAATGGGCCACACATATCTATTCCTTGGAACCAGCTGCAATTTCTCAGCTGGTGTCCTCACGACATGGAGGTATTCGGGGCCACGATGCCGAATCTTATCGGCATTACATGTTTACGACTCCAGTTCCCCCGTGGCTTTTTCGACGACGCCATAGCTCTTCCTGAGCCATATGTTTGTCCAAACGTCACGGAGTTCTTCCTTCATGGCAACGTCGCAGGGTTGGGCACTATTGTTTTGCCCCAATTGCGAAAGTTGGTCTTGGAAGACCTCTATTCACAGTCAGAAGCGGAGGAAGACGCCACTCTCGTGCTTCTGTTGGAACGGTCGCTCTGTGCCATCGAGATCTTTGAGATCCACGGTGGGGCTTCGAATTTCTTTCCCGCCCTTCAGCTCTTACATCGCTCGATTGCCCCAACTTTGACTCGCCTCCTGATTTCCTCCCACGACCTGGATTTCTTTTTCCGGGGACTCGAGAGGGCAGTTCCAGACACCCTCTCCCAGGATATGCGACTCCTTCGGTCGGTCGATTGCTGCTTCCAAATTGATGGGTTCGAGTTCATTCTCCCGGGCATCGTGCCCAACAGTCTGGTGGCTTTGTTGGGCGACCGCTTCCCTTGCTTAGCCCAGCTGGATATAGACGATCCAGTTCGTGATGGAGGGCCCATTATGACGCGCAGGGTAACCGCCAACAATGTGGGATTTCTAGTGCGCCGGGATGCAGCGCTGTGGAATGAGTACGGGACCTGGTGGAACTCATATGACGGTGAGAGGTTCCGAGCGCTGCTAGCTGGTCGGGACCTCCTGGCTCTGTCTTGGTTCGAAGTTGCGTGGTACAAAATTTATGACAGTCGCGAGAATGGTCGGAATGTGTTTGCGAGACCATTTTGAGGTGAGAAAGCTCCCTGCATCGTGGTTCTGATATGAACTAATGAACTCACAGTTAGCTTTTGTGTTGCATGTATAACCACACTTGTTTGAGTCTTTCGCAACCCATACATAAATAATGATTTGTCCCACTGAGCTGAATGAGCGGCAATTTGAATACGTACACCCCAAAGCAGACTTTCAGCCATAGGTGACAGTATTTGTCGGCGGCCGAACCTCTCCCTATCAAATCAGCGCAGTCGGATCTCGACTACACCTTCGATGCGCATCGAGACCAAGATCTCCAAGCACTCTCCTCCGAACTTAGTGATCATTGTATCAAAGAGCAAAGTTCAGTATATTTCTGTAGATCAAACAGAATGGCTGACCGCATTTTGGAGTTCTGGATCCCTGTTCTGTCGGCGTTTGTGTTACTGAGCTGAGTTGTATTTGCGACTGTCTGGAATCTGGCAACATTGCTATATCTGCTGATGACTTCCTGGATCCATTAGTCCAAATTCAAACACTACTTGAGAAGTATCTTCAAATTCTGGCGAGTTGGAGCTAAGTGTGGTTCATTCTTTTGAATTCCTCGGTAACAGCGACCGAATTGGACAGCACATTTGACTGCATACCCGGATTGGAGACTGAATTGGATATAGACGTGCTAAGTTCCTAAATCTGTTTTGGAAGAAATTGACTGTGCCTTCAAGACAGACAACAATTCAAGCTCCTTTGGCGATGCACAAGACGCCGAACGTTATAAATTGGACGTAATTTTACCATCTGAAGTGTCTATGCATGTTTATCTCATGTGTGCAGTCTGTTCGAGAAAGATCTTGCCGCTAACAAGCTCAAAGACTCCATTCCGCCTGATAAAAACTCAATCTTGGCCAATTCTTCCGAATACTTACAGTGTAATAATTTGTAATTCCAGAACTGATCGGTGTTTCTTCAGGAATAGGAACCTGAACCCAGGGTGTCTGAGAATGCTGAATTCCTTCATATCCCCGGTTTCATCTTTGCTTTAGAGCTAAAATATATAGAGATTTTGAGGACGAAATCAACAGCGGAAGTGCGACTCACTTCGCTCGTTGCCGCTTGTTGCCTTCGGTACACAGATTGGTTACACAATCATTCTAAACGCTATAACATCATGCACTTTAATTCAGCCCCAACTTGTTATGAGCAGGATTACAAACACAACAAAGAAGTACCGCAAAACGGTTCTGGGAGGGAAGTGATCCATGACGCATGGCCTATCAAAATGTCCCGCGCTTGGGAGTTTTGTTGACAGGCGCACGTCATTATTACGTAAAGAGTATCAGTTGACTTCGATCCGGTCCAGGAAGCCCCTTTAATACGGATCTTGTCTCCTACTCTTATCTTGCGCATCTCTGCTTTGCTCGTCTGGTTGACTGCATAGCGGAAGAGGGCTTGCTTGGCTTTCTTTGTAATTGTTCAACTATGGTGTCCCTGACGTTTGACGCTTGGGCTACTACGCCAAATTCGACAATTGTCCTCGCTGGGAATACCAAGAAAGTGCCAGATATTCCTACTTGGAACTCCGACCTGGATATTGGACCGCCTCGGCCATGTATCGACGGTCGATGGGGGTTATACGAATACTCTATTGTCCCCCAACCCTTTGATCCGGAATTCCCGTATCTGGCTTGGATGCCCACACACAATTGGGCACGGCTTGGAGTGCCAACTAAAATCAACCAATTTCGAGTTGTGGAAGATGCCAGGAACCCAAACTCCATTTTTGTTCGCAATTCCGGATGGATGCACCGAGGGCATCTCCGGACAGAAATACGCGAGGAGCTCCAGCGAGACGTTGTGTATTACATTGACCTGGTCAACGACATCATCCGAAAGGAAGCTGACCCTTCATCCCGGGTGGGCCCTCCGGAAGTTCGTCCGCCGGTAGTTGCCCTGGTCCGAGCTCATAATTCTGCATTTTGCACGCGATTTGCATATTTGACATTCCGCGATCTCCTCGAATATGTTGCCGGTCTACAACGTTCAGTCGCCGAGTTGCAAGCTTATAGTATGTGGTACGATCGCCTGCAGTACGGCGACATCCCATCCAGTAATCGGAGCTTCGAGTTGGGGCTTCGTGGCTCGATTGCGCGCACACCGGAGGAATACAATAATCTGAAGAGACTTGGGGTGCCCGTTTGGCTCGAGATGCTATCACCAAACGGATCCACATTTGACGCTCGGAAGGAAACCAAAGCGATGCGGTTGCAAATAGAGACACGCACCTGGAACCAAATGCCAGTTTCCCCATTCCTGCGTGATTCCAGCCATGGACGTCTTGCGCATAACAAACCGCTGGAATATTATCCACCGATGGTCACAGATGTCAGCAAATACGAGGCAGCCGCTCGGGGATACGGGCCCCGCGACGACAAGTTACATCGGGATCTGCGATGCGCGAAGGACGTGATGACCATGCTTGAACATACATGTGCGTTGTTTTTGGTTGGTAAATTTGTAATCTAACCTAAGGGAATTTTCAGCCTTGTCAGGCGAAAATCACAATCAGTCCAGTGCACTTGCAAAGGAAGTGCGTGAGGCAGGGGTCATAGCGGGCGAGCTGATGGAGAAATACGGTATGCTATCATTATAGAAGAATGTTGCAATGAGGCTGATTTTTTGTCAGCAGCGGATCGAGCGATTGCACCGACCGCTGAAGCGGCAGTACCAAGGGCTGCCCCCTCAAACTCAAGCGGGCCGAAATCTAAGTGGTTACATCAGTTTTTGGACACAAAGACACGTTACGACAATACAACATGGGCTCCAAAATTCATTGAGCCCTGGGGCACAGTGCGCCATAATAGCGACTACTATCCGCTGGTGCACAATGTCCGGTTGGAGCCCAAATGCACGCAGTTGCTGCTTTACATTGCTCCTCCTCCACATCTGTTCCTTGGCTTCACAAAGCCCGAAAAAATACAGGCCGCATTCTTTATCTGGATGTGCATGCGTCGCCCATGGCTGGCACGCATACGGAATAACCTGGCTGACCCAATGGTTTGGGGCATGACAACGCAACGGTGGCGAGATATACTGAGCGGGCAGTATTGGAAGCTCAGACATGCACAAGGCACATTTGATCTGCGTAAATTCTGGAAGGCAGGGGGGCCACTGATCTTCCAGGATGATGAAGCCGCTACCATCGAGGAGGACATCTCGCCGGAAATGCCTAACAGCCCAACTGGGAGACTTGAGCCAGTCAATTTTGCGACTGAGAGCATACGGGCTTTGGTGTTGTGGGACCTGGCGCTTTGCCATTGCCAGCTGCAGCTGGATAGGGCAGACGAGATTCTGCATACCAGTCGCCTGGAGGATGATGTGGACTGCTGCCTCAGACGAATTCGAAGAGCCGACGTCTTTCACGACCCCAAATGGCACTGGAACATTCCAAGGGAATCGCCGCCATGGGAGAAAGCGCTTTCGGACCGATCCAGACGTCATTGGTTGTCTCGCCTGTTTGAGATAGTGAGATATTGGCCATCTGCGTCCAAGATGGATTGGTTCTTGGCGGAAAACAAGTTTCATGCCATCAAACCTGTCTCTGGAGAGCGCGTCGAAGCCGTGTTTTGCTACGGTCTCTCTGATGGAAAATTGTACTCCTTGGAGATGGCACTGGTCGCCGTTTACTATCAGGGAGTGTTTGATGCACTGGGGATTCTTGCAATTGGCCTTACCAAGCGTCCGACAGAGAGTACGGAGATGCAGTCATTTTCTGTCATGTAAAAAAATTATTATCCAAGTACTATACATAAAATTCATTACATATCTCGACCGCTTTTATCCAAACCAGACAACGAATGTGCATGTTATGTGAAGTCATATCAAAGGAGGCTTCAAGTTCAGCGTCAAGTGCGGCGATGCGCTCCACCGTAAAATTCAAAGGCAGATCAGGGGCGTCACAAGGGACATGGGAGAGGGCGTCAAGTCCGGGAGCGAATGGATTATGGTCGGCCCAGTCTTGTGGATTCTGATCAAGGAGATGGGTCATGAGAGTGGGGTCATCGGCGACGTCCCAATCGATCCCATATACGGCAGGGTTGTCGATGTCCTCTGAAACGGCCTCGGTACTGTATTCCAGACCGCGGGGACCATCTTGCAGCATACTGAACAGATAAATGTCACGCGGAGAGCGACTCCGCTCGCCTCGGATGTGAAGGTGATGGGAATTCCATGACGCAGCCCATTCCACCGCATCCCGGTTGATGGACGCAAGGAAGAGGTGGTGCAGAAGCCAGATGTGCGCAGGCACAAGAGGGTTCAGGCCATGATGGACCTCGAGGTCCATAAAGAACCTCTTCCACTTCTGGCCGAACCCGTGCGTAACATCGTACCAGAGGCGCTCAATGCGCGTATTGTGTACACTCCTAAGATATCTTGAGAGTGGAAAAACACGCGGCAAAAAGACATACCTTCCCCAGATATAAGAACCCCTGGCCACGCCGCGGTGCTCCTCCATATACGTTGCAACCAGGACGTTTTCTGTACCATGATCACCACGGACGCGACTGGGTAGACCGTGCTCAGACACCCCGCAGAGAAAGACGTCGAGGACGGTATCTGCGCGGTTATTGTTGCTGGCACGGATACCAGTCACGAAACGCGATTTGCCATCCACAAACCCATGGATAACAATTTTGAAGCGTATCAAACCTGAAAGAGAAGAGAGTAAGGAACATGGGAAAGGCAGTCATAGACAGGTATAGTTCTCACCATGCTGACCGTCATGGTGCCAAAGCGAGTTGGCGCCTGCAACTGTGTATGGTCTGCGGTGGATGGTGCGATCCCCAAATCTGCCGGGAGCACCATGCACGCGTAAATATGAACCCGTGATGCGCTCGCGAGGAACATGATGCCCCGCTGCTTTAAGGCGTCCAATAAGCATGCGCCATCCAAAGTCCGGGAAAACTTCCAAGATGGAAGTAAGCAGAGCGTCGAGTTCGAAATCGGTAAGGGTGGAAACCTGCCGCCGAGTACGGTGATAGGAGCGGGCCACAGTGCCGTCTGGTTCTTGACTCTCAGTGTATACAGGCTCACCGGGCTCAGAGAGACCATATCGAAGTAAGCGTCGCCTGATGGTGCGTGAACAACAGTTGAAAACGCTGGCAAGATGAGTCGGGCCCCGAAGCTGAATGGCTTGAGCCAAGAACTCGGGATCAATCTCCAGGCGAGGGCGTCCACCAGTTGGAACCCTGTGAGATACCACCAGATGTGGCGCGTCAGGAGGGTCTGAGGATAAATGTCTGGCCTCATCGAGTTGCTGGACCATAGCAGTTATACTATGCTCCAGGGTAGCGTATTCATCGGGCGCAAAGTCCGCTCGGTGCTGAGTTTGGATCAGTTTCAATATGTGGTGGAAAGATATGTGCGTACCTGCTCTGCGGCTTGAGATAGCCGCAGGACTTCGTTGACTTGAAGCAAGAGTTGGCCTGAGTCGCCACGTTGGGTTCGTAAGGCCCGGATAACATTACGCTCCAAAATGTGGTAGGCAGCGCGAATATTCTGTACTGCCTCGGACATGAGAAGAGCGCAAAGTGCGAAACTGCTTTATTGTTGCGCCGCCTAGGCGGCCGAATCCTGGTGCGCTAAAAATAACAGTATCTTAGTTGGGTCGGATCATTCAACGTTGTTGTGCCAACTTGAGTCGCCTAGGTCGCCGAATCCAATAAGCTAAAAATAACGATATCCGGGCCGGTGAGTCCGGGATTCCATGCGGCTGCCAAGAACCTCCATGTGGTTTGCGTGTGAACCCATTGGCCCCGGCCAACCTATCCGAGGTGATCTTACAAAGCAGAGGCCCAAATGCGGATCCAGGCGAGGCATGAAATATGCATGGAAGATCTCGAGAGATCTCGGAAGAAGACCTGAAATTGTTGTTGCTGCAGCTGAATTTGCTAGTCTTCAACTTGAGCAAGATCTTGAAAGATCTTTGCCATCATCTTGCAAGATCTCACACAAACGGAATGTCATGAAAGCATCAAATGTTTGGCATCTTGCAAGATCTTGCGAGATCTCGCAAGATCTTTCAAGATGTTGCAAAGTGGTTCAAATCTTGCAATTTCTTGCAAGATCTTGCAAGATGTGACATAAACACTGTGTTTCAATGCAAAAATATAGGTTTTGTCTGCCAAGGTCCCTCAAATTCAAGAGATACTGTTCGTGGTTTTGACAATCGTCAAATTTTTCTCACTCAGTTTCTTGAACGCCATAGCCCGGGCTTACCTATTTATCTTCCGTCCCTTATTCTGTCAATCCCATGCGGCAAGAAGGCCTGCTGTACGACGCACTGGACTTGTGAGTAAGTCAATTCTTGGTCGAACTCCAAAGATGGAATTCCCCGAACGTGTTTCCACGGTTCAATTTGGACACGTTCCTGATGTCACGAAGCCCTATGAGACTACCGGTTGAACAAGGCCCTGTTTTCAAACTCGATTTCTTGCCCTATACATTTGATGCCGCATAGGGACACTGCTGCTTCCTGTGTCGCGAGAAATCCTTGGACGGGGACGTGTATCCCCAAAAGTCGGTGATTTCAAATCGGCGGTACTTCCGCTGGATTTTCTCATTGGCTCTTGAACATTGGCTTCAGAAAAACTCAGAAGGCGCCCACCAGTCATCAAGAAAACCGCAAGTTACTATGGAGCACTCGCCTAGCACCGCCTAGCATTCGGCTAGTGCTGCATAGCCGCCATAGTGGCTTGCGGTTTTCCTGATGGCCCCCAAACACCTACTTACAGCTCTTGTTCCGTGTCAAAGGGCAGACTCTCTCACGATGTCATGGACATCTACGCATTTGCTAGGGACTGCGCTCGAGCTCGTGCACAAGTTCTCGAAGGATTTTTGGCCACCTCATGTACATAGTACATGCAACCTCGAGATGGCCAGTTCCTTGTTTAATCTTTTTGCCATTATGCAGATTTTCTGACCTTGATCTCGGATCTCCGCCGTGCTGCCAATGGGGCGACACTGCAATACTGATCCGGTGTCCATTTCGCAAAGTGTTTGGTAACGAGAAGCAGGCTCGTCTTTAACTTTCGGAACTCCGCACCGGGCACTATACTGCGCACCCGGGCGTGGGGCAATTGTGTCCTCATGCACGCGCATCAGAGGTCGCAAAGGGCTTACGCTGCACTGTGGGCCAGTGGCATGACCATGCAGCCTTCTGGGGTCAACAAATCAAATGTTGGACTTGAAGACTCCGGTGGTGTCTCCACACAAACAAACTCCCTTCCGCTCGACCATGAGCAAGCCTGTCGCTTTCATTACCGGTTGCTCTAATGGCGGCATTGGCGCTGCGTTGTGAGTCGGAACCATGCTTCCCTTCCTCTAACTTTAAGCCACTGACACTCCAATCAGATGCAGGCGCTTCATTGCCAAAGGGTATATTGTATATGCCACCGCTCGCTCGGTCGAGGCCATGTCTGACCTTACTCACGAAAACGTTCGAAAACTTGCGGTAGACGTTACAGAAGACGTGTCTGTCGCGAATGGGGTCAAGCAGGTTTATGCTGAAATGGAAGGCATCGACGTCCTGGTCTCAAACGCTGGGTACTCCCACATTGGTGAGTGAGGTCTCCCAACTTCTCCAAAATTTATTAACGGTGTCAGGTCCTCTACTGGATACCCCGTTCGAGGAAGGGCTCAAGGTGGTTCAGACCAACTTCTTCGGATTCGTGCGGCTTGTCAAAAACGTTATTCCTCTCATGGCGAAGAGACAGCGAGGCACCGTCGTTGCCATCGGGTCCATTCTCGGTGAAATCGCTTCGCCTTTCCAGGGTTTCTACAACGCCAGCAAGGCCGCGCTCCATTCGTACACCGAGACTCTCCGCATGGAGTGTCAGCCCTTGAAATTGAACGTTGTTCTAGTGGCACCTGGATCCATCAAAAGTAATATCTCGGTGGTGAGTTCTTATATCGCTATAGTATATGGAGGCTCAGGGTTAGAAATCATCATATACCGTCCCCGCGGATTCGTTCTACAAATCGTTAGAAAAGCAGATCAAACACGTCATGTATTCTCATTCTTTTTCCAAAAATCTTCTCTTTCTGAACCACAATTTTAGGTATCAAAGCCAGACCAAAGACTTCGGAGTCATGGACACCGATGAATTCGCGGATATCGTTGTTGGGAAGATTACTTCTTCCAAGCCACCGCAGTATCTCACCCTTGGCGGATTTACAACTAGAATGTGGCTCTTGAAATGGCTTCCGCGGACCACTGCTGAGGCTTTAATCTGGTCGCTAGCGCAGAAAGAGCCTAAGCCGGGAACTTACGGACCCATGTAATACTAGTAATAATCAAATAATAGTCTTCCGTGAAACCAAGTTTTCTGAACAGATCACTCTTGATTTAAAGGATGCCTATCTGCACTCTTGTGGGACCACTTAGGACTTCCAAGTCCCGAACAAAATATTGGCTCCGAACACATACTTACAGTCTCGAACAAAGCATTGAGGGGGACATGTCTGCCACAGTGCGCAAAAGGTCTGACTGTACCGGGCTCGCACGAAGAGTTGGACTATGTAACATCGAAAACCGATGGTAAGCTATTACTTTCTCAATGAGAACACTGATTTAGCATTCTTCACAGACGTGGAGCGTATACGATACGAGCTCATAACTTACCTGATCGCTACAAGAGATACTGTTTGTGTTCTTTCCATGCAATTGTCACATTTTTTTCACTTGACCTTGTCTTCCAGAACACAAGCTTACTCATTTTCGTTATCTGTTTCTTTGCGTTGTATCCAGCCCGGAGCCGTTTCTGATCGCTTTTGGAATTAAATACTCGCCGCTCTTGGCCAAGACGAATCCCCAGCTTATGATACCCTCAGGAACATGAAATATTGTACGCCATTCTTTCTACTTCTCCGTTCTGCTGAATTAACAGTTTGAGCCGTGCTCAACAAGACTCATTATTTTCCAGCGCCCTTCTTATCATCCCTCAGCACTCCTTGGGTTATTCCAGCATACGGGTCCGATCAAAAGACACTTTATTTATTTATTTTCCACTCAGGACACAGTTCCTACGTAAACCCAACTCCGTTCAGGCGCCGAAATTTCAACTTGTTGGGTCGCTACCTTCAGCTGAATGGGCTGGGACACCCGGCCGCCAAGGCATGGATGGGCCACCAAACGATTAGAAGGATTCTACGTCGTCATTCGCTCCCTATTGCGCAACCGCTGCTCGGCGGTGCCCGGGCCAAATCCCCTCTCCTTCCCAAGCGCTCCATCGACAACTCTCATCATCGCCAGCACCTTTTCATCCTCCTATCTCTTGCCAATGATCTGTAGCCCAATTGGCATCCCTTCCATCGCGGGGGGTCATACAGCGGCTTCTTCGAGACCTTGTCGAGTTTGTAATACAACTCGTGCTCATTCATCGAGGAACCATGCCCAGGTGCGTTCTTCCACTCGTCCGTGATGATGTCTGTGGCTTTGACGCGAGTGACGGGCACGACACCGGCGGGAAGGTCGACGAGGTTGAACGTGAGTGCACCGGTCGACATCATGGAGAGCATGTTCGATCCGCTGGTCGAGGCATTAGATATTCGCAAGGAATAAAGCCAAGAGCCGTACCCGTGCAAGACTTGCGGCGACGTGTGCACGTAGGTGATGATTCCGTCGAGGTTGTGCTTGAACCAGAACTACGTACGACCGGGTGAGACTCTGCCCTCCACGCCATCGGCCGACACACCTCCTCATAAAATCTCTTCTTGATGTCATTGCGCTGCAAGCACGCGGCGTGATACGCTTCGACGCTCTTCGTCCCGCTGAGGCGCAAAACGTCGGCCATGATCTTGTCGCCCATCCACGCGTCGAGGACTCCCGCCATGGCGTTCCGAAATACCTCTACAATTGAGGTAAGCTTAATCATCGATATTTGGCTCAAACTCACGCGGGAATTTCGGCACAAGCGTCAAGACCGAGAGACTGGGGTCTAATGGGTCGGATCCCACCTCCCGCAACAGAGTCTTATACCCATCCGCCGATGTCATGGCAAGGAAGATCTTGGATATTTCCTGGGTGAGATCTGCAGCGCAGGTCGGTGAAAGTCGATGATGCAAACGACAAACTCACGCTGCTCGAGCTCAATGCATTCATGACCGGCCGCCTTCAAAGTCTTGATGGTCTCGGTAACGGCGCGTATGCATGCAGGAGATCCTTTCATGATTCCGTCTAGGCTTGGTGAGCAGGAGGAAATCTGGTACGTTCTTACACTCACCGCTCGTGTAGTAGCCGAATCGAAGCTTCTTTGGCAAAGTCACGTCGCGGAACGGAAGAGGCGGGTGGTCGTTATAGACTCCTGGGGCACCGAAGGACACCCGACAAGCCAACTCCAGATCGTCCATGCACCTAAATCATTCGCAAAGGTCCAGGACTCTGAGAAAATTGCGATTCACCTCGCCATGGGACCACAAACACTCTTAATCCCGTCAAACCCGGGGAAAGATTCTGCGAGATGGTAAGCAAAATATCAGCGCCGGAAGGTGAGACCGTCTACCTTTAGCTCCGTGGTCAGAACCCCGCCCAATTCCTGGCTTGAGAGAATAGACCCCGCAATACGAAGCAGGGATGCGTAGACTGCCTCCGATGTCGGAACCCAGCCCAATGACGGAGGCATTGAGGGCCAGCATGCACGCTTCGCCTCCGGAACTTCCGCCAGAGGTGTACGCAGCGTTGTACGGATTGGAGGTCCGACCCCAAATCGGATTGTTACACTCGTAGGAATACATAGTTTGGGGCACGTTTGTTTTTACAAAGGGAACGGCCCCAGCGTTCACCATGGTCTGCACGAACTAGATCCCAAAGCATCATCAATGCGATCCCAGCGGGGCTCGGAGACTTACGTCTGCCGTGGTCTGGGCGGGCTTGTTGGCACAGGTCGTGAACCCAATCGTGGTATCATACCCTTTGATATCGTCTGGTTGCTCGCTCGTTGATATTTTTCAGCGGCGGGTCATAACTTAAACTGACATTGCCAGTGATCCTAAGTAACGCTCTGTCAACTTGCCATGAAATACTGACCGAGCACGTACCTTCACACTAATAGGTACGCCGTGCAAGGGGCCCTGGAGACGATTTGTGGCCTTGAATTCCGCATCCAGCTGCTTTGCACGCCCACGAGCCTCTTCGAACAAGACTGCATTGTGTGTCGGAAACTATCCAGATGCAAATTTCAGGAAAGTACCTTCCGTGATACAGTTCGTTGCTGACTGCGCAACCAGGGACTGAGCAATAAAAGCCTCCAGCACTTGTGACGCTGTCCACGTTCCTCGTTCAATATTGGACACCATTTCGTTCGCAGTAGATCGGAGAATGATGGTCCGGTCGGGAAGAGCGATATTTGCGCTACTTCTCGCCTCTTTTTCCAGTTCTTGGTTGCGAAACACTCTCTTTGCAGTCGCCATGAATGACTTGAATGGTTTGTGCTCAATTTGTGGTTCAAAGACAGACGGCGTGCGGTCCTTAGGCCCTCATAAACTGCCATCTACGGTAGGTGGGCGTGTTTCGTGATCCGTTGTTGATAGATCTCGGTTCGTAACGAACCAGTTCACGATTCGCCTGGATCCGTCTGGTTGATTACTAGTACTTGTAAGTCAACCCCCTATTGGGCGACCCGGACTAGCCTGCTATTCGCCCCTTTCTTGGTATCAATTCTTTAGCATGTGTAGCATGTCCGCTGTCGTCTCAGACTCCCCGCTCCGTGCGAAGTCCGGTGGCAGTCGTTGGAGTTGAAGCAGGTTGATGCACCGAGATCAAGCACCGACGCCCACACGGCATCTATATTTTCCCCACAAACAAGTTGGTGAGCAACAACCTGAACCATACGTTTCTCAGCAATTGCTCGTGAGGTTGTGAGTCCTATCAAAATGAAGTTCACGTTGGACCAACGTTGGACAGTGTGGACCATAGAAACCCGTTTTTCCATCACAGCTCTTGAATAATGCCGCCGTGTCTCGTCCCAACAGAAAGTCGATCTCCGCAGTGCTTCTCCCGCTGTGTTCCATTCGTTGGTCTAGTGGGATGTGACCTAAGCCTATTCCCCTTTGATTTGCCAGAAGAGGCAAGACAAGCGGTGTGAGTGGGAGAATCGATTTGGACTGTCCACCCCATCATCCCCGTGGTAGGATGTGCAGCTAGCAGTTTTCATGTTCCCGGCACTTGTAGCCTTAAATAAATAAATTACGACGTCGACATAAGTAACCTAGGCCGGCTGTTGGCCGGCTGCCAGTGTTCCCTTCGGAAAACTAAATGAAGGTTATTTCGGGAACAAGAGAGGTCGGAGTAGGGATCGTCACCGTCCGTCCCGGCGGACGGACGGTGCCAAAGACGGCTGTCCGGTGGACCATCCGTCGACGGTACGGTAGCGGAGGCTTCCTCATCACGCTTGACGGGACGGGACGGTGGACGGGACGGCCGTCCGACGGTGGACGGTTGGACGGAACTCGGTAAGACGCGTACTACCGGATTTTAAGATGGTTGGTACACAATAAGTACGAGAAATAGAAGGAAATAGTAGAGCATACGTACGGAATGAATACGAGGAGGGTTTCCCCTTTGTGTTGACCTTTTTCCCGAACAACATCCTCACCTCGCCTGAGATTCAGCGCAAAAAATTAGAAAGTTGATATTACCTTTTGAGCCGAATCAGCAACAACCGTTGCAAACAACGCGGGGTTGAGTTTGCAAACGCGACTAGCGCGGGATGTGCTAGGCCGGCTTCAAAAAGAGACAATCAGACAAAGACCGAGAGAAGAAAAAACAGATCACTTGCCGAAGTTGGAGTTTCCAGTCACCTGAAGTCTTTGTATCCGGAAAAGAGGTAATGAGCGCGGTCCAAAGAAGCAGATGCGCGTCGGAACCCGTTCATGCGGGAGAGCTGTAAACAATGGTTTGTTAGCTCTGCACTCGGCCGTGGATAAGGCACAATGAATGGATTATATGTACCTATAAACAATGGTTTATTACTGGGTGTAACGGTAAGTACGAGTAGTGAGATGTAAGCGAATGGATGTATGCTCTTCAATCGGTTGTATTAAATAGGACGAAGCAAAGTGAAGAGCATCGCGGGCGGGACGTAAGTATATACGGAACATAAAATTTTACCTGTCAATTTGTCGCGCTTGCTCGCCTTCGCGCCGCCTTGTTCGGGACATTTCCGTTCACAGATCGGAATGAAGCCAAGGGCAGGATGCATTGACGAAGAGAGTGGGGATTTCCACGATTTACGCGGAGTTTCCCTGGGGCGAGTCAGCCGCAGCGGCGGATTCATTCCGAGTAAAAACTTACAACCAGAATCATCCGTCCGTCCTCCGTCTTCCGGTGGACGGGACGGCCGTCCTTGCTGCCGTCCGGCGACGGGACGGCATGCTGGGAAGACCAGCAGCCCAGGGACGGGACGGGACGGTTGTCCGTCCGTCCGTCCGTCCCACCGTCCTGGACGGGTACGGTGACGATCCCTAGGTCGGAGCCTCGAACGCACGTCTCATCAAACGCGAGTGGTCAAGGGGAAGGCGTCCACAACCTACAGCCTTGCGCTCGGCCCGCTATCGGCTGACAAGTCCGTCCTCCCACGCTGCCACGTCTTCCACGAAGCCATTTGCATCTCGAAGCATCTTTGGGCTCCACACGTGTTGTAGCGTCGAGCCGTTCCTTCTATTTTGATTTGTCACTCAACGGACACACGGGGAATCTAGTTCTGGAATCTAGATGAACCAAGTCGGGCGTCCTCGGACTTTCGCTCATTCTTCTGGAACGGGGCAAACCTGGTGCGTCGGTTTCTCCGAGATCCGTGTTTCATTTTTTCCTAAGGGCAACATCGCAACACAATCAGAATCGGTTGGCGCCATCTTCCCTAACCCCCCGCTGCGCCGCAATTTTTTTCCGATCCTGCATGTTCCTTCGTGCGTGTTTCCATACACTGGATCGCAATACGTACGGACGACGGCCTTTATCGCGGCACGGCCTACTCTTGTCGAATCTGCGATCACACCTTTGAGTTAATCAAGCCAAATAGCACTCAGCAGGATTAGTTATATATCCTTAAAACTCGATAATGTCTGCGGCCGTCCCCAAAAACTCGCGGTTTTATTAGAATCCTCGCTGCTTCAATATTCATGTCTGTCCAGCAACCAGGTTCTGCCTTACCCCTCGGGTTGAACATTGGTCCTTTGGCCGATGGGATATTTATAGGGATAATGCTCTCCACCTTGTATGTGATTTCCAGTATCCACAAATTCGGCCTCACCGTTTTGTCAGTCTTTGGGGAATTACTGTGGTCCAGACATTCAATTATTTTGCTTCAAACAGTGCCAATGACGGATGGATGCTCAAGAGCTTTGTGAGTTCCATATGATCACGGTTCCTCAACTTCAAGCTCAATCAAGTTGATGAATTGTAGATGGGTCTTCTTTTGTGAGTTCCAGACCGGGATTTCTGGTTGGGCTCGTAATCCATGTATTATAGCGCCCTGGATACTGTCACATCGGCATTAACTCTCGATATGGCACATATTTACTTGGTGATTTTCCATGATTATGCATCGATAGCTCAGTATCTTAACCCTCATTCGTAGATCGAAAAATTTGGGAGTCTTGTGACGCTGGCGAGCCTTCCATAGTAAGTTCTTCATCGGCTTGACTACTTTGAAACCTTTGACCTGCTCCTTCAGCTCAAGCATCCTGGAAGTCCTGTTCAACGACATTATCGTCTTTTTGTGAGCATCGATTTTTCGGTGAAACGGCGTGTCTCCTACTAACGAGACTCAATTCAGGGTCGAATTATTTTTCGCTCGTCGGGTGCATCTGCGTGCGTTATAGAACGATCCATCATTTTTTGGTCCCTCTGAGCATTGCGATCCAGTCAACTCACGCCAAAAAATTATGCCAGCCCTAATTGTATGCCCGTCTCTCCCTCCCTATTATCTTTGTTCTGAGTGCAACCCAGGTTATTTTTGCCGTCGCCGGTTTATGTAAGTGAGTGCTTTTTTGCCGTAACTGTAATGGTAAATTAAACTTCATTTTCTCAATTCAAAGTTTCTGGAATATGTGAGCCAGGCCACATGTGTGACTTAAACTAGCTCTGAGTCTCTTTTGGTTCCAGTTATCGTTGTTGATATTTCGAAATCTCCCACTGTCGCTGCTTTGGCCAAACCAAGTATGAAGGTAAGCCTATAAAGTCTGTTCTCTGTGAAGTTTCAATGACACAATTTGGAAGATCGAGGTTGCTTTATGCAATGCTTTCGAGGCCACGTCCGACCTCTTGGCGAGCATAACATTGTCATACGAGTTTTATAAGAACAAGGGTGCGTTTTCGACTTTCATTCTTGGAACCACCTTTGGCTGACATTCATTCCGAGGCTCGATAAATTTGTACGTGTCCAAATATGCTCCAACCATTTGCCAACCATTCCGTTATCTTGTATTTCCAGAACCAATTCCATCCTCGACAAGGTTGGTAACTGGCCTTTGAATTACGCACGGCCCGGGTTGTGTCTCACAGTACAACAGTTATTGGGATTCGCAGTTGCCCGTGGTGTTCTTGTTACTGTAGCCCAATTGTTGACACTAGCTCTTTATGTGGCGCAGCCAACGAAATTGAATTGGTGTGTTTGATTTCTCGTGGTTTTTAAACCCAGCTGAACTGGCTGGAAGGATGCCGGTCCATTTCTCGCAGGGGAAGTTGTGTCATATTACAATGAGTGAGTCGTTCAGTTTCTCAAGGAATATATATCTTACAAAACTCTCCAGTCACCATGTATATCCTCATGTTTTCTTGGCAACACTGATCCAACACTCTCGACCAGCCTCAACCTCCGCGGATCCCTCCGTCGTCCCAATCGCGCATTTATCAATGACAGTATGGTAAATGATTCTGTTATTAGAGCGTTTGCGGTGAGCCACCAGATCAACTGGTGGCAAATTTTTCCTCAGCCAAACATAATCATTGAGGGCCGCCAGAGCCACTATTTAGAGCTCCCAATGGGAGCATGAAATAGTGGCTAGCTCAAGCTGAATGGCCTCGAGGGGAATCTGCAAAAGGAGCCACCAGTTGCCACCGGTGGCTCACCACAAACACTCTATTGGGCATCAACCGGGTTCAGCCACCGCCCCATTCCAACTTAGGGCCCTGTCTAGTGGCAAGACCGGAGGCAGTACATTTTTCCCAGTTATATTGGATCACAATTCAAGCCTTTCTCCAGTGTTAGGCATCCATGTCCATCACGAGCAGATCTCCTCGGAATACGATGACACTCCTCCCGTTCGTTCTTCCCTTGTCTACTGTCCAGTGATTAGCTTACTTCTAATTCTCAGAAGCACCATGCATAAATGCCATTCAATTTTGACTCGTCGGCCATGTCTCTTCCTTGTCTTGCACCTGTGTGATAACCACCTTCGTCTTTTAAATTTATTTAAAATATGAGCGGAACCTGCGTGTTTCAGACGCTGGGGAGAGCATTCAAACCTGAGGGAGCATTGAATCTTTACGGAGGATTGCAACTTGACAGTCTACAGAGCAAGAACCGTCTTTAATTTTAAGCTATTGACGAGAGACATCCACTGAAGCAAGGGACTTGACTCGATTTCTTCTGATTTCTTGCGCTAGACTCAAGCTATACTTATTTGATGCTGCAGGACAGGGGAACTGCTGCTTTGTCAGTGTCGTCAGAAATCCTTGGACGGGATCTGTTTCTTATGGTATCTTGTGTTACATGTACTATCCACAAAGGTCAGAGTGACCACCAAAGCACCAGGCTCCGCCGCAGCGGTGATTGGTATGTCGGCGGGAATTTTCTCATTGGCTTGAGAAAAGCTAAGAAGGTGCCCACAAACACCTACAGTTAGGTCTAAGTATAGATCTTGTTCCGCCAACCGAAAAGTACGGAGTGGAAAAGTACCCAGTGTAATGATCTCAGAGCTGTTCCGTGACACGATACGGCGGAGACTCCGTTTTAGGTGTATCTGGCGGATTCCTACGAACCGGTTCGTTCATGCGACGGGTGGATACATGTAACATGACCCAGGGTTCCATCCAGCACTGCCTCCCAGCCATCCCGATGACCTCTTCAAGTTCAACAGCATTGCATAAAAAACGGCAACTTCGCCTTCGACGCAGACATCCGAGTCCCCTTCATATCCTTCTTGGTAGTTCTTTCTATGTGTGGTATCTCTGTGGTTATCTGTGACGAGGCCAATCATTCGAGTTCTCTCAGCGAACTTCAGCAGTCATTGGAATTAATCAAGCACCGTGGCCCAGACGACACCGGGATCTACATCTCTCCCGACAACCGAGTTGGTCAGGACCCTCACGCATTCTCAGACGCTCACTCACCGACTTACAGGCTTGGGTCATGTCCGACTCTCGATCATAGACGTTGAACACGGCAAACAGCCGCTGTCAGATGAGGCCGAAACCATACATGCTGTCGTCAATGGAGAACTTTACGATTATGCGACTGTACGGGCTAACTTGGAGATGAAGGGGGCAAAATTCAAAACCAATTCTGATTCTGAACTTGTTTTGCACCTGTGAGCGTGTTCCCGCGTGCTATATTCCTCGTTTCTGAATTTGCCAGTTATAAGTACTACGGCTTAGATTTATTGTCTTGCCTTCGAGGCGAATTTGCGTTTGTCCTTTACGATCACAAGCGTCGTCTCATTCTTGCGGCGCGAGACAGGTTCGGGGTAAAACCGCTGTATTACACGCGCGTGAATGGCCGGCTCTTAATCGCCAGTGAGATCAAGGCCTTCTTGCCGCTTGGTTTCAAAGCCCAGTGGAACGTGGAGAATATTGTGCATCAGGGTGAGTATGCCGATGATCGAACCATTTTCCAGGGCGTGTACAAAGTGTGTGCCCATTTCGCTAAGTATTTTGTCTCTCTAAACCAACGTACTAGCTTCCACCGGGGCACTACTTCACATACGACCATCACAGCCAGATGAGAGTGGTGACATACTGGGACCACTCCTTTCCGAACCAACACAGTGATGTAATCGATACCTCGTACTCCATTGACGATGCAGTGGCGAATGTCCGCCGTCTTGTGGTGGAGTCTGTTGAAGTCCGGCTCCGCTCGGATGTGCCATTCGCCGTGAATCTGAGCGGGGGAATTGATAGTGCTGCAGTGGCCGGAATTGCTGCGGCAGCGATAAAAGAACGGGATCCAAATGCGCACTTGAACGTGTTCACACTCGCGTTCCCAGGTCCGTTGTTAGCAGGCTTGCTTTTGTTGAGTTTCTAACTGTTTTGTAGACCGCGCGGATGTGGATGAGGCTCCGGTCGCTCGCCGCATGGCGGAAAGTGTCGGGGCCATCATGCACCTGGTCACACCCACCGAGCAGGAACTGGTTGACGCATTCGAGCCCTCGGTTTGGCACAGCGAGGCTCCTCTCATGTATCTTCATGGTGCGGGTAAAATACTGTTGGCCAAAGCAGTCAGGGATAAGGGTTTCAAGGCGAGATGTTACGCTTCCGCTCTGCCGGTCTCTGACCTCCCTTTCAGGTCGTTCTGTCCGGCGAAGGGGCAGATGAGCTCTTCGGAGGATACAACTATCTACTTCCCGACTATATTCGCCAACCAGATCCATTTTCTGCAAGGATGTTCAACATGACCCTTCCAACGGAGCTCGAGCGGATGATGACACTGAAAGCGCTCATTTCCCAACCACGGCCTCAGGATCACGTCTCCCTCAGCGATACTCATATCGCTGACTCGGTCGCGGTGCAGATGCTTGGAGGTCTCATCACGCATCGTCTGATTGGTATCACCGGCCCACCCAGCAATTTTTACAGCAAGAAAGTTCTCGAGGAATATGGAAGCCCTGAAACCGGCCGATCGATTGCAGAATTCTTCCGTCCCCAGGTCCGCGAAGATATTGCTACAGGACGTTGGCATTCTCTCCATGGGGCACTCGTACGTTGTCTGTTGGTCTTCCAGAGTGTTCTTTTCATGATATCACTAGTATGTCGTCCAAAAGACAGCCCTCGGGAACATGATTTTAAACCACTTAGGCGATCGGCCCGAGATGCTCAACTCTGTTGAGGGCAGGCCTCCGTTTCTGGACCACAAGCTGGCTGAATACGTTAATACGTTGCCACCGTGAGGAATCCCATTCTTCACCTGGGACTTGCCCTTAAGCTTCCATAGCTCCTTAAAGATCCGACCATTCCTCACGAGCTCCTCATGCGACCCCCCGCGATCCTGGAATTATGTCGAGAAGTGGGTTCTGCGCGAAGCTGTCCGGCCATTTGTAACTCAAGAAATCGCCGATATTAAGAAGTCAATGTATAATTCTCCGATACCCCGACCTACATTGACGCTGGAGGGAAAATCGACACCACTTCAGGCCCATCTTGCTTCACGAATAACAGAGGAAGCAGTTCAGAACTTGGGATTTGTGCGTTGGGAGGCCGTGAAGATCACCCTCGAGAACTTCCTCGAGAGACCGGACTCCCCTGCGGACGGCGGCTTGGATCGGAATGGCCGACGACTACTGTTTGTGCTGAGTTTTATCGTCTTACAAGATAAGTTTCAGATTCCGCGTGCGATGTTTAGTAATTAGAAATACATGTTTTGTTTGTCCCAGGATGGGAATCATACGAGGAATTATTGAATAAACGCTCCCAGACGGGCGAACGAATCAAACTTGCCCATAAATCTATTTAAAGTGACTATAATTACCGCTCGTTGTTGAATTCATTGAGAATGAGCTAAGTAGGTGCGGTGCATCTCCAGTCAAATCAGTCGATTTTGTTAGATCCCCGTGTTAGTTGTATTCATTCCGAGAAGTGCGGCCGCAGTTGTCACCTCGACCGTTGCGGATAAGCCGTATTTTCTGGATGCGAACATCGTGGCATCCCGTATCAACGGGAATTCGACAAGCGGTTGCGGCGGCACTTTGCAGCAGCTTTGCAGTTGGCAGTTGTGCAGTCGACCTTGATAAATATTCTGATGTGCTGTCTATGGAAGCACAGACCGAGAACAGGAGATGGCTTCCCCCAGTGACCTGGTCAAAGTTGAACTTGTGGCACGTGATGGGAGTTGCATCATCCTGTCCCCCATAGTATTATACGGCATTGGTTGGGCATTGGTGTTCCCCGAAGTAGTTCAAGTCGCACACATTTCATGAGATTTATTCCGGTATAGCGGCCTCGTAACTTGAAAGTTTTTTTCAGCTCACTCCGAAGAAGGCACCCACAGACACCCACAGCTCGTGATCAGCCTCGGTCTTGCCGTATCTCTCACGGGTGTAACCGTCGTCCCCATTCGACACGCATTGTGGTTGGGCTGGATCACAGGGTCTCGAAACATCTTTTGCTCTCTAAACGCACCCGCGTGTTGTAACGTTGAGGTGCCAGTGGTCGTTGCAGGCTGCAAAAGCAGCCGAGACATTCCACGACCGCACGGCGAATCCGGTTGTGGACGAACTGTTACTCCACCTTCGATGTGCCGCCATTCTTCTGGGGCGGTAAACACCTGCATGGACGCTGGAACGCGTTGACGTTACTGAGGAACTGCACACGCGCGCGTCGACCATACCTCTGGATTTCCAAATGGCTTCTGATGGAGGCAGTTTTAACCAGCCAAGACATGGTAAACAGGTATTATGTGCTACATACACGCATGCTGTCCTACAGAACGCCGGTTTGTGGAAGTATCCCGGCGTATTATAGGCGAATGCCGAAATGACGAAAGAAGAGAGTAATATTTCAGTGCGCAACACGAAAACAGCTCATTATACACCTGCGCAAGCACCTGCGAAAAAATGATTGCATTATAATAATTGAAGATTTCAACAATTTTTAGACCAATCAGCCAATGGAGGGAAGGTAGATTCATGCTTTTTGCGCGTAACGGAACTTGATATGACATGCACGGGAACAAGTAAATTAAAGTTTCCCGCAAACAGGCCGACTGCGGTCCCAAACCGTTTGAACTGCGTTCCAATATCGTTCGGCATCATGGCGTTCATGCTGGACGTGCTCCGATCCATCGAACCTCTCTCTCGTGACGTCGAACGAAGGATTCGCTTTCAAGGTCTCTATGTGGGTCTCCACCGATGTAAAGGCAACCATCTTATCGGTGATCGAATAGATATAAACTCGCGGGGAGAATCCTTCGGCCAGAGGAAGTAGTCCTTGCATTTTTAAATGTCTGTGCAGGAGAGTGAATATGTTTTCAAGCCCTCCGGCTGGAAACCGGTGAGATAATTGGAGAGACGGAAGGTGCATGACATACCCTTCCTCCGTAGTAGAAGAGCCAGATAGAAAATTGAACCTGGGACAACCAGAATGGTTTTGACCAGCGGAGATTTGACATCCGTGGTGAGGGTGGTCAACAGTGACGAGTGTTCGCCAGTGCCTGGGGTGGAGTCAAATATTGTGGCCATTCGGATGGCCGTTCCATGGTTGATATTGAACGGTTCGGTTAAAAGTTTTGACTTCAAGACTTGAGACAAAGTGATCCACTAAAAAGCGCCTCCTGTTTATAGATAATTTATCAGGACCAAGTCGAAACCGAGAATAATAACGTACCGTTGGATAGGACGTGCAAAAGAATTCCATTGGGGAGGCTTCCGCGTCGGTGGTAAATAGTGGAAATAAGATAATCAGCCAGAGGTTTCAAAGTATTGTTCTGAAGGAATATTTAAGGGGAAGAATGGTAAGTCGTACTGTGCGTACCCGCTTCTCCTGACTGGACCATATAAATTCTGGATGGGATTGAACAATGACAATGTCCGACGAAGGCCAGCGGAGTCGGTGTTTCATGGCATATTTCTCCAAAATACGCAACGGTGCATCCACTTAGGAAAAAATTAAGTCGGACAAACGACCAACTGAACATCTTGAAATTTTGAACGTACTCCATCCGAACAAGATTATCACCCTAAGATGTTGGTGAGATTGGGCGGCAAAGGGCGAAACAATTCGCTTACCTTGGATCTTTGACTGATTCTCTTTCCCTGTCGCCATAGGCAATGTGGATGTCTTGCCCCAGTTTTTGCAATTGGACATCAGCTTGAAATTGACAATAAGCAGAATCAACAGAGTGAACCTTTGAATTTACTTGACGACATTCCACTTTCGGTAACTTCAAGATACCTGGCAAGTCGATTGCTATCTGGCTCCTAGGTCCACGGAGGCAGCGGGAAGATGTAAAGAGAATGGGAGGCTTCCACTTAGGTTACCAGAATCCCGGACCTTAAGTCCTCTGCCGACGACTAGCAAGAAGAGTGTGGAAAAAACATCACACCACTGATCGGTGTGGTGAATCTCGGAGATGTGCACCCCTCTCCCAGAAGTGATTAGACCTGGCATATCTGAATGATTTGGGGAAATCATGAGCCCCGATTTGAAGAAATCCGTGGTGAAAATTGCACACCAGGTTTTTGATGTTTTCTACTCTACTCGTGTAGCTTGAGTAGAATCTGGATGCTGCGGTTGCGGGTTCAACATCGTCAGGCTCTGTTTTGCTTGGCGAGTGACAACGGGATCACCAGATTAGGGTTTCGTGTCAGCCAAGTACACGGAGATTCATAGAACGAGAACATAGGCCGCAAATTGAGCAACCTCGTTTCTGATAGAGTCATTCCGCACTATCCCAATCGGGAAAGTGGTTCAAAACTCCGATCTATCTGTCAAGTCGCGATGCACACAGTGTTCTGTCATCTGAACTATTAGCCGCTCCGAAGAACACGTTTCAAAAGGAACCCTGTGAATGCAAGCCCTGATTTGGAACCCCGTCTGCCACGACTTGCCTATCCAATCCATGGTCGTTCTAGCGTGTCGTGAGGTATACATCTCTCGGGAGTTCGGCTGGTTTTTATCCGACAATAATGACATGCCGCTGGACTCTAAACTCAACAGTGCGCTGTCTTCATAAAGCATGCACTGAGTGTATTGCATCCTATTACACCACGGTCTGGAAACATGTCTGGAAATGTGCTCGCACAGACTCACCTCTTCACCCGAGCTACCTATGACTTCGCTCTTCCTGATGACCAACGTCAAGAGGTCACTCATGCAAGAGCCAAGGCGATTGCGATGTCGTTCGGTAGGTCAAATCTTTCCCCCAAAAATCCTGCTAACATGTCCGTTGTTTAGACCTGACCGTTGAAGATATCTTGACTTGTTCTAAAAAATTTTGGAATTGCACTCTGCATCCTATCAACACTGTCGACGGCGCTGCAACTGCTTTGTGGACAATTCACGTCAATCTCGCTTGTGACACGCTCACCCAGTATGCCGGCAGTCGTCCTGAACTACGCGAGTTGTGTCGGCAAATTCTTGCCTTCGAGATCTCGTATGCCATTTCCTTGCCATCGTGCGTCAATTAATCCTGCCTTCAGAGCACATTATATGCTGACCGAGGTTGGGCACGGACTCGATTCGCAGAATATCGAGACTACGGCCGAATTACTTCCCAACGGAAATTTCGAAATATACACTCCAAACACCAGGGCAGCAAAGTGAGTTGATTCCATTCGGAAGCTTGCCTTCTGACTCGAGAAATAGATTTATGCCGGCTAGTATACCGGCAGGGGGCGTACCAAGAATCGCCATCGTTATGGCACAGCTTATGGTCAATGGACATCGCGGCGGTATACGCCCGTTTGTTGTTCCGCTCAACGATGGGGAAACAATGCATTCGGGGGTCTCTTGTCGGTATAGTACTTTTCTACTTCCACATTGTTGTCAACTAACAACCAAATCCAGTGTACTACCTCATCGGTCCGGCACCCGGCCTGTGGGGCATGCGATTACTTCCTTCAATCATGTCAAAGTTCCTGCAACGGCATTAATTGGAGACTTGGATTCAGGGCTCCGTCCCCGAATTCAGTTTCTGGCGAGTATCTGGCGTCTTGGTGTAGGATCTGCCACCATGGCTGCCCTCTGTATCCCTGCCCTTCGAGTGGCCGCACACATTGCAACACAATACGCAAAACGTAGAACAGTTTCCAACTCGCATGGAGACATAGTTCCAATTATCTCCTTCCGAACGACCCAAGTCCCCATTCTGCGCGCGTTGAGCGAGGCGGCTGTCCTCGAGGCATTCTACAAGGAAATTCAACCCTATTTTTCGGCCAGCGACAATAGCAACCTGACCAGCGTCTTGGAGATCCGCAATGCATTCGCAGGTGTTCTCAAAACTATCACGGTTTATCACTGGCGCGAGTCGAGCATTTCTTTGACGGACCGTCTCGGAGCCCAGGGATTATTCGGCGAAAACCAGCTGATCGCGCTTGAGGTAAAATTCCTTGCTTTGAGACTAATAACGCTTATTGGATAATCTAGATGGAATTGCGAGGAATGACCATCGCCGAAGGCGATGTGACTGTCCTCTGCATTCGTGAGTTGTAGCTTCGATGTTCACTTCCGATGCCTAGATCTGAAACGAAAATTTAGGCTTGGCCAGCGAGCTGCTGCTCGGTCGTTATTCGCTCCCCGAACCGAGATGATATCCGGACTCTCTTTTGGCACAGCACGAGAAGGCTGTCTTCATCGAACTGAGGGACCTTTTGAACGGAATGAACAATAAACATCGGTCTGAAGAATTCAATCGCCTCCTTTTGCCCCGTTCCAAGGCTCTTATCATCGCTATTGGCCAGCGAATGGCTTACGAGGCCGCCGTCGACGCGCGCGTGGACCCCGTGCTGGTTTCTCTCTACCAAGCGAGCGCGGTCATCCAAGACCTCTCGTGGCATGTGGAGAGCGGGAAGGTGTCGCGTAAAGACGCCATGGCGGCGGAAGACCTTGCGCTTACCGCGGCTTTCGTTAAACTCGACGAGTTCCTGGAGCAGGCAGACTGTGCCCCATACGTCCACGCTCCCATCAGCTCACAAACATCCTGGGACCAATACGTCGCCAATCTTCCCTTGCGTGGTCGTCACCAAGAGATGTATACCACAATGAAGCGCGCTAAACTGTGATATCTCGGAGTTAATCTACGTATTCTCTCTCTCACACCCTCCTTCATTTTGTTTTCTTACTTTTCCCAACTGTAGCCCCACTGTTTACTTTTGCTGCGTGTGCATCAATTGATTTTCCTTTTGAGCATTGAGCCCAGCGAAAATCCCGTATGCGTTGAAATCTGGTCAAATATGCTGAAATCCGTTGGTGCTATTGATTTCGAGTATGGGAATTCATTCGTGATCCTCTGGAGCTCGAGAGAAACAGAACTGGTTTGTGCTAATTGTTTAGCGCCGTTACACGGAAAATGCAATTTAGACATGAGTCCACGCCGGTTCGAATTCCCAGTTTCGCCACCGGCGTGACTAGCACAAGATTACTCTTTACATGAAGCTGCCGCCGCGTCACGAAACCGACCCCAAGACATCCACCAGTCCTCTGCATCGTCGGTGGGTTCGTAACCGAACCTAGTAGACTTGATTGGATACGGCGAAAATAAAACTCATCTTGACTCACACCCAGCGAATCTCCTCCAGCATCTTGTGTAAATCGCTCTGAGGGCTATCCATTACATTTCGACCAGCTGCCTGGTTTTCACGCATCAAAGCGTCTCGTTCAGCTTGCTTCTCGCCATCCGGAAGGGTGATTAAAGCAATTTGCTGTTTCTCAACATCGCGAATAGGCGAGCAGCGTTTGCGCCTGTCAGTGAAACAACTTGAGCTAGGGAGATGGTGGTTATTCTGACAACGCACCTATGATCATGAAAGGCGGAAAGGAATTCCGCAATGCGGTCTCGGCTACGAGTATGCGAAAAAATCTTTCCCATGAAGACACCGTCTTCAAGAGCACTGATAGAATAAGTATGGAGAGACGCGGGCTATTTGGTACTTAATGATCAGTGAAACGCAACACAGCACTATCCACTACACACCGGGAATGGATGGGCCGCTTCACCCAGAACTACAACTCGACCGCTGGCCGAAACCCATGAATCGAGCTCATAGTGGTCTTTGATTTGAATACAGGCCGTTGACCCGGCAAGGGCCGCCAGTTTTTGAAGACTATTTGACGGTGGCAATTATATACACTGGACAAAGATAAATGGACACGCTCACAGCATATCACAGGGACCAAGGATCTCGGTCATTTTTATTTCTGCCTCTTTTGTCCAGGTTCCATCCTGAAGGCTGTCGGGCGCGTAAACCCAAAATGCCATGTCGTCATTTGTTCCCTACACCATACCGATTATTGGGGGATTCCTGATTCCAAAACGAGGACTTACCACAAGACAGGTCAGGGCGCCTGTATAATCAAATGTGTTCCATGAGAGCAATGATAACCTTCCAGTCCTCACCTCGGTCTGAGCCCATCGATACAGTCCCGAGACGGCTCTGCAAAAGAGATGAAAAATTTCCCACACGGTTGAGCGTGCACTCACACGGGGATACGCGTAGAGGCTTGCTAGTTCTGGATCGGTGGCTCCAATAACTTTGGGAATTATTGTACTACCAATAATACCAGTCAATCACATATGAGAGGCAGGTAGACCAGTAGACCGATAGGCCGGTAGCCACGTCCAACTCATCCACTACGGTGGTAGGATCGTCCAGTTCTTCGCAGACCAATGTTTGGCGCACTATGCCTCTTGCGCCATCGGCTCCGATGATGATGTCCCCTTTGTAAATGTCCCCAGAACGCAGGACAACCGAGCAGACATCCGAGTTTACGGTAATTACTTCGCGCCAAAAATAATCTTCACTGTTCCTGTCGCCGACGAACCCTTGGTAAATTCTTGCTGAGCGGGCCGTGGAGCCACGGCGGCATCGTATAAGATCTGCAGAAGGTCCTGATGCTGAGCCCAAAAAATGTAAATCAGTCAATTTCTGAAATAATTCATCACCGACATGGAAGAGCATGAAGTCCCCTCGAGCATCAGTCAAGAACTCGGGGTCCCATCGGTTGAACCCTGGTTTGAATTGAGCACAGTAACTGGAGTCAGCTCATGGCGACCTATGCAATCTCGGCCGGTGCTTTGGCCACTGTCGTCTATTTTCGCGATTCAATTCCAAGAAAGACGAAGGCAGATCCTGGACTTGCATTTATACACCACGAAACCCTCCCCGATGACCGCTTTTTCCACCACTTTCGATCCTAGGCCCCAATCGAATAAGATTTTGCAACCATTTGGCGGTACTCTGGAATAGTAAATTTGAGGCATTACGGTCAAAGTCAGTCACACCTAGCCAGTCCACTTGGCATCTAGCGGCTCGGCGTTAATGTGACCATTAGAACATGAGACGTGAAAGTCACCAGGTTTATTCCACCGAGTTGCTGTTCTTTCTCCAAGACGAGAACGTTGTGACCTGAAGTTTCAGTGCGATTGTTGCAGCGAGACCTGGTTCGAAGCATACATTCAGTAGACTCTAACGTCGTATGCATATGGGTACCCACCCGCCACTGACGCTCCGATGACAATCTGTGATTAAACGGCGTAAAGCTTCCCTGAATCCTAGCCGTCGTGTTAACTTACAAAGTCGAAACCCGTGTCCCTGTGAGGGACATTCTTGCCAATGTGGGAATTGTCAATTTAACCGCTATTTTTTTCTCTAGAAGTCAGCTTATTAAATAGAGACGGCCACTAGCCTGAAGAAACCCCACGTTCACCTCTCCGTTTCTTTCGAGAGTACGGCCATACGAGGCGGGCATCACGGCCAGGGCGGGGAACCCCATTGCAAAACAAAACGGTGTTCGCGCGGCAAAATTGTATTTACCGAGGGTTTTCTCATTTCTGTATATGTATCGTTTAAGGCTTTACCAACAGCTGTCAGTTGCCAAGTGCGGACATCGGGTTAGGGTTGAGATCGCGAACTTCCCTCCAGAATGGATCGTAGTGTTAGCTTGATCTGTTATCTCCAACATCATCTGTCCACCAAAAGTCCACGAGGTCCACGGTCCTGCAGGATGAATCGCCGTTGCATGCTTTTGTGGGTCATGAAATGAACAGCGTGTACGGAACGAAGAGAATAGGCTCCATGGTTCGATGGAACTGGTTCGACGACGTCACGACTTGGAGGTTGGGGGTTGGATTTTGTCTTCCTGCGCTCTGCGGTCAGGTTCGTTAGGTAATGTATAACACACTACGGAGAGTCTGGTATCGTTGCATCAAATGGGGTCCAGTGGTCCTCTGTTCTTCCATGGACAGCGGGGATTGCGGAGTGGCGGCGTATCTGTACTGGGGCGGACATTTTGGCCAATAATACCCCCGCAAATTATAGCCGTCGAGCCAAAACATGCGGTGCGACACCCCACGAGCACGTCGCGCAGTTGGTCGAATTCGGGTATTTGGATCGACTCGCGGAGGGATCTATGTTCCGGGTTTCGGTAGGTGATTTTCCGTGCGAAAGCGAGCCGCTGTAAGCCAACACGAAGGGGTTCGCCGAGCTGGAGGAATAGTACTTATGCAAGTTGTTATACGTGGAAATCGCGCCTACTGGCCCCTTCCAGGAATTTCCGAACATCCAGCAACGTAGGATGCGATCACTTTTGAGATTGGGATGGATGGAAGGAGGAGATAGGGGAAGGAGCTAAATATCTACGAATTTAGCTGGATGCGTTCTGTGTGTGTGTGGGGGGGGGGGGTCTCTGTGGGCTTTTGGGCGTAATGAAACGAGTACCGGGAAAAGCCGAGACGGGGTCGGAAAGACCGCGTCGACGAGAGAGAGGACCAAAATGGCCAAACCCGTACACAAGGGCTACAAAGGGACTCGGATGAGACCCGGAGTAACCCAAGCGTAAGCGAAAAAAAAAGAGGTGTGGGTGGGTGGGGCGAAAAAATCGAGTATTTTCGGGAAGAGAAAAGCTTTCGTGAAGAACGCGTAGTTGGGAGAAGTAAAGACACGGCTGTGCCGATCAGATTTGATATGCATCCATTGTAATCTTATATACTTGCCTACCACTAAGCGTGGCTCGCAAGCTCGCCTTTGCTTGGCTCACAGACACAGGTCACTATGGAAAAATTGTCTCAACCAATTACAGCGTACGGTACTACGCGATAGAACTATTGTACTACCACCCACCATATATGTACATAGCGTACAACAAACGCCGGCCCTCTAGCGGCCATCTGGCACTCTAAAGCACTCTAAGTTATACGCAGGTCTAAGACTACCAAGTCCCTCGCCTCCCAGCCCACTTATATACACACGCGCCTACACCCAAAAACCCGCATAATAAAATTTGCAGCTAGCACCCCAAAAGGCACGGCAGCCACGCTCCCCGTTCTCCCCGTTCTCATCCGTTCTCATCCCCATCCCACCCACCGATAACGCGGAGGCAAACCCCGCACATGTACAAATAACGATAGCGATGGCGGCGCGCCCGGATTATGGGGCCCTCCGCAAGAGCGGCGGCGCGGCGTGGTGATCAATAATCAATACGCCCCCGGACCCCTCGGCACCCCAATCGCACATCCCGCCTCACCCGCCACGCGCCGCATCTCACGTATCCCATCACGGTGCGCCCGTATTGCGAGCACGATGAAGATGTGCCAGATTCCGTGGGAGCCTGTCAGGGTGGGGTGTATTCAGCGGTTAATCCCTTATATAATTATATGGTGGATGGGAGTCGGGTGGACTGGAAACCGGGAAACCACAAAAGAGACCGCGTTTCGCCCCGCGGCTCAGAGGCGCCCACACCGCGATTCCAGAAAGAAACACGTGGAATGCCAAATAAACCAAACAACTCACCTCCCCCGCACATATCGCTCGCCCACCCAACCCAGCCGCCGCTGCCGCCCAACCAGCGTTCTGGACCTGCGTGGCGTAGATGACGAGCCCGATGACGTAGTACAGCAGCGAGGGGCCGATGGGCGCTGGAAGTGCGCAAGTGTCAGTGCATTGCTTTCAGGATCAGTCGAGGTTTAGTATGAAGTAGGTGGGCGTAACCGGAGGGAAGGAAGAGGAGGGCAAGGTATAACATGTGCCGAGGGATATCATTGTGTACGGCGTAGAACCACGAGCGAGAGACTCGCCACTCACCAACAAACGACCACATAACGTCCCACCCCTGCAGCCACACGATCCCCGCCAGCGGCGCGAGAGCGCTGAACGAATCCCCACGAAGAACGCCAGGCGCCAGAGCTGTGTGCGTCGTCAGCATCAGCCACATATTCAGATAGTTTTCCTGCAGAAAAGAAATAGCGCTCCCCTAGAACTCGCATGTAGTTCTCCGCCAAAAAAAAAGGTTCTCCATACGCGCCCGGCAGAAATACCCAACAATATCGAGAGAGAAAAAACTCACCCGATTCTCCACCCGATTAAACCAATCGCAAAACGGTAGCACGTTCCCCGACACGCCCGCCGCGGCACACAGGAGGAGACACCCCGCGCCGACTGGGTGGTAAGCGGGCCAGGACGCCGCGGAGGACATGAGGGCGACAGTGAGCGACTCCAGCGCCGCCAACGAGGGCAGGGACGCCGTTAGGGACGTCCAAGGCGAGTTGAAAGTGGAGGCCAGAGGCGTGACGAATGAGGACGCCAGTGGAGTCAGAGGCGCTAGCACCGCCTCTAAGGACATTTGAGCGAGTGCATCCCAAGGAGGGTCCCGCCACGCTCCAGGAGGCGCGCGACGACATACAGCGGGGCCGTGAACGGAAACAGGAAGCTCGCCATTGGGACCGTGCCTGCGAGTGCATGCTTCAGGCGTGCAAAGACCCCAAGCGCCTCTACGCCGGCCACTCCGCCTATACCCGCCCCACTGTGCAGCAAAACCGGCTGCAACAGCGTACTAATCTTCTCCCCTCCCACATGTGCCAACTCCGGGACCACGCATGCATACCCATGATGCACGATCGTCCCAATCGAGACGGCAATGAGCCACCCAATCCCGACATAGTCGACACGCGCACACGTCTCCATCGCGCCCTTGTGCGCGCACCCAGCCATGGTGTGCCACAGCGACGACGACGCGAGGCAGAGCAGCGCGAAGACCGTGAAGAGCGATTCATCGAGGGGGAGGGGTGGCCGTGCGTTCGTCGTGTTCATGTCCGTCGCTGAGTAGGAGGCGGGACGGAGGAGGAAAACACCGCAAATGGTGTATATCTCGCCCAGTCACCCAGCGGGTACGCAAACCACTCGAGCCACGGCGCAACGGGTGGAGCCAGCGCGGGAGGGGCCCGGTCTCAAAGCCGTAGAACGCCAAACCCCACATGACCATGGGGAGGAAGTGCGTGTGGATGTTGAGGGTCTCGTTGTGCAGCTGGAAGAGCGAGAGTACGAGGCGCGGCCAAGACGAGAGGGGGATGAAGCTGTGTGTGACGTGAGCGTGGTGAAGAAATTTAGAAAAGAGAAGAAGAATTTGCGGTGGGCCGACTAACCACTATTTCGACCCCACATCCGGAGGTCTGAATAGTGGTTAGAGTAGCTTTGAAGAATTTATGATTCACCGGTCACCAGGGCCCACCGCAAACTCTCGATTAACGAAGAACGACACGTACCGATACCCGGTGACGACCCAGGGATTATTCCGCCAGTCAATTGGCAGGTCCGAATAATTAATTAAGCGGCGGCCGAAATCAGCGCGGACAAGGACGTCCTCCGCCGAGGGAAACCGTCCAAGCTGAGGAGGGGCAGAGACGGGGTGGAGAGCGAGGGGAAGTCCGCCAAGAACGCATCAAAGGCAGCGGGAAGGGAGAGCGAGGGGAGCTCGGCGAGAAAGGCGTCGACGTCCGCGCGGAAGACATCGAACATCTCGCGCAGAACCGGCGGTGTGGTCAAGTCGAACGAGGGCGCAAAGTCAAAAGAAGGTTTGCGGAATTCAAAGTCAAATGAGGGTCGACTGAATTCAAAGTCAAAGGAGGGTTTTCGGAATTCAAAGTCGCTGAATGCGGGCAACTCAGTCGCGAGATGCGCATGTAGGCTCTTCAGACGAGCAGAGAGAGTGGGTACATAGGAAAGCGGCCGGGAAAAGTCTATGCTGGTCACAAAGTCGGGTAGGTGCAAGTCAGGCAGATGAGAGCGTACGTCTGCGCGGATGGAATGCAGCATGTCGAGTGCGGTGGACGTCTCTCCACAGAGAGAGATGCGGCGCTCGAGGTCTGCGAGGTAGGAGAGCACCAGGAAGCGCAGAGATGCGAGAGCCTGAGTGGGGGAAGTTGGGGACAGATCTAATGCCTCCAGGGAGAGAGAAAGGGGCCGACAGGGCGGGAGGCGTGGCGGTGCGGCGCGCGGGGGCGGCGCGGACATGCGGCGGGGCCGCAGGCGTGGAGGGCGGGCGGCGGGCATGTCTTAGACGAGATGGTGATGGTGGTAGGAGCAAGGGAGTAGCGAGGAGTAGCGCTACGGATCATCATATGAAATTTTCACGTGCGTCGTGCTGCCAAGATATTCCCTATTTTAGCGACTTCCGCTGCCAACGTTCTTCTCCTCCGCCCTAATCCCATCGTCCAACCACGTCCCTCAACGTTCGATATTATCGGCAAGGATCTCATCCGCAAGCCAGAATCCTTTCAAAGGTCGTATATGTAAGCTAAGCGGTTCCATCCTCCTGTCATTTTCAATGCTGTCATTTCTTTGGCTCCACCTCCGCTCCAATTGAACATGGCCGTTCTGCTACATCTGTTCGGTTAACAGAGTTTCCTGCATCGTGCTTCGAGTTATGGCTCAGGTTTAGGCCTCAGGCTCGCCTCGGGACTCGAAGGTTACGATGATTTCTTGCTCAGCCGGCAATTTCGAAGTTCCGTTTCTTCTTGGGATGAACGACTCGGATGTTGGTTAAATCACTAGCGGGCTACCATCGTTGCATCGCGCCCTACCCACAGGCCCTCAACGGCGTGGGTCCAATTTTCTGATCTCCCAGAATTCAAACTTGAATTGAAGAACAGCCGCGCGGTGGTCTGGCTTGGCAGGGCCGTGCAAATGATCATCACACTGGATTCAATGTTTGCTGTCTGGAACCTGACCAGGAAACAGAGGAGTGAAGGGCCCAATGAGTTGGAAGCGAAGTCGGACCGAGTTTATCGTCGAATCACCCGGAACCCAAAATGCAATACAACGGTGCGGGCATCAATATCGGGCTCTTACCAAAGGCCAACCAATCGTGTACGTTGTGGATCCAATTTTCCGAGTCCACAGTAGATTGCTGTTATTTTGGCAGCCGAGATAGGAAGCGAAGAAGTGCTGAGCTCAGTGACAGTTCACTAGTGTCAGCGGAGGTCATCGGCCGGGCGATCTTCGGGCGCGCGGTGCCTGCCATCAACCACCATCAACGACACTCACGGCCTCGAACGCAAGGCGGGTCGCGCGACTGGGTGTCCCGGGACGGAGGCGGACCTGGATTCGCCGCCGCGGCTGCCGATGGTGCGCGTAGCTCGGGTTCGACTGGGGCTTGAAACCACAGTAAACGGCAGACGGCCGAATGTTGGCATGGACGGCTGGTACCCGTACCGTATCGGGGGCACAGGCACGTACGGTACGGGAACCGTCCCATCTACGGCCGTACTGGGTCTCGGTGTCGGATGTATCGGCTTCCATTAAAGACGGTGAGTCTTTCTATGACTCGCCAATCTCCTTTTTTATCTTCAGTTAACTCGCTGAGCAAGCCAAATCTAGCGCTCACAATGATTTTGCGGGCGCTGACCCGTGTTACGGGGCTCACCCGTTACGGTTTCAAGCCCTAGGTTCGACGGGTGGGACTATTGATTTATGTCGAGTGTCTGCAGCTATTTGAAGAAAAAACTGAATATCGGATGAGTTGATTTCTTTTTCTCTGCGTGTTTCTGCATCTCAAGTTGAACTAGAGATTTTCATGCGGCCCACAGGCGATCTTGCTCTGAGGTATCCGGGACCTACAAGACGTGATCGACCCCGACTGCGGTGGGCCATCCAGGGGCGAACGGGCGTACATGTACAGTGAACATGATTTGGACTTTGTACCCAGTGTCACAAGTCTGGCATTCGTCTGACACCGCAGGCAACGAACTTTGGAGGGAACACATGGTGAGTGTACCTATATATATATCTACCTCCCATTCCTCGTACCGCAATGCTGGTCTACGATGATCCTCTTGCTAATGTGCTAGTGGACCCCACCGAGACGCAACGCATCGACGGCATCTTGCTGCGCTGCAAGAAGGAGGTAGCGGCGGAGATCCACGACGAAGAGCGCGACAATGGCATGGAGGCCAGCTGGCTCGGGAAAGTGAACAAGGCCGTGGTGGTAAGTTTATATGCCCGACGTACCTGACCTGGGTCTGACTGTATTTTCCTTTTCTTTTGCATTTACAAGCTGCGATCGACGAGCGTCATGCAGCGATCAACGGCAAGACGACGCGGAACGAGACTTCGCCCGCCACAGCATCTGATATAACCCTCTCAGCTCCTGCCGCCACGCCTAGTCTTCAGGTTATTGGGCTCCCCTGGTTCGCTACCACCGTTTTTTTCATATTTTCTTGAAGTTGCTGAACTATTCTTTTTTGCCTTCATACGCCATTTCAGTATTATGTCTTCAGACGGTGTATTCCAATTCGAACTTGGGGCTCTTCTGGGACTGATTCACTTCCTAGAACAGACACCCCATGTCAACAGATTCGACGGCGAAAGACACGAGAAACTCTTCGACGGCAAGTGCAATCCTGTGTGGGTGTAGTGTTTTCGATTCTCAGGCTGCCCGTTGATTCCCAGCTCTCATGCCACGTACTTTTCTTCTGTCCGTGTTGATTGATATGTTTGCGAAGCGGCAAGGTCTCCTGGGCCACGCTACAGTGAGTAGTCTGAGTCTACAAGTCCGCAGTAAGTAAGAATATAAAACATAGATGGAATAGAACGTACCCTAACGGTTGACACACAGAATAGTTATCCAATTGAGAGATTTAAGCTACGATAGTAGCTATTGCAAAGACTGTACAGGGAAATAAAGATGAAATAGGAAAGTAAACTGCCCATCAACAGAATGAGCGGAGTGATTGCATTAATTGGTTGAACTATATGGTTGACTTGCCCTCATTTTCAACCTGACTTATGTCTTTTGGGTAGTAATTGTGCTCCGACTAACACTCAGTAAGTCATGGTCTTCAGTCTCGGCCTTTATTCAGTTACGGGCTTTCAATAGCGCGACTAGTGTTGTTGAATACATATTCTGGTCTGGTTAAACAAGAAGTGAGTTCTTTACTTGTTTCCATTTCGCACACCTGACCTTCGAATCCGGTACCTCTCTCTGAACTCGGTCCACAAGCCCACTTCATTTTGGGACAGGGTCTCGATTGACCAAGAAACCGGCCATACATCGGTGAATGTCGGTACATTTCATGGTATGTCTACTTGATTTAATTCAGTTACTGTTTTGCTTGTAGCTAGTGGAACGATACCAGCATGGCCATCAAGTCGAAACAGACTGTACGCATTCCATCTTATGCCTCCACAGAAAATGACTTGAAGCAATTTCAGATCGACTTGCGTCCTCGGATTCTTCCCTTCCCTCCTCGCGCAAATTCAGGGTCCGGTAGCGCGACTCAGACTTGATGCATGTTCTGCGTTTAACCTGTTTGCAGGCTGCCGCCGTACTTTAGGCTTCAAATTGCGCAGCGCTGACTTTCTGCCACCTCAAGATCCTCGGCGCATTCAATTGCAAGGCCCCGCTACTTTGATTGATTTTGATTCCATGTCATTGATTTTCTTGCTTGCAGCGGGCAGGTCTTGTTTTGCGAATCGTAGAACGTCAAGCACGGAATTCTCCGCGCCATGTTTACGCACCGACATGTCGCTTCACAGCTCCAGGTGTGAAACAAAGTAGACTCCTCCAAGTGTGGAGGCGGGTGGACTCCGCTGTATAAACAGGTTCAGCCTCCTCTTTCTGAATACTTTTGGCTGATTTGAATTTCCAGGGGCACGGGTGAGGAAATTACAGCGCGGAGTCAAGTACGAGTGTTACGCCGTTCCATCTCCTCAATTTGGTAGTCAGTCTGTTCGTTCTTGCCTTGCTGACAAACTTTGAGTTGAAATGATTATTTGTGAGAGTAAGAAATGGGTGAAACGAGAAAGTGCGCCGCAGGACCACCCAAATCAAGATTCGCACCACAAATTCAGACACCACAAGTGGCTGTTTTGGTTTCAAGAGTTTCTTGTGTACGTAGTTGGAATTCAAAACCCAAAAGAAAACAGATTTGTTCGACACGCTACATGTAATACATAGCTTGTAAGTAATCTGGTTTATGCCGGGACCAGGCCTACCAGGCCCGTTGTTTCGGAAAAGGCGACCGGGAACAGCTGGCAGCCATGGAAGTACGGGCTATTACGGGTCTTGCTCGGTTCCCGTGAGGCTCGGTCAAGCGCGGGAACGTGTCTTACTCGCTTCCGGTGCTTGTTGCCTGCTTCCGCTGCTTCTTGTTCTGGGCCCGAAGCAGAAAATACTAGCAATCTACTGTCCACTCCGGTTTTTCCGTGCATTACGTCGGCGCACACGATGGCTCCGGTCGTGGTCTTTGCGGAGAAATGCGCCGATTTGATGAAAGGGTGCGCCTAAATACACAACTTGCTGCTTGTTGTTGTCGTGCAAATGCTCGTTTGTGTGGCTCGGGGTGTGAACAGTACATTTGGGGTTCAGGTTGGGTTCGAGAGCCGAACACCCATCTGAGGAAGACGAATCAGGAGACAGTCGAATTGTCTATTTTTTCGGAAGGCTCAGTGCAGCACCAGTCTTGACGTGATGGAGCCCAGGCCAGGCCGCTCACAATGTTTGAACCCCAACTTCGCTGTTCAATCTGACCCCGTCATCGCACTACCTCTCAGGAAGGAAAACTATCAAATACCTGTTGGAATACAAACCGATTCGTCTCTATTCTATTCTGGTCTCACTATCATTCTAAAGCTGTTTACTTGTCAAGTGTTTACTTGTCCCCATCAAGTAAAAAGATTGTTATATTCCGTATACCTTCATCTGGATCCATAGTTGTATACTTTCTCATTTGTATTTAAACCGTAGTACTTTCACTGAATATACTTCAGTTCTATCTGCGAACCCGTTCCCTCTCAGTCACTTCTTCAATAATACCGGGCTTGTACATTGATTCATTTACAATAGCTAACTCAAACTCTACCCTTGCTCCACCCACTTGCACACATAGTTGGACATCTAGCCTAGCAGCTACCGACTCCAAGCTTCTTTGATCAAATCGGAGGCCCTTTCTCCGATTATGTATGTCGCAGCTTGCGTATGAGCAGCCGGGATAAACGGCTGTTCGTTTTCAGCAAGAAAAGTATGTTGAGACCATCGACGACTTACCGCCACCGACAGATCCACAACTCGCAACCCATTCAGGCCCTTGACCCTCAGATCCGGGTCCACAACGCCCCAGGTTGCCCCTTTCGGGGACATGGCCGCGGATCCAGAAGGATGAAATATAGACCCAGTGTTCTCGCGAATGAAGTTGTCCAATTCGGCGTCAGTGTCTGTGCTGTTCACGCTGAAGGGAGCAATTATGTAGTTTTTCCAGGCTGGTGCTGCCGCAACACGGAATACGCTCTTTAGTGCCTCACGCATGATGAACAAATCAACCTCGGAGCCCAGAAAATTGGGATCGATGAGTGGAACTGACAGAGGATCACTGCTGCTGAGTGTCACCGAGCCGCCTACGTGGGTTCAAGTAAGTATTCATAACAATATATTAATCACATACGAGAAGTAGGAGAAACCACAGCGGGAATTATACTGATGAAGTTGCCGGTAGGAGGTGGCGCACTGAACATTCCATTTCCAAAGATAATTTCATAATGCGCCGTATTGGGACCAGATGCAGGGTCCGGGAATTCTTCAAAGATGGAGGAATTGTCAGGAATGCGGAACCACCCCAACTGGTTCGTTGGAGGGTCGACAAGAGGGCCTGTTCGCGTTGTCTTCCACTGTGCCAGCTGCTCTGCCGCCAACGTGGCGTTACGCTCTGCGGTTTCCCAGGTGTCCATTGAATTAACTGAAAACGACACAAATATGAGGGAATGATCAGTCAGATTTTGGCCGACAGAATTCAGGTTGTGAACTGGTTTGATTCCGAGAGAGGTCAGCGTCGAAGAATTCCCAATGCCGGAGTGCAACAGTATATTTGGCGTCCCAACACTTCCGGCAGAGAGGATTACTTCTTTGGTGGCTGTTAGCGTGAATTTCTTCCCTAAAAAACGTTGGTCTCGTCGGTGTTTTAAAAAAAGGAAGGAAAGAAATAACTCGCACCACCGAGATCTGGGACAAATTCAACCGTGCGAAATGTGTTGGATGTTGTTGGTAAAACACGGGTCACCCTTGCATGTAGGAGAACATGTAAATTGGGGCGTGCGACGAATTCCGGCGCGAGGTACGATGTCGCTGAGCTGCTCCTCGATCCGTCCTTGACCGTTTGTTGTTCCCAGCCTATATATAAAGTCATGGAAAGTTAGCTTCAACACGACTGTCGACCATTCACCTGGCGCACCAATCCCAAGCTGATAACCAGAGTTCATGTCAATATTGTACGGAAATTCTGCAAGCTCGGTGGTAGTCTCGATGATCCGAGAATCTATCGGAGTCGGGAAACCCTGGAGAGATACTGTGTTGATGCCGTTGTAGCCGTGAACGGCGGGGTTGAACTGTCCAGTTGTGTTGTGATGATCTGACGGTGGGGTAAAACGTTCATTCTGGAGTTCGAGCATGAGATATGTTCACACAAGAGACAGTCGAGCTCGAATCACTTTTCTCATGTATGGAATGAGGTTGTCCCAAGACCAGCCATCGTCCCCAGTCACAGTTGCCCATCGGTCATAATCTTCCTTGGAACCTCGCGTATAGGCCATATAGTCTAAAATGTATTTCTTTCGGAGCAGAAGGGTTGCACAATAAAAGACTCACTAACGGATGAGCTGCCCCCGAGAACGAATCCGCGGGGATAGGCGATGGAACGGCCATTCAAACCAGCCTGGGGTGTTGTAGTGTAGTTCCAGTCCTGTGGTGTATCAGGAGTTGCTCGCGGAGCGAAGAAGGGAACAATGATGTTCAGAACGTCGACATTTCTACATGAACGATGAGTTTTGCACACTATCCGGAGATGAAGACCCTACGAGCCGCCTGCTTCAAGTACCAGAACCGAATGGCTGGGATCCTCCGAAAGGCGATTCGCCACTACATTCCCCGCCGTCCCGCCTTCAAGAGTTTGTTGCAATCAGTATCTGGAGCAACGGAGCACGGAGCACGGCTAAGTACTAACCTCCCACTACAATGAAATCGAATTCCAAGTTCAACTTGTTCAAATCCTCAACATTGTCGAGTATAGCACTTGAACAAAGCGTGCTTCCGAGGGTGAGTGTTAAGATAGAGCTGAGCCAGATCATAGCGGCAAGGGGGAACACTCGATGTGCGTCGTCTCTTACTTATAAGCAGTTCATGTATTACGTTCCGGCAACTTGGAGTTATGACGGTCTTACGTGGGGTGCGAATCGCTACTTAGGCGTCACCGGCTTCGCTTTGGAATCATCCTCCGAGTCTTTCGCCGCGTTCACTGTTGTGCTTGACTGGAGCGAGCAGTACTGAGGCTGCGTCAATTAGGTGCCTGGCCTCGAGAATGTTCCCGCCAGGCCTATATGGGAGGGCTCAATTAAGTCGTAAGTATGGTTCCTGGATTTGTGGGCTGAGTTCTCGTTTGACTTGGCATCACGACATTCCGAACCAGTAACCTGTGTGCTTTGGAAGATGGAAATACGGATATATCAACTCCGATTTTGGTTGCCCTCCATGCGGTGTGGCGAGTGGCTGATATATTCTTTGTATGCCTTACCATACGTACGGTTCACGTAGGTTACCGGGAGCCACCCTCCGTGCATGCCGAGGAGCCGTACGTATACGTGATACGGTCCGTATCTAGCCGTATTTTGGCAAACTTGCTCAAACTTTTCGGCCAGAGGCCGCATCATTTCGGACTCATTTCTATGGATCTCCTGTGAGGGAGTTCCATACATATTAACCCTGCCGCTACATACCATGTGATGTTTTGTGCCTCCGAAGGCGGCCGTACGACGTACCGTACCTGTATACGTACGTGATCCGTAAGGAACCGTCGGCGGCCGAATGCCCTTCAGATGGTCCCGTGGATCTCCATCCGTACTCACGTACCGTATACCCTAGTGACGCCATACTTGCGAAGTCTTCTGAATCGTTCTGGCCTGCGACGACGGAGAATTGGTAACATCAACGGATTTCGGAGCTCTAACATTGAACATCAGCAAAACCTGGGCCCACTACGTAGCGCTACGTAGTTGGCTATAGTTCGTGTAGTGTGTGTAGTGCGTGTAGTGAAGGTTACCCTATATGTAGTGACACATAGTTTCGGCAGATTTACGTAGCGTTGACATAGTGCGGTTGTAGCCGGTGTAGCTTGCCTGTAGTTTTCCCGTACTTGCCCTGTAGTGCGGTTGTAGCCGGTGTAGTTCGCCTGTAGTTTTGCCGTACTTTCCTGTAGTTGGTTGCAGCTCGCTGTAGCTGCTTTGCACGCTTCTGGTGGGTTTCTTAAAAAGACCAAAATAGCATATCCACAACATAATAGAGAACAAATCTCGATAAAATTGCATGCAAGGTATATAATACAACGGCAGTGATACTTGATGATTGAGACGACTACATCCGGGATGCGGGACGCACTGACATCCTGTTGGTGAGGCGCGTGTCGAAGTGGCGAGGCGCAAGTCGACGTGGCGAGGCCTGCGTCAAAATCAAGGTGGTGAGCCGCACTTCGACGTGGCAAGCCCAGCGTTGAGGTCCCGAGCCCCGCGTCGACGTGGCAAGCCCCGTGTCGAGGTACCGAGCCCCGCGTTGGCGTGACGAGCCCCGTGTCGAGGTGCCGAGCCCCGCATCGGCGTGACGAGCCTCGCGTTGAGGTCAAGCCGCGCGTTGAGGTGGCGAGCTTGGCTTCGACGTGACGAGCCCCGCGTCGAGGTGGTGAGGCGCGTGTCGAGGTGGCGAGACGCGTGACGAGGTGGCGAGGCGCGTGACGAGCTGCGCGTCAAGGTGGCGAGCTGCCCGTCGACGTGGCGAGCCCTGCGTCGAGGTGGTGAAGCGCGTGTTGAGGTGGCGAGGCGCGTGACGAGGTGGCGAGGCGCGTGGCGAGCTGCGCGTCAAGGTGGCGAGCTGCCCGTGGACGTGGCGAGCCCCGCGTTGAGGTTCCAAGCCGCGCGTCGAGGTGGCGAGCCTGGCTTCGACGTGATGAGCCCCGTGTCGAGGTGGTGAGGCGCGTGTCGAGGTGACAAGGTGTGTGACGAGGTGGCGAGCTGCGCGTCGACGTGGCGAACCCGGCATTGAGGGCAACTGTGCACAGAAACTGGGTCAGCTTGGAGAGAATTGGATGCAGAATTTGAAGACGTACACCAAGGGATGGCCAATACATACGAATCTACACACAAACCGATCATGGATCTGCGCAACGGTCAACTGAACATAACACTACCAATGATAATAACACATACCTGTTGTCGAACAACCCTGAAAGTCGCTGGGAATGAATTAATCAACTCAAGACTGCAGAAAACTGAAATACTTACTAGTCCCACACAACCAGCCGTAGGCCGACTCTGCGAGGCCAGCGACTACGTAGCACGAATAGACACCACTAAAGACAGAATTCAGCACAAAGTCCAAAAACAAGTCTTTCGCTTACCAAGTCATACCTCACAACGTACATCCTGTCAGTTCGCGCAGTGGGACTCGCAGCTAGGCTTGTGTCGCCAGTGTGGGCAACAAGCAAGTCATCTCGAAGTCGGGGCGAAGGCTCATTGTCTAAGAGCAGTGGAGGCTTGGGTCACCCATTGACAGCGAGGATGTGTTCTTGAAGACGGCTGATTGTTAGACGGCTGATTGTTGAAGGGTGGTAGAGACTCGCCTTACCGGTGGCACTGTGGCGAGGAGTATGTCGTCCTGTCAGGCAGCATTGTCGAGGTGGAGGCTCGTGTCACCGGTGGCATGGTGGCGACGAGCGCCTCCGAGTCGTCTTGAAGTCGGGGGTGAAGGCCATTGGCGAGGGCAGCTGAGGCTCCGTGGAAGGTGAGAAACGCAGGAGAGGACGGGAGAGAGGGGAGGCGAGACTCATGGTGGTAGTAGAGGAAAACGAACGTGGCAAAATGTTTGCTGCACGTTTATGGCAGGTGATCCATCACGTGCGTGCCACCGAACATTCCAGAATGATCGTTCCGACTTTCTCCGAACCTCCATCAAGTCCACCTCACTGCGACCTCTTCCTCTACCCAGATCCCGCTGCCCAGCCCGACACGAACTTCGCCGCCGAGCCCACCGCCTCCTGGACCACGCGCGCCGACAAGGACGTGATGCTCCAGCTGTACTCTGATTTCTGTCTCTCCGTGCGGCGAGAAAGCGAGGTGTGCGAGTCGAAGCTGCGCGTGTATCACCCCCTGCGGACGTGGGTCGAGGGGAACGCCGCGCTGCTGGGGGATGCGTGTCACCCGACTTTGCCTGTGCATCTAGAGTCCCTTTCAAGCGGACTGAGAATACTTGCTAATAGCATTTGGGTCAGGTAGATCCTCAGGTTACCTAGCCACCGCAGTAAGCGCTGACCGCCTGCGAACACAGGGCGCCTCCCAAGCGAAGACGGCACAGTCCTACCTTTTGTCCTCGGTAAATAACTGACATAAACACCTCCCTTCGCGTCTACGAAGTACGCTTATCTTATTTAATAATTGCGTCTTGCGTCCGCCTCACCCCACCCCACCACCCCAGCGCCTGCGCAAATCCCGCACCGAGTTCCTCGTCACCAAAGCCGCCGCCTCAGGCCTCGTGCTGCACCTCTCCGACCCCGCCGCGCAGGCTGAGCGCGACGAGGCTTTCCGGCAGGTGCGCTTTATTCGTACTTACACTTATACCTCCCCGCTCTCTTTCCTTCCTTATCCCTTCTCTACCCTCCCATACCCGCGCTCGCACCGCAACACACAGGTGGCCCACGGCGGGCCGAACCCCGACAAACGGCTCCAAATCTATGTCACCCGCCATATAATTGCCCTCGACAAGCAACACACTAATACGCCGCTGGCTTGACTGCATTCTCATCAAGACTTCTCCCTACCACCGCAACGTAATCACTCCCCACTCTCGTTTGCGAACCGCATCTCCGACCTACGTCGCTGCGGCTCATCTACGCTTGGTATCTTCGGTACGTCCACTCTGTCATCGCGTCCAACAGGGTTGAGTCTTGAAAATATAGTGCTGTGCGGTCGGATGCTTGCAGCGACGACTCGCCTCTCCAGGCGATGTCCTGGTCAAGCTATACACACTGTGTCCTCGTTACGCGCCGCTGGCCCGATTCGCGCGGCATCGGGACCGTTTTTTTCTCAGATTGGTATTTCATAGTTTTTCGTATGCCTGTAGTGTGTAATTGTAGTCAGTAAGGACTTGACAATACAACTCGTGTTCAAAAAACAATATTACCTAGATGTTTGAATCTATCTCCTTAATCATGATCGGGTGTGCATGTACCATTCCATTTGAATCCAAATGCAGTCAAACTAGTACAAATCGAATTGTAGCCCAAGGAATTTGAGCATGAAGATGTGGAAGAAAAAGGCTGTCCAGCAAGGGTCATGAGTGAGGCGCTATGCGAGCTGTACAGTGCTACGTAGTGGGCCCCCAACTACACAGAACTACATAGTGTTCGAAAATCTACAGCAGCTACAACCCACGCCCAAAACTATGGGAATATTACGTAGCGCTATGGAGCACTACGTAATTGGCCCAAAAACTATGGCAACTACATAGGCTATGGCCCGACTACGGTGAAACCCAGGGTTTGCTGATGAATTAGCGTAATTACTGCTTGGCTGCCTTGGCATAAATGCCGCTGGTATGTAACGTCCTTCACCATATTGCCTTGACCAGTTTCGAATGTATGGCTGTTTCGGAGGACGGACAAGTTGGCGTTAGCACTTAACAGTTGAGATTTGATCAGACGGCCCAGTTGCCGTTTGGTATAAATCTCTGCTTCTCAGAATCCAGTTCTTCATACGAGCCGCTTTCTCCAATGATAATAGCAGCCTGAGCAGCAGAGATGCCCGAGAGTTTTGTGAATTTCATTTTGACGGATCAGATATTCATAGTCGTGGGCTCAAGATGAACTTCCTATGGCTGTCGGTTGTACCTAGGGCCGATGGTCATTGCCCGTATGCCCAGGTTTTGGCAGCGTATGAAGAAACCAACCTGACCAAACTAGTGTTCGGCGGCGAGGGTGAGCCGTAATTGAGCCACTGCGCTTTGGAACTCAGACAAGGCATTGCATTCCATTGGTGTCAATGTCAATTGTGTCACTGAGGTTAACGAGCCAGCTTACGGGGACTAGGAACTAATCTATCAAGTCAATGTGTCAGTGCCATGGGGTAGAACATCGATTTTACTCGATGTGGGTTCAAAGCCGATGCAAAATCGCGAACAAAAAAAGCTGAAACGTTGAAAAGTTCGAGTACACGATGACATTGTCAATCTCTGCCTTGAAGGTCAGCGTGATTAGTTTCAACACGGTTTAGATTGACCACCTTACGAATTTGCCCTAGTGCGGAAATTATTCAACGCAGTTGGAACCTCGTACAACGTCCAGATTCGGAGAATGCACGATCGCATTGAAGACCAAAAAAAGAGGTCTGTTTCCTCCAACACAGTTCAGATCAAAATTGAACCACATTGAACCGCCTGGCCTCCGAGATCTTGAGCTAACTGACATGTAGAAACGCGCAAATCGAGACGACGGGCCGCGGCTTCTGCTAGAACAGCCTTAGCAGGTTGAAGGAAGAGTCTCAGGACATTCTTAGAACATTCCTTCTCCATTCGTGCGTGCGTTACATCGGTGCGGTCTCCAGGAGAAGTCGAGGGACCGTGTTGTTGCAATTCTTTCACTCGAGAAATCATCGCGAGTGGATGACATGCGGATAACGAAATACCAGCTCGTCGATAATGAGTTGCCCGATACAGAACTTCATTCAATAAAATTCCAGTTCTGAGACAATTCACTGGATAAATACCTATGGCGTGTGTTGAGGTAGAGAAAATTGCCGAGTCCAGCGACAAGGAGTTTGGGGAGGTGAAAAATTGGGCAGGAAATTGGTGGTTTGAGTTCACGGATGAAAAAATGTACTAGTACACCCTCAGTTCGGGCCGAGGCTCAGCCGACGTCGACTGCCGAAAAGCTCTATCATGATTTCAACCAAAACCGTTGAACTTGGATTCCGAAGAAGGTTTCATTACAGCGTGCGCATTTCTGATTGGCTTCGCCGTATCACTTTCATTCTCGAGAGGGTTCTTTCGATGTACAACCAATAATCAAAATATTACTTGGACGGAGGTCCACACTGACTCTTTATTTCCCGTCTTGATTTGACGACGGCCTTGAAGCGAGGCCCCTCTTTTTTGGAACACCGGAATGCAAGGTCGAGTTTACGTCCAACAAGAGCGCGTAAATGCGGACTGCGTTTGCTTTGATATTTGGATGATGGTACGATCATAATGCCGTACTTACTTCCGCTGTTGGCGACGTTCGATGCTTGTCTTCGCCGTCATTTGTTCGACGGAGAATTTGTTCCGATGTTCCAATTCAAAAAAAAAAAAAAAAAGAACAATAGCCAAGGTGAGCGGCTTTACCGGTTTTGTGATGGTTACTTAGTACTCATTGACACCACTGATTTGGTACCAGCGAGCAGTGGCTTCAAGGCTTGTTCTCCCTAATCGACGGAGAACAGGGAACAACGTTTTCTACCCATGGTCATTTTGCAGCAACAAAATACAGCTTAAGCATGCGAATATCTTTGCAGCGGCTTTACCCGTTTCGTTCACCGTTTTACCCACATCAGGAAAACCGTTGCCGAGCTCTATTTGGCCCTAGTGTCATAGCGTCCATAGTGATCCCTAGCACTCGCCTAGTGCTAGTGTACCTTGGCTTGCCACTATGCGCGTACTATGCACCACTGGGCTCCTGGGCTGCTCGACACATCTACATTTTAAGCTACCTCCGAAGACAATGGTTCTGTTAATAAGATTGTAATACGCACAACTTCTCAAATCTTTTCAAGTCCATTTTAAAGTCCGACGCATGTGTGCAATTGCGTGATGATTGTCAATCACGACATGTTTACGAACGACGTGGCTACGACGTCGTGTGGTACCCTCTCTTTCTTCCCCCATCTCTCTATCTCAGTCAGCCTGCCCTTTCGTCTTCCTCCATGTTAATTGCGCTCTCTTCAAATGATGGTCTACTTCTATTTCGGCAGCTGCTTCTCTTATGAAACCTCTGCCGCACGCTCCTTGCCTGATCTGCTCAACGCCACAGGCATGCCTCAAGGCTTCAAGTCCCTCAAGCATCCGTCAAGCTCTCGAGTTTTTCTCAAGTTTACATGTCCCTCAATCCCTCAAAGTTTCTAGCTGTTCTTTAAAACCATAATCCTCAAATTTCTTGATATGTCTCGAGCCCGTTGGCGTCGAGAGTCTGCCATGTGACCAGGATTTGTGGGAAGGAATGAATCAGAGTGGGAACGGTTCCCGAGCCTGTTTGTGTGAGTGTCCCGTATTTTCCGCCTGAGGATTAATGTCTCTGACTTAGATTATTACAGTTTACAGTGGCTAGTCCGTGTTTGCATAGTGTTCCGTTGGTTAATGTATCTGTAGTTTACAATATACTTTCTTTTGCATTGTCCACATTGCAAATTAAGTGGCTATATGATTTTCAACGCAGGCCTACTATGCGTGTTTGCTGGCCTAGCGCTCGCCTAGCGTCGCCTAGTGTTCGCCTAGTGTCGCCTAGTAGGGCTGCTCAATTCTCATGTCGGCTAAATATTTTCACTTCGGCTAAATAAAATATTGTTTGAACTCCGACTAAGCGAAGGGCGTGTAGCGGCCTTTCGTCGCTCACCGTTTGCTTCATCTTGCCCTCGTCCTTCTCATTTATTTTGGCTTGCCCGACCTCCAGCTTCCCCTCCCCTCCATTTAGGTGCAAAAAAAACCGGTATGCAAGCGACCCTACCGGCAGGCAGCATCCGGCGACTGCACGCGCATTACTTGGACTTAGCAAGTTCCTAGAGCAGTCAGATGTCTTCGTGAAGACACAAATCACAGTGCAAAGGATGTTCTACACACTCTCACCCACTCTCGAGGATGAATTGGACCCCACATGACGGACAACGGGACGATGAAGACGACGAGCGACGAAAGCTCGCTACCTGCCCCTTCGCTTAAAATAATATTTTACTTAGCCGACGTGAAAGTATTAAATATATTTAGCCGACGTGAGAATTGAGCAGCCCTAGTGTTGTCTAGCGTCGCTTGTTGCTAGTCTAGCACCTTTATAGGGGGGTAGTAACTATAGACACTAGGTGTCGCTATGTAACTAGGCCAGTACTAGGAAGCGCTATCAAGTGGAGGTCGGTTTTCCTGATGCACATCAAGTAATACAAAGACAGGGTCCCGGGTCCTACCTTCTCAGTCAGACCGCGCATATAGTAAAGCAATGGCGTACGGCACTAAACCAAACAATGGCCATAAAGGACCCGGATTCATCTCCAACGTTCCCCGCTTGCAAACTCGATTCAATTGCTCAATAGGGCCAGTGTTGCAGACTCCATCACTGCCGGTTTGGCTAGCAGATGATCGTCAAAACCACCAACTTCATCAAAAGACAAATGCGTTCGGAGATGATCAAAGAGGGTTTGTACTCCTCCACAATGGCCTGCTTCTCTTTTATCAAGAGTTCGATAATCTGCCTTTGAAGGATCAGGGTGACCTCTTGGACATTTACAACTCGTGCGACTTTCCGATCTACTACCTTATGTAGTCCGATAGTAATCACGGGCCACTTGTTGGCGGACCGTCAAATTACGTAAAAGAGTGGCTGTACCTGCGCACATTCTTTCTTTTGTATCGCAATGAATATGCATTGTAAATATCTGGAAATATTTGTTCGCATTCATGAAGCAAAATTGAGGAGATCTTCCAGCAAGAATCAAGTGTCTTACTGCCCTCATCCTTCCAGCCAGAATCAACCGAAACACTGCTTAGACACTACCGTGTGAACAAACTCATCTCATATCATTACAACAGCTCCACCTTTTGCTTAGTTGTAAGGGAATACTTCGTTCATTGGAAGATCCTCAATAAGCTCAAATATTTGTGGAATTATTGCCCTAGAAGGTGTCCGAGAACAAGACCGCAAAATAGTGATTGGTCCCTTTTACGTAATCTGTCGGTCCGCCAACAAGCGACCCGTGATTACTAACAGACCATATACAGATACATCTTGATCGTCATCTGTATATCGGTTCTGTTACAGAGACTATACCTTATGGATGGTCGCTCATATTTGGCGAACAATTCGGGTTTTACGCGCAATGGACTGCGAATCCGAAGAAATACAAATTTCTTGACGCTATAAAAGTCTCGAGAGACTTTCATGGTCAGAGCGAGCAGTTCCACAATGACGTTAAGGTCGCATTCTTTTGCAATGTCTATGTGAAAATGCGCCGGCTTCTGATATAATTTAACCACAGAAGTCCTCTGCTGCTGCTTGAGAAGAGCCTCCAAGATAGGAAGGCCTATTCATGCAATCAACAGTCCTCCCAAAGTGACGAAGGATTTGATGGAGATCCTCAAGATTTTCGGCGCAAGATACCTGGACCACGAACAGGTGCTCGATGAATTGCGGAAGATTGCTTCCAAAGGCGTCAGCTCGGCCTTTGTTCCAAATTGCCAACCGTTGACTAGACGGTATTCGGCGAGTACTTACTACTCTTGAATTTTTCTGGCATTGTTCCTACAGCTAGCCCAACTCGGAATCGGATTGAAACTGACAACATAATAATCGAAACCCGAATCCAGTGTGAAACCTCGAACACTCCTGCACTCGAACCCCAGACTTCAATCTGACCGTCCTTCAGCCGCAAACTTCATAAACTTCACTGCTGCAACGGCCACCGAAAGCGCAGACATCGATAGCCCAAGCTCAGCTGCCAAAGCAGTCCCCAATCCTGTACACCTGTTTTTTATCGATGACATGAACTTCATTGTTATCGTCGAAGACCCTCAGGGCTGGACTGAAGACCCCACTGAAATGTGGGGTAGGCTGGTGAGCGAGAGTTTGAGTCCTTGATGTGAGCGCCGCTGAGCGGTGCCTGGCACTGTCTATCTTTTCGTTGTCTGTATTGTCTGTATCCAAGTATATTGTATTCTGGTTCGTACCACAGCTCAGCGGCTGTGCCATCGCCCGACGTATGTATCCCAGAAGATGTATTTCTTAGAACGGCGACAAGCGCTGGCCAGCTTGGTAGATTCACAGCCTGAGCGTTTCCCAAATGTTGAACAAAATTTAATTGCGTCAAGGCAGGTGCAAGTTGAGAATAAATAATGCATTTGGGTTCAGGTTGTGTCCGAGAACCGAACATCCAGATTCCATTACTGACAAGGACGCAGTAAGAACCAGTTGAATTGTCAATTGTTTCGGAAGGCTCAGTGTAGCAACCATCTTGACGTGATCGAGCCCAGGCCGGGCCGCTCACAAAGTTTGAACCCCAACTTCGGCGTTAAATCTGACCCCGCCATCGTACTACCTCTCAGAAAGGAAAACTATCAAATACCGGACATAGATTCATCTACAATAGCGAACTCAAACTCCACCCTTGCTCCGCCCACTTCCAGACATACATATTTTCAGAGTTCGACATCTAGACTAGTAGCTACTGACCCCAAGCTTCTTTGATCAAATCGGAGGCCCTTTCTCCGATTATGTATGCCGCAGCTTGCGTATGAGCAGCCGGGATCAACGGCTGTTCGTTTTCAGCAAGAAAAGTATGTTGAGACCATCAACGACTTACCGCCACCGACAGATCCACAACTCGCAGCCCATTCAGGCCCTTGACCCTCAGATCCGGGTCCACAACGCCCCAGGTTGCCCCTTTCGGGGACATGGCCGCGGATCCAGAAGGATGAAATATAGACCCAGTGTTCTCGCGAATGAAGTTGTCCAATTCGGCGTCAGTATCTGTGCTGTTCACGCTGAAGGGAGCAATTATGTAGTTTTGCCAGGCTGGTGCTGCCGCAAAACGGAATACGCTCTTTAGTGCCTCACGCATAATGAAAAAATCAACCTCAGAGCCAAGCAAATTGGGATCGATGAGTGGAACTGATAGAGGATCACTGCTGCTGAGCGTCACCGAGCCGCCTACGTGGGTTTAGGTAGGTATTCGCAGCAAATGTATTAGTCACATACGAGAAGCAGGAGAAACCACAGCGGGAAGCATACTGATGAAGTTGCCGGTAGGAGGTGGCGCACTGCCAAACAATCCATTCCCAAAGATAATTTCATAATGCGCCGTATTGGGACCAGATGCAGGGTCCGGGAATTCTTCAAAGATGGAAGAATTGTCAGGAATGCGGAACCACCCTAACGGGTTCGTTGGAGGGTCGACAAGAGGGCCTGTTCGCGTTGTATTCCACTGTGCCAGTTGCTCTGCCGCCAACGTGGCGTTACGCTCCGCGGTTTCCTGGGTGTCTGTTGAGTTGACTGAAAATGACACCAACAAGAGAGAATGATCAGTCAGATTTTGGCCGACAGAATTCAGGTTGTGAACTGGGTTGATTCCGAGAGAGGTCAGCATCGAAGAATTCCCAATGCCGGAGTGCAACAGTATATTTGGCGTCCCAACACTTCCGGCGGAGAGGATTACTTCTTTGGTGGCTGTTAGCGTGAATTTCTTCCCTAAAAACGTCGGTCTTGTTGGTATTGAAAAAAACCGAAGGAAAATGGTGACTCGCACCACCGAGATCTTGGACAAATTCAACCGTGCGAAATGTGTTGGATGTGTTGGATGTTGTTGGCAAAACACGGGTCACCCTTGCTTGTAGGAGAACATATAAATTGGGGCGTGCGACAAATTCCGGCGCCAGGTATGATGTCGCTGAGCTGCTCCTCGATCCGTTCTTGACCGTCTGTTGTTCCCAACCTATGTAAAGTCATGGGCAGTCAATTTTAACACGACTATCGGCCAATCACTTAGCGCACCAATCCCAAGCGGATAACCTGAGTTCATGTCAATATTGTACGGAAATTCTGCAAGCTCGGTGGTAGTCTCGAAGACCCGGGAGTACATCGAAGTCGGGAAACCCGGGAGAGATACTGTGTTGATGCCGTTATAGCCATGAACGGCGGGGTTGAACTGTCCAGTTGTGTTGTGATCATCCGACGGCGGGGTAAAACGTTCATTCTGGAGTTCGAGTATGAGATGATTTCCCACAAACAGTCGAGTTCGAATCACTTTTCTCATGTATGGAATGAGGTTGTCCCAAGACCAGCCATCGTCCCCAGTCACGGTTGCCCACCGGTCATAATCTTCCTTGGACCCTCGCGTATAGGCCATATAGTCTAGAATGGATTTCTTTCGGAGCAGACGGGTTCCATAATAAAAGACTCACTAACGGATGAGCTGCCCCCAAGAACGAATCCGCGGGGATAGGCGATGGAACGGCCGTTCAAACCAGCCTGGGGTGTTGTAGTGTAATTCCAGTCCTGTGGTGTATCAGGAGTTGCGCGCGTAGCGAAGGAGGGAACAATGATGTTCAGAACGTCGACATTTCTACGTGAACGATGAGTTTTGCCCAGTATACAGAGATGAAGACCTTACGAGCCGCCTGCTTCAAGCACCAGAATCGAATAGTTGGGATCCTCCGAAAGGCGATTCGCCACTACATTCCCCGCCGTCCCGCCTTCAAGAGTTTGTTGCAATTAGTATCTGGAGCAACGGAGCACGGAACACGGCTAGGTACTCACCTCCCACTACAATGAAATCGAATTCCAAGTTCAACTTGTTCAAATCCTCGACATTGTCGAGTATAGCACTTGAACAAAGCGTGCTTCCGAGGGTGAGTGTTAAGATAGAGCTGAGCCAGATCATAGCAAGGAGAACACTCGATGTGCGTCGTCTCTTACTTATAAGCAGCTCACGTATTACGTTCCGGCAACTTGAGAATTGTACCATTCACTCGCCACATGGAAGGCAACTAAATTCAGAGTCGATATACCCGGAGTTCCGTCTTCTAGGGCACACAGGTCACTGTTGGGTTCCTGGTTCGGGATGCCGTGAAGTGGACGCACGAGAGCTCGGTCTACGAATCCAGGAACAAAGACCCACGACCGATAATTGAGCACGCCCATATATGCCTGGGGGATGCAAGGCGGATTCTCGAGGCCAGGCAGCTAATTGACGCAGCCTCGGCCTTGACACTCTTCGCTCCAGTCAAGCCCAATGGTTAAGTGCGGCGACGGTAGGCGCTGCACGGCACCGAGCCGGATCTCGGCGTGGGGCCGCCTCCGCGGACTCGAGCTGGGTCTAGAATTTGGTCGGCCGGGGGTCCCGCCGGGTGCAGTGATGCTCCAGTCCTGGTGCGACGACGAGGAATTGGTAAACTCAATGGATTTCGCCGTTCGGGGCTCTAAAAAGACAGGTACTGCTTGCCCTAAATGCCACCAGTACGCACCATCGGTGACCATCCTTTATCATTGTCTTGACCAGGTCCGAATGTATGGCTCTTCCGGAGGACTTGGCGTTGGCGTTTAACAGTTGACCATACGAGCCGATTTCTCCGATGACATTGGCGGTCTGAGCAGCAGGGATATCCGGGAGTTTTGTGAATTTCCAAAAAAGGCATGTTAAGTTGACGGATCAGATATTCATAGTCGTAGGCTCAAGATGAACGACTGGAGGTACCGGTTCTGATGGCTGGCTGTTGCCCGACGGTCATTTCCGGTCTGCCCAGGTTTTGGCAGCGTCTGAATAAACCAACCTGACAAAACTAGCGAGGGTAGGATTGTATTGAGCCGTAATTGAGCCACTGCGATCAATAGCTGTTTCAGGAAACGGCTCTACTTACAAGAATGAGCAGATGCGACAGCGGAGGTAATTCCGCAGCTTATAGGGAATAGATACTAATCTACCAAGTCAGTTCGTCAGTGCCATGGTGTAGAACATTGATTTTTACTCGATGCCGGTTCAAAGCCGATGCAAAATCGCGCACACAAAAAGCTGAAACGTTGAAGAGTTCGAGTACATGAGGACATTGTCGATCTCCGCCTTGAAGGTCAACCGTGACGTTTTCAACATGGTGTAGATTGACCACCTTACGGATCTGCCCTAGTGCGGAAATTATTCAACGCAGTTGGAATCTCGTACAACGTCCGGACTCGGAGAATGCACGATCGTATTGAAGACCGAAAAAGAGATCTGTTTCCTCCAACACAGTTCAGATCAAAATTGAACCACATTGAACCACCTTGCCTTCGAGATCTTGAGCTAACTGACAAGTAGAAACGCGCAAATCGAGACGACAGGCCTTAGCAGGTTGAAGGAATAATATCAGGGCATTCTTGGAACTTTCTTCTCCATTCATGCGCGCGTTACATGGGTGCGGTCTCCAGGAGCAGAGGGACCGCGTCCCTAGCGACTCCTCTGTTTCAAAAGAAATGCGTCGACAGTGCTGAGAACGCGCGGTTTGGCCGAGAGATCGTGAGCCTTTACCTGGCAAATTAATCTATTATCCATTACTACTTCGCAAAATAAAACGATGCGCAGCGCGACGTTGGGTGCGAGAGCAGTCATTGCACAGCGCGGTGCTGAGACTGGTGTACGCTGCAGCTGCGCGTGGATTAAGCAGGGAGGGTGCTTCCCGTAGTAAGCCTAAAATAAGAACATTGAGTAAGCTCTTACTTACCAAGACCGAACGGCTTACCTACGACTACCAACTCCCCGGTGCTATCCCTTCACTTTCTGCGCGACCTTCTCAATCGCGTCGCAAACCATATCAACGCCGTCGCCGCTCCAAAATTGGCGCTCGTGCGAGCTGAGTTTGCCCAGAACGTAGTCCGACAGGTCCATGCCGGGGTGGCGGCCAACGCCGACGCGCAGACGGTGAAAGCCCTGAGACCCGAGCGCACTGATCACACTCTTGAGGCCGTTGTGACCGTTCGCACTCCCACCGAGGCGGTAACTGAGCTTGCACGGCTCGTGGTCTGTCGAATCGGAAATGACAACGAGCATGTCGGGCTGGAGGCCACGCTCGCGGCATGCGGCAGCGATAGAAGGCCCGGAGATATTCATCAGTTGTTCTATACCAGCAGGTTAACCGTTAAAAAAATACGCGTCTTAGAAGGCTTCAAGGACGTACTCGATTTGAACAGCGTCAGCGCAACAGGCGTCTTCCCGAGCGTGACAATGCTTTCACCCGAAAAACCACCGCGAGTGGATGAAATGCGGATACCTGTACGAAATGCCAGCTCGTCGATAATGAGTTGCCCGAGACTATGCAGCAGCGGATTCAATAAACTTCCGGTCCTTGGACAATTCACGCAGTAAATACCTGTGGCGCGTGTTGGGGTAAGGAAAATTGCCGAGTCCAGCGACAAGGAGTTTAGGGAGGTGAGACATTGGGCAGGAAGATGGTGGTTTCGGTGTAAGAATGAATCAGCCCAACACGACTCAGCTCGCGTCCGTAAAAAATGCACAGCCTCTGTTCGGGCCGGAACTCCGAAAAGCTTCAAGTTTTGTTCTCAACCAAATCGTTGGGAGCGTCGCAGTTGGCTAGCATTATTCGGGTTTTTATTACAGCGTCCCTCGAGCAGCGTTTCTGATTTCCAATGGCTCCGTCGTATCGTATCAAGTTCATTCTCGAGAGGTTCGTTCGATTTTACAACAGTGCTCCTCTGCGCCCCACCCTTCTTTCTAGAACGTTTTTCCAGCTTCAATTCATACCGCCTGGAGCAAATGGGTCATACTATTGTCGAACTGCCTGGTTAACAATCTTCTTTCCTTGAGTATCATCCTGCGTTTGAGGTGAGTTTCATTAAATCTATCCATTGATCCACTAATTACACTAACAAGTACTAAAGTTTCAAGTACAGTATATATTATCTATAGACACTAGCGACCAAGACGAAGTTTAGGCCTCTACAAACCATTTGGTGGTTAACGCCAACGACGCGCGCCGACTCAGTAATGGACATCCACGACCATGTTCCAGCGCGCCACACGCGCCGCCAGCTCCCGGCTCGGCAGCGCCGACCGATGCACGCGTAGGTACCGCAGCGCCCCCTTCCGCGAGTCGACCATCGAGATGAGCGCCTGCTCCGTGCAGCGCTTCCCGCAATGGCGGAACTCGACGCTGCGCAGCGCCGACGCGATGGGAATCCCACTAGGCGGGATGTTCCAGCTCGTCAGCGCGGCGAGCAGAATGTCCCCGACGTTCCGCTGAGACCCGCGGCGCGCGGGTGCCTCGAGCACCAGCGACGTGAGCTGTGGCACCTGCTGCAGACACTCGATCACCTGCGTCTCGTACAGCGGGAGGTGCTCGAGCGCAAGCGCGCGCAGCGGTGTCGTGCTGAGGTATGCGAGGAACTGCTCCTGTGGCCATTGGTCGAGGTACTGGTAGAGCGGCCAGAGGACTGGCTCAGGTGCACCGCGGTCGCGCAGCGTGAGGTGCTGCAGGTTGGGGGTATAGAGGAGGCTGAAGAAGGCCCCGATGCGCGTGGAGCGCCGCCGCGCACCGGCGAGGGCATCGCGAAACTCTAGCGAAAGCGAGACGAGCGCGTCGGCTTGCACGAGGGTGTGCCGCCGAGGCATCACGTCGTTGATGACGAGACGCAAGGTGTGTATCTGCCGTGCCTCTGCAAGAAAATTGAGCGCCTCGTCGGCCGTCCAAAAAACGTCTAGCGGTGCGTTTGCGTCGGGGACCAAGGTGAGCTGCGTAAGCTGACTGTAGTCAAATATGACATGGGCGGCGTCGAATGACGCGTGAAGGACAGCAAGATTGGAAAGGCGCGGCGCCCGGTCGAGGGGGATCGTGACAGTAGGGGCGGTCAGCTGCGGCCAAGGCGACTCGATTTTCAGGTACTCCAGCACAGGGAGGCACAGGCCTGGGGTTTCGAGTGGGAACAGGCACGCCTCGGGTACACGGACTTGCAGCTGGCGTAGGTGCGTCGCGTGCTCAAGCACAACATCTAGCAGCAGTGAGATGGGGCCAGTGGACTGGACGTCGTCGGACTGCGTCAGGGACACCGACAGTAGGCGCAGGCGGGAACGGTTCAGCCACAGCTGGATCATCCTGTGGAGTGCTTCGAGGGCGTGGCCACGCTCGGTGTGGCGGCGTGTAGTGGTAACCGCGAGCCTGGACCAAAGAACGGGATTGGAGAGGGCGACGTTGCGCCACCAACGGCACACCTGGGATACGTTCAACGGCGCGTCCGCGATGCTTGGTTCTGGTGCGTTCGCGGCACACTCCTCGAAAACCATGTCCCAGAGCTCGATGGGGAGGCGGCTGGCGGGGCAGCGGCGAGCGGCATACTTGCGTAGCGCAATTTGGATGTGCGCTATCTGATCATCCACCAAAGTCTCAGTCATGAGAGCGGTTATCTCATAGGGTAGAGGACAAGAGCAACGGAAAGGTAAAACCAAAGGTGAAACCGTGGAGGCATTTTATGGGATAGAAAAATAGGATCGCTTGAAATTAACCATCAGGGTTGCCTGAAACGATGCCAAAGCCTCCACGCGCGGCGCATATTGATCCTTATCCGTCGCCAATCACTGGCCTTTTGTTCCTAACCAAGACAGACTTGAGACAGACCTTTTCATTTCTTAAGCAAGTCCTAGCGCGCCACAAAATCACGCAGATCGTCGTCTCTTTGAGCCTTGTCTTAGTTCAATGTCTCGCCCGTTGGTCTCCACTTCTTCGTCTACCCTGATGGCGCAAATCTGCAAATTGGCTCGGCTGCGCCTCTATTCATTCAGAGCCTCGGCCACCATCCTCGTGTCGCTTCCCTTGAGCTACGTGTGTCCCCGCCGATGCAAAAACACACCGTTTCAGATCGTCTCCGCGCTCGGTCGTTGCATCCCGATGCCCGAGCGACCGCCGACTCCGAGTCTCATAAATATGTACTTTGCGGTCAGCCACGGAGAATTCGGTGGTCGTGTCACGACTATTCTGTAATCTCTTAACGCGCGATGCCGTAATGGCCCTTCCCTGAACAACATCACTGCGGCGAGGTCCTTAGCGAAGATTGGCCGACCGACAACCGTTGCCAAAAGCCCAATTTCACTTGGGCCCGCGGGCCGCAAGCGATCCTAAGAAAAGTGTCCCAAACAGCAGCCGTACCGACTATGGAGATCGCCGAAGAAACGTCTCTACAAGCGCCTTGCCCATGCTGAATCTCCCGCCATCCTTGCACAGCGCGTCGATGTCTGAGCGCTTCCGGGCCTGCAACGGAGGTAAGACGTCCACGAGGCACCGACAAACACCCTGAATGAATATGTGCAAGCAGTCGTTAAGGGGCGACGTTCGGTGAGGCCCTGTGAGGCCAACAGCTCGCAAGCGAAGTTGCTATGTGTACGCGAATGCTGTCACACGATGCTTGGGGAAACGATATTGCAAGGTGTTTCTGCTCTGCAAAAGCTTTCAGAAAACGATGTGGTACTTCACGCGAAAGAAAAAGAAATCCCATTAGAACCCGAGAGGAAAAGATCGCAGATAAACTTGGCCATCACTCAGTTACGCCTTGAGCTCCTGGATCGCCTTTTCGATCATCGCCTTGCTGCTCAACTCGCCCACCTTGAAGACCTCTAGCGCATCAAACAGCCGCTGCTTCGTCACCGGGTCCGCCTCGATCGCCCTATCCAGCGCCGCACCGTTGTCCGCCAGATAGTCGATGTCTGTCGATGCGACTTTGCCATCCCAGTTCGTGCTCAGCGGGTCGCTTTTAGCCATCTCCGCGAGGCGTGCGGGCGTGGGGCGCGCATTAGCGTACGGCCGGGTCATGTCGACCTTGGCGACGCCTGGGATCTTGGTGGACGCCGACGGCACGGCGGGGAGCGTGTTGAGCTCGGCGAGGAGGCCCGCGCCGATTGTCGCGTGGTGCATCTCCATCTCGCCGCACGCCATGACCTCCTCCACGGAGATAAAACTGGGAACACAGGTTAGCGCGGCACGGAGGAACAATACAAGGTAGAGCACATACGAGGCGGGCTTGAGCATGGGCTGTTCCTTCCCAGTCTCCTTGTATAGACGTTTGTAGGTTTCGAGGATCTGAATCAGACGATGTGACATTGGGTGCTTGGTCGCGGGGTCATCTGAGGCAGGCCAGAGTGTCCTGTCAGTGTGCGCAGGGATCTCTGGAAAGCGACGGGTCGGTTGACAATCTGAGACGAGGGCTGAGCACTGAGCGTTGAGGCAGCGTACCATTGAAGTAGGGGCTGATGTACTGGCACCCGGCTTGGCTGGCGGCGATGGCTTGAGCGACCGAAAAGAGAGATGTTCCAAGCGTGCGGATGCCCTCCTCGCGCAGAATGCGACCGGCATTCATGGCTGGTCCTGTTGCGGGGATCTTGATACAGAGACGGTCCCTGGCTTCGCGTAAGTGCATCTGCACTGTGAATCAAGCAAAGCGATTACTTGGAAATTCCGACCTTCTCCAGCTCCTCTGCGTATCGCCTAGCATGCTGGACAACCTCTGAGCTGGTCAGACGAAGAATAAAGCGGTCAATAATACACACTCTGCGTGTCGTACGCATGGAACGGCGACGTCTGAAGCAAAACTCGACCCTGGATATTACCGATGTTCTCAGCGCAGAGCAAGGCAGACTTTCCGTTCATCAGCAAGGCGCGGGGCTTCCTAGCACACCGCCGCTCACAAGTCTGTCGAGGACGGCTTCCCACCCCTTGTCCCCGTACTCCTTGACCGCGGCGAGGAAGAGCTCGCGGTTCTCGGGGACTTGCATCTGCTCATTGACAACCCACTGGTTGCTAGTCATGTTGTGCGGGGTGAAAGGCAGGCTCTTGGCGACGTTGGGGTCCATCGAGTCGACGTCGACATTGAGCTGGGTTTCCAGGACTTCAATCAGAGTAGCCATAACCAGGGAAATTGTCTTGAGGTGTACAAGAGAGGGATTCCAGTCCAGTCGATCTCAAGAGTGTGTGGTGGGCTTTGGCTTTGCCGTTCTCAAGGAACTATATAAAGGCTGAGGCAGTCTCAGATGACCAGAACGTTTGCATCCGTCCGTCGATTTAGTGCAAGAATGCTCGATTGGGGTCTCAGACTCTCACTGGCGAATAAAAAGGTAGGGAATCGAGAGGAAACTGGTCTGTGACTTCAGGTCACAAAGTCACAGCCTTTCTTGAGAACTCCGATCCGAAATCACTTGATTTGGGCGTTTCGATTTGGCTGCCCTTCTGTACAGACGAGCCAAGAAGGGGGTACTGAGCAACCACAGACCATATTAAGTCGGCTTGCAAGGCTAGCCAGCATCATTTGAGAATGAAGGTCGAAAATCGAATCTAACATCACGGCAACAATAATGTGCACTGCAAAAATAGTGGACACTTGCCCTTGCATTCCCGATCTCGAAACGTGGAATAGATGCTTGGGTTGACATGCAGAAATGAGATGCAGTAAATACATCGCCACCTTCGACTTCAGATTCTATGCTGAGCAGCAACTTTCCTCAATGCCCCCTTCAGCCCACTGATATGACCTCGCTTGAAGTCCGGCGGCTGTAGATCCTGTTCATATGCCTCAAAGAGGCCACCGACGGTCCGAAACCCATGGGTCTTGAGTGGTCCACGGAGGTTCTCACTGATTTCAAACTTCTCCAAAGGCGTGTGTGGCATTCGGCGTCGAGTCTCCTTGTCGATGGGGAAAATGAGGTTCGGAAATATGTTGGCTTCACCAACTCCGCCGTCTCCGCCTCGTTTTACTGCGTAGCCACCTACACCGCCGATGCCGCCTTGAAAAAAAAATATAAGTCGTATCAACGACCAGTGTGAATGGTGACCAACGTACCGGCAATTCTCTTGAAGAAAGCAACATATAATACAGGGATTTTCGTCGCCCCACCAACGCCACCAGTTCCACCTAGCGCAACACCGCGTCCACCGACTCCTCCTCGTCCACCTGCAAATTTCGATGTGACGGATCCATCCCCAAATGAGGAAGGTGCACATACCTAAGAGATTGGGGCGGGTCTTCAGTGTCGCTTCTCCTATTGCATCCACTTCTGACCGTTCATAAGTTCCAATCATACCATCGACAATACGTTGGGGAGCGGGGCCCGTGTTAACTCCTGTTGCAAGCACGTTCGGCTCCCTAACGCCGCTTGCACCACCTGCACCACCGATGCCGCCTCCAGGAAGTTTTAGGCAGTGGGCAAGTGTCACGAGAAAAGGGCTCACCGCCGATTGCATAAAAGCGAAAGACATCTTCGAGCCCAATCTGAGGCGCCTTGCCAGTCCCACCATGGCCACCTCTCTCAAGAGCGTCTCCACCAGCACCTCCTGTCCCTCCTGTAAAAGTTTGAGATGGAATTTTCACAATAGTAGGTTCCGTACCATAGATCTCAGGTGCGTACTCCCCTTTCGTATCTGTCAGTTCGATTTCTGGGTACTCCAACAACAACATTTTTTTCATAGCCCACTTGAGTTCGGCGATATGTCCAGTTTTGAGCTGTAGTTTCTCCCATTCGGTTTCCTTTTCCTCGAAAAGGGCGTTGACTGTTTCATAACCTTCTTTGGTGAGCAGGTTGCAAATTTCATCGCCGATATTGTATTTCCGGCAAAATGCGGTTGTCTCTAACGGCTTGAGCAGGGTTTTCGCAGTGTCGTCGATATGTACGACTGGCACTCCCAAAACCAGGCCCGCACCATAGCCACCGGTACCACTTTCAGCATTGCTATCACCATCTACGCCAGCTGCGTCAACCTCAAGATCAGTTAGAAGGCGGACATCCACGAATCAACGTACGCTGTTTCGGCTGCTTCGATAGAACTGAGGCCCGGTGTCAGCGTTAGACAACAGAGGAGTTGAAACATACCAGATGTGTTTGCTCCCGTATGAGACTTGCTGCCACCATCTACGCCGGCTGCGTCGACCTCAAGATCATTTAGAAGGTGGACATCCACGAATCAACGTACGCTGTTTCGGCTGCTTCGATACAACTGAGGCCCGGCGTCAGCGTTGGACAACAGAGGAGTTGAAACATACCAGATGTGTTTGCTCCCGTATGAGACTTGCTGCCACCATCTACGCCGGCTGCGTCGACCTCAAGATCATTTAGAAGGTGGACATCCACGAATCAACATACGCTGTTTCGGCTGCTTCGATACAACTGAGGCCCGGCGTCAGCGTTGGACAACAGAGGAGTTGAAACATACCAGATGTGTTTGCTCCCATATGAGACTCGCTGCCACTATCTACGCCGGCTGCGTCGACCTCAAGATCATTTAGAAGGCGGACATCCACGAATCAACGTACGCTGTTTCAGCTGCTTCAATACAACTGAGGCCCGGCGTCAGCGTTGGACAACAGAGGAGTTGAAACATACCAGATGCGTTTGCTCCCATATGAGACGAGTTCTGGTAGAACCCGTGCGGATGACAAGCTAGACTATATAGCTGTGAGAGGAGGAGTAAAAATAAGACAGAACAGTGTTCGTTAGACGCGCGGCTTTTCATTTACGCCATTTCGCCAGCTATTCGTCCGCTGTCCTCGGTCATGCAGGTGTCTGGTTTGAGGCGTTAAGTGCGTTTTCGCCTTAGATGGATAGATGTCATTGTCCGAATACTTTGGCGATCACTGCGGCCAGCAGGAGAACACTACGATCCCCACGAATGTCATCTCTGCTGTCGACAGAAACCTCTCGAGACCTGCACTCTGATGCTGAGCCTGCCCAAGCTGCGTCAAGGCCATCTAGCCGAGGCCAACCTATGCACCCAACAGGTGTTGAGATCTTCTCCAAAACGACAATATCTTCAATACTGCCGGAAGATTAGCGCCTGCACGGCCTCGGGCATGATCAGTTCATAATAACGGATCCAGAAAATTGGGTCGAGAGTTCCAAAGATCATGTATTCATGTTGGACCATGAAGCAGAGGACAGAATCGCCCAATGCCACGAGATAGTAGCGTGATATTTCTATTGGTGGCGGCGGCGTGGAATTGGGGTGTCTGCGAGTTGAGGAAAACTTGACGGCATTTCAAAAATGCACATCTCGTGAGCCGAAAGGCCGGGGAGTACTACAGCCTCGAGATTGGCTAGGGTCCGGTGACAGTTAGTGTCAGCTGTCAGTAACTGTCAGGATGATTGTCCGAATCTGACAGTTGAGAGTTCAAAACCAAAAAAAAATTGCTCCGACTTGCAGAGAATGACCTCCACAGCTCCCACTCGCCCGGCGCGGAATCGCCAGGTCTCCTCCCGTATTGCCAATGACGACAACTCTGTAGGTCTCACAGCTGCTCAAAACCTTCTCTCCGGTGTGTGCTGCTCACGGCACGCCGATGATTCTTATTATCTAACTGCCGACAGCAAAACCTATCATTGATTTGGTCAAGAAAATTGCGAAGCTCACGTTGTTTCTCCCAGAGACTGTACCACTTACCACAGAGGAAGATGATATTCCGCGTCGCATCTTAGAGCTGGAAGGTTAAGACGGCACGGTCGCCAGCAGTCGCCAGCACCTTCAATCGCCGAGTCGAGCATGTTCGCGATTCTGACGGCCGCCTAAAATACGTGCGACGTGAGAATCTTGGCATGGACTGTGTTGTGAAATACCTCCAGTCAATTCACTGGGAGTCCGCGAAGATTCTCCAGACATCAACCTGCGCTGAGGCTGCGCTCAGCTGGACTCAAGGAGCTTCTCAGTGATGAGCCGTCTGCACCGAAAACCCGCGCTGCAGTGGTGATTGGCGTTGGTGCGTCCAGTTCGGACAACCAAGACTCCTCTGGGAAGGCTGGTAACTTTGCGTAGTAGTCCTGTACGCCGAGCTCGCAATTGTCAGAACTGACTGTCACTATGAAGCGGAGGACAAGGTCAGAATCGCCCAATGCACGAGATAGTAGCGTGAATTTTCTATTGGTGGCGGCGGCGTGGAATTGGGGTGTCTGCGAGTTGAGGAAAACTTGACGGCATTCCAAAAATGCACATCTCGTGAGCACAACGAGTGAACCGCCGCGCGCAGTCAATGGCGTGGCAAATCGGATACTTATTGATAGTATTCTTAGGCTTGTGAACCAGGGGGCAACCAGTTGCGCAGATCAGTGAATCGACTTGGTTTGTATAGTTGTATTTGCTTTTGATCGCATCGCTTGATTGGTGGCCGATATCCTCGCCCTTCGAGGTTTTAACACTGATGAATACTCCTGGCCCATTCACTCGAAATGTGTAGCAGTGACCTAGGGCTGTTTAATGACCGTCCGCGTCTCCGCCGTCTCAAATTAGTGGCTCGGGACATATGGTATGAGGATGTGGAACGAACGCCACTTGCGCAACTCACGCACCTTGATCTCGAAACAGAAAACCTCATTATCTGTCGCCATATCTTGCTGCAATGCACCAATCTCATTTCCGCGACGTTGACCACCCTCGATTGGGGTACCCACGCCGTTGATGCGCCCGTCGCTGTACTTCCGTGTCTCGAGTCACTGAGAGGGCTTTCGATGCAGGTCCTCGTGCGGTGGGGCTCATTGAACCATTTTTCCTGCCGTTAGCCCTCCCGGCCTTGCAAACCATTAGGATCGAGGTCAATGGCCCGATCAATTCTCAGCATTCCAGCTGCGGGCCCCGAATATCTCCCAGATTTCGTTGAAGATGTCTCCAATATCCTCCAGCGCACTCGTCACCCTCCTTCGACTAGCTCCAGCGTCGACAACGCTCACTCTCCTGCTCTGCACCGGTTGCGTATGGGGGCGTTTAGCTACGACGAAATGCATACTCAGAGGCTAGTACCGCACCTCGAGGACTCAGATCGGGAATGTGTTGGCCACCGCTTCAGTGAGGATGCCTTGCTGGCGGCGATTAGGTCTCGGTGCCGGACGAGCGACACAACTCCGGCAGATACGGCGGGCCGACTGAAAAAAGTCAGGTTCGCATCTGTGTTCATCGATTCCCTCACTTGGATGGAGGACCTTGTCGGAGTCGAACTCCTTCTCGTTTGACCGCGTTGATACTCGTATACATTATTATTGCACTCGGTTCTTTACCATCGACTAACAATGTGTGGCATTTCCGCAGTCGTCTGTGACCCAGACAGATTGTCTGGTTGGCCGAAATGTAATGAATAGCCTTCAAAGTGGTATGCTGGACGAAATACGCATGGTGTAAGTCAAGATCAGGTTTATTTTTCGCCCTATTCAATCAAATCTACTAGGTTCGGTTACGAACCGGACGATGCGGAGGAGTGGTCTTGGGGTGTCTTTGTAACGCAGCAGCTTCAACTGGACTACCCTGAATTTTTTTTTTTGGCAGACCTTTCTTTTCCTGGCGCAACAGTTGTTTGTTCAATTTTCAACCAAAGTCACGTGAATTGTGTTGAATTTATAACAAGACATGTGTTCTAGGATTTCGAAGGGTACAGCAGTGCCGTCTTGATACACTGGTGTGGCTTGATTTTTTTCCAAGTGGAAACTCAAGACAACTCGGAGCACCAAAAGCAGTGTGGTTCAGTTCAGATCGAATTCGCATCAACAAGTATGTTACAACATTTACAGATTCACAATGCAGGGCACCGTCAAAAGCTTCGGTTAGGCGCAGCCTGAATGACGTATCAAATATTCAGGCGAATCTTCGAGAGTTGGGGAATTGGACGGCAAATACCTCGCTTTATATGGAGAGCGATAGCGATGGGATTATCAAACTTTTCTTCGCATAGCGGACACTGCGTCCGTGTTTTGTTGCGGGTGTGCACAGAAGTACAGTGCTAAAGGACAAAACGAATGAGTTTCATGCAAATGCGACAAAGCATCCGGAACCTTTTTAAGACTCGCTCGATCATCGAAATCTTTCCAGCAGGCGAAGCACCAATCGTGACTGCTAGAGGTCGCGAGATGCTGACACATGGCCTCCCGGTGCGGAAATTGGCGTTTGCACGGCTCGCAAAAACGATGCGCAGGGGAATCTTCTACGTGCTGGAATATCGAGGATCTTCACATGAGTGCGTGGGGTAGGGCACAAAATACTTGCCTGTTGTAATGCTTGTTCGTCCTTGAAATTTCGTTCACACGTTTGACAGTAGGGGCGAGCATCTTGCTGGCGTTCACAGACTTGATGAGCGTCAGCGTCTCGGGTATGCTGGTAGTCTGATAAATCGATCAATTACAATTTTTATATTAGGTGCACTCGCCTGTTGCAACGCGCGTTCGTCAGCAAAAAGAATCTCGCAGGATTCACAGTATGGGTGATCGGCCTTGTTGACGCAATGGTTATGTAACGCATTATCCGAAACAAATGTTCGCTCGCAGTAATCGCATTCAACCAACGCATCTGCTTGATGTTGTGGGTTGTCTCGGGTATGCTGGTAGTCTGATAAATCGATCAATTACAATTTTTATATTAGGTGCACTCGCCTGTTGCAACGCGCGTTCGTCAGCAAAAAGAATCTCGCAGGATTCACAGTATGGGTGATCGGCCTTGTTGACGCAATGGTTATGTAACGCATTATCCGAAACAAATGTTCGCTCGCAGTAATCGCATTCAACCAGCGCATCTGCTTGATGTTGTGGGTTGCTCAAAAACGACTCCGTACGCTTCCAGATTGATGAGGGATCTGGATGCCGGTAGCTTCAAGAATCCAACCCTTAGCGCGTCATCCGGAAACTGGAGTCTGAAATACGGACCATTCGATTCCGAAGCGACTTCGGGTTGCATGGGAGGTATATCTCTCAATTCAATGCGCTGCTCTGGATCTTCGAACTTTTGGGCGGGGAATCCAAATACCTTCCGCAGGAGTATACGCAGATTCAAATCTATATTTTGGTGAGATTAAAACTACAGCGTACAGATCGCAACACACCTCGGACTTTATTCGCGATTTCACTAACACCCTCGACGAAATCAGTTTCGAACATCCAGCGCGGTAGCTTGTGAGGACATTCTTCCTCGTACAATCCGAGCCAAAATAGTCTTGGGGAGGAGTTGGTGGAAGAATAATATTCGATCCTTACTCACGCAGACGCAACCACCATCCCATAAATCCAATCGATTGTCGTTGGCGAAGTGGTCTGACCCTGGTAGGAGAGGACCGCCTTCACTGCACCAAAACCCACCGTGGAAGTGAAGGAGAGGATTCGGTACGCCGTGAGACGTGGGTGGGCTCTCAAGGGTTTCTGGCTTGCAATAAAGTGCGTTGATCCTGCATTGGGCTGAAAGTCGGCGAGTGATTCGCTGGACTCGGATTCAAGATGGGATGGCATCGCAATGAGAGAAGGGCAATAACTCGAATCCAATAGCTTTTGACCGCCCACGCGGCAGATAGCTGTGCGAGTCTGAGTCAAGGCTGTCAGGGCTTCAACTTCCAGTGGATTTTCCAGTAGTCCATAGGCAAGCTGTGCAGTGACGAATTATAGGGTCTTCGAGACGAAGGAGTGGAATCCCGACAAAACGCTTATGGGCAGTTTGAACCGAGAGACGAGGGAAGTCAAGGCGCCGCAGAGTTACTTCTCGGAGACTCGGACCGGCAGGTTGATAGAAGGTGCATCCTCACCTGACGTCCCATCAGCTGTCAAAACATTATTTTGCCGAAACGATTTCTCTTCTGAATCCTCATGGGGCCTCGGAAAGTTTAGTGCAAAATCCTCCTTGACCATAATCTGGAGCGACGATGCTCATTCGTGGGTTTCGGCTACCTGTAGGCGCTCGGAGGCAACGGTTTCTCCATACAGTCGAGAAAATCGCGAAACCCCCAACGCATTTAAAGGCGTGGCAAGAAGACGCCATTCAGGCTTGCCTGAACGCTGTTCATGCCGGTCGAACCAAAATTGGCGTTCAGATGGCTCGGGATCACAGGACCACCCTAGCAGCCTTGATGGAATGCATGCTACAAAATCTGAACGCGAAACAAATTCTGGTTGTCGCGGCAAGCGGCCAGGAGAGGATGGCTGATAAAATCTGGCAGTACCATCCCCATATGACGGCCGAGATTTACCATAAGCAAGTAAGGACGATATCCAACGCAGACGTGTGCGTGCCGTCCCGTCTTTTTTGTTTCTGAGAGTGCAACCTTCTTACATATCCCATTCCAGCTTTTTCACATCATACAATAATATAGTGAGGGATGAGAAGAGAGCTGCCAAAAATATCAGGGATAAGGAAAAGGGTGTGAAGATTTCTGCGACCAAAAAGATGGAGATCTTTGTGCCGAGGTACGACAAGTCTGCGGTCAAAGTGGTTATTTTGAACGATGCCGACGAGTTTAAGGGTATACCGTATGTCTGCACGACTCTTCAGCTCGAGTGATGTCCTGATATGTTCAGTTTTGACGAGTTCCTGCCGCTTCTCAGAGGTCCGCGGGATGCAGACGAGCTGCCACCCCTCCCAATCATAATCGCGACTTCGACAAACGACTCTGTCAATGCCCTACGGCGCCTTGAATTCATTGAGGACGTTGTATATCACCGAACCTTCCTCGAGGAGCTCAAGGAAACCTGGTGAGACTCTTTTTCCGAGGAGTGTGTCCACTACTGACACCACGCCAGGGAAAGCAAAGCCCTCTTTTATGCCATCCCTTCGCAGCTCGGTCTGCGGAAGGTCAAGCTCAAGGCCGGTACACAGTTCTCAACTGGAGGGATCTCCAAGGTCATGCGTCAGCCCTTTGTTCTCAAGCAGTTGATCCAGGAATGGCAAGAACGAGCATGTACATAAATCTCTCGAGTCTCAGGACTGTGATTTGACCAGCTGAGCAGCGACTCGCAAGTCTACCTTGGTGTATTGCGTGGACGATATACATACCAAAAGGCTAATCGGCGCCTTCAGGGAAATAGGCGTCGAGGCCAGGGACCTTCCAGAGGCTCTCGCTGAAGCCAATCCTGGTACCCCAGAACGCTCACTTTGTGAGGCGCAAATGGGTAAATTGCCTCTCCTTGATGTCTAATGTGTCTACTAACGGCCGCTTAACAGCTGCCTTCGCAGCGAGGGAGTTCCCTGTGCTCCTTGTGTCTCGTGAGCCCCCTATTATCCGGTTTTTACGTCGTGCTCAAAGTAGTGCCAGACAAGAAGCACGATGATTTCCCTGGGCTTGATTGCGTCCTCATGGCGGCGCCTGCTATAAAACGCGAAGATTTGCAAAACATGGTCAGTTCCATAAAACTCTGAATGTCTGTCCAAACTCTGTCCAAACTCACTGACTCCAGATGTCCTCGGGCATGAAATCGTCGCCAGACAAAGAGAACTGCCTCGTCATCGAAATGGTGGATAGCAATTTCAAGCGCTGTCCGGCTTATAGCATCAGCACACTATTCCAGCTCGAGCCACTCGACATCAATGGTATGTATGCATGGTAGTGGATACTATCGGGCCATCTGATGAAATATTTATTTATCTAGAGCAGCCTCCGGACATCCTTCAAGAGCTTTCAGTGAAAATTGCCCGCATCGCTTTGGAAACCACGCCGGTCAAACTCAAAGTCCAATTGCCCCCGCCAAAAGCCGTAGAAATGCTACCGATCGGCGAGGACGGACCGCTGCGCAAACAAGGTACGTCTGCTTCAAGCACGAGTTCAGGGCCGCGGTCGGGTGCTGACGGTCCGACCCACAGCGAATGAAGAGGATGCTGACCCCACACTGCGAGCCTTGAACAAGTTCTTCACGAAGCGGCATTGGGTCCTGTGCGCGCGCGGTGTTTATGTGCATGACTGCTCTTCGCGTGGCCACGCCCTCTTGCGACAAGTGAACTATGAGGGTATGTATCGTTCTGCGCTGCTCTCAGCCCGAGGCTTGCTCACAACCCGACAGGACAAATACTGTACGAAGCCTATTGGACAACCAGGCGCCTTCTCGAGGGGACACATCCGCGAGACAGCGACACGAGTACCGAGGCAAAGAAAATCTCGGTTCCCGGCGATCTGGAGGACATTTTACACCAGCTCTCGGGGTTCCTAGGTCCGCGCGCAATGTAGGTCCACTTGTTTGTCGACATTGCTCGAGCCTCAACGTGCCATTAGATCTCGGCCAAACTATCGTAAACTGAAGGCAACCGAGCTACAGCTCGCGACGCTGAGGGAGCTGTGTCCTGAAGAGACCATGTCGCATGTGGTTTTCGAGGGTCAGCCGATGGCGCGGGAGGCGTTCTACGACTGGCTTACGATCGGCAATGCCTCGGACGCGATCGCGCGGCTCAGGTACCGCACGGAGCCGGTACGCACTCGTGTCATAAGTATTTGCTCAACGACTAACCAATCCATTGTATTCCAGGACTTGCCGCCGTTCTCATACGCAGAACAGGAAGACATCGTCAAGAGAATTCGCGAGAACCAAGTTGTGAGCAGCGGTTCCGATTCCTTGCAAAGCACGGGAAATTCTGAACAAGTCACTTTCCTTTGACAGCCCGGGGAGCAGTCTGCCAAGAAAAAGGCGGCCCGCGAGGCACTGCGGGAGCGCAGAAGGGCGGAGCACGAGAAACACCTCCAGGACCAAATACGGAAGAAGGATCGGAGGGCGGAGATGTCAGCGCTGAGGGCCAAGGAGCTTGAGATGCAGGGTGGAGAGGCAGAAGCAACCGCGACTGAAGCAGCGTTATCGGTGGCGGAGGCAGCTCATGTGGAAACTGAAAACGGAGTAACAGCTTCGGTGGAGGGAAACGACGGAGAGACGCCGCGTGAAGAGGGAGAATCAGTCGAGGCTGCAGACGCAGAGGCAGCTCAGGTGGAGACTGAAAGTGGAGAAACTGCTCCCCTCGCGGAGAGCGGAAAGGGAGACGACGGAGAAGCTGTTTTGGTCGAGACTGAAAAGGAACAAGACGGCGAGGCGGAAGAGGGCAAGCAAGGCGTGGACGAGACCGGAATTCTACACAACAATAAGGCGGGCTAACATGGGGTCTCAATCCTACGCGACTCCAAAAAAACTACACCGCTGATTTTTTGAAGAGGTAGTGCCCGACACCCCATCTGCCCGCCGGTGTCAGCGCGGATACGGATGCAGGAGAATGAATACTCACTGCTGCCCGCGATCCATATTAAACAGCTCGGAGCACGCCATGTAAAATACGCGGAATCTAATACGTACGTTAGAGCTAATACTGGTATTGGAATGGAATCCCTCCTCACCTGTGGAACATCGCGACCGCCTCCGCCTCCGTCCTCCCGTTTGCAAGGGCGTCTGCGCGGAGCTCTTTCAAGCCCGCTATACGTATGATTAGAGAGATTTTATGTCGTGATTTAGACGGAGGTCCTACTCTTGGCATTCTTATCCTGCAGCTTCAGCCAATCTTCCAGCGACCGGGAGTAGTGCGTGCCCGCGAGATACCAGCTGCGCACTAAGGTGAGATCGGACTGGAAGTACGTCTGGCCCAGAGTTAGCTCCCCCTCAAGCAGTGGCATACGCGAGTCGCACCAGGGTGTCGAAGGAGCACATCGTTCCGCCTGAGTTCGCATGAGATTCACACTAACGGAGCGAATTAGCAACGGCATACCCGAGAAAAAGTTCTGCGCCATCCAGCCGTCGTCCTCTTCAAAGTGGTATGGCATGGTTTTGTGGCAAAAGATGTGGATGAAGAGGAGCGCCTCGTCCCCCTCGGCGACAGACTTCTCCTTTGTGGATGGTCGGAGCCAGGAGGCTACTTTGGCCATGAGGACCTGATAATTCTTCATGTGCTCAAACATCTATAACGAGGTCGGATCAGACGACGACAATGCAGACATGGACAACGTGCCTCGATAGAAAGGATCCTGTCGAAACTTACGAGGAGATTTAGTGAAGTAAGTATGCAGAACACGGAGAACCTACTATTTCGAACCGGCGAAGTCATGGGCATTCACATTGGCGGTTATAATCTAACATCCATCGAATGCCAGTTTTAGAGAAAAGAACCAAGACAAACCTCTAGATTGACGAGACCGCGTGATTTGGCGGTAGCGTCTATGTGGGCTTTCTGAGTGGCGGAATTGGATAAACCGGTGATCCTTGAATTTGGATACTTCTGCGCAAGGAAGAGTGACAAACTGCCCCATCCACAGCCGAGATCTAAAACGTCCTGGCCGTCTTTCAGCTGCGCCTTCTGGCAGTAGCTTTCCAACATCAGCACTTCCGCTTCGGCAATGGTTTCTTTCCCGGTAGGGTAAAGACACGACGAATATTTGGCGTAAGGACCCAAGGTAGAGATGATGAATTTTGTTGGAACCTTGGCCAAGAATTAAGATTTCAAGGAAGAGCAACGGGTATAAGCGCACTTCGTAATGCTGTTCATTGGCTTTCTCCGTGAGCTCTGCGATTTGTACTCGCGCACGGACGTCCTCAATCCACTTCATTTTCCTAGCATGGTTGGCCTCGAATGAACCTTGGTCGATTTCGCGTCTTTTGCTTATCAGTGGAGGACATTGGGAGCAGAGACTCGACATACAGACGCTGGCGCAAAAGGGCGCGTATGACACGTCGGAGGACGAAGTCCGGGACCAAGCCCTGTTGGGAGACATTCAATCAGCGCTTTGGATTACTCCGGTCAGCGCGAGGATTCATACGCGGTCCAGCCAGCGGTAGCCAATTTGCAGCAGAGCGTCAGACACCATGGTAGTTCAAGAAGAAGGGGAGGAAGGAGGGGAGAGGCAACGTCCGTTCGGTTCACCAGGCCTAAACGGCATCATATCGGAAAATGAAAGGTGATGATCGTCCCGGGCGACGGGCGACGGGTGATGGAGATGGAAAAAGGTGCTGGCACCAGGCTCAGCGCCTTTCTCGTGTAATCTACCTAAGTACCTGGAGTATGGATTCAGATTGAGACTACAATGATGCTTCGCAGCACTATTAAAAACAAGGATGTAACAAGCTAAGCCGTGAATCCCGATTTCAGGTGATGGCAGCCTTTGAATCCACAAAGTCCATTGGATTCAGAAGGTAAGCGCCACATGAACCACCGGAGAAAGCGGCCCCCAAGCCAGGCCACCTCCAACTAATATCAATTTCTAAGCAGCCCCTCTCTGCCCCGCCAAAAAAAGTAATCAAAAATCAACTATCGGACCAGGCTGAAAATCCTCGTACAGTCCGCGCCCAGTCAGATACGCTTCGCGCATGCGCGCCGACACGGGGTCTACCATCGTGCGAAGCGTCGAAACCACCGCACCGGCGGTCATCTGCAGGCTCCAGAGGCTGACGGTCCGCAACCGGCGGTTCATGTTGGCTTGCGTGACGTGGTAGGCCATGGCGTCGTAGACCTGTGGAAGGGAGAGAGATAAAATAAGCTCGTGAGCAGAACAGCGAGCAGATAGATGGGAGACGAAACGGACCTGTAGAGAGACCTCGTCCATGAGGCCGGCTGGAAATGACAGTGAGCGGGGTGGGTACAGTAAAGAAAAGAAAGGGTTTTTACATTCCCACATCTACGAGATTTGGTTAGACAAATAATGCGAGTGACGAAGCACGATGAAAACTCACGGTCCACGATCCATCGAAATCCGCCACATCTTTAACTACCCTGCACCGGATTGGCACCAGAGTCCGGTTCGCGCTACAATGCGTTGAGTATCTCCAACGGAGCGAGAGACACAGAGAGCACGTACTTCATGAAACTCACGATAGGCCGCACGAGTGCGTAATTCACATACGACAATTCATTCGTAAAGATCGGCACCGCCGCCTTGAGGTCCCTGAACCGGAGGTCAATATCGATGATCAGGCGCTGCGTGTCGTCCGGCGCCGTTTCCGTATCCGCCTTCTCCCCCTCCACCACCGGCGGCGCCTGCAGCGGGGGCTTTGCGAGCCCGCGCTGCGCGGGGATGCGTTCGAGAATCGGGTCAAAGATGGCATCCGCGATCTCGCCGAGGACAGCCTTGAGCTGCGATGCATCCGAGGGGTCGCGCGGGAACTTAATGTCGAGCACGGCGTCGACCTTGCCGGAGGTTATCCAGGATATCGGCCCCCCCGTCGTCGTCCCGCGCTGGATGTGGTCGATGTTGACGCCGTCAATGCGGATGCGCGACTAAACGTACCGCGCAAATTGAGTTAGGTGATAGCAAGCGAGAGGAATAACGCAGACCATCCGCCCCCAGTCCCCGTCCTTCAGATCCATCTCCGTCGTGCGCCCAATGCTCTGCGGCTTGTGCAAGCTAAACAGACAATTGTCAAACTGGCCCACGACGTTCTCCGCACACAGAAAGTCGTAGAAGATCCACTGCTTGCGGAACGTCTTCACGTCCGCCTGGAAGATCGACGCCGTGAACGGGCGGAACCCGTCTGGCTGGTACACCGTCACCAGCACGTCCTCGAGTTGAAGCGCCTCGAGCTCAAAGTCACCTGTGCGCGCGACGTGCCGGAAGGCCGCGGGGTCGAGCGGGTTGTCCGGGTCCCAGTATACCGACCGCCGGTCTGAGCCAGTGTAATTAGTAATTCAGCGCGAAGGGGTGGGTCGCACCTAGAATGCCGCGGACACCCTTGATGACGGCGTCCTGGACCAAGCCTTTCCCGTCCAGCCACCTCCACAGGGAGAGCGTAACGTCGATTGAGTCGACGGTGAGGTCATACATCGTGTAGTTGGTGTCCTCATCTATCTCGCCGCTCGCGGGTGTCTCGTCCTCGAGCGTGTGGTACGCGGGGTGGCCACTGATGTCGTATCCACCGGCCGCAAAGCCCTCCCGTTCTAGCTGGCGCGGAGGGGGAGGGACGCTTCGCGGGCGGCACGAGATGAACACATTTTTGAACGAAATGCGCGAATCCTTCCACTTTGGAACGATCGCGGATTCAAAGATGACGGTTACACCCGTTTCCGCGGTGAGGTAGTCACTTATGCCGCGCGCAATATACTCTGAGTGGAGTTATTCAGCTGAATTATACAGGGGGAATAAAACTCACGTTGCAGACTCAAGCTATTGGCAGTCGCGAAAATCACAGAGAAAAAGGTTGTTCTGGAAGATTGTGGTGAGCACACTACACCGAAACAAGGAAAGAGAGAGACACTCACGTCCCCACAAATATCCACAGTGTCTGGCTCATGACAAACCAAGTGATAAATGCCGAAATGTCGTCCGCATTAAATGGCCGGAAGGACTTGATCGTGAACCACTTGAATCGAATCCGCGCGCGCGCCCAGAAGCCCGTCGCGACCTTGAGAAAGTCGTCGCGACTCGGTCGCGGGAGGTGCGGCAGGGACATAGCAAGCCGCCGAAAAAAAGGCGTGTAATTGTCGTAATTTGGCGGCGGCGGCGTCTGGGGCTTCGTGGTACTGTCGCTGTCAGCACCTTTGCCGCCGTCTTTGGTCGTCGTAAGGTCGTTTTGTTGGTCAGATGAAGAATTTGGAGACTTTGGAGGCTCGTCTCCCGCTCTTCGTGAGGGATGAAAGTGTCGCGTGAAAGCAAGACATCTTCTTTCTTGCAAGGGAGCCGCGTCGATAGCTTTCCGGCGCACGTCGTGGATAGACTGAGAATTAAAGAACGTCCGTATGATATTGTAGCGGTCTAGTTTAGCCTCCTTAGGACGAGGAACCGCGTGTTTGGCCGCCAAAACTAGAGTGCATTGCCGCGTGGTTTTCGAGAGGACCGGTCGAAAAGCCATGGCCAAGACCTCTCTGCACTGTTATCGGTCTGGCCGCGCTGTTCTCGCCAATGTTGGGGTGGTGCACCGGTGGCGGTCAAGAGCAACTTGCAAAACTGACGTCAATTTTGGAAAAGCGAGGACAGCGTGCGATAATTTGAAGCTTTTTTCGACTAAAAAACGATGTACACAAGAACAGGTACTCAAGATATGTAGGGGAGTGATTATTCAAAAGGCCCTCCGGGCACCCCTGGTACCGGTATATCGTACCTACTATTACTACTACGCGAAAGCTACCGTATACCATTTCCGCCGCCTACCTGCATTCACCACAAAATGACCGACCCTCGCACTTATGTTGGCGCGTTCGATCGCCGACAGCCTAACGATGGACGGTGAACGTTGGACGGTGTACGATGAACATTGCCAGCATGGCCACGGGTGCCACCCACCGCGGGCCCAACTGTAATGGTCAGCCATAAAATCAGAGTTCCAAGGCCGGCATACCTGGCGCACTTCCGTTGTAGGAGTGGGTGGCACAGCAACGGGAACAGCTATAGGGTGTTAAGACGTTGAGTGAAGGCAATGGCAATGGGAAAACATACAAATATCGACCGCTAGGTGTTCGCGGTGGTTTTCGGGCCTGAATACACCGAACGAGCTGTGGGCCGCGTAAGGCCCTTGCTCGACGTGGATGAACTCGTGAGGCGTGGTAGACGTCGCTGGGGAGATCAGAGTTTGAAGGTAGGGATTGCACGCGAGACCTACACGGAGAGCGATAGCTAGTCTGGGTTACACCAGCTTGGATTACACCAGCTTGGACAGCGTGGGCAGCTACAAAGTATCAGAGAAAGAGCACCAGGGCCGATATTCCTCGCTCCGGGTGCGTTGCGCCAAATTGTTGGCGTGGTCCAGTTTGAGGAACCCGAACGTGCTCGCGGTGCTTCCCGACGCGTTGTGGGTGTGTGGGGTTTGGGGCGACGCGCTTGACCGGGTAGCATCCGAACGGATGTTGGGGCTAGATTCTACGGCAAAGACACCGGTATACGCAGCTTGAGGCGATGTGCTAAGTCGTCGCATTGAGGATTAGGATAATGAGACGCCATGGGATGTTGAGTGTGGTCCCAACTGAGCAGGGTTATTCAATGTATGAGTTCACTGCGGTGGGGAACAGGAGCTTATGAAACGGGTGCAATTGTCCGATGTAGCCGGAGTGTGAAGGCCCAAAAAGGCGAAAGTGGCCCAAAAAGGCGAATGATGTGACAGTGTGATGATCTACAGGGTGTATATTCGGAAAGTAGACCTGGACCTAAAACGGTACCAGGAATATCGGAGAGGTATGTCTAGCAAATATGTGCAGGTAATCACTGGCACGAGGATATCAAAAAATTAGGAAAGGTTCAAGACTTTCAATCAAGAATACATCGCACTCGTCTCGTGCCTCATTCGTACCAGTTCCTTGCGAGCGGTAACGATTGAACAAAATCTAGGAGTAGGTCAATGCAATGTAGACATATTATTTATGAAGTACGCACTGATCAAAAAGTCTTCTGAGTGTGCAAATCTGGCAGTCTGACGGCGTCGAGCATCCACAACTGTAGAGCACGATGGCAGGCATGATGGGCGCGTCCACGGGGAGGGTAGGCAGCTGAACCTTGCGCGGGGGTGACTTTAGAGGCTTCTCGATGCGTCCTGAGAGTACTGTCGGTTTTGGCCTGCTCATCGTACAGGGTATGGGAGGGGAAGAGGCTTTCAACATTGCCCGAGGCGCAGCGGGCGGCGCCGCCTTCGGTACCCTCGGCCCAGAAGATGTTTTAGACGGCACGTCCGGCGTTACAGCCTCCTTCATTTCTACATCAGATTCGGCGTCGCTCTTCTCATTGGATTTGAGAGGAGGGGAGGAAAAGCAGGCCAAGCTGCGGATCGAAAGCGGTTTCTGTTTCTGCTTCTCAACGTACGCTTTGCATCGCGGGCGAATGACGATTTTTTCGCGATTCACGTCGCTGAGGATTTGGAAATGAAAAAACCAGTATGGTGCCACGCAGAAAATAGACACAAACTGGATATCAGGCCCAACAAGTATGGGCTCGAATAGCACTTCCTCCCGTACGGGATTGGCGGATAATACGCGCGGTTCGGTGGGGGGCGGCTTCGTGTGTACCACCGGCGTCATTTCAACCTCTGTGATCGGTATATCGCCCGGAGATAAAATCGTTCCAAGACGTGAAGCATCGTTTTGAAAGTCAAGTGGCGCGTCGTTCATGGTACTGTATCGTCCAAGGGGATAGAATGAGATTTAAGAATGGCGGAGAAAAGGTGGCCTACACGTGTTTTCTGCGGTGAATTTTGGGGTGGCAAGACGACTCGGAAGACAACGGGAGAGAGACAGAAAACTAGTTCGTACACTCGAATTATAAGAACGTCGGGTCGAACCGCGGGCAACAAAAGAAAACAAAGCAACCTATATGAGACTCGTAGAACAAAAGGACTGAAAAAGAAAACGTAAATTGATTAATTGACTTATGTACGCGTTGGGTCACAGCACACGTGAAAGACCATCACGCGCTCCCGTGACGCGCGCGGTAGTTAGGGGCCTGAACTAAGGTGTTTCAAAATACCAAACACAGTTCAATTCGACAGGTGTGAAACCCTCTTTGTCTAAGTATGGTCGTGAATGCGTATTGCAGCACAAGAGTCCCGAACCGGCGAAGATGACACCTGAAACCACTGCCACTGCAGAGACCCTGCTGTTCGGCAAGTACTACTGCTGCCGCAATTTCAAGGATGAGATGAACATGCATTACGCAGGCTGTTTTATACCTTGCATATCCGAATGATCTGAACCCGAACCACGCTGTATCGCTGGCTCAGGTTTCCGGCGTGACTTCCACTTTAGAAAAGCAACCAATTTTCACGTCGCATCAAGGACGGCCCTACTCTAGAGAACTATGGATCTGTAGAGGATTCATCCGGCGGATCTGGCGGATCCGGCGGATAAACCGTTAACAGTTGACAAGTCGTGAACGGTGTGTGCGTGGTTCACGAAGTAAGCTACGTTCACGACAATGTATCACCCTTCAAGCTTCAGAATGTTTGCTTCACGGTTTTGTGCAGCGTTCACAATAACGGGACCATTCAAGACACGTAAGGTGTTCACGATGTGTCACGGCGTTTACGACATGACAGTCGCTTCACGACATCCAGCAACCTCCATGATGAGTCCTTCTAGCCTTCACGAGCGCTTCACCCTTCACGACTTCAGCGAGCCTTAACGAGGCTTCAAGTCCCTTCACCAGCCTTCAATCCCTTCACGAGTCTTCAATCCCTTCAATCTCTTCAGCGCCTACGCGTACGTTATCTTCACTTGACTTTTCATCAAATCCTTCCGCGGTTCTCGATTCGTTAATGGGATATCCATTTCTACTTTCTCTGTATCGTGTTTGTCTCCACGTGTGGCACCACTTTCTTCTCTTTTAACATGTCGACCAACCGGATCCTTCCTGACATGGATGAACTGTTAGCGCAGTATGACGCTTTGGGTGACAAGAAGCTACCCAAGGTACGAGCACAGAAGATTCTCAACACCAACATATCAAAGAAAAAAAAACTATCGCCCCAAGACGTGATCCTTAGGACGGAACGCGAAATGGCCATTAAAATCAAGAACGAGGATGACCGGTAAGTAACCCTCTAGAAGTGTGCCAACTCTTCTGACTCAGAACAGCAGAGTGCTCGCGCCACCCAAGCTGTTTGAAGACAGGGCATCTGAGGAGCCGGGTACGTCTTCATCTCTTGGGCACAGTGGCAAGAACTGACCGTCTTCAGTTCTCCCTGACCCGAATACTCTTTGCCCATACTGCGATGTACCCCTTCCCCAAAATCCCTCTCCAACCCTTCTTCGCCTCCTTGACGAAGCTGCGTCAAAGTCATACGCTGACGCCCGCCCTGACAACGCCTTGGGGCAGATGGCCGACACGCCGATCCGAGCACCGATTTGCGCCCAGCATGTTTTCGAGCGCGACCTCATTCCCAAGGCCCGGTCCAGCGGATGGCCAACTGAGATCAATTTCCGGCAAGTCGAGCAACGTGTCAGGTCCCACCACCAGGCTTTCAAGACTCTCCTTGAGGATCCAGAGGGGCTGTTCGCCAATCTAATGTTTTCTGGAAAAACAGCGTGGATATTTTCGCTAAATGTCAAGGACTCGGGGGGAATATCTCGAACTACCACCTTATCCAGACGGGATAGTAAGTGACCTTCCTTGTCGAGGTTTCTATTCAATGCTCATGTTTTTCCCCAGTTACGGCGAGCAAGGGCTCCAAATTATCGACGAAACTTTGAGACGTTTGCTCACAATTGCATCTGAATCCACAGCTCCTCTCACTCCCGCGCAATTTGCGTCGTGGGTCCTCGTCCCTGAGGCGGCGGTTTTGCTGATAATGGAAGATTTACAAGTGGAGAAGGAGAGAGCCGTCAATATCATGCTTGAGAGCAGCACTTACGGGGTTTTCATGTTTCCTGCTCAAGATTAGGACCTGTATTGTCCCCGAATCTATGTTTACATCCAGCAACAAATTTTTGCCCGATGACTTGGTGTCCTAATTTAGGGTAATTGCGTAACATTCCACTATCTTCTCGCCGTAGCGACAACGCTTTAGCCTTGGACTTGCCTTCAACCCACGATGCCCAATGTACTCAATGTCAAGCTTTGAGCAAGGGTTATGACACTGGCAAAACACGCTGTGCTGCAGCCCAGAACCATCGCGTCGCTTACTCTCCCTCACTGTGTTTGTCGCCTCCCAATTGGTGAAATCATCTCCACGTATCCCGCTTGAAACCTACATGCATTCATACCACTCAAGTTCAATGTATTTAACCAAGGCTGGGACGTACCGCGATCGCCCTCATAATACGATGAAGATACAACATGATATGATACTTGCATGTGCGTGAAAAAAAGACTACAGCTGCCTTAATATTGCCCTAACATCTTCACGCCCTGGGTGAGACTGAAGGTAAAATTATCTAGTACATACTTAACAACGGGGGCATGGAATATACTTTCTTTGCGGCACAAAGGACGCGACAATATGATGTGTTACGGCGTGATCCGTCGTCTTTATTTTCTTCGCTCTCGATTCAATTCTCGCCCTACTTGGCTTAGCCATTCCTGTGTCCTGAGGTTCCAAGACTGCCACCAATTTATTTCAGTATGGATGATCATCCTAATAGTAAACGGGATCTATTAGACTCGGAGTATCTGTACGTCAGATTCTGGTAGTGTGATTATACTCGGCGCTCACACTTTCATAGTGCCACTCTTGGTCTTGGCATCTTGAAGGTGGGATCCACTCACCTTCCCGTACATTGAGCTGAAATGAAGCATTCAGGGTATCATCAAGCTCCATCACAACGTCGAGCGCATGCAGTCGCAGTGGAAGATTGGAAGTAGTGTAGTCGCCGCCAGCAAACTCATCCTCGAGCGCGAAATCTCCGTGAATTGGCTTGTGATTCAGAGCACCAACCCAACTCTTCTCGACGGCTATGATGACTATGAATTAGAGACAACCATCGAGAATCGTGACATGGATGAATTCTTCCGCAACCAGGTTGCTAGCGGCACACTCAAGGTCCCCGCTCCAGCCATTGTAAGTCTTTGCCCAGTTTTTTCTTTCACGAATTAAGTTACCCACCTTTAGAAAACACAGCATGTGAACACGGTGAACGAAATAGTGCCTCTCGACCCACCAACACCCAATACCGCACCTGCGGCTTCTCCCGACGTGAACGTGGCCAGGCCAGTGGTGAAGATTTTTGTAGTTGTCGTTGACGAAAGAGGCAACTCGGGGGAGCACATACCGACACCCCGTGCCACAACAGTGTTTGTGTACAACCTACGCCAAGAAGAAGCGGAATATTTTGTCCGGACTCGGGAGCTGATTGAACAGCTGCAAATGTCTTCTGAATCTGTGGTTGGTTCCGCACGCCTGTCCTTAGGTGTCCTTTTGGGTGGATTGTTTGTCCGGTCCTCTTTTTATATCCTTCGAGAGGAGGCAGAAGTGATTGGGATACCCGACGTTCCGGAGCTTCAGGTTACAGCTGCGGATCGCAGCACCGGATGTACCCATTCCTTGACAATATACCTGGACACCCCCGGCGGTTACAAAGCGGTTAAAAAAGAGGTATGTGTCCAACGTCCTCGTGGATTACCTTGACCAACGGAATCATCAGGCCGTTGAAGGCGGTTCCGCTAAGAGACACTTCTCTACACTTAGCACCGACTCCACAGAAGACGACTATCGCAAAGAAACCTCGAAATCAGACTGCTCCACTCCATCCATTCGGGCGACACCAGCAGCGCGTGCGACGGCCACGGAACGGGGTGCTGCCCAACTTCGCTGGCTTGCGGGTCCCTCCAGCTATTCTAACGCCATTTCAACAGCAATACAAGCCCAGGTCAAGTCCAAACAAGGGTCTGCTACCTGCGCGTTGGCCATTTTTTGCACCTACGTCTACATTGTCAGTAATGTTCGACCCGGGGCTGACTGTGATTCTGCGGGACGCACCGATATCACCAATAAATGTTTAGCCGAATTTCTGGGTGTCGCGCCTGGTTGGATTGCGCAAGCCAAGGCAGCGGGTGCATTGCAGATTGTCGCCAGTCATATCCCGGCTGTCAAAGCTCATCTTGACGGAGATATACCCGATTCATACATGGGGATTGGTCCGTGGACCCAATTCTTGGAAGCGATGATTGAAAGGCATGAAAGAGAGGAGAAGGAGTCGCATAAAGAGGGATTGAAAGTGTAGCACACAAATAGAAGTTTAGATATTACTAGCTATCAGGACAATCTAGTTTCCAGATCCTCCAACGGAATAAAATGTGGTTGCTGCCCTTCACTACGCAGCTGATTCACGGTCCAGTCGTTACGCATGCTAATCATCTCGTCAAGGAAAAAGTTATAACGGAGGACAGTCATCTCCTTCACAATGGGCTGGAACTTGCCAAACCACCGGTTCACTTGCTCTGCAGCGGAAGAATTGAAGATCCATGATCTTCCGTTCACGATTTCGGGAAACGTGATTGGGGAGCAGTTCATTGTGCAGAACACATCAGTTTCCTTGTGCTTGCTGCCGGCATGAAACACATCCACGGGAAAGCCGACAACTGCTAGTCGTGCATCTTTGGGATCTGTAGATGCGACCAGATGCCGCAAAAGCAGGCAGTTGTTATCGAAAAATATGTATGAAGGCAATGAGCCCGGGTAGTGCGGTGGGAAGGTAACGTGAATGAAATCCTGGGCCTCATTAATTACTAACATGGTCTAGAAGGGATTACGAGAAACTCACCTTGACCGAGGTGATTGCCTCTGAACCGAAAAAAGTCGCTCGCGAGATGATAATCCCGCAACATTTGACCATAAGTTGCTCGTTGTGGGTCCAACGGCGACCTAAGCGACCCCGAATCTTCACCGGCAGAACCAGAGACGAGTCGGTGGGCATGGCAGGTAGTTGATGATCTTCCTCTTCTTCCGGAGGAACCTCATCCAGATAATTGATCTCCAAAACAGGCGCCACAAGCTCCACCTCGCCCTGAGTTCGCGCTTGCCTGGCCCGCAAGGTAAACATAGCTTTACCCTGTGTTCGACGAGCATCTTCAAACGCTCGATGGCTGGGATCAGTGCAAGTCCGCCAGCCATCGGTGCTTCTACTGTTGCACCCGTTCACACCACAAACAAACCTAAGATCAGCATGCAATGGGCAGAACCAGTTGCGCTGACTTGAAAGGGGGATCTTGCAGTCATGGACACCACAGCAAACATGGCCTACTGTGACCCCATCTGTAACACACGCGGAAAGGCGTCCTGGTGATAAATAAATTAGAGATGGAGTCTTCGGACATAATTTACCACACATACGATCACCAATAATTTTCTGGCAGCTTTGACACGCATGAGCCCATTGATCTTGGCCAGTCCCAGTCATGTGTTCATTTCTAGCCTCTAGGACAGAATTCAGGCGATCTGATTGTAAGCCATGATGAGGTACAGATAACTGCAATCCGCGCTTTGTTACATCTCTGAGAAGCGCGTGAAGAAAGAAGCTGTCCCAGACGGTGCCTCCTTGCAGTACTTTTTCTGACTCGTCCGTCCGAGTGCAGAGAGCTAAATTGTAGATTCTTGATGCCGCCTCAGCCGATGTACAGGAAATTGTATAAGCCGAAAGACAAAAGCAGAAACAACAACAGCTCACTGCGAGAAGACCATTTGGACCTCCCAAAGAACAGCAAGCTGTCGTTCGACGACATGATGCATAGAGACCATGAGGAGCTCAGGTACACCACCGTAATATTCTCTTTGAGCCTCGGGCTGGGAGGCGTGTCGTATTTTATAATTGTGATGATATGTAGTATTGCAGTCTAGAGCAGGAACATTATATTTTGCTGGAGGGCGGTTAGAGGAGAATTTACTTTGACAGTACTTCGACACTATTGTTATGGGAAGAATTCCGCGGCGCAAAGTAAACAAGGTGGCCGAATATTCCTGCCGCTTCGTTAAACGAGCCTTTCTGCACATTTCGGTGGAGCAAAAAATCGGCGGCTCTAGGGTATCCCCAACTGAGCGTATGTAAAATGGGCTGCAACTGGGATGCCACCGGGAGACACACCAATTCCAAAACTGGGGCCCAGGGAAGCCAGTAATTCATCATCTGAGTGCAGATTGGTATTTTCCCCTGCGAAGTCCCCAAATCCAGCCCAACAGAGGATAACTGTGGAGACGGGCAGATTGAGTGCAGCAGCGAGGAATTCCGTGATTGGGATTGGTAGGATTAATTCAGCAGCAACAGATCGTCCTGCATTGACTTCATCGGATTGGATTGACGGCAATAATCTCGAAACCAGTCGAAGAAAGGCATGCAGCTGTTCAATAGTTATGCTTGTGGACAGTGTTGGAAATTTCCCGAGCCGCAAAACTACCTCATGGAGGGGGGGCATTAAGAATCGATTAGAACGCGATGCAATCCGAATCAGGTATTGATGCGATCACGCTCAAGACGCATCGCGCCCTTCAGAATAGGAGCAGTTGCGCCACAGCTGATGGGCAACACACAGCCACGGTTGTCAAGTTTTAGTCATGTGATGAATTTGTGTTATTTCTCCCCAGTGTGCTATTGAATAAGGAAAAATCTCCTAATCATACAGTATGGATTCGGACATTTAATAGGTATGCTGGTGACATTTTCTATTTGATCAAAGTACCCTACAGTCAACAATTCACCGATCTCGCACTTGATGCTTTTCCCACCCAGACTGCATTATTCACCCCTTTGAATATTGAGAGAAAATACCAAGGCACGTGAATAACATAATTCAAAAGAACAGAATCATTTGCACTGGCAAAATACGTCCCTAATGGCTCTTGAAATATTATTTTGTCGCAAACTCATAAAATATATACATTTGGGGATAGGAGTTCGGTGTTGGCTAGGCACATGGACTTTTCAACTATGAAGCACATGGGACATGTTTTTAATCAATTTTCAGCTGCATTTCAGGCCTTCAGAACAACTTGGTGGACTTGACACTTGCCAAGCGCTTGCCGTTATTGCTACGATCACTTGGATAAGCGCTGACAGGTGCCATCACCGGCCATCTCCGTAGCACATGTTGCGACACACCGTTGGGTCAATAGTGTTTTCTGCGCGCGCTTTGTTGACACTTTCTTGACCACCACTTGCCACTGGCGTTTCTAGCTCCCTCGCCGACTGGTCTTCAAGTTCAGTTTAACCATTTGCTTTGTAGATCACCCGGATTCTGGTTGGCGCTCGAACATCAGCTCTCTGTTGTGCGCCCACATGCACTCCGTAGGCATGTCCCGATTTTTCGCTTCAGCTTTAGATCGGCTGGTACGTCCCTTCTCCTCTCTTTCTCCACGAGTCCTCATCACGCTGCCGGTACTATCATAGCACTGCCTGGATCTCAGATCTGCAAGGCCCGAGTCACGCAGGCTCGACTCAAACAAGTACCTGACCAAGCCTACGATGCGGGTCGTACGGAATGCAGTGCGGTACTCAAGCACACACCGGACCACTTACCGGACAAGGTCATTTGTCGCGCAGGTGCACGCGGTGTACCGACAGGTGCTGTCTTGTGACCCATTCCGCTGAGCTAGTGACAGGTATCAAGATAGAAAAGTACAATACCGTTGTCTCCAGAATCCTGCTTGATAATATGTATGTATGGTACTGGAAGCCAATGCGAGCTTTAAGCTATCTTGTGATGTGTGTGCCTTGGTCGCCTGCATGCGGTGTAGTGTGCTTTCGATTCAGAGGTTACGGGTCTACCTGTGCTGTTCCAGGACCTTGGACGCACGAGCGAGATGAAAGTCATGACGTAGAGGCAGGCATATATGCATTGCATAGTACATAGCAATACTAGGGTACACAACCGCAGTTTCTATTATAACGAAGTCAGCGAGAGGAACGAAAAAACTATTTGCTTTATTACGATAATTGCAGGACATAGGTAAGAAAGCCGCTTTCAAATCAGACAAGCTATTTTTTGCTGTTAACCCTCCATGTTGTTCGAAAGTTCTGCCAAGTGTCCGATTTGTCATTCGCGGTAACAATGGCATGAGGGTCCAAGCCGCCTTCATAGCAAGCCTTGTCCCAAACACGGCGACTGTCGCTGTATGTCTGGGCCCTGTATTTGCATCCGAATGCAGCCTCGAAGTCTGCGGGACGAGTTTTGGCTGTGCCACTACGCCTGTCGAGCAGGATGAAACCTGCTGCCATCGCCCGTGTATAGCGGAATGGCCAGCCGGTTCCCATGTGACCTTTGACAGCATTGGCCACTATCTCTCGCAACATCTTGTCTGACACGCAGGGAGGTGTTTCCGATGAGCCTGCCAAGGAGCTGACTTCCGGAGCGGTCGACGACGAGCCCCGAGGAAGAGCTGACAAAGAGGAATTGACCACATCCGGAGGCTCTGGTGAGAACGTGTAAATGCCCGAAGGGATAGATGCCGGGTCGATCGGGAGGTGGGAAGATTCAACAGCTGTTCGCTGTGGAGTTGGGGAACTGAACGGCGAGGGGGAGGGCGAAAGAATGGACACGGAAGAACCGGCAGTGGAAGAAGATGCAAAATTAGATTGATTGAGAACAGCACGCGTAGGTGTGTGGGGTATCGGTGAGGCAAAGGATAAGCTGAACTTTGTATTAAGTCGAAATTTTTGCAATATAAGAAGGATCCCACCTTGTTGTGTCTGAGATAAAAGCTTGTGAAGTTGCAGAGGAGCCTTGAATACAATTCTTGCCATCTAGTCTCAGGATAGATCCCGAGGGCATGCCAATGCCAGCTCGAACTCCCCGCGTACGAAACTGCATCACCGTGTCTTTCTCGACAAACTGAGGCGGCGTAGTTGCCGACGATACTTTCCAAACATCGTGGACAGGAGAATAGGTGTCAAAGGATACCTTGTCCACGCCATAGAGATTGATCATATCTTCCGAGTGGATGGGATGGAAATGAGGGTGATACAGAGCTGTGACATCCATCGTATCCGGCTCTTCCCCATCCTGAGACAAATTCAATCGCCATTGAGTATAATCGAGAGAAATCTAACCTTGCTCCACCATTGATAGGTCACAACTTTGGACATCTGACGTGCGTAGGAACGTACCTCCGCGCCGCCTGCTACCCGCTGCTGATTTTCGTTGTCGAGTTGATGGAGGCGGGCTTGATATGTAGGGGAAATAGGAACGGCGTAGCTCGCGGGTCTTGGAATCAACGAGGACGAGGAAGCGACGGCTGGCGTAGTCGGGGTCGCAGGTGCACCGCTTTGACGTCTGACCTGGCCACCACTGTGTTCCCTTCTGAAAGCCGCAACGTGACCAGAGGAGGTACACAGCGAGATTGTTGGGGTCTCTTGATGCGCCAAAACGCAACAGATTTGACATAGCCCGATATGACAAGAATTGGATCCTGCCCGAGGTTGCGGCCGGCTCAAGCAGAGTTGACCTGGACACACAATGGCTGCCTCCTCGCGCTTGCGGACACCTCTCGCCATCCCGGCTATCCAGTTGAAGCTGTCACACGGCCCAGGATTGCTCAGGCACTGAAATATCTAGTAAGTTGCAGAAGAACACTGCGAGCAACTGGAAAGTTACCGTATGATACCAAGCCCCGCTATTTGAAGGCTCGTTCTTTCCAGTGGACATGATCATGGTTCTCATGTACTGGGTCGGCCGACTCGCCGCTGCGCATTTTTGACATTCGACAAGATGTTTAAGATGGTTATATGTTGGAGGACGATCGGACATTGAGGTGAGATGGTACAAGAATGAGCTGATTCCGGGAAGCAAGCTTTATAATTACATGACGGTTGTCTTAAGGGAGTATGAGGATGTGAACGCCCAAGTACAAAAAAGCACCTCTGAAACGGACTGGGGGACCAGTCAGCACAGGGTCTATTGCAGATAAGCCATCAAGCAGCATCGCCCTGAACGAACCTGATGTATCCAAAGACGTGAAGAAACTTGTGTACCCTGAAGGCCAATGTGAAGCCTGAACGAGATCGAATGTTCATGAATGATGAATAGGATCGTGAACATGGCCAGTATTGTTCACGTTCAGAGCTGTCGTGAAGGCAAATCCAGTGGTGAACGGTCTCGAAGGTCTCGAAGGCTCGCTTGGGTATTGAAGGATAAGGAATGTCCTTCAGGAATCGAGTCATCTTCAAGGGTCGAGACAAACGTGAAGGGAATTGAGATCATTAAGGATATGAGAAGGTCGTTCAGGTTTGAAGCTATGCTGAAGTGGAATGAAGGCCTTGAAGGAACACATCACATCACGACAGAGTATCCTTAATGTACAAAGCATTAAGGAGGAGCGGTGGAATTAAGATATCCCAGAGACGTGAAGAACAGAGGTATGCTTCATAAGGTTAGAAACGTGAACATATCAGCCAGTCTTGAACGAACTCGCCGCTCGTGAAGTGTGCATCTGGCGGATCCGCCGGATCCGGCGGCTAAATCCTCTACAGACGGGATGTTCATCTACTCTAGCATTCGAAATCAGGTTTGCCCTGAATTGAAACATTCACGTGATCTTGGTTGAAAATTAAAATTCAACCAGGTTTTAACCTGAATCCAAGAAATACATGAAAGAAAGCTGGAGAAATATCTGGTAAAATGGGTGGTGCTCTGGGAACTTCGATCTCCTATTCCAAGCTGTCTGGTCTGTAAATATGTCCTTTGAACAAAATATAATGTCATGCAGTAAGGTAATGGAGACACCGATTCATAAGTTCTCCGAAGATCTTGAGGCGAGCAAGTCTAACGCAATCATGGCCAACAAATGAGTGCCAAAGCCGTCTCACTTTTTTTGGTTTGAGTTTACCATGATGTGGCTCGCTTTTTAAGCCGCTTTGATTTTTTACACAATCCGTCTGAAAAGATACCTCGGTCATAGGAATGTGAGTGTGTCCATAGCATAATGCCAAATCTGGTTATCCTAGAGCATTTTATTAGCACCCGAGAGGGAACTGAATGCTTGGCCAAATTTCTCGGCTACAAAGCAAGAACCCCGTCACCGTCGACTGCCGAGCTCAATTGATAGCGGATCAAACTGGGCGAGGATCACGGTCCGACCATTACATGAGAACCGCGGCCGGGCGGGCTTATGCCCGTAGGGTATTACTGCAAAAAACGAAAGCCGGGGATTTTGAACCACGATCACGTGGGTGATTCAACTTGTTCAACTGTTACCCGAGTTCAACCACGTTAGATATCGCCCAGCCACCACCGCGCATTAATTCCAAGCGACGTCAATCGGAGCACTTATATTCGTACGGTCATAGTACAATTAGCACACGACAATCCATCACAGCTTCGATTTAGCGGCAGGAGTAACAGCGTCAAGATCGCGATACTTGTAATAAAGCTGCAGAGACTCGGGATTTGCGACGGTCCCACTCGGCTTCAAGTTGGATCCCGACACGATTTGTTTCACGGCGATCTCAATCCGCTTGCCATTGACGGTATACTGCGTCGCTATTGTGAGTTGGAGGAGAGAGAACATGATCCAAACACATACCGGAATATCCTCGATCTCGAATATGAAGGAGGGAACGTGCCGCGCGCTGAGTGCCTTCCGAATGGCGTCTTTGATGTCCGCGATGAGACGGTCGTCGAGTTTGTATCCTTGGCGCATCTTGAGGAAGAGGAGGACGCGCTCATCCTTGTCTTGGGGTCGGCGCTGGCCAACGCACAGGGAATCATCTATGGCTTTCGTGAATTGTTCAAGCACATTGTATATTTCACCCGAGCCGAAGCGGACGCCGGATGGGTTGAGGACGCCGTCGCTGCATTCCGATTATCAAAAACAAATCAAGCACCTGGGTATGCGATATAAAAACACACCTGCGCCCCAGAATCATGATGCCTTTGGTCTTGGGGTTTACAACAATAAAGTCCCCTTGCCGCCAGATACCTTTTGTATGTGAGCAGGGTATTTTGCAAGAAACCCAGGGACAAAGCTGTACCAGGGTATGTACTGTAGTACGCGTCTCGGAATTTAGCCCCGGAGTCGTCTCCCCAGAACCGTACCGGAAGCGAGGGATGCGGCCGCGTACAAACCTACAAAAGGGTCAGCTCAGATTTACGAGGGATGTCCCGAAGGTGTTCGACAGACCAACTCTCCCGGGACGCCAGTGTGCTCGATGTTATTTCCTTCGGCATCAAAGACCTCGACCTTCATTCCCAGCGATTTGTGTTGTATTTCTGGTTGAATTCCATCCATGAATACTCTCACTGTGTAGCAAGAAAGATATCCACAACTAACCTCCCGGGTAAACAGGAAGACTCGGTATTCCAATCACAACTATCCTCCATCGTTAAACCAGAAAAGCGGGCATTCAGCTCACTCACACCCGGCACATATGTCTGTTCCACCTGATGACGAGATTACGTGCACACGGTCACCGAATGCCTTTTGGGCCCATTTGAATAGAGGGCTCGTTAAAACGGTGCCGGTGACCATAAGTGTCTTGAAGGATTCAAATGGGGCCAAATCGACTGTGCGAGGTAAATATTGGGAGGGATCCAAATAGCCTGTTCTGCGTACGTGGATTAATTCCCTGGCCTTGAATTTCCGCAAGGAATCGAGGACTCGTTCCCAGTGCGGAAACTCTGACAAATAAGCATGTTGAACAGCACCCTAAATATGCGGCGCACCTTTGGTCGTTGATGAACTTGAGGTACGTGCGCACGTCAGGGTAAAACGGTGAGCCATCGTATATAATCGTCCGGGCCTCGTTGCCTAGAGCCGCAACCAGGCAAGTCCACATCATCCAACCCGTCTGTATGGGCCACGGTTATTAGACTTTGACCAAAACAAACAATGAGAAAACTTCACGGTCGTATACTGGAAGAATGTGTCGTCTGGATCCAGTCCAAAGTGGACCTTCAAATCTTTTTTCCCTTGCAATAACACACCCTGAAAAGCTTCGAGTCAAAATAATAATCGACCACGATAAACTCTTTTTGTTACACCAGCGCAATGCACGATACATTTGGGCGGGCCTGTCGTGCCAGAGCTGTATAATATGAACAAGGGATGGTTGAAAGGCAGTTGTTCGAAGATTAATTCCTTGCCGTCATCCACGGAAAGGAATTTAGAAAACAAGGAACTAAACATGAGTCAGCGATGACAGCGTCCGAGAATGTGCCGAATACCTATTAGGAATAGGAATTTCCTTTCCGCCGACCAGGCTGGGAAGCGTGATACCGTGTTGCAGGCCGTACTTCTGGAGATCTTGGACGACTTCTGAAATTTTTGGAACCAGATTTATAAGTTTCCCAGCGTACTGAACCTCTGTGTCCGCAAAGATGAATTTTGGCTGGATTTGACGGTATCTGTCGAGAATTCCCTGTGAAATCGTTCACTGTACGGCCAATTATGGAATACTGTAACGTACTTGTGTTCCCATGTCAGTCGCTGTGCTTGAATAAATTCCTCCGATGCTGGCCGTAGCGAGACAGATCACAACCGCGGTGATAGTGTTGTTGATGACCGCTTGAATGAACGAATTGTCAACGTGGAAAGCGAGGTGTAAGCAAACGCATACCTGCTACTCTGTCTCCCTTTTGCAACCCATGGAGCCTTAGAGCACGAGCCATTTGTCTCACCATTTCATTGAGCTGCCGGTGACTGTAATGGTGTACGACGCCGGATTCGCCCCCAGTTGTGCAAGCGATACCGTCGTCCTTGCGGACAAGAAGATTCTCCGCATAGTTCAAACGCGCGTCAGGAAACCATATAGGAACTTCGGGCGTGGGTCCGGGCTCGAGAATCTCCCGCAAAACTGAGTATGTCAATCAGGAGACCTTATGCGAAACGAACCTTCTTGGGTGGGATTGAGGATACGATACCAAGGAATTCCCATATATCAAGCCAGAAATCATAGGATTCCACAGAGTACTTGTGCAGGTCATGATAATCCTCTAGAGCCTCGAGTGAGACAGTTTGAACTTGAGGACATTTGCCGCGGCGCGCGCCGTGCTATTACTTAGATGCAACCCATGCTTGCTGTTTATGAGCCGCCGAAATCTCTCAACGGTAGTCCAGGAGGGATTAGCAGGCTTCCAGATAGGATCCGTGTCCTCGAAATAATAGTTCATGGTGGTGTTGGTCAGGTGTTGGACGATTGGTTCGGATTGATATAAGTTAGCCGGTGGGCCGACTGCCGACGACAGGTCGGCGTTCGAACGGCTGATGGGCGCTGCTAACGGGTTATATACTAGTACATCTTGATCGTCACTAGTACTGTATATCGGTTCTGTTACAGAGACTACTAACGGGTTTGTCTTTGGTCGTCTCGCTCAGCTTTTCAAGAATTCGCCAGTGAAGTCTGACGACCAAAAATTAGGGAAATCGGGAACCTTGCATTCAGCTTGAATTGAACTAGTACTGGAGTTTCAATGCAGGCATTAAGGTGCCAATTCGGCGTACCGTCAGTGACGGCACTTTGACATGTGGCATCGAGTACTTCGGCCTCCAACTTGCGAGGCTCGCATATATGATGGACCATACGTTGCATAACTTGAAATCCAAACCAAACTTTTCTTTTGTTTCCAAATCTTTTTTCCTTGGAACCTCAGAATGCCTGCATCCCTACATTGTAGTAACCTTACCGTTCATGATAAAAGCTGGATAGAGGCGAGTCCGGTGGAGCCGAAGTTGGATCTGTTATCGTAAATTGTGAAGGGTGGATGGATGTTAATATGGCGGTTGCAGTTGGATTGATGAGATAAATGTGAAAAGAGTGAAAGGAGGAATCAACGTATTTCGAATACGCATTCGCTGCTCGAGCTCCCGCCTCGGTCGCATCAAACGGCGACATGCAGAAACTGAATTGTCTTAGGGCCGGAAGTTACTTGGAATTAGGTACTAGGGCTCGTTCCCGAGATTAATTTGAGATATCGTGCTGCCCGAAGGATGAAGACTCTTGCGCGACAAAGACAGTGACTATCGTCGTGGTGATGAATACCGATGAACCGCCAGGTATTCGCATTGAATCTGGCTCTGGCGCCTGGAATACGGGAGTAGAGCGCGTAGAAGAGCGCCGCCGTTGAGTTGCCAGTGTCCATCAAGGCCACCGACGATACCACCGGAACCTTCCCGACTGCACTCTTCATCGGTCATTGGACTGAAGTCGAAAAACACAAAGCGAGACGGTTAAATGAATGCGTGTACGTACCGAAGTAGCATTCATGAATGCTGCCCGTGCTTGAAATAAGGGATGTATCAGAATTGAGACAGACCTTGAGGGGCGAAAAAACTGGCAATTTGGTTCAGAACGGGCTCCAGCAGCACCCGAAAAATACGCTCACCTTGCACGGATGCCCCGCCGCAGTACCCCAGAGTTAGAACGAGCCTTTTTCGTTGGACACAAATCTGGGGGAAAGCCGACCCTACTAGCTTATAATTAGTATCCCGTCCGAGTGAACATTCATCGAGTGCGAACGCAGGATGATATACCAAAGGTCAGTGCTCTCCGTGGCGATTCAAACTTGGAAGTCTGCAAAAAATTATAAACCACGGAAGGGAAAAATTGCGTCGATGAACGTGCCACGGCCGTTCAGAGTTAAAGTGGTAACGTACTACTCGAACTTCATGGGTCAACATAAAAGGTTGAGGTTGAGGTTGTGATCAACTCACGCGTCCTGGAACTGTCATGGGTGGGGCGTCGTCGGCGCCTTTGTATTCGCGTAGAACGTCGTCATGCCTCGACTTTCAATCGTCCGTTGGTTGCTAGGATGTGCGAGGTTAGGAGAAGCTCGGATTGGCCGGTGTAATGGCATGGGAGGGGCTCAGTGCCTCAACGGCCAGACATTGAGAAATTGACTGTATGCAGGTCGGATTCACTGGAGTTTACGTTTCTTCATCAAGATGCCCTTTGTGATGAGGCAATAATGGGTGGTTATATGAGGTGATGAGTAGCTGACTTCTTTAGGCAAATGTGCATTCGTCTGCAACAAAGAAACGTGCTATCAATCGGCGATGCCAAGCAACGGCTTGAGAATCGCAATCTCGTCCTTGACAGGACCAGTCTCCGCCTCGGCCCAAAGCGTCTGCTGAATATCATACGCCTCCTGATTCTCACCACATTCACGGAGAGCCCTGGCCACAGCCCAGCGCGAAATCCGATATTGCTGTTTCTTCTTCGAAGACGGGTCTTCCTCGAACGCGCGTTTTCTGAGCTCGCGCGCTCCTTTAAACTGCGCGAGCGCGTCCTGGGGCTTCCCTGCATCCATCGAATCCCACGCCGAGTTGTGCAACAGACTCGCAGCCCACATCTGCGTGTTCGGATTTGCCGATGCCCGAGAAATTTTCAGGGCAACGGATGTCCAGGTCTCGCCTGGGGCAGCATCCACGGGAGCCCCCGTGGGCTCAATAATTGCGAGCATGTGCGCTGCGTCAACCTTGAAAAAGTCTTCTTTCGCGTCGTTATACGCGGCGAGGAAGCAGGCTTTGGTCTCGGGGTCCTGGTCCTTTCCGGATGAGCGCAGGACGCGTCCTTTCTCGAGGAGCCAGCGCACTTGCGCCGTCGATCCCGCTGGACGATCTTCGGCTGGGATCGAGTCCAGCGTCGCGTGGGCGGTGTCGAATTCGGACGAAAGGCCCTGGCAGCGCGCCAATTGGGTCAGAGCCTCGGCGCGCTCAGAGGGAGAGAGAGCATTGGAAGTATCATTCAAAAGTGCTTCAAAGAGCGCCGTAGGAATGTCTTGCTCCTGCCAAATGGCGTGAAATAGAGGAATTGTGGTTGCGGACGTCATGTTGATTGTATGCTCAGTGCTGGGAAAGCCAGACGCGTTTTTAAATGGTCAGACATAGGTATTCCCACAGCACTAAATAGTTATCAATGAACTGACTCGAGAGCTTGATTGTACCTGAAAATGCTGCTTACCGAGGGCGGGGGCCGACTTGTCTGGCCCCAGGTTAGAACTATGGCAGTCGGCGCAGTTTGAAGAAATCTCGGATGAGCCTGAAGGTAATGACGTCACCGACGTGAGCGTGACTCCGTCCGTCACCTCGCCTTGGCTACAGACTTTTTATGGCCATCATACAGCTGGCAAATTCGCGCGCAAACTTGAGATCTGTTCTCGCTGGTCTATTTCACTTGTGGGTGGACTTCAAGTTCTTCTCGGTCTTGTTTCTGCTGACGCGCATAATTTCTGAGGAACGGCGTTGCCACCATGGACATTCTCGTCACTGCGGATGACACTGGTGATGGCGAATACCTTGGCGAATGCTTGAATCTGGTTCGTAGACGAGGCGCGTTTCTCCTGACCTTCCCTATTTGACCTTCTGCTTGTACCTCTATGTCTTGCGCGTGTTTTCTAGTTCTCTGTAGAACTTGAAAGCAGAAAGGCGTCGCGATCAGGAACGTACTATTAAATCGAACTACGACGGCAACCAAGTCTCTCGCCATTCAAAAGCACTGCATGCCTCACCCCTGATTTTAAATCGTCGCATGCATCCCATCACGAAGCCGGACGTCGTTGTGTCGCGCTTTCTGCGCTTTCCAGCTATCACTCTATGGCTTCGATAGCTGTGAAACCTACTCGAGTTCAGTATTATCTGGGAACCACCCCTCGTCAGCGCTGGTCCTTACATGCGTAGGTACCCCTTTTCTCAGCGCTGCCTTCCTTCTCATCATACTCAACCGCTCAGGACGAACAAGACGACGGCGGTGGACAGGTATTTTGTAGCGAGAGGGCCGGCTTTTCCTCGTACATACAGTCAAAAAAGTTGCAGCAATTCGAAACTCACAACAATGAATACATGAGTTAATTTCATTCGTTCGTTCAAAAAGATAGTCTTATCAGTTCAGAATAAAATTTAGCCTCATTACCATGGGAGTGGTGGTATACAGTGACGGAGGAGGAGGAGGCGGCGATGGCGGAGGCAGTGCGTGCTGCTCGTCGTTGGCCGCCATCTCTTGGATGTAGCTGATGCAAGTAAGTTAGATTCGAGCGGAAAGGACAACAACAAACGATATACCTTTTCCAGCCTTCCGTATTAAAATTTCCACCTAGCAGGCTAATCTTTTCGTCGTAAAGTTGATCAATCCTGCCCCAAAAATCTCGATGGGTGCGACCATCAATATTATGCAGATCATGGGCGCGGACGTAGTCGCGCTGTCCAGCGCCGTAAACAAGTCAGCTTCGAGCAACGGTCAGCTTCGGGAAAAATACCAGAATCAAGATTTTGACGTCGAGGTCAGGGGCGGCTGGTAATCCTTGGAGGACGCTCACAAGAGCCTCATCCAGGGTTTTACAGATCTATAGTTTCACAACATTTTGGTGGCTAAATGGCAACTCATATATGGTGGGCTGGCTCACCTTCACCCGGAGACTGTTGAAAGCGGCGGTCCACTCCGCTTTCGTACCATCAGACTTAGCGGAATCCTAAATGCACAGCATTGATATTGAAGGCAGCTCAAGAGTGAATTCGTACTATAATATCTCTGTAGTTTGACCTAAGTGGATCCAATTGGAGAATCTCGTTGACCAAATTTGCCATGCGGGAAGAGGATGGTTTAGTAGGTGCCGCCGGCATCGTGAGGAGGGAGAATGTCAACGAAACAAACCCAGAGGTATTCGGTGGTTTAAATAATTGAGGTATGCTGCGCCTGCCTCGTTCATGCGCAGGGCTAAGGGATACATCGATTCCTTCCTAATCCGGCGAAATCTGGAGTTCAGGGAGATCTCAGATCTTTGACGGCGGAGATGTTAGGTAGCACGTGACCGCGTGCTCACCGTTGACAACTTGCCAACGACGTCGACAGACCACGATGGACTCCCAATGCACGAAGCAGCCCTCAAGCTCCAGGTATTGGCATGTAGCCTGCTACGTCGACGTGGTGGACGCTACAGATGCGTGTCTCGCTAGTTCAATATCCTCCAACAGCTACTGCAGTAATGAAATTGTGCTTGCTTCAGCATCTTTGTCTGGCTCGCCCCGACTGCTCTTTGGTACCTCCAATGTCTCTATGACCATCTTACGCTATCTCGTATCGTAAACACCGGTTTTCACCTTCTGACCCGCTCGTTCCACAGTAACCATGTTCAACGTCCAGCGCGGCGCGCCCTCCACGATACACTGCAGCCTTCTCTCCGGGCTGGGTCCCATGACGGCTCGGCGCGTGTGCGAAGCTAAACACCACCAAATCCTGCACTACCATACCTCAGAGGCGACGTTCTGTGAAAAATGCATGTGGGCTTCGCGAGATGAATGTTGGACGCACGGCTGGGTGGAAAAAGGTGGGTTTGATGTGCGTTCCATCGTTTTGCAGTTGCATTTCACTCGACCAAGTCAGGATGCGTAGTTTATTACCTGTACGATGCCAATGCTCGTGCAGGACTCACCCGGCATGGCCACTGGGATATGTGTGCGGCGGCTTCGGCAACATCTTCAGTGTACCGCGTCTCAAAATTTCGTCATATCGCAGGACCTGACGACGGGCGTGTGTCAGACGCCACCACGTCGAGGCCAGATTTCTTGAGGTCGGTATCCTCTCTCCGTCTTCATCGCTGTCATCTTGCTCGGCTTTCCTAGTCTACAACAAATTCGGTGTCTCCAGCTCCTTTGACGTTGATTGCATTTGGGCTCGCGGCGTTCGTGTATAGTGCACATCACTTTTGCTTCTTCAGGCAACCCGTTTGCTTGCCTATTTCACTTTACACAGCTGTTGCTTGAGCCGGACATTGGAAACACGCCAGTGTTTGGAAACTGCGCCGCGGATGTGGCGCGGGTGCTCATGCGCGCAACGACGCCGAACACCTTGAGGCGTTAGGCAAGAGTAATGGTCCCGTACTGCAGTATTTTGTTTCTTGAGATAAAATGAACTGTTTACTTTTCCGCCAACAGTTTTGCTCAATCAATTCTCAGCTCGTCCCGTAAAATATCTGAGCGTGCTGGGTTGAAACTGAACTGGGTTCTTGGCGGTTCATCCGCCCGCCACCTTCAGGGTTTGGGGTGTGCGCTATGGAGGTTCTTGTGTCCCAAAAAAATTCACTCCTAATCCAGACACCATTTGACGCGCTCATTCCGCGCTTTACGCGTTAAATACGAGCCTGAATCTCACCATGAATAATTTAAGCTGCGTAGAGGTTTGATCCCACGCCCACGATGTCGCGCATCAATTAAGGTCGCATATCATTCCAGCACATTGAACTGCCAATAATTGTCATTTACAGGACGAGATGAGGGGACGAGCTAAGAATTGATCACCCCTATTCATGGACATCGGCTATTGTCGATGTTGGCGTGCGCGAAACTAACCAAATCCAAGGAATTGGATGGGCCTCCCACAAGGTTTTAACTGGCAACCTGCCTGTTCTGGTCAGAGCCAGGCCGGGAATATCATTGGAGCACCTAAACTTTCCACCCTGCTTGGTAGTACGTGTGTTCTATGTATTGATGGGTAACTTTTAGCCTGGATAAGTTACAACATCATACATAGTAAACTGGCTGTTCCAATTGTGGGACTGTGTTAGTATAATATATCCTCCTTCTTTGCATGATCCAAAATTCTCGCAGCAGCAGGAAGTTGGAACTTTGGAAAGACCAGACGGGTTTGGTTATGTCATTTCCGGGCAGGGAGGCACTCGTACGAAGCCGTACTCCTTGATGGAAGGGATAAAAAAATCCTTGCATATGGACAATGTATTCTGGAAGCTCTATTTTTCATATCAACAAGTTCCCCGGCGACTGAATTAAGAAAAAGTTAAACCATGCCGTGAAAATGGGATTCCACAATTAAGTGCGGATCTTCGCACGAAGCAGTGCCACGTAAATCATAATGATGTGATCTTTTTAGGCATGCCTCGTGGCAGTAAATCCTTGACTTGGAAAGTGTACCAAATCTCTGTAAACTCTGTAAACTTCGTCAACTCCGTCAACTCTCGGATAACGCCGGTGAACGACCGAATCGGGATGCTTTTGGCTGTGATTCCCGCACGTGCCGTGACGCATCACACTCGCGTCCACCCCTTTACTTGCTTTCTACCGCGATAAATCCTGTAATACCTCTCGACTCACGCGTCCCGACTACACCATGGCATCCATGGAGGAGGTGCATGACTTTCTCAGCCAGATTCCCGGTCTCGCCGAGTCCATCAGCATGGAGAAGGCGATGACTTTCATACGGCTCGCTGCCCGCCTCAAGGACGAGATTATTTTAGCCCAGAAATCCACATATGATCCAACCAGTGCTCCCTCTGAGATCCCAGAGAATGTCCGATCTTTCCTTGGCTGTGCGACGGGTATGACTGATGAGTTCGTTGCTGGATGCTGGGCGGCCTTCAGCAACACAATCTGGAAGTATAATGAAGACGAAACTAGCGCTGGGAGAGATGCACAGATGTTCAGAGAATTTGGATTTGATCACCTGCTCTGTGCGTCTCTATCTCTTTTTATATTTGTGTACTCACAGTAGTATTATCAAGCTGCCCGAACACTTTTCCCGCCCAACAAGCATTGTAATACACCGGGATGTATGAACGAAAACCTGCTTAAAGACAAGGATGGTGTTCGCAAGGTCGTCCTCTTCACTCTCAGTGACGGTGCTTGCGCAACCTATTCTGTACATCTCTACTGCCCTCGTCAGTTCCCTAGAAACATTCATGCGATGAAGCTGACTTCTTGAAAGATTGTAACACAAGCTATCAAAACAACTATTCGGTCCGCAGCGGAATCCGCACATACTATGCTGGTGTCCCAGGTGCAATTCAGGTCGGCGAGCACCAGTTCGTCGAGCGCGAAGTCTTGAATCTGTTCATCGGCCTCATGTTAATATCGTGGACCTCCGCAACAAATGCTGCGCGCGTTTACGATTCTTATCTATCCAAACCCGAATGTCGTCCGAATCATAAGGATTGGCCACCAACCCACAGCTTCAAATTGCGAACCGAGCATGTCTGGGATGGGTTTCTGCTGCTCTCACTTCTAGAGGATTATCAAGAAAGGGAACAAATCCTCCAGGTTCCACACAGTGGCGAGCAGAAGGTCCGCTTCAACGATGCTATCCGTGAACGCAATGCGCGCTTCCGACTCTGTGGTCAACCGGAATGGTCTCATTACTGTGACAAGTGTATGAGGGTTTTCAAAGACGGCGATGGATTGAGTGAGTTGTAAAACTAAATTTGTGTTCTTCCTGACGATACTTCCCAGAAAAACTACATGTTATTGTCATCGACGGCATCACCATTGGGCATCCTTGTTGTGGGGTGCATAATTGTCCCGAACCGCTCATCGACAATCGACATCGCTTCTGTCTTGGTCACGATTCCCGTCACCACATTTGTGCGGTAGAAGGCTGCGAACAACCGGTGGAGGCGACATACATGACGTGTACGATTCCCGAGCATCGTCAACTCGAGCAGAACCACAAGAAACGCGACAAGGCCCTCTTTCAATTGCGCGGGCGTTTACAGCGGGTGAACGTCTCCCATCCCAACGACGCTTTTGCAGCTGAAGTCACTGCGGATGAAGTGGAGGAGATGGATGTTCCAACGTCGGGCGAGTGTGCAGCTACAAAAGACCCTAATGGCAACAGGAAGCTCCGCGCTCTGTTCGGACGTCGGCGAACTCACAACGAACAGATCTTTGTTCGCCCGTGTGGAATGATCGTCGCTCACGCGACCTTCTATGGCTCAGAAAGTGTTTCGCAGACTGTCGTACGTTGTTTCTCTGTCTCTCTTTCACACCACTCAAATCCCACCAGGATATGCTCCAGAAGGTCTTTCACGTCGACGGGTCGATGGCCGACATTGTCATCTACGACAATAACTGTACGCTATACAAATATCTCGTCCGCCAAGGCATTCGGCTATACGAGACCGTCGGCTTCCCTGTCGATGTCTTCCACTGGACGTGCAAGCACGCGAAGGAAGGTATTGAATGCTCATACCATTGTAACCCGACTTTGTTCCCCGAGTTACTTGGGATTGATGGTAAAGCTTGGTTTTTCAACTCCTCCATTGCCGAACAGACGAATGTGTGGCTGGGAGGGTACCACTCCATCCTTCGCGAGATGGGCTCAGACAAGTATGACTTCTTTCTCGATGAAATGGTCATGCGGAAGAACAGGCTGACGAAGACAAAGCTTGAGGCTGCAGGCGCCCTCCCGGATTATGTTCCCGGCCTCACATACTATACTCCCGAACAGTAACAGTTATATTTGATATGCTACAATACATTGCTCTGTGTGTACGCTACGATACATGACTACAAGTTTCATATCGAGTCCGAAATAAGGATAAAACATATATCAAGACGCTTTCAGCCGCTTCCCCGAGACGCTAGCCCACCCGGTGGACGACTTCCTCCACTCGCTCCAAAGCCCATCAAACGTGCGTGGCAGCTTCGTGGCCCTGTCCCGTTCCTCTTGGGACGACCGCTTCCACGTCCGGAACTGCTTGTGCCATGTGTGCTTGGGAAATTCGGGGAGCCGGAAGATGGTCTTGAAGCGCTCGGAAAGCAGGTCTTCCCCGCCTGCAACGATCAGCCGGAACGCGGCAGCCATATCCCGAGCATACATCCCCTCGGGCCAGGTACCAAACCCATCTGGGACATGTACCCGACCCTCCGCCCACAGGGAATCCAGGTCGACCGGGGTCGAAGGAGGAGAGGGTTGGAAGTTGGGAGAGGCCAACAAGGAGACATTGAAGGGAGACGGCGATGAGGACGGGGTGGCGGGGGAAGAAGGGCACAGAGAAGATGACCGTGAAAACGAGGGACGAGACGGAGATGTAGTCCGGGGAGTTGGGGGAGTTGAGCGAGAAGGACGGGTATATTTGGTGGGGGGCTCCGGGGTCGAAGAGGTATGACGTTTACGCTTGCCGGCAGCGGCGGGAAGAGAGCGGCGGGTAGTGGTGTGGTGGGGGCTGTGTCTTTCGATGGACTCATCAATCCGAGGGCATTGGACGACGCCGAGACGGCGCATGAGGATAACCTGGCTAGAAGAAACCTCCATGATGTGGTCGACATCTTCGCGGTCCCAGCAGCCGCTATCGAAGTCGTATACCTGAACTTCGTCATCGACAGCCAGATTGAGTTTCTTCAGTAGCGGCGGGTATTTTGAGAGGTTGAATTTGGGCCACGGTCGAACACCCTGCTGCCGAAACATCTCGGGATCTACTCCATCCTGTTGGAGGCACATTAGTATCTATTTTGTCAAGGGAAAAGCAGCACGCACCGTGCCCCAGAAACATATACGTATCTGGTGCTTCACCAGCAGCTCTTGCTCGCGTCGCTCCTCCTCTTCCCGCTTCCGCACCTCCTGCGCTTCGTGGTTCTTGTTATAACGCTGCGCCCACGCAGGGTCCATTGGTTTAGAATATAGTTTGGGCGCGAGTGGGGACTCAGACGACGACGGCGGCGGTGACGTGTCGTAAGAGAACATGGGCGCCGGCCGAGAGAGCGCAGAGGGGTCGTCTGGAGTGGAGGAAGGCGTAGGGGCAGATGCGGTATTTGTTCGATGTCCAGGATATTCGCAGCCCTTACGCTGCTGCTCGCAGCAGGTTTTGCACATGCGGTAAGTACATCGACGTGACCCGGCGATCCGCGTGCAGGGACCTGACTTGCACTTGGCTTTGGTTGGCTGGGTCGATGGAATGGGTTGTATTTGAGTCGATGGAATGGGTTGAGTGGTCGCCGGAGGAGGCTGAGAAGCAAAGGAATATGCCGGCTGCTGGAGAGACGGATGTATATTTGGTGCAAAACTAGGGAGCTGCGGAGAGGCGGCCCAGGGATCATCTGGATATTCGGGTGGTGGGAACGGAGGAGCACCGTTGGCGGGGGAGTTGACGTGGCGTCTTTCGGCGGCGTTGTAGAGTTCCGGATCCAGCCACGTAAAGTACCCGCAGGGACACTGGAAGGATTCACATCCCGGGTCAACGGTGCTCAAGAAGGACTCACAACTTGATACTCCAGACCCGCGTGCCAAGGAACGTTCTTGCCCCTACAAATGAGACGCGAGGGTATTTGCGCGCCGCAACCATCGGGGCAGGGAATAAAGTGGTGCTGGTGCGCCATCGCTGGCCTGGCTTTGGGTGCCGCATTAGAGAAAATGTATAGGCTAGAATGCTCAGGTAAGTGATTTGGAACAGTATTTGAAAGTTTCGGCTTGGGCGAGTACTCACAAGGCTAGATAATGTGCATACCGTTGGTGGAGGAGAGGAACGCCGTGTGACACTGGAAGCTCGATGCAAACTGATCCAAACAATAACACGGCTTATGCAATGCGGTTTACGGAGTTGACGAAGTTGACGAAGTTGACGGTAAACTCCGTCAACTTTCCATTACAAGTATGTACTCCCTCGTGGCGCCACCAAGATCTCGGAATCATACCTGCCCAGAAAAGGAAGTTCCCATCAAAATCAACTTGACGACCTGTAACCTAGGTCATGTAAATCTTGCTTGGTATGCACAGTAAATATCTCGTAGCCTTGCTCTGGAGGCATTTTGGGACCATAACCTTGTCTATGGCGCACATGGTTCAAAATATGAGGTCTTTCTTGGTATTTTTGGCTCACAAAACATGCTCAGAAATGAGTAGAAACAGAGTAAGCAACTTCTCAGACGTATGGATGACTGTGGAAAGCTGAGCAGGCTCCAAGGTGCAATGTCAGTGAAGAGACATTAACGATGCTGAAAGATAGACTTGTGACCAGCCTGTGATGAGCAACACATGTGGCAAGCACGTTGCCACAGGCAGACTGGTACTTCTCAGGCTGTGCCAAAGGGCTGAGCACCGATCACCGGCATCACTGTGGCTATGCATACCATCAATTCTCAGTCAAATTTGACTGTTCAGTATACCCCCACCTTGCACCTGTGAAAATTTTTGAAGAGACAGGATTGGAGAAAGGTTGAATATAAAGTGCACCCGCCTTTGAAATTTATTGAAATACCTTGATTTGAGCTTAGAATGAGAAAGTCGGAAATTTTTCAAACTCCGTGCTCAGCCCTTGCACAGCATCTGAGAAGTACCAGCCTGCCTATGGCAACGCGCTCGCCACACTTGTTGCTCTTCGCAGGCAGGTTGGTCATGAGCCTAGCTGGAAGATCAATCACATCTCGTGTAATAACACATCAAAGTCCAAGATCCAGAGATCAAGCATGCCTTGTGGTGAGGCTTTCTATCCCCAGCTACTAAATTTTATTCAACATGGCCCTTTAGGCACCGGTTTTTTCATGTTGGGACAGCAATTTCGAAAATACAAAGTGAGTGATGGGTGCCCTGACCAAGATTACACAATTGGGTGGTTCTGAAAGGAGTTCTTTCCTTCTCACCACCATGAATATATCTAAAAATATTTGTGCGGGTTCGTGGAACAATGGATGATATCTTCCTGTGAAAATCAAGCATTTCAAGGAGCCAATCCTTCAATCCATGGGTTTTGGTGGACTTTCTGTGCAACCTGTCTGCCATTTTGGGTACTAATTGATGGTCATGGGCTCGGCGGTTCAGCGGACACAAATATTCTTCATTGAACATGCCCCTGCTTGGAGGCCTATTCGGGCAGGAAGCAGCATTCTGGATCAAAGTGGAAATGCCCCAAATTAACATAATCAGTTTCGTTCAGGGATCCACAGGGATCCTAACTACACAGTTTCTGGTTTGAAATAGAGCTGTTTCGCTCATGGATCCGCAGGGACCTGCACTGCACACGATTTGATCTGATTGTGGCCACATTTTCATGGCATAAGCTCAAATCTCAGTTCACAGGGACGAGGTTATTTTATTTTGGGGACGGCAACTTTGACTTGCCAGAGGCTGGATTACTGTACCATTTCGACCAAGTGTTCATTAATTTTGGATTTTTTATACACTGAGATGGCCGAAAAAATTTCTTTTGATTTGTGGTGATTTTTAAAGGCCTCAGAAAAACCCGGTGTTACGCGTTACTTGAACACTTGGTCAAAATGGTACAATATTTTCAATCCATTTTTAGCCCACTCAATTTGGTTGTTTTCGAAGCGGGCTGGTATCAATTTCATTATGGAATGATAGAAGTTTGAAGTACATCAACTACGGTGCCAAAAAGAACGACGGAGAGTGCGTCGTTTGGAGAGGGGAAAAGGCGGGAGGTGGGGAGTCAACGACTTTTTACCACACCTAAGGCCTAAGCTCGTAATTCACCCTAGATCTCCGTTTCACCCTAGATTTCCGTGACGTTCTCTTCCCGATTCCTTGCGCATTTCGCTACCTTGGAGCCAGAGTGGGACAGAGTCTCGGCCCGAAATGAGCATAAAAACCTTTTAAATCAACTCTCTAACTCAGCCTACCTACTTTGCTTGATGCTGCCTCATGCAAGGGCAAAACTATCGTGAGGCTCGGAGCAAACTGTATTTACCCGCCTCTTGACCCTGGAATGTCGAGAAGGGCAGGACCCGGCAGGCAACGGTGTGGCTGTACGCGTTGCTGATGCATGTTGCAAATAAAAGGTATAGACCTCCCACCCCACCTCCACCTTCCGGACACGAATCCTGCTGTTCGCTTTAATTTAGGTTCTACGACCCTCACCTTCTCCCTTCTCTCACTGGCCCGTACTTCTACTCTCTAATGGAACCCAATGGCGCACCAAAGTCGCCCATAAACGCACTTGTCAATGGACACACCTCTGAACGGCTTCAAATTATTGACGACGAAAAGAAATTCACGTTGGTGCCTCTCTAAAATACCTTCTTGTTACTGAATTTCTGTAGACCGGACCTGAGCCAGCAGATTGAGAAATGGGGTCTGCGAGACGCTGGTTTCGGTTATAATATCGTTGCAGTCTTCGGCTCGCAATCTACCGGAAAGAGTGAGCGAAGACAATTCTGTTGTATTCTGGCTAACCAATTGCCCAGGTACGCTCCTCAACCGTCTCTTCAGCACCACTTTCGACGTAATGGACGAGACACAGCGCCGGCAGACAACCAAAGGTACGCGAGGTTGAATATACTGTGAGTTTCGCTGAAATGGCCAGGCATCTGGATGTGTCGCGGGAAGGACATGAACGTCATGGTAATGGACGTGGAGGGAACGGACGGCCGAGAGCGCGGGGAGGACCAAGACTTTGAGCGCAAATCCGCACTGTTCTCCCTCGCATCCTCCGAGGTCCTCATCGTCAACCTTTGGGAGCACCAAGTCGGTTTGTACCAGGGCGCCAACATGGGCCTCCTCAAAACCGTCTTCGAAGTCAATCTCGGTTTATTCGGCAACAATACCAGCAACGGCCGCACCCTCCTGCTTTTCGTCATTCGCGACCATATCGGCGTAACCCCCTCGCGAACCTGCAGGCAACGCTCACCGCCGACCTCAATCGCATATGGGAGAGCCTCTCCAAGCCCACAGACCTCAAGGACCGCCAGTTGTCCGATTACTTTGACCTCGCGTTTACCGCGCTGCCCCACAAGGTCCTCGTTCCGGACAAGTTCGAGGCCGAGATCCTCAATCTCCGAACACGCTTTGTCGACAAGGATGCCCCTGATTATCTCTTCAAACCTGCGTACCACAAACGCATTCCCGCGGACGGCGTGGCATTTTATATGGAGAACATTTGGGTCGGTTTTTTTAAATCTTATCATGTAACTGTGAATAACGTGCAATACAGGAACAAGTCCAGACCAACAAGGACCTCGATCTGCCGACGCAGCAGGAGCTGCTCGCCCAGTTCCGTTGCGACGAAATTTCCACCGTCGCCCTTGCCGAGTTCAACGAACAAGCCAAGTCGCAGCGGCGACCCGTCGAGGCTGGGCGCGTCGTCGATGGCCTCGGGGCCCTGATGCGCAATTGGCGAACAGACGCGCTGAGTTTGTGGTTTTTTTGTTTTGCTTCATCGCGTGCTCATAATACCTCCACCAGCGCGATACGATCGCGATGCGTCGCGCTACCACCAGGGTGTCTACAAGCGGAAGCGTGCGGACCTCGTCGCCGCGCTCGACGCGGCGCTCTCCCCGCTCTTCCTCGGCCAGCTTAAGAATCTCCACAAGACGTGCCTCGTCGCGTTCAAGAAGGAGATGCTGGACGGGCTGCGCGGCGAGGGGTACAGCTTTGCCGACGTTGTGATGACGGCGCGCCAGCGCTGTCTCGGGCGGTTCGAGACCGGAGCGAAGGAGGCGCTGGTGGAGGAGACCGACTGGAGTTGGGAGGACGAGATGATCTCGCTGAAGGAGGAGGTTGGGAGTGTTGCGGATCAGTGCAGGAAGGACGAGACGAAGAAGATGGTTAATCTAATTGAGGTCGGCTCCTCCCATTGCGCCTCCGACCTGGCATACTGACTCCCTGCTCCAGAGGAATTTCAAGAGACAAATATCGGAGCCTATAGATCTCTCGCTCAACAAGGCGGCGCCGGATATGTGGGACAATATCCTCCGCACGTTCAGGCAGACGTTGGAGAAAGCCGAGGCATCTTATCTAACCAAGGCGACCAGTTCGTTGCATCCATTGTTGTTTATTTCCCTTGGCTCATATTTTCATAGGCTTCGACTGCACAGATGAAGAGAATGCCATCTCGCTCGCCGCACTGCGACGACGGGCATGGCAGGCTCTGCGCGCCAAGATCGACGAACAGACGGCGGAGCCAGTGATCCTCAGCAAGCTGCGCGGCCACTTTGAGGAACGGTTCCGGTACGACGAGACGGGTGTGCCGCGGGTGTGGAAGCCAGAGGACGACATCGACGGGGCGTTCAAGAAAGCGAAGGACGAGGTTTGTTTTTCTTCTTCCGTGCACTCAACGCCGCCCTCATCTTTCCTTCCTTTACAGACACTCGACCTGATCCCCCTGTACTCGAACATCCAGCCCACGGACCCCTCCCTTGAGTACAGGCTGCCGGCTGACTCCATCGCGCTCCCGACCGACTCGCTGTCGGGCGAAGAGTTTGACTTTGAGGCGACGCTGATGGTGTTCTCTGAGACGCGCGCACTCGAGCTGACGCAGAAGTTCCGGCGGGAGGCGGACGCGTACTACGTCGAGGCGAAGCGGAGCACAGTCGCGAGCATTGCGCAGGTCCCTTACTGGATGTACGGCGTGATCGTCGTGCTGGGCTGGAACGAGGCGATGGCCGTGCTCTTTAACCCGGTCTACTTTATGTTCCTGCTATGTTTCATCGCCGGAGCGTACGTTGATTCCCCCCCTTTCATACGTCTATGTTTTGCTCAATGTTTTGTAGGTATGGTGTCGTGCAGCTCGGGCTGGTGGGCCCCTTGTTCCAGGTTACGCGGACGATTGGCACTGAGGTGCGCATTACTCATGGGAATAATTATTGTACCGTTGCTGAGACATCCATGTCTATTCAGGTCCAGCGACAAGCCACCGCACGCCTCCGGGAACATTTCTCCCAACCGGTTCTCACCGAGCCGATACGCACTCGAGAGATAAAAGAGGAGGAGGACGACACACTAGAGCGACGCCGGCCACAGCCGATGTGACCGTTCTTGCTTATTTTCCCGGGCTCGGACAGAAGGCCGATATTATGCGGCCGGCCGTGTCAATATAGTTATGGATGGTATTCTCAACGCAATTATTTTATGTTTCTTCCGTAGGCTGCACTTGGGGGGGAAACGAAACGACACATTTATGACCCGTGGACCAAACAATTTTTGCACTGGTTCTATGAAACTTCAGCCGGCGGGTGACATGAATTGTCCCCATTCGTCCCATTTCTGTATAGGGGCTACGCACATCGTTGTACCCAATGGCGACCTCTCCTTGAGCTTGAGCTACCCTCCGAGAGACACATGTTATTCGCCTGGCCCTGGAAGCCCTGCCTACAGCCAAACGATTCGTTTAACGAAGATATGTCGTTCGCTCCACAGATGCAGACCCCATAGTGAAGGCAACACTAGATCATACTAAGCACTTAGGACTCGGCCTGCCTTCCCTCGTCCAGCTCCGGCCTCATGGTCAGGCAGGAATACTACGATGTCCTTTGCGCCATTCGGGAGTCCTTGTACTGCCAGTGGAACGTGGCCCAATTGAAGCGGGACTCGTTATTTGTTAGCACTCGCGGCTGCCCAGTAAGTCGTCCTCCTGGGCTTTGGTTTCTCAAGTCCTCCTTGATTTTGGGGATGACGAAAAAGCGTGAATTCCGAGACAGAAAGAGAATTCCGAAAAAGATTTCAATAGCAAGCCGAAGGGCGTCCCCTCCGAGTCGATCGTACATATCGGACCAGTACAAACACATCCCGACAGACTATCCCTCGAAGACACCGCTTCTGCTCCCTGCCGCTTCGGTTTCTCTTCTCGACGTGGTGTGTAGCATGGTGCAGGAGAGAAAAAAGGAATGGGGGTATCTTTGGACAACGAATGAGCGACGGAAGGCAAAAGGGAAAGAGGCAAGACGTACATGGGTATAAAGCGACGAAGTTTATGTCTCAAAGGAGTCTATCGCTAAAGGTAGGGTTTGGGGTATCTGCGGATGATATCAGCGAGGATGATGAAGGGATAAAGGGAAAGGCGTACATGGGGTATAACCTAACACAGATTCAGACTGGAGGGTACACAGGCCGATGCAAGGGTATAACTGCGAAGCATTAAATCAACGAGTTGTGCGGAGAACGTTTCGAAGGCTTACCTCGACACGAAAAGAACCTGGCAATCCACGACTAGTATCCCACAGCCAAGGGTATAATCAGGCCAAAAGAACCGTCGCTGTGTCGAGGGTGGTGCGAGGATGATGGGAGGTCGAGATGCTGGGGCGATGGAGAGTCGGCGGAGGGTGGGATATCGGGTGAGAGAAGCAACTCAACACCGTCGTCCGGTCGGCGGACCTCCATCTACACATCAAGACCAGCCCATATCTACCACATCGGCCCTCGACGACAACGCCGGCCTCCTAGCCGATGACAGAAAGAAATCCACGACTAGCATCCTAAGGGTATAATTGACCAGAAGACCGTCGCCGTATCGGGAGTGGTGAGAGGAAAGTGGGAGGTCAAGATGTCGGGGCGATGGAGAATCGGCTGAGGGTGAGACATCGGGTGAGAGAAGCAGCTCAACACCGTCGTCCGGTCGGCGGACCTCCATCTACACATCGCGACAACCCACATCCACAAAACTATCCCAGCAACGATGACGGCTTCCGGGTCAATAATGAATAAAGAAAAGAGGGCGGGTATATGGAATTCACGAGTCCCAGATCGCATGGTCGAGAATTTCCTTCCAGCCCTCGAAGCGAACCGGGTAGGTGGATGAAGTAATCTGCGGGACAGGCTGTCAACGCGGGCGGAAGGAAGAAAAGGAATTACTCACTCGTGTAAAGAAATCTTTTTCAATCTCTGTCATAGAGCGGGGATCTTGTTCGCCTTGAGAGATTGCGGCGTCGACGAGCCACTCGCCGAGGAGCGTTCCGAAGGCAAAAAGATCGGATCCGTACGAGCACACATCGCCCCTCTCGGCCTCCGGAGAGATGTACCCTTCCGTACCGCCGAGCACCCGCATACAGTGTGGGTTGTCGTCCCCAGGCCAGAGGAGCGGGAAGTGACCTTCGCCGGGTGTTCGGAATGCTTCTTGACGAAGGGAATCCCAGTGCGGAAATTCCTCAGCTGTCGGGTGGTTCGTCCCGCTGAAAACATACGCTAGGCCAAAGTCAATGACGATGAGGCGCCCGTCGGATCCTAGCAGCAAGTTATCGTCTTTCAGATCCGAATGAATAATACCGCGCTCATGAAGAGCCAGCAGTGCGCGAGCGAGCTGTCGTCCGTAGGCGAGGGCGACCTTGCGAGACGCAATTGATGTCTCGACGAACGAGGTAACGCCACAGTCCTGGCGAAGGAAAGAAAAGTGAGATGGAGAAGAAAGAAGGAAGGAAAGGGAATACCATTACGAGATAGTAGTTTTCTTGATCATGAAAAACTCCGTGCAAAGTAGGGAAAGCTGAGTGTGTCGCCATTCGATGATGGACTGTCATCTCCCTCCAAAGGGCCTGCCAGACCTGAGAGTCGGAAGCGGATACCGGAATCCTTCGGCTTTTTGGTATCCGTTTGACGGCGAGGGCTTCTTTCCGTTCGACAGACCAGACCTTGATGACATCTCCGAAGGTGCCAGAACCCAGCGTGTTTATCTGCCGAAGCTGAGTGGGGTCGACGGGATCCTTGACAATCCGACAAATTGACTTCCACGAATGTGATCCCCAGAATTCAATGCAGCGGCGGCGGCGTACTGTGTTGACGAGCGCGTTGCCGCCTGGGAGCGCAGTTTCGAGCATCCGGTTGATGTTGTACGATGGAAACTCGGGGTGAGTCAAGCACGATGAACCAGGAAGAGGAGCGGTATCGTTGAGGCCTGTGTTCTCGATGTGGACAACGGTTTTGCAGCCCGCGTGCATCTTCAGTACGGCGACGATGGCGGCGAAGAGAACCAAGGCGAAGAGCAGGCTGATGGTGAGGTAGAGAGTTGGGCGCGCTTGGATGAGAACTGCTTGGGTGGGAGGAATCCACAGGGGCCAGGTTTTGGTGGGCGGAGGAGGGAGGCTGACCGCTGCACGACGAGACTTGAATGCGCCAACGACTGCGACGACAACACCATCGGCGGCTTTCTGAGAGGCGGAGACGGCACGGCAACGGATGTTGTCGGCCTGAGAGACGAGGACAGAGATGCAGGAGACGACGTGGAGGATGAAGGCGAACATGGTGGTGGTAAGAAGTCAAGAGGCAATTGTGGCTGAGCAAGGTTCCCACGCTATTGCTTGCTCTTGCACCAAACAGACTCGCACGTGAGAGCATTAGAATACGAGAAGGCATCTTGAGGGCACAGAGGACAAAACGGGCGCGTTGGATGAGTGTAGACGGAAAAGGCAACTGACAGATGGGCGCTAATCATAGAAATCACCGGCGCACTCACACGTCAAGCAAAAAGACGCGTCGACGCGCCGGAATGGGATTCTTCCATTGCAAAAGCGCGTCGGACGCGCAAATAATGCGGTGGACTCCGGCGGATATTAGTCGCTTTATTTCTAGGACTTGTGCAGCGCGATGTGCATTTGGACAGTGATGTATATACCTATGTTACTGAAATAATTTGAACTTTCGGCTCATCGCTCATCGCTGCAAATTTTCGTCGAGAGGGCCTTCAGTAGGTACAACCAACACATACACAGAGGTATCAGCCCAATGCGAAAGAATGCTTGTAATGATATGCGATGTGTATGCGACAAACGAGTGCAACGATGCCGATGCTGAGAGTCCACGATTAAACTAATCCAAAGTTAATTAATATCGACTCTACACCAGGCCTGTGAAATCCAATTATCGAGGTCAACCTAGTACCCGCTCTGAGGGCAGTGTCAAGTGACGACGACGCTAAGGGCGACCGCACCGAGCGCGAGGAGCCAGGGGTCCCAAATCCCGAGCCTGCCTGCACCGTTCTTGCTTGACGACGCCTTGCCTGCGGGGGCGGCGCTAGCAGTGGGGGTAGCCGGTTGTGCGGTGAGTGTGGTAACGGAGGCGTGCGTGGCTGTGAGGATGGCCGCCTCGAGAGAAGCGGCGCTGGCGACCACGGTGACTTCCGCCTTGGCAGAGACGGTAGGTGCAAGGTAAACAGTGGCTGAAAAAGAGACAGCAGCAGATGAGACGCATAACGGAGGACAAAACTGATGTGCTTACTTTCGAATTCACCTCCGTCCGCGAGAGCTTCTTGCACCGCCTGTGTTAACAGCGCCGACGCGTTGCTCGGGACCTGCGACATAAAGCCAATGCGGGGCGGGTCTTGTGAGGGGTGCGTCAGGTTTCCATAGTGGAAGGCGACGAGATTCCTTCAGCGAGCGGTCAGAACCAAAAACAAACGTGAATGAAGCGCGACGGACGACTTCATGAACGGATCTCCCAAACTCCACCGAAACAGCGTGCCAATGCCAGGAGCGTCCGTTGAAACAAGATTGCTAATAACGCAGCTCGACGCTTCGTCACCGTCCGCAGGGCTCGGGAGGTCGCGTGGGTCGATGGGGAACATCTTCAGAGATGATGAATAAGATAAGCGCTGCAAGGAGAAGCCACGCACCTGCCCGCCAATCTTGAACGCCAGACTATGTGCCTGAGCGCAGGCCAGGGTCGCGCTACTGGGTACATCGGGTTTGTAGTTGGGCGAAATCTTCGTAAGGACGTTCTGAACGACGTCACTCGGCCCGCGCAGGATGGAGTTGCCCTACACCATGTATCAAATTGGGTGGGGTCTAAATATCCGCCATGTACATACCGTATCAATGAGGGCGGACATCGCGGTCGCATTGACACCGCCAGTGGTGGGAACAGTTGATGGTGCGAGCTCAACGCCATCCAAAAACACACCATCGAGCTCTATTTCCCAGCTAAATCCAGATCAGTGGAATATAAATGACCAGGAAGCTCAGGAACAAACCGAAGGGGGTACACCTTTGCCAATCTTTCATCAGCAGTTACAGCGATAGGAACATAGGCATACCTCGTTGGGTGCGAATGACGGAGGGTTTAGTCCGCCTTCCGCAGCTGTGTACAGACGCACAGGAACCCAAGTCAAGCTGGAGTTGTCAACGCCGTCGGGAAGGGTGCCAAGGGTGAGTGCACCAGTTCCGGAGATGTCTATCGTCGAGCGCTGGAGAAAGATCTGGGCGCAAATTAGTTTCAACAAATTTAGGTACATCCGGATGTCGATATACCGTGAACATCGGCATCTCAAGAGCCTCGCTTTGTGCGATACGGGAAATGAGCGGGCCATCGGCGTAAGAGGATGCGATGAGGTGGTCTGTTGTGGGTGATGCTCCAAACTGGTGTTGAACTGCTGCAGCCTGAATCTGGCTAGAAGTCGGAGGGTCAGGTGGCGCCAAGGATATGGGAAGGCACTCACGATTCGCTGGGAAAGCCGAGCCCAAAGATGCCAGCAGCACCAAACTCAACGACTGTAATGCAGGACAGTGTTATTCACGGACGAATGGGCATCAGGACGGACCCCGCACCTGAGTTCGTTGTGTCATTAATGGCAGCGAAGAGTTGGTTTTGAATCCCGACACCGGCGATTGAAACAGTTTCCATCGCCACAGGACCGGTGGCATAGGATCCCGTGGTGGAGTCGCCATAACGCATTGTTACACCAAGTGATCCAATTGTTTGGAGGCCTTGAGTAGGAACATGGGCGGTTTGACCAGCTTCTGCACACGCGTTGGCAGTACACGCAGACGAAATTACCCAGAGATCGGAGGAGCCAGTGTCTACAGCATTGGGGTTGGTTCAAGGTTCATCTCAGTGATATGAACACACCAAGATTAACGACAGTGGTGGTGGTTCCCAGTTGAATTGGTACCGTGTAAAGCCTGTCATAAATATCGAACGTACACAACACAAGGCTGGAAGACACACAGGTCAGAATTGTCTCCAAGGCCAATTGTGCCATCCACGGTTCCGCGTTTCCCAAGTTGTGAGTTCAGCTCGTCATTATATCTCGCAGAGAATCGTCGGGATGGGGCGGGGCGAGCGAGTGTCACGGAGACGAGGAGTGAGAGCGCAAGGAATAATGAGAACATTACAGTTGTTCCGGAAAATAATGGGACTCGCGAGTTTTTTCAGCATCAGTGGTACTTATATCATACTATGTGACTGGTTGTTTCGCCGAGTGATACTGTCGGCCAAGACAGGATCTGAAAGATCAAAACTGCCGTGGCCCCGGCCTACTCCGAAGTACTCGTCTACGACAATCCACTACCCCAGCCAGCAAGAAACTGTCTAGAGTCGGACAGCGTCAGCATCGAGCCCCACCTCCAACGTCTTTGCCGCAAGCAACCCCAGGAACCCGAACAGCCCAAAGTCTATCAATTTAAAATCTTTTTATCAGCAAGGGAGACGTCGGCTGCGATCCTGATAGGGAGATATAATATATAGTGGTGTGCGGCGGCCTTCGGCCGCTGTGAGAGAGGCTGAGAATATATGCTAGATCTTAGTGGGTGAATGTGCGGATGGAGCGGGGCCGATTCGCTGAGCCGTGCTCTCTCGAGAAGACGGGCAGGAATCGGACTGCTACCGCGGAAAGAGCGGCTCCAGTACGCGCTGGGGGATCTCAGGCCTCGACGATGAGATGACCGAGACTACCAGGCGTGGGTGGGCGGGACACGAAAAATGGAGCGAGCAGAGGTACGAGTACGAGCGAAGAAAGACTCTGTTGTGGGAGTACACAGCCGCAGGGAAGTTGGTACCAGGGAAGTTGTTGTAAAAACGAAAACGTCGTGCGATCTCGGTGCATCGCGGAGAGATGGTATCGGCTCGCTTTGGCACGAGGGCGAGGAAATGCGCCAAGATACCTTCCATCGACAGGGAGTGACGGAGGTGGGGGCAGACCCTCTCCCAGCTCGATACTGGCGACAGCCCACAGATGCTTGGAGAAGGAAATCGAACGAGTCGCTGGTCACTGTGCAAACAAAGTAAGAGCGGGGTATGTACGTCTAAAATGCCACCTGCGACAAAATCGACGTGGAGCAAGATGTAGAGTGGCCCCGGGAAGCTTCAAGCCTCCTGAAACTGAATACAAGTTTGCGGACTTTCGTCGTCGGACTTTCGCTGGCGAATTCTTGAAGACTTGAAAAGACTCATCAGTGAGATGTGGCCTGAGCGCCCATCAGTCGGCCCGCCGGCTATATCAATCGCCAACCTCTGCATCGTCCGACACCACTGTTCGTTTGGTTACAAGACATGAACTATCATTTCGAGGATTCGGATCCTATCTGGAAGCCTGCTAATCCCTCATGGACTACCGTTGAGAAATTGCGACGGCTCATAAACAGCAAGCATGGATTGCATCTAAGTGAGAGCACAGCGCAATTGTCCTCATTGCTCACTCGAGGCTCTAGAGGATTATCATGACCTGCACAAGTACTCTGTGGAATCCTATGATTTCTGGCTTGATATATGGGAATTCCTTGGTGTCGTATCCTCAGTCCACCCAAGAAGGTTCGTTTCGCATAAAGGCTCCTGATTGACATATTCAGTTTTGCCAGATTCTCGAGCCCGGACCACGCCCGAAGTTCCTATATGGTTTCCTGACGCGCGTTTGAACTATGCGGAGAATCTTCTTGTCCGCAAGGACGACGGTATCGCTTGCACAACTGGGGGCGAATCCGGCGTCGTACATCATTACAGTCACCGGCAGCTCAATGAAATGGTGAGACAAATGGCTCGTGCTCTAAGGCTCCATGGGTTGCAAAAGGGAGACAGAGTAGCAGGTATTCGTTTGCTTACACCTCGCCTTCAACGTTGACAATTCGTTCAAGCGGTCATCAACAACACTATCACTGCTCTTGTGATCTGTCTTGCTACGGCCAGTATCGGAGGAATTTATTCAAGCACGGCGACTGACATGGGAACACAAGTACGTTGCTGTATTCCATAATTAGTCGTACAATGAACGATTCCGCAGGGAATTCTTGACAGATACCGTCAAATCCAGCCAAAATTCATCTTTGCGGAAACAGAGGTTCAGTACGCTGGGAAAGTCATAAATCTGGTTCCAAAAATTTCAGAAGCCGTCGAAGATCTCCAGAAGTACGGCCTGCAGCATGCTATCGCGCTTCCCAGCTTGGTCAGCGGAAAGGAAATTACAATTCCTAATAGGTATTCGGCACATTCTCGGACGCTGTCGTCGCTCACTCTCTTGTTTAGTTCCTTGTTTTCTAAATTCCTTTCCGTGGATGACGGCAAGGAATTAATCTTCGAACAACTGCCTTTCAACCATCCCTTGTTCATATTATACAGCTCTGGCACGACAGGTCCTCCCAAATGTATCGTGCATTGCGCTGGTGTAACAAAAAGAGTTTATCGTGGTCGATTATTATTTGACTGGAAGCTTTTCAGGGTGTGTTACTGCAAGGGAAAAAAGAGTTGAGGGTACACCTTGGACTGGAGGCAGACGACACATTCTTCCAGTATACGACCGTGAAGTTTTCTCATTGTTTGTTTTGGTCAAAGTCTAACAACCGTGGCCCATACAGACGGGTTGGATGATGTGGACTTTCATGGTTGCGGGTCTAGGCAACGGGACCCGGACGATCATATACGATGGCTCACCGTTTTACCCTGACGTGCGCACGTACCTCAAGTTTATCAACGACCAAAGGTGCGCCGCATATTTAGGATATTGTTCAACATGCTTATTTGTCAGAGTTTCCGCACTGGGAACAAGTCCTCGTTTCCTTGCGGAAATTCAAGGCCAGGGAATTAATCCACGTACGCAGAACAGGCTATTTGGATCCCTTCTAATATTTACCTCGCACAGTCGAATTGGCCCCATTTGAATCCCTCAAGACACTTATGGTCACCGGCGCCGTTTTAACAAGTCCTCTATTCAAATGGGCCCAAAAGGCATTCGGCGACCGTGTGCACATAATCTCGACGTCAGGTGGAACGGACGTATGCACCGCGTGTGAGTGAGTTGAATGCCCGCTTTTGTGGTTTAACGATGGAGGATAGTTGTGTCTGGAATACCAAGTCTTCCTGTTTACCCGGGAGGTTGGTTGTGGATATCTTCCTTGCTACACAGTGAGGGTACTCATGGGCGGAATTCAACCAGAAATACAACACAAGTCGCTGGGAATGAAGGTCGAAGTCTTTGATGCCGAAGGAAATAACATCGAGCACACCGGCGTCGCGGGAGAGATGGTCGGTTGAGCGCCTTCTGTCGTAAATCTGCGCTGACCTTTTTGTAGGTTTGTACGCGGCCGCATCCCTCGCTTCCGGTGCGGTTCTGGGGAGACGACTCCGGGGCTAAATTCCGAGAAGCGTACTACAGTACATACCCTGGTAGAGCTTTATCCCTGGGTTTCTTGCAAAATACCCTGCTCACATACAAAAGGTATCTGGCGGCAAGGGGACTTTATTGTTGTAAACCCCAAGACCAAAGGTATCATGATTCTGGGGCGCAGGTGTGTTTTTATATCGCATACCCAGGTGCTTGATTTGATTTTAATAATCTGAATGCAGCGACGGCGTCCTGAACCCATCCGGCGTCCGCTTCGGCTCGGGTGAAATATACAATGTGCTTGAACAATTCACGAAAGCCATAGATGATTCCCTGTGCGTTGGCCAGCGCCGACCCCAAGACAAGGATGAGCGCGTCCTCCTCTTCCTCAAGATGCGACAAGGATACAAACTCGACGACCGTCTCATTGCGGACATCAAAGATGCCATTCGGAAGGCACTCAGCGCGCGGCACGTTCCCTCCTTCATATTCGAGATCGGGGATATTCCGGTATGTGTTTGAACCATGTTCTCTCTCCTCCGATTCACAGCAGCGACGCAGTATACCGTCAATGGCAAGCGGATTGAGATCGCCGTGAAACAAATCGTGTCGGGATCCAACTTGAAGCCGAGCGGGACCGTCGCGAATCCCGAGTCTCTGCAGCTTTATTACAAGTATCGCGATCTTGACGCTGTTGCTCCTGCCGCTAAATCGAAGCTGTGATGGATTGTCGTGTACTACTCGTTTTACTATGCCCCTAAGTACCAATATAAGCACTCTGGTTGACCTCGCTTGGAATTAATGCGTGGTGACTGGGCGAGTTAAGCTTGAGAGTTGAACAAGTTGCCACGTGATCATATGGTTCAAAATCTCAGACAGATTTCAACTTGCATTTTCCAACCGAAATTGGGAATCCACTCTCGACGGCACAAGTTTGTGAATGTCAGGTTCAAATATAGTACCTTGTATAGTAGTGTATAGTAACTACTCTATCGTAATAGTTAACATCGTGACAATTCCGTCCAGTGCGATACCTGTTGCGACAGGCCCAGGTCAAAATTCAGATATTGCGACGGCAGTACTGAGCACTCGTTCTCACCGTGGTTGATGCCGACTGAGCCGGGGGCAAGAAACCCAGTAAGATTGGTCGCTACCGTGTTATATGTGGTGAGCTCGAACGTCTCCCAGTCGAAGTGAGTCTTTTTCCCGACGGCGGCTGCGACGAGAAGGTCCCGACCAATGTCATACCCATCGGGAATCTATGTTCCGAGTATGAGCGCCGATGTAAAATGTATTTCTAGGCGACTCACGATGTTGTGGGATTCTTCGGCATCCTCCTCCTTGGAAACACTATAGAAAGATTCAGCTTAGTATTTTGGAGCGACAATTGAACTCACGCAAGAAAGATGGCGCCCGTCCCAGCTTGAGGGAACACTCGGAAGTGGTTTCCACCCTCCAAACTCTCCAGGCATGTCCCTTGTGCGCGTGAATCGTCAGCCGACGATGTGAAGAAGAGAGCATATGAGACTCACCGACACCAGGGATGCCGAACGACTCCCGCAATACCTCGGTTTCATTAACGTCGCCTCGTCCATCTCCAAGGTTGGCGGATTGTGGGTTGCCAATGTGCAGCCCCAGACATTCGATATCGCTGTGAATCGTGTTGAAACGGAAGGGAACCCAACACGATGGACGGTACTGACAACCCGATGGCCTTGGCATACTGCAGCAAGCCGTCGAGAGTGAGGACCTCAGGCGAGCTTTGGGCCGATATTACCACCTGTGTTAGAATAAGTCCAGGTCGGAAAAGGACCATGTTTTCTCACATTGAGAGGTTCGCCGAGGCCAGCAGATTTGTCAAGCCATGATCCGCCATTCGTGGTAGGGTCAATAAAGTCCACTCCGCATTTGGTGACCTCAGTAGCAGAAATCAGTCCCAGCAAAGCGACAGCGAGGGCTGCGAAGATGGTGAACGAGTACATCCGAAATGGATAGAGACCGGGGAGGAGGAAGAAACAAGAGTGAAGGAGACACAAGGACCGTCCTGCAGAAAGCGATTGCAAGGTCCGCTATTTAAGAAATCAAAAGGAAGGTTCTTAAGTTCGACATCTTTGCAACCCACATGCGTACTTGTCCAAGCACAGCACGAGGCCATCTCTTGGCGCCGGTTACGCTTGTCTAGTGCATGGTCAAGCGGCCGTGAGGCGTCCTATCTGAGAATGATGGGATAGAATAGGAGTATCGCACTTGCTGCAGGAAGGAAGGAAGGTTGTATTACCGCGGCGGTCCCTAAAAGGAACCAACGGCTATTGTACCTACATGCAGTAGACCAACATTAGACGTGTTTGGCAAAGAGTTTGATCATCCGGTGTAGGTAGTCTCGACACCTCGTGGCCTCCATAGCAAGAGCGATGTAAGTACCAGGATAGTAAGCACTGAACGGGTAGCTGGTAGTGGAGCATTCAACGGTCATGAGGGAGTTTTAAAAAGGATCGGCCTCAAGCAGGTGTCAAGGCAAGTTCGCTTGGGTCGCCTTCTCATCCACATGTTCAACGCGGGCTAAGATGGCAGTGCTGAATCAAGCGGTTAGATTAGATTAGATGAGACTGGTGATGTCTCAAAGTTTTGGAAACCCAGAGCAAAGCCGCGCGCACACATTTCCCGTGTTGAAGGAAAAACCCAAACGCCCAAAAACATATCATTTACAACGCCACCCTGGACAATGTTCCGACCTACGTGCACTACCGCCACCCTACCACCTTCCTTGCTTGGTTTCCGGTAGTCGTCGGTCTTGTCGTCCTTACATCAGAGATGCGGCCGCGGCAGCACGGCCTGCTCGGTGAATCCAGAGCTTTCCTCGCCGACGACGGAACGGCGGCGGTGGCGGCCGAGCGACCAGAGTTGCGAGTCGGAGACGCAGCTGGGAGAGTGGCCCTCCTCGAATAGGTAGAGGGTGGACGTATGCATCCACGGACTGGGGAGCGGGTGGTGGTGGGGGCAGCAGAGGAAAGCGAGCACATTTGAGGCTCTGTTGAGCTATCGCAATCGGCGGACTGGTTCCCGTCCGTTGTCGTCCCGAGGGAGCCGAAGCTGCCGCTGCTGAAGTTATCTAGCAGACGTTGCAGGGAGGCAACAGCTCGTTGGTTGGAAAATGATGTATCGTCCCCTGCTGGTTCCATGAGAGGTGCTTTATGCTTCGAACCCAAACCGACGGCAGAGGATTGTGTACGCGGCACAGTCTGAGCAAAAATAAGCAAGATAGAGATTTAATAAAAGCAAGAATATACTTTGTTCGAGCAGCGAGTCCGAGGAGGTGGACTGCGGTTGAAGTCAATCTTGCCCAGAACACACCGGGCCGGAGAACCTGGTGGTCGCAATTCGCCCGAGCCCTTGGGCGACTTGATGCGCGGCGGGCCGTTAGAAGTCAACTCCTTGCCTGCGGGAGAGCTGGTGGCCGAAAACCGCTGTGAGGAAGATCGATGCCGTCCAAACGGAATATTCCCGTCCTTCAGATCCTTCAGCAGATTATCGATAGTGGGTTGGCGGCACTCTTCAAAAACGTGGGGAGTATGCGTCGTGAAAATGATGTCTGGAGTACGTGATGGGAGAGGAGGTGGATTGACTTCCACGGCGGAGAGTATCCCAGACCAAGCCGATCCATGTCTAGCAGCCGCATTCCGGATCGCCTCGACCAACACTGGCTCGAAATCCTGCCCCGCTAGAATCGACTGATGCGCGCGCTCTAGAACTGGTTCATGTAGACCGATCTCGATCATCAAACCAACAAACTTCTTCAGTTGGCAGAGCTGTTGTTCCTGTTTGCTCATAATCTCCGCGTCCTGCTGGGATCTCGCCCTTAGGTCCCGAATAATGAGGAGGCCGGCGTAGTATTCGCTTGAGAAGTAGGTGACACTGGAGCTGAGCATCTCCGCGTCTGTCCTATGTGACTCGATGCGCTGCTGGAGACGGTCGTTGGCAGCTTCCAGGTGTTCCATCCGTTCTTTTATTGCGGCAAGTTTGAGGACGGGCTGTCCGATTTGCGTTTTGGGGTGCCCGATGTGTTCTTTTGGCTCGCCTAGTACGATCTCTGTGGTATGCAAGCCAGATCGACCGAAGAATTCAGTGTTGGGTCTGGGACGACGGATAGAGTATTGGAGTTTGCCGCGGCGTAAGGGAACTGGAGCTGGTGCCGCCAAGGTATGAACGTCGGAGTCTAATTCGCATACGGGATGCAACGAGATCTCGCCATGGCCAACGAATGGCTGTCCACGAAATACATCTTTTTGGCGAGACGCATTGAAAGGCTCCGAGTTGTACCTGCGATGAGAGGATCGCCCGCCGGGGACCAAAGAAGGAGGATTGAAAGAGTGTGGAGTTTTGTTCTCGAGAGTCATTGCCTGGGAGGCGTAGGGATAAAATGCGAAGGTGGAGGAAGAAGACAAGATGTGTTTGAGCCCGTGACTGCTTAACAAACAAGCGAAGCCCCTGTTCATTCAACTTTCAAGCTCCGAGCTGAAATGCAAATTCAATTCGAGTACAATATCACAGCTAGAACTACACTACGAGTAACCTGCTACCGCTGAATAATTTTTAGTCGAAACGCTATCTACGTTTTCGTTGCTTGGACTTGGTACCATCCACAAGCTGACCACATTGAATCAGAACTCGAATCGACCGTTAGGAGAGCTGTTCACCTTCTTGGACGCGGATTCGTCCACCTTGCGAGACTCGGGATCCACCTTTCGACTCGCCGCGGCCCTCTAAAACATTTTCTGAGCAACATGTCCAAAAATAATTATTAGTGCTTACCAGACGTCTAGCAGGACGGGTCTGCTCATCATCGATGGTGGCAGAGGTCGGCGTCCTTGAACGCTTGCCGAGCGTTGCGGCTGTCGGCTTGTCGTCTTCCGAGTCGCTGTCGTCGTCCGCTTCATTGATGGCGGCGAATGTCCTGTTCGGACGATGGGGAGACGATGATGTTTTCGGGCCAGCCGACTTTGGAGCTTTCGCGCCTCTCTTGACTGGCGTGTCGGGTACAAAGACTGTCGGGGACGGCGGTTGAATGAGAGCGGAGGTGGATGCAGCAGCCGTGGCCGGTTGCGCAGCGGTCTAAAGAAGTTAGCATGCAAGGTCGCAAGAATAATGGATGAACCTTTTTCCCGCCGGAGCGAGGGCTCGAAGACATCCATAAGCTCAGATCGACCATAGATTTGGAATTAGGGTTGTCTTCCTTCCCTCTCTCCTTCAAGAGGCGGGCAAGCGTAGACTCGAGAGTGTCGATTCTCGTTTGCAGAGATTCAATCATTTTCTCGCGCTGTGTCGATATCAGTGACCAGTTATTCGGAGAAGGGATTGGACGAACTCTCCGAAGCTCGTTCTCCTTAGCCACTATGTCTTGCTCGTGAATCGATTGAGACATCTGCATCAAAGAGTTGACAAAGCTCTTCTCCGAGTCGCTCTGAAGCACATCAATGGGGAACACAGCAAAAAAAACATAGATACGCACCAAATCCCCATCTTTATACCGCTGCATCAAATTCCTCGCCCGATGCTCAATCCTCGAATTCTCTCCCTCTAGCTCCTCAAGCCGCGCTCGCAGAGCGACAACCTCGTCTCCCACACCCATGCTTTCCCGCGACGCAGCCTCGCGCGCCTTCCGCTTCACGTCCTCCAACTGGGCCTTGACGCTCTGGACCTGCTGTGTGAGGTCCTCGACCTGCTGCTTGGCTTCCGCAACGTCCCTCTCAGCAGCGATCGCTCTCCGCTCCTCCGCCTGCACTAGCTTGGCATGCATTTCCTCCTGCTTGCAGAGCTTGTTTTCGTAGTCAACCGACGCCCCGACGAAGCCAGCCCGTTGCGTCGCCAACTCATCCGTCACTTGTGTCAACGTGGCTTGGAGGCTCGCCTTCTGTTCGCGGAGCACAGCGAGCTCGGTGTTGAGCTTGCCGATAGCACACTCGAGCTTGGTCTGGAAGGGGACAGTTGAGTTGCTATTCTCAGTCACTTTATTGGAACTCACAGCATGAGAACTCTCCGACATCAACAGGCGCTCCTGTGCTACCGTTAACCACACCGAGTCGAAGATTCGGAGAACGCCTCGACTTACCTGAAGATCTCCGCTTTGCTCCTTCGCAAGCTTCAGCGTCAAAGCCTGTGAGTCAAATCGGTCTTGAAGAACCTGTCGATCCCATGAGCGTTGACAGGGCGAGTGGGGGAAGATACGAACAGAGCATTGGGTATTGACTCGTCTGAGCCTGGGGGCACGGTCGTTAGTTTCGAAGGAGGTATGTGAGCAAAGAACTTGAACAACATACTCCTCCTCCCGAGCCGATGCCTCGCCGCTGAGTTTAGTAAGCTGGACACTGAGGTCATCGGATTTCTGCTGCAATACGGCCTCCCTCTCTTTCAACACCGCTTCTCGGAGGTTCGACGCATTAAGTTCCTGGGTCAAAGCGTGAGCCTCCTGAGTACGTTTCGTTTCAGAGAGCTGGACGGCCTCGAGTCTACGGAGAAGGGTTTTGAGTTTGAGCAGGGCCTCGACAGAGAAGACATACGTGGATTGTAACTGCTCCTTGACAGAGTCGATGGAGCTCAATTGAGCTCGCAATTGGACTACCTGCGTCTCAAGTTGGTGAGTATGGTCCTTGGACTGCTGGAGTTTCGCTGATCCCCTGGGTAGAGAGATCATTCACGGAAGTATATATTTCCGTGTCGGCTTACTCTCTGTGCGACTGCTCAAGAGTTGCTATTTTGCAGCGATTTTCCTTTACTTCGCTTTCCACGGCAGCTTTTCTAAAGAGCAAATTCAGCCGACGCAGATGAGAGATCAATCCACCTACTCCGCCCTCGCAGCCATCAGTTCAGTCTCCCAGGTTTGAAGAGCGGCCATTGCTTTCGAGCGATCTTCCTTGGCCTGGTGTTCCAAGACCGTTTTCCTTGTCAAGTCGATCAGCGTACGATGAATGAGAACTAAAGCCTTCGCTCACTGTTCTTTTATTTCCGTCACCTGACATTCTAGAGTAACGTTCCTTCAAGGAGGCATTAGAACAGAAGTGAGTGGGCGGGAGCGGTCTCACTGTTCTTTTAGAACGACGACATCTGTCGACAAGCTCTGGAGCGAGGCTATTTTGGCGCACTTCTCTTTCAATTCCCACTCCCAGGCGACTTTCCTTTGAAGAAAAGTATCTTCAGTGATCGCTTGCGATTATGGTGGAGGAACAAAACGCACTGCTGTCTGAAAGTCTCTAGTTCGATCTCTCTCTCCTCCAGGGTCTTGGAGGCCTGCAGTAGTCTAAGGTTTGTGAGGTTATGTCAGTTAATTTGGAGAGGATTTTGCTGTACAAACCTTTCGTTAATTTCTTGGAGGTGCACTTCTAATACCTCCGCATCAGCCAATTTTCGCGCGCCTTCCTCTTCCTTCTTGACCAGCCTGTCTGCAAGCTCTTCCACTTTCGTCTCTGAAATGATGCAATGAGGAGAAGATGCACGCAGACGACGAGATACCCACCGACTCGTTCAATTTTTCCCTCCCGAATCGCCTCAAGCTCGGTTATCCGCTCCTTCGCCTCGACCACCTGGGCACCAAGAAGGTGCAGCTTGTCCCGGAGCATGTCAATGACTTGATGCGCTACAGGTCGTTTCAGTACCAAGCCAATAAGGAGGGAAGGAACGGCGAACCGCTTGCACGATCGATTTGTAGCTCGTCAATTAGGGCTCTTGTCTCCGCGTTCCGGCTGAACATCTCCGGGGTATCGAGCTCTAAGGAAGGATTAGAGTCGAGTCCAACACTGTGAAGCAGTAACATACCTTTGATACTATCCGCCGCAGTGCGCCGAAGGTCGACTAGCTCATTGGACAAACGCCTGACGGCATCTTGAGAGACGTCATAGTCGGATTTGAGGTCGGTGAGATGAGCTTGCAGAGCGGCGTAGCTATAGTAGTTCTGGGGGTAAGGACCCAGAAGTGTGCTAACATGTCAAAGTACTCAGCTTGTTCCGTACTTCATCCAAACTACTCTTGGCTGTGGCTCTAACGTCATTTAGTCTCGCGGTAGTGTCTTGGAGTTTCTGTGCTGCGTCCTCGGTCTGGGATCTGGCTACCCGCAGTTCTTCGCCCGACTTCGCCGCGCGCGACACCTCACGGGCTTCGAGTTCCGAGATGCGATTTTTCATAGCAAGTTCAGCCGCCTCGCTAGCTGCAGTCTGCGCGCAGAGACGAGATTCGAGCGCAGCGGTGGCAAGGCGCTGATAATTGACAAGGGTGAGTATATGCGTGTTTAAACACAGCTACGCGTGCACATACCTGCTCAGCGAGCTTGGATTTGATAACCTTGGCTTCCCGCATGCGTTTGGTCATCAATTGTGAGAGGTCAGCGTCGTCTGCGTCGAAATCTTGATCCAGTTGTAAGGACGGAGACCTTGATTGTAGGACAGAAGAAGGACGGCGATGGTCTTGGGGTTGATTTTTATTAGAATGCGCGTAGTTATGGTTTTCGGGCATTTGGTAGGAAGGCTTCGGAGAGGAGACATATTGCGGGCCGTCGACTGGGAATGGGAGGTCCACGACAGACTAAGAAGGAGCAGAGAGCCAGAGTGAGAAACATACAGGGAGGTTGAGACGAGTCACGGTGGTGGTGCTCATCGTAGGTTGGGGTCGGAGCCATCATGGTGAACGCGCGAAGCTTATTGGATTGTGTTTTCGTCTCATTTCGAGGTTGAGGAATCAAGCTCGGCGGCTGTTGTTGGTGGTGTCGCGCGCTAGGAAAGATCGTATTGGGGTTATGTTCATTCGGTTCCTGCTTCATCCGGAGCGGTTCGACCTGGCGGCGACTGGAGGAAGTCTCGTCGGATGAAAATCTTTGCGAAGTAGGGCCTGATGGAAGGGAATGGTTTTCGGCATTGTTTCTGCTCTGGGTCTGAATAAAAGCAAATGGTTTTCTCAAGTTGGTCGGACGTTGAAGCATAGAGAAAGGAGGGTTATTGGAGGCAGTGGGAGCAGTATTCATCCGGAGAGCCTTGAAATCGAATCCCTGGTCCATTCGAGTCGTTAATCGGAACCTGGCTGGCTGGTTTCGTGTCAATCCAATGCACGATGCGGTTCTGAACTCCAAGAAACAGAGGAAAGCTTGAAGACAACTTGGAGAGTAGGAAAGGAGAAAGGCGCGTAACGATCATGTGATTTTGATGAGGTACAAATCAATGTACATAGCGCGTCGTCTCATCAATTCCGCTCAAGAAAAGACATGAGAACTGGAGCAAAGCCAGAAAAAAACCGCTTTCGGCATTGTTCCTTGTCTACTCTAGTATTCAATCATCAATGGTGCTGCAGGAGATCCTCGACGAAATAGAGAACGAAGACTCGAGCTCCTCGATCTTCCCATTGGCTCAGGACCCGCCGTCGGAACGGAGCTGTCCACGCTTCGACTGTTGCCGATGGAGGCGCCCCCATCGTCGAAATAATACGACTCGGCCTCCGGATCCTCCTCCGGAGATGGATGCTCGTTGACCCATGGATCCATTCTCGCGAGCACAATGGCATCGGTTACTGGATCGTGGCCGAGGTGCTAAGGAAAATATAAGAGATGAAAAAACTGTGAGTTAAGAAATGTCTCACTGCAAGCCATTGCGAAATGTCGTGCACTGTGACCTGGCACTTTTCGCAGTGGTATTTTGGGGTGCTTCGCATGAGATCCTACTTTCGAATAAGAACAACAAATATGCTGGTGGAACGAATATGCATACCAGTAACGAAAAACGTCGACGCTTGGGGGAATTCGTGGAAAGCATGGAGTATGGGAGTGGCTCAGGGAAGAGTTTGGGGGGAGGAATGCACCGTTGTTGCGGTATTTATTGATCAATCGGTTCTTAGACATAGCGGGTCTAAGATGTTTCCGCGGTCTGAGCATTTCCGCTATGAAAGGCTCTGAGTCCAAAACCTGTAAAGTGAAAGCAAATTCAAACAGCGGCACCTGAAACTATGCACCACCAAGCCACAGAAAATAATTGAACGTTATTCAGAGGACTCTGAAATGCTCAAGGTGTGAGCCTGAGAAGGAAAGTCAACTAATGATCCTTGGCAAAGACAACATGAGACGTCGACATGTCTGAAATCTTCCGTACTGAGACGCTCCTAATAGTCCTCTATCAAAATTCAAATCGACTCTATTTAGAATCTGGATCTCCGTTCAACTTGAACTTCAGTGTACGAACACGAGGTACGTTTCACTTAGCGTCTGTCTACGAGAAACTGGCTTCAGGCTCCAAATTCAAACACGCCTCTAGAGATCAACTGACATCTCAGAAAAACTCAACATATTCCAACTTAAATAAATGGTCTGGCATTTTATACATATGTACATGATGAACCAGCGGGGCAGATGATTTGTGGGCGAGCCCGCTGTCAAGGCTCGCACGCGACAGCACGCACAACGACGAGTCTTTTGAGCAAGTATTTTTGTCCTAGGCCTTGTTTTTAACACTCTAAACTTGGAACCGCTGCGGTAAACCGCATACACGCATCGCGCATGTGGGATGACACAGCCGATAGGCGAATCGGCGATAGGATTCTGGCGATCATGAAGCGCTTGCAACCCCCGCGCAACCTGCGCAGCAAACGGGACAGTGGAACACCTTATCCTGCGTAGCTTTCTGTGTGTGTAGTCCACCAAGACTAAGTATGCCTGCCCGCTATTGATTGAAGCAACTGACGAATATGCCGACTTGAATGGGAAATCACTTTGATGAGCGCCCTGGAGGTTGCCAGGTCAAGAAAAAAACTTACCGCCAAAGTGCTCGGCCCAAAGACTCTGTGAGCGCTTTGCCGATAACGCAAGACACGCCCATGCAGACGAAAGACGAATTTTGAGAAGGAAGGCTGTCGTGCTGGTGTTTGCTTTGAGCTAGCAGCCAGCCTATTTTCAGCTTAGACTATTTTGATAAAGAGATTTTAAATTGATAGACTTTGAGCGGTTTCCTGGGGTTGCTTCCGGCAAAGATGTCGGAGGCGGGCCCGACGCTGACGCTGTCCTACTAGTACGCTGTCCGACTCCAGACAATTTCTTGCTGGCTGGGGTAGTGGACTGTAGTAGACGAGTACTTCGGAGTAGGTAGCCGGGGCCGCGGCAGTTTTGATCTTTCAGATACTGTCTTGGCCGACAGTATCACTCGGCGAAACAACCAGTCATATACCACTGATGCTGATGGAGAATCCGGTTGGATGATCTAGTTGGTTGGATGTAACATAGCGCCTCATTTTGATGTCGTTAATCACTTTGGCGGTGCCCGTAGTGCCCGAGGCAGCGACGAGGGAATTGCAAGAAGCGACAAATGGTACTTGGTGGGCGCGTTTTTCTGGACCACATGCCCGGGCCATACAACTTGGGCACCGGATACAGTATACTTAGGATAGGTGTGAGCGCAAAGCCATCATTGATGTAGCTGTCATGCATTCTATTTCCGCTGCTCAAGTGTTTTTGTTTCTTGGTTCTGTCTTTCCTTTTCACGGTTTTGGTCTGGACCTTTCACCTTCTTTTCCCTGCTTCTTCAGCGTTGAGCGCTCTTTTAATGCTCTCATTATCCCTTGCGCTCTCACTCCTCGTCTCCGTAACACTCGCTCGCCCCGCCCCATCCCGACGATTCTCTGCGAGATATAATGACGAGCTGAACTCACAACTTGGGAAACGCGGAACCGTGGATGGCACAATTGGCCTTGGAGACAATTCTGACCTGTGTGTCTTCCAGCCTTGTGTTGTGTACGTTCGATATTTATGACAGGCTTTACACGGTACCAATTCAACTGGGAACCACCACCACTGTCGTTAATCTTGGTGTGTTCATATCACTGAGATGAACCTTGAACCAACCCCCATGCTGTAGACACTGGCTCCTCCGATCTCTGGGTAATTTCGTCGGCGTGTACTGCCAACGCGTGTGCACAAGCCGGTCAAACCGCCCATGTTCCTACTCAAGGCCTCCAAACAATTGGAACGCTTGGTGTAACAATGCGTTATGGCGACTCCACCACGGGATCCTATGCCACCGGTCCTGTGGCGATGGAAACTGTTTCAATCGCCGGTGTCGGGATTCAAAACCAACTCTTCGCTGCCATTAATGACACAACGAACTCAGGTGCGGGGCCCGTCCTTATGCATTCGTCCGTGAATAACACCGTCCTGCATTACAGTCGTCGAGTTTGGTGCTGCTGGCATCTTTGGGCTCGGCTTTCCCAGCGAATCGTGAGTGCCTTCCCATATCCTTGGCGTCACTTGACCCTCCGACTTGTAGCCAGATTCAGGCTGCAGCAGTTCAACACCAGTTTGGAGCATCAACCACAACAGACCACCTCATCGCATCCTCTTACGCCGATGGCCCGCTCATTTCTCGAATCGCACAAAGCGAGGCTCTTGAGATGCCGATGTTCACGGTATACCGACATCCGGATGTACTATTTGTTGAAACTAATTTGCGCCCAGATCTCTCTCCAGCGCTCGACGATAGACATCTCCGGAACTGGTGCACTCACTCTTGGCACCCTTCCCGACGGCGTTGACAACTCCAGCTTGACTTGGGTTCCTGTGCGTCTGTACACAGCTGCGGAAGGCGGACTCAACCCTCCGTCATTCGCACCCAACGAGGTATGCCTATGTTTCTATCGCTGTAACCGCTGATGAAAGATTGGCAAAGGTGTACCCCCTTCGGTTTGTTCCTGAGCTTCCTGGTTATTTATGTTCCACTGATCTGGATTTAGCTGGGAAATAGAGCTCGATGGTGTGTTTTTGGATGGCGTTGAGCTCGCACCATCAACTGTTCCCACCACTGGCGGTGTCAATGCGACCGCGATGTCCGCCCTCATTGATACGGTGTGTACATGGCGGATATTTGGACCCCACCCAATTTGATACATGGTGTAGGGCAACTCCATCCTGCGCGGGCCGAGTGACGTCGTTCAGAACGTCCTTACGAAGATTTCGCCCAACTACAAACCCAATGTACCCAGTAGCGCGACCCTGGCCTGCGCTCAGGCACATAGTCTGGCGTTCAAGATTGGCGGGCAGGTGCGTGGCTTCTCCTTGCAGCGCTTATCTTATTTATCATCTCTGAAGATGTTCCCCATCGATCCACGCGACCTCCCGAGCCCTGCGGACGGTGACGAAGCGTCGAGCTGCGTTATTAGCAATCTTGTTTCAACGGACGCTCCTGGCATTGGCGCGCTGTTTCGGTGGAGTTTGGGAGATCCGTTCATGAAGTCGTCCGTCGCGCTTCATTCACGTTTGTTTTTGGTTCTGACCGCTCGCTGAAGGAATCTCGTCGCCTTCCACTATGGAAACCTGACGCACCCCTCACAAGACCCGCCCCGTATTGGCTTTATGTCGCAGGTCCCGAGCAACGCGGCGGCGCTGTTAACACAGGCGGTGCAAGACGCGCTCGCGGACGGAGGTGAATTCGAAAGTAAGCACATCAGTTTTGCCCTCCGTCATCCGTCTCATCTGTTGCTGTCTCTTTTCAGCCACTGTTTACCTCGCACCCACCGTCTCTGCCAAGCTCGAGGCCCAGGCGGAAGTCACCGTGGTCGCCAGCGCCGCTTCTCTCGAGGCGGCCATCCTCACAGCCACGCACGCCTCCGTTACCACAGGCGCCGCACAAGCGGCTGCCTCCACTGCTAGCGGCGCGTCCGCCGCCCCCGCAGGCAAGGCCTCGTCAAGCAAGAACGGCGCAGGCAGGCTCGGGATTTGGGACCCCTGGATCCTCGCGCTCGGTGCGGTCGCCCTTAGCGTCGTCGTCAATTGACACTGCCCTCAGAGCGAGCATTAGGTTGACCTCGATAACTGGATTTCACAGGCCTGGTATAGAGTCGATATTAATTAGCTTTGGATTAGTTTAATCGTGGACTCTCAGCATCGGCATCGTTGCACTCGTTTGTCGCATACACATCGCATATCATTACAAGCATTCTTTCGCATTGGGCTGATACCTCTGTGTATCTGTTGGGTGTACCTACTGAAGGCCCTCTCGACGAAAATTTGCAGCGGTGAGCGATGAGCCGAAAGTTTAAATTATTTGAGTAACATACATCACTATCGCGCTGCACAAGTCCTAGAAATAAAACGACTCATATCCGCCAGAGTCCACCGCGTTATTTACGCGTCCGACGCGCCCTTGCAATGGAAGAATCCCATTCCGGCGCGTCGACGCGTCTTTTTGCTTGACGTGTGAGTGCGCCGGTGACTTCTATGATTAGCGCCCATCTGTCAGTTGCCTTTTCCGTCTACACTCATCCAACGCGCCCGTTTTGTCCTCTGTGCCCTCAAGATGCCTTCTCGTATTCTAATGCTCTCACGTGCGAGTCTGTTTGGTGCAAGAGCAAGCAATAGCGTGGGAACCTTGCTCAGCCACAATTGCCTCTTGACTTCTTACCACCACCATGTTCGCCTTCATCCTCCACGTCGTCTCCTGCATTTCCGTCCTCGTCTCTCAGGCCGACAACATCCGTTGCCGTGCCGTCTCCGCTTCTCAGAAAGCCGCCGATGGTGTTGTCGTCGCAGTCGTTGGCGCATTCAAGTCTCGTCGTGCAGCGGTCAGCCTCCCTCCTCCGCCCACCAAAACCTGGCCCCTGTGGATTCCTCCCACCCAAGCAGTTCTCATCCAAGCGCGCCCAACTCTCTACCTCATCATCAGCCTGCTCTTCGCCTTGGTTCTCTTCGCCGCCATCATCGCCGTACTGAAGATGCACGCGGGCTGCAAAACCGTTGTCCAGGTCGAGAATACAGGCCTCAACAATACCGCTCCTCTTCCTGGTTCATCGTGCTTGACTCACCCCGAGTTTCCATGGTATAACATCAACCGGATGCTCGAAACTGCGCTCCCAGGCGGCAACGCGCTCGTCAACACACCAGTACGCCGCCGCCGCTGCATTGAATTCTGGGGATCACATTCGTGGAAATCAATTTGTCGGATTGTCAAGGATCCCGTCGACCCCACTCAGCTTCGGCAGATAAACACGCTGGGTTCTGGCACCTTCGGAGATGTCATCAAGGTCTGGTCTGTTGAACGGAAAGAAGCCCTCGCCGTCAAACGGATACCAAAAAGCCGAAGGATTCCGGTATCCGCTTCCCACTCTCAGGTCTGGCAGGCCCTTTGGAGGGAGATGTCAGTCCATCATCGAATGGCGACACACTCAGCTTTCCCTACTTTGCACGGAGCTTTTCATGATCAAGAAAACTACTATCTCGTAATGGTATTCCCTCTCCTTCCTTCTTTCTTCTCCATCTCACTTTTCTTTCCTTCGCCAGGACTGTGGCGTTACCTCGCTCGTCGAGACATCAATTGGGTCTCGCAAGGTCGCCCTCGCCTATGGACGACAGCTCGCACGCGCACTGCTGGCTCTTCATGAGCGCGGTATTATTCATTCGGATCTGAAAGACGATAACTTGCTGCTAGGATCCGACGGGCGCCTCATCGTCATTGACTTTGGCCTAGCGTATGTTTTCAGCGGGACGAACCACCCGACAGCTGAGGAATTTCCGCACTGGGATTCCCTTCGTCACGAAGCATTCCGAACACCTGGCGACGGTCACTTCCCGCTCCTCTGGCCTGGGGACGACAACCCACACTGTATGCGGGTGCTCGGCGGTACGGACGGGTATATTTCTCCGGAGGCCGAGAGGGGCGACGTGTGCTCGTACGGATCCGATCTTTTTGCCTTCGGAACGCTCCTCGGCGAGTGGCTCGTCGACGCGGCAATCTCTCAAGGCGAACAAGATCCCCGCTCTATGACAGAGATTGAAAAAGATTTCTTTACACGAGTGAGTAATTCCTTTTCTTCCTTCCGCCCGCGTTGACAGCCTGTACCGCAGATTACTTCATCCACCTACCCGGTTCGCTTCGAGGGCTGGAAGGAAATTCTCGACCATGCGATCTGGGACTCGTGAATTCCATATACCCGCCTCTTTTCTTTATTCATCATTGACCCGGAAGCCGTCATCGTTGCTGGGATAGTTTTGTGGATGTGGGTTCTCGCGATGTGTAGATGGAGGTCCGCCGACCGGACGACGGTGTTGAGCTGCTTCTCTCACCCGATGTCTCACCCTCAGCCGATTCTCCATCGCCCCGACATCTTGACCTCCCACTTTCCTCTCACCGCTCCCGATATGGCGACGGTCTTCTGGTCAATTATACCCTTTGGATGCTAGTCGTGGATTTCTTTCTGTCATCGGCTAGGAGGCCGGCGTTGTCGTCGAGGGCCGATGTGGAAGATATGGGCTGGTCTTGATGTGTAGATGGAGGTCCGCCGACCGGACGACGGTGTTGAGCTGCTTCTCTCACCCGATATCCCACCCTCCGCCGACTCTCCATCGCCCCAGCATCTCGACCTCCCATCATCCTCGCGCCACCCCCGACACAGCGACAGTTCTTTCGGCCTGATTATACCCTTGGCTATAGGATACTAGTCGTAGATTTCTTTCTGTCATCGGCTAGGAGGCCGGCGTTGTCGTCGAGGGCCGATGTGGTGGATATGGGCTAGTCTTGATGTGTAGATAGAGGTCCGCCGACCGGACGACGGTGTCGAGTTGCTTCTCCCACCCGATATCCCACCCTCCGCCGACTCTCCATCGCCCCAGCATCTCGACCTCCCATCATCCCCGCACCACCCTCGACACAGCGACGGTTCTTTTGGCCTGATTATACCCTTGGCTGTGGGATACTAGTCGTGGATTGCCAGGTTCTTTTCGTGTCGAGGTAAGCCTTCGAAACGTTCTCCGCACAACTCGTTGATTTAATGCTTCGCAGTTATACCCTTGCATCGGCCTGTGTACTCTATACCCTCCAGTCTGAATCTGTGTTAGGTTATACCCCATGTACGCCTTTCCCTTTATCCCTTCATCATCCTCGCTGATATCATCCGCAGATACCCCAAACCCTACCTTTAGCGATAGACTCCTTTGAGACATAAACTTCGTCGCTTTATACCCATGTACGTCTTGCCTCTTTCCCTTTTGCCTTCCGTCGCTCATTCGTTGTCCAAAGATACCCCCATTCCTTTTTTCTCCTGCACCATGCTACACACCACGTCGAGAAGAGAAACCGAAGCGGCAGGGAGCAGAAGCGGTGTCTTCGAGGGATAGTCTGTCGAGATGTGTTTGTACTGGTCCGATATGTACGATCGACTCGGAGGGGACGCCCTTTACCTTGCTATTTGATTTTTTTTTGGAATCCACTTTCTCTGTCTCGGAATCCGCGTAGATTCATTCTGGATGGTGCCCACGACGGACATTGCAATGTATGAGTGCGGCTCAGTTGGATAACGGGGCGTGATATTTGACTGACTAAGAATACAATTGTAATACGGCGGGACTTCAAATGCACCGTTTTGATAACTGCTTGTTCTTGGACAATCTAGCTCCTTCGATCGACTTGGGAATAAACAGTGCTAATGTGCGGGAGGTCGGGAATGTTGGATGGAGGGGAACGTCCTTGACGTTGCGATTCGGTTTGTTGCCTCGCGGCTTGATTGAGACAGGAATCAACGAATGGCGAATTTGAATGCGTTTTTATGAATTTGGTACTGAATTCGGCGTAAATACAGATGGAGCTGACGGTGAGCGACCGGACATTGCGAGTTGGTAGGGAGCCTGATGAAGAGAGGAACAAATCAAAGCAGGGAAAGCTGAATTATCATTACGCATACACATTATATTATACCGTCCGATGCTAGAGAAGACGACTCCCTCACGTCGATGGAGGGCCGGCGAGCGCACTGGTAGCAGTAGCTGCTGCTGAAGAAATAGTGGCGGAGGCGCTGGCAGATGCAGCAGAGCTGCCGGAAGCGCCACCAGCCGCCGCAGTTGTGGAAGCGCCAGAGGGTGGACCAGCACCAACCACGCTCGGGGATGCAGCAACACTACTGGAAAGGCTGGCGCTCGCCACCGGCGTGGCTAAAGTGGGAGGGGGCACACCACCAAAGGCAGACCTAGAGGCGCCGAAGGAAATGTTAAAGGGACTAGGGCCAGTCCTCTGCGTGGTCGAAGTGGTCGTGGATGCAGTATTGGCGCCGGTGTTGGTACCCGGGGCTCCAGGAGCAGGAGCAGGGCTGAATGCGCTCGAGGAGAAGCTGAAGGAGGAGGAAGAGTTGTGGGCCCTGCTTGTTGCTTTAATTCCACCCGCCGCAGAGGTCCATTCTTTTCCTTTCAGATTGAAAAGCGGATTGGAAGCTGCGATGCCTGGATTCGTTGCTTCTCCAGGATCAGCTGCAGCACTCTTCACAGTAAATACTGGGGCAAGCTTCGGCAGTCGCTCGTGTGCAGAATCCGCACGCTTGATTTCTGCCTGGAAAGTGTCCCCGAGCTCTAATTTCTCGTAGGGGTTTTCATTGAGTTGGGTCAAGACTGACGCCTCTCGAAGCTTGCAGATCTGGAGCGCGACATCCCACCCTATCTTTTTGGCTTCTTCGGGGGAAATAATGGTCTTGCGCCGGACTAGTTCGGTATACCCTGACTCAAGCCAGGACGAAACATCGTGCTCCCGGGCAAACACAATTCGCTCGACGCAATCCAGCGATCGCGAGTACAAGGCAAGTTGTTGAATGGCAAGATCGCGGACGTCTATAAAGTCCCATAGGTTCGCCAACTTGAGAACAGAGATCCACTCGTCCCTACAAAGAGTGGGGGTTTTAGGGATGCTCGTCCTACACGTCATGTCAGTCTTTCGTGCTGTACACTACGCGCATTGGGTGGCTTACAGCGGGTATAGAACTTTCAGGAGCGCCTGGAAGTCAACACGTTTGATTCCGTCCAATCTAAAAGGGGTTTTGTCCGACGACCCTTCTACGCCCGCAACAGGTTGAGGGAGAGAGAACGTAGTCGCAAATACTCCCGAATGGCGCTCGAATTGGAACCGCGGGACCTTGAATAGAGTGTGTTGGACCTGTTGTCACCGAGTTAACTGTTGTGCTCCAAAGGCAGCAGGCCGGCGCACCTCGAATACCACCGTGTCCAGATAATAAGGGTCGCGTGTGGGTTCGAAAACGAACGCGTTCGAGGGTGATACAGCATTCATTCGTCTTTTCAAGATAATAAACGCGTCGATGGTGGCGGGAGTGTGAGACGCGACTGTGACGAGTGACCGTGACGTTGATGACTTGAACGCCAAACACAAACATCAAACCTGCTGTTGCTCAAAAAGGCAAAAAGGTTCACTGTGAGCGCCCCCCCAAACGGGCTATTTATTACGCACAAAACAACCTGAAGCAGCTTGATATAACACGATCAAAGCCATGGCGCCAGTACCAGTATCACCCGATCTCAAGCGCATCAGCGAACATACCACAAACCCAAGCTGTTCTACTGTTATGTTCAATATTATGTGGCAGTTCAAACAATATTTCGGCAATAATGGACATTTTATTGAAACTTTTCCTCAAACCGCGCAAACACTATCGCGCTCAACGCGGCGACCTGCCGTACATCCAAGATATTCTGCACAAATAGACAGTCAGCCGCATCACAAACAGCACAGAGAAGGAAAGAAAACGCACATCAACAAGCTCATTCGGCAGCCCGTTCAGCGCGAGGTGACTCCAGCGCGCAAGGCCGGGAAGCAGTCCCGCAAGACGTATCCGCACCTCCTCCCCAGGCACCACCGACGCCTCTGTCGACGTCGCAAACACCGCGCTCTCCACCGACGTCAACAGCACCTCCGTCGCGCGGTCGAGGCATGCCTCAAAGACGCATGCGAAGTCCGGCGAGCAGATGATCGTGCGCGTCTCTTCGAGCAGGTGCGTGAATGGGTCGTTTTCGGAGGTGCGCGGAGGGAGCTGGGAGGCGTAGCCGCCCTGTGTGAGGACGTGCTGTGTCGTCTCCGGTGTTTGGGGAAGGAGGGTGGTGTGGAAGCTGCGGGGATGACGGACGTCAGTTTCACGAAAAAAAGAGGTGGGAAAGAGAGCTTACTCGACCTTGCGCTCCGTCCCCTCAAACGTAACTTCATGCTCGACCCGCCTCCGCACGTCGAGCATGAGCCGGTGGAGATCTGAGGGCGCCAGCTTCGTTTTTAGTGACACCCTATGAATGATTCTCAGCATCCCGTCTAACGGATGCAGAAAACATATCTCACCCGCTAAAGACCTCCTCAACCCCCCTCCGCACCCGCTCCCCGACATCTTTCCACCCCACATGCAAAATCCACCACGTCATAGTCAAGTACTTCGCCGACGCGACCTCCTCCTCCTCCTCCCGGTCCTCGTCATACTCCGGCCACCCAAAGCCAGCAGCAAAGTCAGCCTCCTCCTCCGCATCGTCCCCCAGCAGCGCGTCCAGTCCCCCGCCGAGCCCCATACCCAGCAGCATGGTGAGGTCGGGTGTGAGCGCGTGCTGCCGTCGCTGCTGCTTCTCGAGCTGGACCACCGAGCGGACGTACCTCCCGCGTGCGAGAAGGGTGAGCTGTACGGTGGTGAGGAGGGTGAGAAGGGTGACGGTGTATACTGTCGTCAGTGTTCGTGTAAATGCTGGACAGGATTAGATTGAGAGCCTCAAAAAGTGAATAAGACACACTCAGCATCTTTAATTCATTCCACAACTCAGCGCGACTAGGCCGAGATGACTCGGAGCCGCTCGTGCTGTCCACAACAGACTGTAATTTCAAAAAAATAAATCAGAGTCAGATTGCAGATGGAACGCCACGAACCTCTTGCAGGCTGACATTCGAGCTCGAATCGGTGTCCGTGGAGGTCGTGGTCATCAGAGAGTCGCGTAGCCGTATCGGTGCGACTGACTCGCCCAATATCATCTCCCGGCTCTCTCCCGCCTGCCCCGTCTCGACCCAGCTGTGCGTCGATGCCGAGCCGGAATATGACGCATCGGATTCCGAGCGGGCATCTGGGCTTCGTTCACGGCCCTGCGGAGGAGCATTCACCAGCTCAACGCTGCTCGCGACGGATGCCGACAGGGAGGAGCGCGCCATCCGGGCCCGAGAGTGGGCCTGCAGTTCCTGCGTGATGGAGTCAAGGTCCATCTCGCGCAGCACCTGCTCCGACAGTGCCGGAATCAACATGAGGATTGTATATGATATATCGGACTGCGTCTGGCTGAAGCGGCGCTTTAAGCTTCAAGAACACGTTAGGACTAGCACGAGCGTGAAGATAAGGACTTGCTTGTCTTTGGCAACGCGTTCCTGCTCCATCTGCTCCTTGACGTCTTCCAGACGGTTAGAGACATATTGCCGAACGAGATACACGGTCCCAACTATTCCGAGGGTCTTCGGGACATTTATACGGGCTCGGAGGGAGTCGAACATGGTGTTAATGGGTCGGGAAGACCTTGGAGATGCCACAGAGGGAGGTATGAGTCCCAGAGTCAGTGCAATTGTGTACGCGCGTGAGTTTTTGGTACTCCAGAACCGAAAAAAGTCAGAGCTTCAGCCAAGAAATGTATTACAGAAGCAGAGTATAACCAAGCAGAGAAAAGCTTCAAAGAACCCGAGGGTGTGGTGGTAAGAAAGCAAGGAGGAAGCAGCCGGTATCACGTTCCTCTTTCGGAGTTTCGGCAATCGCATTTGGCCTCATTTGGCGCTTACATTTGACAACCTTACCTGCTACCACCAGCTCCGATTCTCGCAATGGTACGCGTCGAGCCCTTGATCGCTGCTTTTATTGAGGGAAATGCAGGGTGGCGGCGCTAGATATCCGTACCCAAAATATGTTTGGTCACCCGCAGGCGGCTGGTGGGGTCAGCCCGCAAACTGGAAAATGAACACCTTTATTGTATCCTGCGGAATGGCTCTTGTATGTGGTGCTATCATCCGGGGTGTGGCCCACAGAGAAGTCCGTGTTGGATGAGATTGTTGATACATTCGCTTACTTTCGTTCAGGCTGAGTTGGCAGGCGAGCCATTAGAACGGAGACGGGTATGTCTACTGCTTTCCCGTCGTTGTATGATACTCATTTTGCCCTAGCTTTCAACAATTTGGGTGCGGCGACGTTCAATTCCCTCCAGAGATCTGCATGAATACTTATTATTCTTCAGCGAGAATATCTTCACAAGAGGGCCTCAGATGCGAAGACTTTAGAGGCTGCCGAGGCATCGAAGAGTGATTAATATTAGGGTGGTCCGGCCCCAGATCAACGCGTATGTATATAGCGCTGAACCGTGTTCTGTGACCTTCTGGCTGTATGAAGCTTTCGAGAGTCTGCGCCCTCAATAAATCGTATCGCGGACCTGCCTGTCTATCGAATCTTTGGTTCGGTAGATTCACCGGATACCGGATGTATGGCTGGTATTTTGGGTAATTTGGCGTCCTCTCCCTGAATTCGTGGTGATGACTATGTGTATGTGTGGCTCCTGCATCGGACACGCACGGGACACGTTGGTTTTGCCATGTCCAACACATGCGGAAGCGATACATCCCAGATAGGACACAGTGAAGAACAAGTGAGAGGATATTCGCTATGACGGCCATTGAAGGCACATGGTTTTACATTCAATGGAGACGCGACGCGGCGCGTGTCTCAATCGTCAGTGGCGCGCTGGAGGTCGCGTTTCCCGCATGGGTCAAGTATACTGACGCAATCCTGGCTCTCACTCCACAAAGGATCTAATGACTTCAGTATTTGTTTTTTATATAGTCTCCAAAATGACGTCTTACCTCCCGCTCCCACTCCTCCTCCGTTTAAAAGCCAGGCTGAATTCACCACTTTTCTCATCAACTACCTCACACGACCACTAGACGACCCAACTCCTCTCGAGTATGTTTTTTCCTTGATTTCACCAATAGCAGCTACTGATGCTACTCTCCGTCATTAGACATGCCTCTTTTCAAACAACACCAAGAGCCCGAGCCCGTCGAGCAGCCCGCCCGCAAAGGCTCCATGTTCTCGCGCGGGACAAGCGCAACTCTGTCGATTCCAACCGTAACAACAACAACAACAACAACAACGGCAACGGCAACGTCGGCCGCAGCGGCAGCATCATGAGCGGGAACAACAGTGTCCGCAGCGGCGGGAGCGGCTTCTTCGGACGCGCGCCCAATAACTTTGACGTCCACAAGGACCCGACGGTCATGGCTGCGCGCGAGAAGCTGACGCACGCGGAAAACGCCGAGGCAGAGGCCGACCGCGCGTTATTCCAAGCGCGCGCGATGGTGCGCGAGGCCAAGGACCATGTCCGTATGCTTGAGCGCGAGGCGGCCGCAGAGTACGTTTTCTTTATTTTCCTTCTATGGAGTGACACTGACGGCAATTGGTTAGGGCTAAACGCGCGAAAGCGAAGCAGGCTGTCAGCAACGACGTGAGCAAGAGCGCGTCTGGGCTTGGAAGGCACGGCAATTGAATGACTGCAACGAATTGAACGAGATGGAAAACTTGAAAACGACATATACCCCCATATACCCTGATACGCCTTCCAACTACGTCACTGTACCACTCTACTGTTATAATACCAATAATGCATCGTACTCTCTCCCGCAATCTGCGCAATGACTTGAATACTGGTCTATGGAAGAGATATTGAAGTGGTGATCATGAAATTTTGATTGGCACGGCATTCCCGGCTAGCTCTTGTTGCGCACTTCAAGTTGAAACAAGTCTGCTGTTTCTTTTCTATCCACGACGAGCTGTCTCGTTTTCGAGTTTCGAGGTATTCTCCTTATCTCAGAACCGACATTGGCTTTCTCTCAGCTTCCTGCACCTTGACAGCAACACGTCGTGGCGTCAAGATATTTTGGATTTTTCACTTTCCTCATCCAGACCGGGCATCCAATTAGCACATCTAGTGGTGTGTAGGCCAAATCTCGGATTAATTTCTCTGCCTAGCAACCAGGTCCTGTGTTTACTACTTTGGGCCATATAGGTATCGGACCACCTAATAACCTCTTTAAAACCTCTTTTACCGCATTTGAGATTTCCAAAACCAGACCTCGAGCTATAACGCTAAATCCATCTGCAATCTATCTCTATTCGCTGGTGCCACCTGTATCAGCCCTCATCGACATCCTTCATGCAGCGCCCATGTTCCAAATAACCAACATTTTTCTCTGTGGCATTCCATGTGTCGGCCACTCGCCTTGAATCTGTCCTCCGTAAGTATTTTTGGCTACCGAGTATAAACTTCCCCTCCATTCTCTCACGCTGCCTATTTAGATTCTATGTCAACTTAGAACTAACATCTGTTTGATCCACCGTTTCAGCTACCGAGATCTGGGCATTTCTGGGTATGACCGCCGGGCTTTCAATTCATGGTCTTGCAAACAGATTGCGGTTCCGAAGTGGAGTCTGTCGTTCTTAGTCTCAACCGGGTTGTTTGAATGTTTCATTGGTTTCTCAGTTGCTTGATGTGATGTGTTCTGCGCCAGACATCCGTGTCCATCATCTGCATTTAGGTACTGGTGGCCGGTATGCAGACTGATATCCTGCTGCCATCCTGTCTCCACCAGATTGCTTCCTGTCATCGCTGCAATAAGAATGATGCCCAGAGACACTCTACACGGCCCCTACTCTGCTCTTTCTTCGCCACCATGCACGCCTACTGCATCTTCGCAGTGTTCGCACTCTTTCAAATCCAACTCTCTTTTGCTTCAATATCAGTCGTTACGCCGTGCGTATTACTGAGTCTCACCTAGTTCCGTATTAACCACCGTTTCTCACAGCGCGAGTGCCATTCAATGCGACCCAATCCAATTTTCATGGCAAGGCGGAACAGGTGAGTTGGAGTTGGAGTTTCGAAAACACTGATTAACAATGCACGTTGAGGCCCATGGTCATTGGTGCGTTTTCCGTTGTACGTATTGGCTGAATTTAATCGGTTTTAGAGGTATGTGCCGTCTTCTCTTCATCTATCACTCCTTTAATTTACTTTAGTATTCTTTCTTCCGCTCCTCCACATCCAACAATCGAAGATCTTGGGCCATCGGCCGGTCCCCCATTCACCTGGGTTGTCAATATCGCCTCGGGTATGTAGCTAATCCGATATTATATTATTTAGCTGAGCATCCCAAGGAAATACCGTCATGCTCTCCGTGCAGGACAGTACCGGAGCAATCGGGCAGTCTTCTGCGTTCACCATCACAAAACCAGGTGAGACGAACCTTTTTTGGCTTGGCATGACAACCCAATTCGCGATACCAGGTTAGGCAGTGGCTGCTCAGGTCCACAGATATCGGGGGGTACTGTAACTAGCAGTGCGCCGCCAGTTGGCAAAATAGTAATAAGCCCCTCGGAATCTTCGTCAAGCCCAACAAGCACAGGGGCCAGCACGGGCGGTGGTGGCGATAACTCAGGCGGTGGTGGTGATAACTCAGGCGGTGGTGGTGACAGCTCAGGCGGTAGTACAACATCTGCGCCGCCGTCGCAAGGAAGTTCCCAAGCGTCCGAAGCCACGAACGATTCATCGGGAGGTTCTCAGCAAGATGATTCCAATTTCCTCCGTCTCTACTCAAGGTTCTGCTCCCATTGCTCCCACTTCGTCTTCCACTCCATCTTCCACGGTTATCACCATGTCTTCTTCTCAATCCCTACCCCTTCAACTTCAAGTAAGTTGACAACTACGATTGGATCACGTTATTCAACGCGCTCAATTTAGTTCTGGTTCGGGATCTTCTTCCGCAATTCCGACAAACCCTCTGAGCTTACCGACCTTCACGTTGTCGGACACTGGGGTTGGGCCAAATGGACAAATAGAGCCCGCGTCAAACGCTCTTCCAAGTGGAACTTCAAGGTATTTTCACCGAATCATTCTTTCATGGCCATTCTGACACGCGTATTTCAGTGCGGCATGACAGGAGACGATAATGAACCACCAGCTCCTCCAAGAAGAATACGATGTCTGGCCCCATTATCGGAGGCATAATCGCCGCCGCCGTATGCATCTTACTTGTCGCCTTGTGTATTCTGCGTCGGTGCCGTCGGAGGCGCTCCAGCGCATCAGACAGATTAGTCTACCCATTTAGCCACACGGATACAGGTACGTTGTGACTTGCCACGATTCGCCCATCTGATTTTTTGGGCGTTCCAGAAGCCGGAGGTTCAGTTCCCCGCGAGATGGTTGGGAGATCAGGCTACCCAGCAAGCACGTTTTCGTCCTGGGGCAACCATGGCGATCTGGATGAGCGCGCAGTGACGCCGGCGGTAGCCAGCACAGAGGCCCATGGCCCGCCGCCGTGGGAGGCCACGCAGGGCACACTCGAGTCGCGCTATCAAGCGGCGTTCTCGCCCGGGCATGCATCATCTTCGTCGATCGATAGGAACGACCCAAGCTCTCACCAGCGCTTCCGGACCCGCGCACCAATCCCCAAGTCGATGACTGACGCCCGTCATGCTGAGCCGTCCGATCCCTCGTCGGCCATCGTGGGTGAGCACATGCACAGCGCAGACGTGAATGACCATGCCGGCCCCACGACATACACCTTTGACGAGATCCAGCCTCAGGTGATGCCATCCTGGGGAACCGCGTTGGCCGGGAAACATCCGGTCACTATTGGCTATCCTCCTTCGTATACGAGCAGATGACACTTTCGCTTTATAATCTGTACTTTGTGTATTTATTTCGACTCCCTGTTCTTCCGAAGGCCTTCTTGAAGTTCTGGGACGGACTAAATATAATCTCACTGATTATTTTGAAGGATTTCAGCTCTTTGACAGGAGAAGTTGATGCCATGCGTTGCGACCACGTATCATTCCAGACCCGCGTATTGTGCTGTTCTCTCGATCAGACAGGGAAACTGTTTCATAAAAGCGCTCCAAGTGTTGATAAGTCGTACATAGCTTTCTGTCTTGATTGGAACCCCGAATCAATTGGACTTCCATTTCATCTTGTGTATTTCGCACGTCAAACACAAAGAAAACGATCCATTTCCCGTTTTGGGACTGGGAGGTTTGATGTTAGGCCTGTTTGGCCAGGAGCGCCTGGTACTCAAATTTCAACTGGCTACCAACCCTCCTTGCTTTCTACGATGCTCAGAAAACGGCTTGCTCAACTTGCGGAGAACAAGGTAAAGAGTTGGTCGCGCAGAGCCTCAAAAGCATTTGTTTTACAATTGGACTGCTACATCTGATATTTACAAGATATCGCACATAATAAGCATGCACATCGCCGCGTAATAAACATGATTCGTTAAAGTACGTCTAGGAGGGAGGGAATCGTGAGAAAGAGCGTGGGCAAGGAATCATGGGAGGGTCGACGCACAAATAAAGTCCTCCTTCGTCTTACTATCGTCCCCCACCTCCCCGGACAAACAAAGATTTCTCATGCAATACTGAACCGTTTCTCATGATTTTTGGTTTTATATGATCTCTATGGTATGCCCTAGGGATCCCATATCCATACACCGCGAGGATTTGTGCTGCTCCCAAGTAGAAGAGTTGCAGAAATCGGGAGGAGGGCAACTTTCGGTGATTTTCGGTATTTTAGAGCTCTATGGAGGTTGGGATCGTGTTATATGGCACCAATGATGCACTACAGGATGCATACATATCGTCCGAGGTCTCCTGTAAAGTTTCAAGTCTCCAGGTGGCGTGCGTATTCCACAGTGTACTGAAAGGACGTGACCCTTGAGCCAAATTTGAATCAACTTTAGCTCAAAAGTTCGGGGTGTCTTCCGACCTCTCTAACACCCAAACTAACTAGTCCGGGTGAATATGGGTAGGCTATATACGCAAGATTTGTCCTCCAAGGTATCGGGCTGGTGCGACAAAAGGGGCAGTCAAGGTGAGGCCGGCAATCAAGAAATGACGTGATACCTAGTACTCGGACACTCGGACCTGTCAAAGAAATTGGCCTCAATTGACGAGTTATGAATCTTTTCACAGCATTCTTTTGACTCAGCCTATGCATTTTCCAAATTGCAAGCGATCTGTGTACGCAGATTGATGTGAATCCCTCCGTGAGTGAAGATATTAATGTGTTTTCTTTAGGTGTCCGAGTACTAGGGGAAGGATAGTGCGCGCGCGATGGTGCGCGAGGCCAAAGACCATGTCCGTGTGCTTGAGCTCGAGGCGGCCGCAGAGTACGTTTTCTTTATTTCCCTTCTATGGAGTTGACACTGAAGGCAATTGGTGTTAGGGCTAAACGCGCGAAAGCGAAGCAGGCTGTCAGCAACGACGTGTGCAAGAGCGCGTCTTGGCTTGGAAGGCACGGCAATTTCGGAATGACTGCAACGAATTGGACGACATGGAAAACTTGAAACCGACATATACCCCCGTATACCCTGATATGACGCGTTCTTCCAACTACGTCACTATACCACTCTACTGTTATAATGCCAATAATGCATCGTACTCCTTCGCCGGCCATCGTGGGTAAGCAGATGTACAGTACAGATGCGAATGACCATGCCGGCCCCACGACATACACCTTCGACGAGATCCAGCCTCAGGTGATGCCATCCTGGGGAACCGCGATGGCCGGAAAACATCCGGTCACTGTTGGCTATCCTCCATCGTATACGAGCAAATGACACTTTCGCTATTATAATCTGTACTTTGTGTATTTATTTCGACTCCCTGTTCTTCCGAACGGCCTTCTTGAATTCCTGGGACGGACCAAATATAATCTCACTGATTATTTTGAAGAATTTCAGCTCTTTGACAGGAGAAGTTGATACCATGCGTTGCGACCACGTATCATTCCAGACCCGCGTATTGTGCTGTTCTCTCGATCAGACAGGGAAACTGTTTCATAAAAGTGCTCCAAGTTGTTGATAAGGCGTACATAGCTTTCTGTCTTGATCGGAACCCCGACTCAATTGGATCTCCATTTTTCATCTTGTGTATTTCGCACGTCAAACACAAAGAAAACGATCCATTTCCCGTTTTGGGACTGGGAGGTTTGTTGTTAGGCCCTGTTTGGCCGGGAGCTCGCCCAAATTTCAATGCCAGTGGCTGCCCTCCCTGCTTTCTGCGCGCAAAAAGCTCAAAAAAAAAACGGCTCAACGCATGGACGACAAGGTGAGGAGTTGGTCGCGCAGAACTTCAAAAGCATTTGTTTTACAAGTGGACTGCTACATCTGATACTACTTACTTACAAGATATCGCACATAATAAACATGCACATCGCCGCGTAATAAACATGATTCGTTAAAGTACGTCTGGGAGCGAGGGAATCTTGAGAAAGAGCGTGGGCAAGGAATCATGGGAGGGTCGACGCACAAATAAAGTCCTCGTTCGTCTTATCCGTTAGGTCATCGAACGCGTTCTCGGCAAACCGTGCGCCGTTCGCCTCTTGCGCGGCCGCAGCATCCTTCGTGCTCTCAAGCGACGCGTCGACGAGGTCACCGCTCTTCCCCAGCGAAGTGCGACGAGCCGAGTGCGAGCGGTTGAGCACTGTCAGATAGGCTGCCGTGGCTCTGAAAACACATACATAGCCTGAGTGATGCGCTTCGGAGGAAGATGTGAATAATGCGCACATGAAAACACAGGTCAGAGCGGCAAAACACGCAAGACTGGACGTGAGGCCCTTCTTGTATACCGGGGCCTGGTCGGTCGTGTACAGGAAGGGGCCGAGAATCTGTGGGACCGTTTAGCATAAGCTACCATTGACATTTGGCGGATATAAATATGCACGTTGCCGGCGGACTGTCCGACGAACAGGATTCCGGTTGTGAGTGTCTTCTTGGTGTGCCCGGCCGTATTTTGAGAGGACCAGGTATAGATGAGCGGGGGGATGCCGGGGTAGAACGAGATTCTTCAATTTTTTTTTCTGTTTAGCAGTGTATCAATACACCACAGTGACGGGGGAGCGTACATGTAGTAAGCGCCGAGAAGCGCACCCTTGCGGGCTGCCTCTCGAGGAATGTGGAGGAGCGCGGTGGCGCCGGCAATGGGCGGCAGGGTCAGCGCGATGAGAACAGGGAATTTGAGCTTCAAGCTCGCGGCGGCGTACCCACCCGCAAGGGTCGCGAGTACCTGGATCGCGCCGAAGGGCATCTGTAGGAGAATCGTTTTGAACTGGTCGAAACCGAACGACTGGACGATGAGGGGCCCGACTGCGCAACAGGTCAGGACGAGGGAATCTCGGACAAGGAGATTCGTACATGTGGTAATTCCGCCGCTCGGAATACTGGGCTGCGGATGAGCAGGTGCATACAAGGGAGAAACAAATTACGGACGAGATGAGGAAGATCATGGAGAACCAAAACCATGTCTTGGGGTCGAACACGCACTCGCGCACTTGTTCCCATTTCCAAGTTTTAGTCTCAGTCCCGGTGTTGTTCGCCCGCAGACGCTCGACGACCAAAATCTTTTCGTCGAAAGTGAGGAACCGTGCGGTCGTGGGCGAGTCGGGGAGGACCAAGCTAGTTGCGTGTTAAATGTCCTGCCACCAAATAGGGGAGGTGTTTCTTACTATACAACTGCAGAGAACGCGACAGTTAAAAGTCCCGTGAATAGGAAGATGATCTGAATCGTGTGGGTGGGGAAAGAAGGGAGTGCTCATCGGAGGGACGTACCTGGTACGGCTTGAGATGACTGTGGATGTGGCCGAGCCCAAAAGACAGGATAGAACCAAACTATGGGATTGGGGAATTGAGGAAACGATCAGGCGCATGGCATAAAATACATACAACCGCTGTCGGGTAAGATTAGCAAACAGTACCGAGGGAGATGATAAAACTACTGAACTTGTTACACCTGTGTTGCGAGGGGAAAGGAAAGAAAGACATCAACACCGACGCGCGGTGAAAAATGAGGCCACCCGCCGTTCATAGAGTACCTGAACCAACGTTGAGCAGGTAAAGACGATCTGGAAACACTAAAGCGTACCAGAGACTTGTCCGTTGAGTCTGTTCGCGCCGGCGCCACCACATCGCCGTGATTGTCACGAACGTCGGTGCAACCGTGGCCTCAAAGAGACCAAGGAAGAACCGGGCAGTGATAAGGGTCTTGAAGGTGTTCGCAGAAGTCATAGCGCTGAGGGTTATTCCCTATGAACGTTGAAAAGATCAAAACGGGCGCTTAAACAACGAGAGAAAAAAATCAAACCCAAGCCAGAATGTTGAACGCAAGCCAGCGGCCCACGGGAAGGCGGACGAGCATGAACGACGAGACTGGCTGCCATATCAATTGTGCTGCAGAAGAGTTAGCATAACAGGTGAATTCCGGAAGCGCAGATCAAACCGGCATAGACAATGCTTCCCAGTGCGCTGTACTGATAGCCAACAAGGTGTTCGTTGGCGACAAGATTGAAAACAGACGCGTAAGAGAGAGTGCTTTTATCAAGTTGCTGCAAAAAGTAGATTCTAAAGGGAAATGAGCATCGAAGGTGTCCAAATTGGGAAAACGGACCCCAGCATGATGGGGAGAAGATATAGATCCGTCTTGCGCAGGATACGAGCATTGTCCTCTTCGGAGACAATGACAGGGTTATGTGTGTTGTCCCCCAAGACGGCCTGCGCGGCGTCGCCCCAACTTTGGCCGAACGTTTGCTTCGCGTCGGCCGTGCTGTTGGACATGGTCTTCTCGAAGTGGCCCCGTCCGGCTTTTCTTGGTTCATTGCGGAGGACATGAAGGTTGGTCGAGGACGTTCCTGAGAGGATCCAACTCGTCCATGTTGGCTTTCAAGCAGGCAGGGTAATTTGACAGAACTTGCGATCAGTCATGCGACCTCGTGTACGGCATGCTTTCGCATGTGTCGAAGACTCTGCGGCAGACAGCCTCAGATAGCAGCGGCGCCGATGTTCCGCTGAGTTGGCATGATTAATTGGCGAGTGGTTTAGCAGGTTTAGTTTGGCAGCAGCGTCGCTTGTCTGCGCCTTTGGATTTCCCCAAATTCTTGGAGAATCTCCCAAATTGCCGTAGTTCAACTCGGCTTGCATCTTGGAACTACTTAAGAGGGGAAGACAGAAGTTCGGGAAGAAGAAGTTGAACAAAGACCCAAATTAGGTTCCGATTGTTGATGGCTCGGAGGTCGGTCCGACCTCAATATTGATGGTGTGCCGGTCTACGGTCCGATGTTCCTTGGAAGAACCATGACACCAATGGGGTGACCCCTAGAGGCCAGGACTTAAATACCCTTACTTCTCTCCCTCTACCTAATGCCCCGCATCCATATCGCGTCGTCCTTCAGTCCCGCTGCACCCGCAGCCAAATCTGCCGTTTTTGGGCTGCGTAATCCACGCGGTCACACTCTTTCCATCCAGCCCATCTCCGACACTGTTGTTCGCGTTGTTCACCAGCTTCCCGTCCAAGTATTTCCCCAGAAAACGAATGTTGGGATCGTCTGGGAGCCAGCAGCACCCTCAGTGATTGTCGATGTACGCTCGTGGCTTGAACGTAGCGCCTGAGGTTAATCTGTTGCTATTCAGATTGATGGCACGAATGGCACCGTCAAGACGAGCGCATTGACCGTGAAAGTCAACTTTGATGCTTGCCCGAGGCTAGAATGGTTCACCAAGGATGGCACGCCCTTTCATGCCGATTGCCAGACGCGTGCGTACTCATTTGACGCCGCGTCTGGCGCAGTTTTGCATTATGTAGGTTCACGACTCAATCTCCCAACCATTCCTAACTTGAATCTTACCAGGTTGAACGCGAGCTTTACCTCCCGACCTCGGAGGACGAGTTCACGTCGACCGAACCTTATGTGCACCAAGACCGCAACGAGTTTGTGTATGGACTCGGCGAATCCCGAGGCAGCCTGGTGAAAAACGGCAAGAAATTCACGTTGCAAGGTCGCGACGCTTTATCGTATGATTGGGAAAACGGTGATCCTCTCTACAAGGTCAACCCGTTCTACACTGTGTATAACAAAAAGACCAAACTTTGGCATGGAATCTTCTACAACAATCTCAGCGCCTCGAGCATCGATTTAGGTGGCTTTTGTTTTTCGTAAATTCTTGCATGGCGTCTAAATAAAGCAGGCTCAGAGTGCGACGGGTTATGGGGCTCTTTCCGCGTGTACAGGGCCAACAGCGGACCGCTCGATTACTATGTGATTCTTGGTGATGGAACCTTGCCTTCTGTTCTCACCGAGTACGCCCGCCTTGTCTCTCCAGCAAGCCCGAAATCTGCTTTCGCGGCTTCTCCATCCCTCCCGCCCCTTTCGCAATTCGGCTACCTATCCTCCAGCATGTCCCTTGCCGCGGAACCCCACGCCCAGGAAGCCGTCATTCAATTCCTCAAAGACTGCCGTATTCATGGCTTCCCCGTCGACGGGCTCTATCTTTCTTCGGGCTGGTGCCAAGGTAGGTTATTTCATTGGTGTGCTGCACGAAAAATAATCCTCTACAGACGAGGCCACTGGCAACCGCAACTACTTCGTCTGGAACCGCTCGCGCTACCCCTCACCCGCGGACTTTGGGCGCATCATCGAGAAGGAGCTCGGCGTGCAGCTCATCGTGAACATAAAACCATGGCTGCTCACCGTGCACCCGCGCTACGCCGCCGCCCTTGAGCGCGGCGCATTCGTGCAGCCCGCCCCGGACGCGGCGGAGGCCGGCGCGACCGCGGCTATGAGCTGGGTGTGGGCTGCGGGCTGGGCGTCGCCCAAGCCCGGGTCGTACTTTGACTACTCGGCGCAGGCAGCGTGCGACTTCTGGGGCGAGCAAATCCGCACGGAGCTCCTTGAGAACGGGCTTACGGGGATGTGGATTGACAACAATGAGATTTCGGGGCTGGAGGACGACGAGGAGCGCTTTGCGGGCGAGGTCGGCGTATTTGAGAGCAAGGGCGGGAACGTGGAGACTCGTATGGGGTGGGGTGGCGGGGAGATCCGCGTCGGGAGTGTGGGTGGGGTGATGCAGACCATGGGGATGGCACGGGTGGGGCTTTTATTTTTTATGAGGAGTTGACGCTGATATCATGGTAGACGACCTATGAGACGGTTCTTAAGGCAAGGCCAGAACACCGCCCGGTGATCGTGTCGCGCGCTGGCGTCCCCGGAATTCAGACGTACGCTCATGCGACGTGGAGCGGGGACAACTCCACGACGTGGAAAGCGCTGAAGTGGGGCACCAAGATGACCTTGAGCGTCGGAATGAGTTTCGGGCCCGGCTTGTACGGGCACGACATTGGCGGTTCGTCCAGACACCGTTCGTTCGGAATTTTGTTGACCGGGTTTTGCAGGATTCGCTGGGCCGCACCATCCGGGCCCCGAACTCCTCGTTCGTTGGTGCCAGAACGTCAGTGTTTATTCCTCGCGTATAGATTCCAAAGCCTGATTTGATACCAGGGCGCGTGGCACTCGCGCTTCACTGTCGTATGTGTGGTTGGTTGGTTTCGTGTGGTGGCTAACACATAACAATGTAGCATTCTTGGAAGGAAGTGTCCACCACGTTGTGGATGCACGACCACGTTCCTGGAATCAGTGACGCTGTCCGCGCAGCGCTCAATTTCCGCTACCGTCTTGCACCTACCTTTTATTCGCTTTACGTGACGGACTATCAGCGGCACGGATGGCCCATTCTCAAGGTCAGTAATCTAAACAATATATCTGACCCTGAGGTTGACTATCCCTGCAGCCGCTACTGTGGCACCACTCAGTCGATCCGGTGACCTTGCAGCTCGACGAGGAGTTCCTGTTCGGCTCGCATGTGCTCGTGGCGCCTGTGACGACCAAAGGCGCGCGGACGCGCCGGGTTTATCTCCCTGCGCAGGCCAATGACGGCGAGACGGCCTTGCAGTGGTGCGAGCTGGATACAGGCATGTGGCATACCGGGAAGGGCGATTTTATCGAGCTTGGTGGGTGGTGATATTCACTGTCCCTACATTATCATCTCACCATGTGCCAGCCGCACCTCTTGAGCGCACACCGGTGCTGGTGCGCGCTGGGGCGGTGCTCGTCCTCGGCGGTGTGTGTTCGCGGAACATCTACGACGGCGTCGCGTCGCGGACGGCGCTCGTCTTCCCTGCGCCCACTGGCGACTCGCAGGGAAGTTTTACGCTCATCGAGGACGACGGCGTCTCGAACGAGCACACGGGCACGGGCGTATACACCGAGCTCGTCGTGTCCTTTGTGGCGACCGAGGCGGAGGTTGTGGTGGACTATGAGGTGGTGCACGGGGAGTATAAGCTTCCGTACGAGGTCATTTGGTTGGAGTTGCCTCGAGGCGATACGAGGAAGCTGGTGGTGAAGGGAGGAAAGACGGAGCGCCACAATGAAAATCGGGAGGTTGGGATCGTGGTGAGGGTGTGACACTTGTCTGTAAAATCAGTATACTTTCGGAGGGAACTATAAATATAATGACTCGAGGGAAAGTTAATCTCGAGTGAGGATACTTATACAAGACGGCGGTCCCAGATAGATATTGATGGGAGGGAGATGATTATGATGTGAGGCAGATAGATTTATTCGGAGGCGTATGCGGCAGATCCGGGCAAAAGAGACAGATATCTATTTTGGGAATCTGCCTCTCTCGATCGAGCTCGGCTGGACAAACGCACAGGAGATCGGCGGCGAAAAAACCTCTCTTCCTGCTACCACAATCATCTCCCACGACAGGCCCGAAGCGTTTCCGACACGCCAAATGCCTCTCAACATCGATGACGGCACCCAAAGTGTCACCGCACGACACGCTCGGCGCGACCCTGACCCGTTCATTCCCACTTCACCGCTGCAGCGGGTCCCGACGTTGATTACATGGACAGCGTGTCAAAGCCGAATCCAAGAACCACGTACGCTGCCCATGATGTTACTGAATTTGCATTGCCCCTAAAAGAACAGAGAAGATGCCCCAGGACGAAAGGATTGCGATTTGGTGCAATCCACATGAAGAGAGGGTGTTTGTTCCCGACCTGAACTCAAATGCACCGGTATGGCTGGGGGAAAATGGGGTGAGTTCCCATTCTCCTCCCTTCCCCGACCAACTGATTCGTACAAGGGCGAGTGGTGGTGATAGAATCACTTTATCGTACCTGTGACAGCACAGTTCCATCGCGCCGCACACGACTGATCAACCTGCCTGAGCACCATGCTTCCAGGCCTGCCATGGCGCGCTGCCGCCCGTTCAATTCCCCAGGAGTGGCGGGCCCAAGTTGAAGACACCAATGTTATTCATTCAACCCGCAAGAGGTTGTCTCAACAGTCCTAAAAATTCAATAACCTTATATTTTAAAATTAAATAAGATATACCATTGCTATCAATTGAACAAAGCCATCCTCTGAGATATCCACTGACTACCTATGGATAGAGTGTTGAATTAGACCAAGGAAAGACTCGTAAGACGTATTGCATGCCTGGCACACGCAGACTCCATCCGCATCTTTCCAGAAAGCTTTCCAGTGCCCGCTCGCAAATACGTCTTGAAGAGAGGCAGATCCCGAACTAGAAACTGCCTCGTTTCCCGTCATCTGCCTTACCTGAACCAATCTACATCATATCATTGAGATCTGCCTCCCATCAAAATCCATCTGGGACCGCCATCTCGTCGATCCTCATCTCGAGTCTCTGGAAATTTTAAATCGTTAAGCAAGAGCAAGCAGAGCCCAACAATAAACCTCCAAGTTCCTAAAGAGGATATAATTTTTGACAGCGCGATTCCCACGCGATTTTACGTCCTCCACTCCCGCCATGTCCCATCAAAAACACCAGTTCAGCTTCAAGACTTCAAGGAGATTATATGTCAACAAGTAATTTATTATCAGACATAATAGAATCTCGCCATCGCGGCGCTCTGGACGCCGAACCGAAATTGGTTCTCAGTCAACTCGATCTGGCTGCTCGTCCAGGCAACGTCCAGGGTCGAACTGTGTTGCCGTCCTGAAGCAACCCTGACGGCGAATCTTTGGTCTCTGTCGGCATTTCCCTCTCACTCCACCGGTGTCTGTCAGAGGCTCGCCACTTTATCCCAACTTGACGCTTCAATTTCTAAACCAGCGTCGGGTGCTGGTTGAGGGTGTCATGCCGTTCGGCCGGTCCGCGTGGCCAAAAGTTTAAAGGCTTGACATGAGAATTGACTCTGAATCTTTAAATACCGAGTCTTTCTCAGTCTTTGACCTTTATCCCTACGGTCGGCGTCGATGACTATGAAGTGCGGAAACGCTGACTGCACATCAACCTCTTCACCTGCAAAAATGATCGTCTGTTCCGGCTGCTCAGCAGTCAATTAGTACGTTGTTGAGGCTTCGCTATTGGCATGTTCGCACTCGGACGATTGGCTTATTTCTTTATCTCATTAGCTGCTCCCAAAAATGCCAGTCTGCTCTTTGCGCTCTCATATACAGACCTGCAAGTTGCACCCTCCTCCTTCTCTGTCCGGCATTCGTGTCCGCGTTGAGAGAGCCCGCGACTATGAGTCTGACGACTCCGATGACTTCAACGACAGTGTATATGCGCCGGTTCTAAAGGTGACAGCGACTGAGCCGGACTGGAAACAATAGTAATCATCCAACCATAGGTCCTCCATATCAAGATAGAATATGTCGAAGGAGAAAACCCGGTCGAAGTCGGTACCATCAAGATTCAGGTCATCGATGTTTGGAAGGCGCGTCGCAACGGAGGCTTTTTCAATTGCCTCGACGAGTACTCCCACGTACGTTATGTATCCTTTCTTGTATGTATGGTCGATTAACTCTGCGAAGGAGCTCGCCAAGTTGGCGCTCCATTTCGATGCTATGGGGTATCTCAATCCAATCCTGGATGCTGGCAGCGGGAGGATTTTGAAGATGAGCGATTTTTGGTGTATCTCGAAGATATCATTATCGTCGAAACATGGAGAGGAAAGGGCTTGGGCACATGGCTGATCCCGAGACTTGTTCACCTGGATGGTTTGAAGGGAGCAGACTATATTTTCACCTGGCCGACAGTTTTGACACACCTGGAACCCCTACGGTTAACGGCCTTTTTGGTGACCTCACTCCTGCGGAAGTCGAAGCGTGGTCCAGGCGAATAAATCGTGTTATCCGGTTCTTTCAAGAGGTAAGGCGAGGCAACTGTCCAAGTAAGTATCATCAATACTGACACAAAGTTCAATGATAGGTTGGCTTTCGTCGTTTGGCTAATAGCCATTTCTTTTGTTTCGCAAAAGAATCTAGCCATCCTTCACATTTTGTCTCCATCGAAGCCGACGCAGTGTTTCAAGAACTGCCCCGGGCCACCACGGAGGAGGAACAAACGCGCCGATACATGGCCTACCATTGACGAGTTAACGTTAACTTACTGCTAGTAGCACCTTTGCTTTTCTTGGTTCAACACCGACTGGTACTAGAAATTGAATAGAAATGAAACCAAAGTAGACAAGCCTAAGTCCGGCCACTGGCATTCGGCAGATCACGTTACCGTGATTCCACGTGAAAATCGCGATCAGCGCGTTCCACCCATCCGATTCCTTGTCTTCACCTCCTGATTTGATTTGGTTTTCTCCTGCTATCATGAGCCCACATTCTTGTATGTACAGCGTCTCCAGGTATACAAGTGCTCACGATTTTCAGCTACACAACTTGACGAGGCTGCCGCACCTTCGACTCGTCTGAGTCTGCTGTCAAATCGAATAAAAAATCGTCTTGCTTTGCGTCGTCTTTATTTCTCTTCCAAACCGGCTTGCGGAGATAAATCATGCGCGACTGAGGAGGAATCAGGCAACGAGGACCGCTCGTCCGACTCTGAATCGTCCTCAGATACACCAGCGCCAAAGCCTGCCACCGTCAGCCATACGCGTCATACGCGTTGGAATCAATGTGTGTCGTGTGTTGAGTCGAGGAAATGGAGCCGTCGCTACAGGCTATTGAAGATTACTGGAATCGTCCTAGAATGAGCTTTGGACCTACCGCTCGAGATCATCGAGAATATCGCGGACAAGATTCGTGAGCCCAAAGGCCCCTTTTAATGGACGCGCAGCACTGTACATTGCCGATAAATATTCCGACTTCTCTGAGGCACGCTTCTCTCTCAGCGCACTGAGCAAAGTGTGTTCGGAGTACGATGCGCCGTCGAGCGCATACTATATCGCAATATACAACTCGACTTTACCGCTTGGAAAGGCCGCAAGCACACTGGGTGGCCCGCAGGCTCCCTTCGCCTGCTTCTCCGTACGCTAGAAGACCGGCCCGAGCTCGGAAAATATATTTACGTCGCTGCTCTTGACTTCCAAATCGGAGCCACCGACTCCGACGCGCTTGAAAAAGGGCTGGAGGAATTTCTCCGGCGCACCCCCAACCTCACCCACCTCTTCCTCTCACAATGTCCTGTGGCTTTCTGGGACCTCCCTGCAGAACACTTCGCGGTTTTGCGACGACTTTCGCTCCCGGCATCCTGCCGTCGCTGCTCGAGCAGCTCAGCAACTTGCGGGACCTGCACCTCCGCGACTGCCACGTAATGGCCCTCCACGGCGAGCTCCCGTCCCACAACCTGCAGCGCGTCCGCCTCGACAGCAGCCACGAATACGCCTCTGCACACTTTGGGCGCGTGCTGACCATCTGCGCCGACTCCGTCCACGAGCTCGATGTGCGCTTCATCGGCGGGCTGCAGCTCCCCGCGCCGTCCTTCAGCTCTCTGAAAGTGGCTTCGTCATCCGGGCAGGCGGCAGCGCCCTCCGCACGCTCCGACTCGATAATATCAGTGTGCTCAGCCACCTCTCCTCTGGCTACGCGCACCTCCTGCGCGACCTTCCCGTGCTCAAGTACTTGCACGTCTCGCACCACGCGCCATTCGCAGCTGACGCGTTCTCCATGCTGCCCGCATCATTGTGCTCGCTCTTAGCATCGGAGTACTACGGCCTGTGGACGCCCGAGCCGGCGAAGAAGGGGTTCATTGCCGCTCTCGCTGGCTGCATATCTGCCAGCAGCAAGGAGATCGCGCGCGTGGAAGGGTCGATCGGGAAAAAGCCGGATGAGGGCTGAGTCTTCTGCCTGTCGTCGAGGTGTGCAAGGAGGAACAGATACCGTGCAATAGTGTCGGGGACCAGTTCCCGTTTGTCATGGTTTTTTGTAAGTGGGAATTCTCTGCGAGTGCGCCACCAACTGACATACGTGCTACAAGTCGGACCAAAGGAATCTAGTAACAATCCAAAGGAGGTGAGAGCGGAGGAGACGAGGACACGGACGACGAGGAGGCGTCATTCCAGGATGTATTGGCGGCGATACCCACCCGCATTCCCTCTTCTGATGGAGGTGTTTTCTTCTAAGTAATTCATGAATAATTTTAGTAATGCATTTTTCAAGTTGTGAGAGGAATGCGATCTTTTTAATCGCGTGAATACAGTGACATTGGTGCTACAGGGAAAGATACAGAGTGCTATAATTATTATAAGAGTAAGGAGGCATGTATGCTACAGCAGAATGGGATGGATGAACGCCCCACCCCCGCTGGTGGGATTTTTTTACAGACAGGTTGGAGGTTGCGCGACTCTGATGCTCAGAAGTTGCCCCAGACGAGCATGACTACCCCTTCCTCGTCTTCCGACTCCAAAAGGCAGTTCGCTCCGTCAGAGCCGATGTTCGTGTTCAACGCAGGTGGTGCGGAGGCGCGGAGGCGCGCCCATCCTTTCGGCTTGGCCGTTGATTCCTGGCGCCTGCGGAGGGACTTGGTGAGCACCTCCGCCAGTGGCAAGTGGCGACTCAGATCCTCGTCGATCTGAGGCTCCTGCGGAGACGCGGGGGCGGAATCGTCCGTGAGATCTGGAGTCGACGGCGGGCTCGTGGGGTGTTTGTGGCCGCGTCAAACGCGGCGGCGAGGCGGAAGTATAGTACACGGTCGCGTTGAACGAGGAGTTGCTAGCAGCCGAAACGGCGACGTTGGGAGGGGATACCGCGGGAGTGGCAGCGGTGGTGGCGGGGGCCAGGATAACACGTAGGCGGTGGCATCGGTGGTGCCACTGGGCAGCTGCAACTGGACAGGGCCCGGTGGCTTGGAAGGGCGCGGGAGAGCCTCTGAGCCCCATGATAATTCAAGATAGGTGCTATTCGTCCTGGGCACCATGGGGGCGGGGGCGGCAAAGAATCCGACCATATGAAAAGGAACCCAGTGTGGCTTTGCCACCGACGGGGCGCGGGGGAAACAGTGCTTCGAAATCATTTGAGACCTTGGGTGCAAAGTTGAGGGAATAAAAATGGAACTTACGGTGGCAGCGTTGTGGAAATACATTGCAGTAGTGAAACGTGAAAGGGCTTTCGTTAATAATGATGAGGAGGGCCTTTGTGTCGTACAATCGTCTTAGACGAATGTGAGAGTCGTAAAGGCGCGTTTCAGCGAAGGAGATGTGGGCTCTGGAGAGAGTTGAGAGCGAGTGGCACAACAATGGTCGCCTTTTATCGTTGTCGGCAGCCCGGGCCACGAGCGTTCCTTTGTCTGCGCTTTGTCTCATTTCTTGCTTTGTCTTTTTGATCCCGTTCTTTCAGTGACCAGATTTGGGAACCAACATGTGGTACTTGCATTATGACATTTTCCCAGTTGTGCGAGCTGGATCTAGACCATCGAGTGGAGTCGTTGACTTTTCCACTTGGTCGTATAGGATCGCGCCACCTTGTCTCTTCCGGTCTGCATATAGTAACTATACCGCGCAAGTTTTCCCAGTTCAACGCGGCGAATGTATGCGCTAATACGGCCTTGATGAGCAAGTATCCACAACACTGCTCGAGCCCGACATCAGGCGGATATTTGGAGTTTTTCGAAGACAGGCTGAATTTCGTGACCGAAAATATGGGAAGCATTCAACTGAGCCAACCACATTGCCCCGGCCCGACAGCCCAACACTCAAGTCGACAAAAGCCAGCTAGGCGGTCCGATTGGCACTGTGCTTCCGAATCTCAGCGCACCGCAGAAACTCGCCGGGCTTCGAAAACGGCGGGAAGTGGGAAAAAGCGCTAGGTTTGAACTTGGTTCCGCTGTGGGCATACAAATGACAGCAACGTTCAGCAGCAGGGTCCATAAGCTCAAGTACTTGGCAGTTTGCGTTTAGACGGCGGACGCAGTGAATGATTGAAGAAAAAGTCTTTGAAGGTGTCACCCGGTTCTGCCGAAATGCCGCCCTCTGATATATCGTTGGACCCCACCACAACTCCGAACGGCGTCCCTTTCAAGGCTGCTCACTTAGACTGGGATTCGCGAGTATGTGATCACCATTACAGCGGGCCAGCCTCATCGCACCTCCGTGGTTCTCAATTCAAAGACGCAAAAACCAAAATTCGAAATAGGCTGATATTGTCGTTTGAACGACTCTTGGAACGACTATTACTGAGTCCTAACCGTGCTACAATGTATAGGCGACAAACAGGATTCGACGCCCGAAGCATTGCAAGTAGGTTCGTGGTCTCTCCCATAGACTGAGGCCCGGGAGGGCCGGGATGGACATCGAAGTGGGCCACAGACCATGTGGTAATCCCGCAATTAGAATGACAGCGCGTATCCAATTCGGCCGCTCATTTAATGAGCGCGTAAATTTCATCTTTCGTCGAGAACTTTTGCCTCCCATGGCGTCCTATTTTGAAGACTCAAAATTGTTGTGGAAACCCGTCCAAATCTCGTCGGCTGTTGTAGAGCAACTGCGGCACTTCGTCAATCAAAAGCATGGTTTACGCCTAGGCAGGTCATACCTTGGTGTGGTGTTCCTTCAGGCATAACGATACGGCCCAGACAATTATCATGCCCTCCACAAGTACTCGGTGGAATCCTATACATTCTGGCTTGACCTGTGGGAGTTTTTTGGTATTATCTCCTCAGTCCCGCCTGGCAAGAAGGTTGGTAGTAATCGTGACTCGGAGGAGCGACTATTTCAACGTGATCTGAGTTTCAACAGATCATCGAAAAAGGAACGATACCGGAAGTCCCAGTATGGTTTCCAGAGGCGAGATTGAACTATGCAGAAAACCTTCTGCGCCGCACAGACAATTCCATAGCTTGTACGGCGGCAGGAGAAACAGGGATCGTTCGACACTACACGTTCCGAGAACTTCGGGAGTTAGTTCGACAAATGGCTTGCGCGATGCGACGCCATGGGCTGCAGAAGGGGGATCGAGTCGCTGGTGTGTTTATTTCCTAACATTCTCTTTTGGGAAGCCAAATAAAGACCAGGCGTCCTCAACAACACGGTCAATGCCATTGTTATCGCAATGGCGGCCGCCAGCATAGGCGCAATTTACAGTTGTACCGCCACCGATATGGGAACCCAGGTACATATTGTACGTTTGTCCGTTATAAACTAATAACTGCGGTAGGGGATCTTGGACAGATATCGGCAGATTAAACCCCGCTTTGTCTTTGCCGATACAGAGTTTTCATACGGGGGGAGTGTAGTCAATTTAGTTCCCAAAATAACAGAAGTCTTTCGAGACCTCAAGGATTACGGGCTGCAGCACGCAATTGCTTTGCCTAGTTTGGTGACGGGAAAGGAGATCCAGATACCCAACAGGTACGGCAGCTTATATGCAATTATGAAGTCTGACTTGTGTTGTTATTAGTTCAGTTTTATCGAAATTTTTAGCCATGGACGATGGGCAGGAATTGATATTCGAACAGCTGCCATTCAGCCATCCCCTTTGGATTTTATACAGCTCTGGAACCTCTGGCGTACCCAAATGTATGGTGCATTGCGCAGGGGTGAGAAAAAAGCTTGTGTCTTGATCCCGAAGTCGTTAAACTTGTTTCGCCAGGGCATTTTATTGCAACACTTGAAAGAGCTGAGAATACACTTTAATTTAAAACCAGGAGACAAGTTCTTCCAATATACAACAGTGGGTGCCCGTTCGCCTTTTCGTCGCGTTTCCGAGAGTTCAAGCCTCCCACAGACTGGTTGGATGTTGTGGAATGTAGTCCTCTCAAGCTTGGCGGCCGGTATACATATCGTGCTATACGATGGATCGCCTTTCTATCCAGACATCTCCACATTTTTGAAATTTGTGTCAGACCAAGAGTAAGAGTCTCATTCTAGTCATTGTATTGGATTTAAACCTGTCGTTCCAGCGTTACTGTCTTTGGAACCAGTCCACGCTACCTCACGGAGATTCGCAATCAAGGAATCAATCCGCGTAAGCTTATTACACATCGGCATTCAGCACAACATGAATTCAGGTATTAGTGGACGTCGGCACATTCAAATCCCTCCGCACCCTTTCCAGCACTGGGGCCGTTCTGACTAGTCCTATGTTTTCCTGGACGCAAAAAGCTTTCGGCGGAAACATTCACTTGGCTTCGGCTTGTGGAGGAACGGACATCTGTTCTCCATTTGTTTCAGGACTGTGCACTCTGCCCGTATATGCCGGCGGTTGGTTTTTCAGTGTTGAATGCCAGAACCCACTGAACAATGAAATGTTGTTTCAGAAACGCAATGCAAATCCCTGGGTTTAGACGTTCAAATTTTTGATCCGCAGGGTAACAACATTGAGGACACAGGCGTGGCTGGGGAAATGGTCGGTGCTAATTGTTTATCACTCGGTCACGAAGATGACACTGTTTAGGTATGTGTGAGGCCCCATCCCTCCCAACCGCTGTATTTCTGGGGCGATGAGTCCAACAAGAAGTATCGCGCATCGTATTTCGACATGTATCCTGGTGCGTGTTTGAATTTCCCCGGCGTTGCCGTCAGCGATTGAGTATTGTCATGAGGTATCTGGCGACAGGGGGATTTCATGGTATTCAACCCCATCACAAAAGGTGTCAAGGTTCTTGGACGCAGGTCGGTTTGGTTTCTTCAACTTGACATAATCAGCTCAACTCGGCTCCACAGCGATGGTGTACTCAACCCGTCTGGCGTACGGTTCGGCGCCGCGGAAATTTATTCTGTGCTGGAGGACTTTTCGGCGACAATTGCGGATGTGCTGTGCGTGGGCCAGCGGCGCCCGCAGGACGACGATGAGCGCGTCCTTCTGTTCCTCAAGATGAAAGAGGGCCATGTGTTGGACGACCGGTTTGTGTGGTGCCTCAAGAACGCGATCCGCACGAATCTCAGCGCCAGGCATGTGCCCGCGTACGTGTTTGCGGTGGACGACATTCCGGTGAGTGTATTCGTGTTCAACTGATATTTTGATTTCTCGTTGATGGGGGTGTTTAATTGACTCGTTCTATTGTGCAGTACACGTCAAATGGGAAGCGGATTGAGATTGCTGTGAAGCAGATTGTGTCTGGGGTAGACACCAAGCCCAGCGGGGCGGTTGCGAATCCCGAGTCACTCAAGCTGTACTACAAGTACCGCGACCTCCCCGTGAACCGTCTGCGCGCGAAGATGTGAAGGATGAACAAACCTCTGACGGTAAACTTTAAGTCCCTTGTAATTGTTATTGGTAAAAAATACACGATTTTCTGACGTCGAGCTTGAGTCTTTGAGTGTCCCAGTCTCATATGGCCTCGTCTTCGAAATCGACCTTCTCAGCCAACCAAATTCTTCAAAATCTCTATGACGGTGGATCCATCTTTGGGACGCTCTCCAGCGATGTAAAAGGTGAAAACAGAATCATTCACGTTTTTGGGTAAGGTTGAACCAACTTTCCACCGCCACATGTTCAACTTTCCTGAACTAGAGGCAATAATGTTTGGAGGAAATGGTACCTAGAGTATTCGGCAACCAACTCCTTCGAGTCGAAAATTGGACAGGCCAGGATGGTACATAAGTATATTTGTCTCTACCCGGCCCGTAACCAGTGACCACTCCCTCGGAATTTCGCTTCAAAAATACATCTATTGCAAGGGACTTTGGTGAGTCCGACGTGCAGTCGCAGATATGGTGATCCATATCTCCACCAATGCCAGAACAGACTTGGATCGAACACACTCGAACACTCAAGCGCTTTCGACCGGCGAATCTGGATCCTGTCAGCCTCGATGAACTTAGGATCCCCGCGACCGACAACGTGTCTCATCAAAAGCTCAGCTCTCTTTCTTTCTCAACTTCGTAATCCCACTTAGCGCAGTGCTTATTATAATACAGTACTGAACCTCGGAACTTGATTTCCCGGTGTCCAATTTCCGTATGTAGATCTCGGTTTGATCTGCAAAAGACCTCGCGAAGTTTAAAACTTGGCGAACTGAGTTTGAACATACGTTTCCTTTCAAGTTACATTTAGTTAGTTTTCTGAACTGTACCTGTAAACCTGTAAATAGGGTGGTGGTTGCATTCCACGAAGAGGTGGCCAGGATTTTGATTTGAACCACAGCACACCACATGTACAACTTTCCGGTCTTCCACTGAGGCTTGTGTTTTGATTCTTCCATTCTCTTTTCTTTTGTGTTACTTGTGTGGATCAGTGTGGATCTGCTCTGAAATTCTATTCTCTCCGGCGCACTTGACGCCGATGATCTGCGACTTGCAATGTTACACTGCTTAAGTAACTTGAAGCCTGTCTGTCAATGGAGGGCCGCCGACTCATCGTGATGATGGTAGTCGGAGGTATGACCCAATACATGGCGACAGTGCAAGGAATGCCGCCAGATATTGAGGAAAAACTAGACAGGAGGATACGAGATTTCCTGTGGGCAGAAAAAGACAAAGTGACTGTCAACAAAGAGACTGTCCACGCACCTGCGGAAGCAGGAGGGAAAAATCTGCTCGACATCATCGCTCGGAACGAGGCTATCGCGGTAACATGGCTCAAAACCTACCTCAATCTCGGACCAGACCGACCGCTATGGTGTTTCGTGGCAGATGAGATACTCGCGAAAAAGACTGTAGCTGCGGATCTCAATGTGGATGAGGCTATGAGGATGAACACTTACCTCCAAACCTGGGCGCCATACCAATTGGAAGAACACTTGAAAAGCAAGGACCTGGTGGACATGATGCATGTAGGACGCAAATATGGTGCAAAGATGGAAGTGCTCGCGGTCTCGCGGGAGCTGCAAGACGACATGCCCGTATGGTACCACCGATTCTCCGGAGGCAGCAAGGCGCTTTTCAACTCGCCCCCACAAATAGTGAAATGCCTTAAGGAAAATCACAAGATTCGTTTCGTCAGAGAAACCAGGGTGCTTGCCCGTAAGATTGGAACTGCAAGGCATACAGAACGCGTAGACTGCCGCTGCGCCTCCTGTCAAGTCACGAAAGCTATAACAGGATGCCGACATCCTTGGAAATGCTACAAGAAAGCACAAGACCTGTTGAACTCACTAGAGAATAAGTGGGACCCGAGGATAATGCAACCCGAAGACTATGAGGAATACCAGAAGCCAAGACAAACTGCGAACCCGGACGCCGCCGACTTCGACTCCAGAATCACCACCCGAGGAACACTGGCAGATACCTTCCGAATATTCACGATAGGAAACGAAAACCTGAGCCATACAGCACCAGATGTAAGGTTTGCAACCAACCAGGGACCAGAAGTTGTGGTGTACACAGACGGCTCCGCGATTGACAACGCAACAGACAAGGTCCGTGCCGGCGCTGGGGTGTACTTTGGAGATGGAGACCCACGAAACAGGGCAATCCGAATCCCTGACGAGATGGGCCCATCTAACCAAGTCGGGGGAATCCTAGCGATAAAGGAAGCTGTCGAGACGGCGCCCCAAAACGCGCCACTGAAAATCATTAGCGACTCCAAGTACGCAATCGAAGGTCTTACAAAATACCTGCAGAATTGGCAGGATGTTGGGTTCCACACCGTGGCAAACGGGGACGTCTTCGAACTGACCGTGGCAAAAATCAGAGAGAGGAAAGCACCAACTGAACTCGTGTGGGTCAAAGGGCACTCCGGGAATGCCGGGAATGAAGCTGCAGATGTACTGGCTGGGGAAGGAAGCAAGAAAGCAAACCCTGATATGATTAACACGGACACGATCGCTGCCCTGGTGCTCCCCGGAGCGAAGCTACAAGCCATGAGCCAATCTGCGGCATACAAGATCATCAGGAAGATTGAAATGGAGAAACCGACCACTCACGCGCTCCTAAGCAGACCGGCCACCAAACGAAACATGGTGTTAGCAAAAGAAGCAGCAGCAACCTCCGAAGGAAACCCACCGACACGCAAGATATGGAAAGCGACACGCGACAAAGAGATATCTCGAAGCATAAGATTCTTCCTATGGATGCTGATACACGACGGGTACAAGGTGGGGAAATTCTGGAACAACGTACCTGGCTTTCAACATTTCGGGGAGTGCCCAACATGCAATAATACCTGGGAATCAATGGAGCACATCCTGACTGAGTGCCGAGAACCTGGCCAAAAAGAGATATGGGACCTCGTGTCTGAAATGTGGCGTTTGAAAACCGGGAAAGATCTACGACCCACAATAGGGCAAATAATGGCCGCCGGGGCGACCAAAGTAGGGAACATAGGTGAAAATAGACTATATAAGATCCTGGTGACGGAATCTGCTCACCTCATCTGGAGGATAAGAAACGAACGACGCATACAGAAAACAGGAACGGCGCCACTGGCAATGATAAAAAACCGCTGGCTTCACGCGATAAATAACAGACTGGCCATTGACTGCGCCATGACAAATAAATTAAAGTACGGAAGGAAGTCCCTAAAAACCGGACTGGTTAAATCAACATGGAAGAAGACCCTCAAGGACGAACGTCAACTGGCCAAAGAATGGCCCAAAACAGTCGGGGTTTTAGTGGGTGTCGGATAGCCGTAGACGATGAAGGTGGAAAGGGATCTAGGTCCCCATGAAACCTGAGTCCGCGGAATGCCGAAGCCCCACATACCGTGCTACAGGCACGGATGCGGTAGACACATTTCCTCGAGAGGTTGATTATAATGTCTGGCCGGGTTCTAAGTCCATGGCCTCAAATAGCGGGAGGGCGACCGACAATGTCGGCCTCAAAGACCTGTCGGGAAGGCCGCCTGCGGGCCGGACCGACAGCGAGAGGGACGCAAGAGACAGTGCAAAACTCCTGCTCTCATCCCCCTCCAATACCCCGCTCCTCAAAAAAAAAAAAAAGTAAGCCTCTGTGATTATTGGTATCGGGAAGGCGGCCCGAGCCCAAGCCGCAAAAATGCCTCAACCGTGCGACCACCGGGCCAATCAAATGTTGATAAATGTGTGCACCGCGACAAAACGCAAGGCAATGCGTAATATGTATTACTATTGAAAATTATACGGCCGTGGAGAACCGGAGTCATATGTTTCTTTCGATCCGACGCGGACCGGCGGTCCGTGGGCGATGTTTGATAAACCGGGATCAGAATCGCCATCACGATTTGCCAACCAACGCTCCGTATTCCTCTGCAATGGTTTGAGGAAATTTTGGAAATATGTACGGCGGTAAGGAGGTAGATGGGACATTCTCTTCCGTGGAATCAATGCAGCACAAAATATTTGCCTGACGACTCCCGAATTAATCCCAATGTATCATATATGATCAGACGACTAGATTCCCCATCAGTGATCGCGACAATTGGGCGCCCGACTCCGCCAACTGCCGAGCCGCGGCATGTTGAAGTTGGCAATGATTATAGAGAGACGTCCCTGGATGATGATCTGCAAAGGGGCGAATAAAACATAATTCCGAGCCTTTTCCGAGTCTGGAAGCAGTGTAGTGGACACACACATACGTGAGCGGCATTCCGTGTGTACGTGGTCGGGGTTACCTTATTTAGGTCTGAGACCGCCCGAGAGCGCCCGTGGAATTATTCAGCGAGGGTGAGGGCGATCGCGAGGTGGTATTAGTATTTTTTGGTTGCGTGCGCAAGTACGCAGAAGAGGACAGAGAATGAGAAGGAGGCAAGAAGGAGGGAGGTCAGTTTTGGCTGTCAATTTTGAGTTTGAGTTTGAGTTTGAGAGACAGCGATTTAATAATATTGACAAGAACCCCGATTTGGGAATTACTTATCTAATGGCACGACGAGCCTAAGTTGAAAATCAGAAAATCAGGTTCAAGAAAAGCGTCGCAGCAAACGTGTGGATTCAGCGGAACGAATACCGCTTCAGCCTGATATCGCGTGACCGTGCAAGTTCGGTTGTAGTGATTGCACATGCTTGCTCCAGCGAAGGGGTATGCGGGTATGGATCTGTATGGATATCGGTCCGGAGCGAAAGAAAGACGTACTGCGGAACACACTGGTCGAGAAACGCCGTCGCATCCCCGGAAGCCTGCTACCGCTTTGCCGATGAATGGTGAAATAGTCGCAAGGGGCAATAGGCTAATATCGATAGCCAGAATGAGCGCTAGATCGGTACGTATTGCACAAAGGGTGCCAGTTAGGACGCCGGTTGCCTCCTGGGGTTTGCGAAGTGGATTCGCTTGAACAGAAAATCGGAACCTCTACGAGTGCAAAGTTCGAATGGAGAGAGCACATGCGCACGGCTCCGAGGAGGATCGGTTTACCGGGTGATCAACTGTGATGCACTGTGGAATTCCGTGCTCCTCGGTGAGGAGGCATGGAGATGCAAATCTAGAAGAACGGTGCGAATGAATAAAATCGGGCGTCGGCGAGTTAGAGCGAGCTAAACTCGATGAAGCTGCGGTGTAATTGCTGCCACTGTCAGGAATACTTTCCAGCGCACAAATGGGTTGCCAGAGGGATAGTAAGAGGGGATTTTATGGTTGATTTTTGAGAATACATAGATGATTGGCGGGGTGACACGTTATGTCCAGAGAGTGATCCGATGGCGCATGGCAAACGAAGGGATCAGATCACTCAGCCACGTGCGGGACAAGAGCAGCCTTTGTATTCCTTCAAGACCACTATCACCGCTGGGCACCGCGACCGGCAGCGAGCTCGTCCCCTTGCTCGTCGTCTACCACAGCGAGCACACCCCTCATGCTCTGGGCCACAAAACGCAGGAAATCCCGCCCTGATATCCACCCGCCTCGCCGCTCGTCGGTCGGCAGTCCGCGTCTGCCTTTTGCCCCGGTCCAGTCCAGCGATATGCCTCCCAACACACCACAAAATATCCTGCTTGGCCGCCCCATTCTCAGTCCTGACGAGCAGCAGCAGGCTGCTCGCCAGTCTCCGTAGGTTGCGTTCCCCGAAAAGATTGAATTTTTCCGATTTTTTTGGGCTCAAACAGATCCCCGCCACCCAATTTCTCGCTCCCCCTCCGGGAACCATCCCGCAAGGAACCCAGTTCCTCGTCGTAAGCGCCCATGTATTGCCCTAGTGTCCTTGTATTTTACTCTCTCTGCAGCTCCGACGACTCGGAAGTGATGTACAAGATCGACGACCTCAAGTCGTTCACCTTTGGACCTGCCACCCAGCCGTCGTCAGGACGAAGCATTGGGCCCCTGGACGAGGTCGATGAGGACGACATGCGCAGACGCGGCGCGGACGAGACTCCCAGGCAGTCCGTTGCGAGCACTGCAAGACGAGATCCCCGCACTCCCTCAGCGTACTACTCACCCCCGCGCTCCGATGCCGCCTCCCACCACACATTCGGCACCTCCGACGCCTCATCCGTCTCCCCCAGCCGCTCCGGCAGCCGCAGCCGCACCACTAGCAGCACCACCCACACCTCGCTCGACACAGACGGTGGGCTCGGGGGCGTCGTCTTCAACCCCATGCACCACCACCCCACCATCCCCGACGTCGAATTCGACTCGGAGGAGGATTTCAGCAACGAGGAGGAGCCGTATGACGCCATCGAGGTTTCCTCTGCTCGCGGCGGCGGCAGCATGGACGGCGCTCACTTTGAGGCCGCGTTTGAGCGCCAGATGTACCGCGACGCCGAGGCCGCGAGCCTCGCCAGCGCATCCGCCCGCAGACGACCCAGCCTGCCGATGGCGATACCAGACTTGCCCAACGAAATTGCGACCCGCCGCGAGAGGGAGGGCAGTCTCGCGACATTGCGACGCCCGAGCCGCAGTCTCGATGACCAGGTCAGCGTTGGCGAGGGCAACATCAGTGCACCAGCCGCCGCGCCTGCCACGGCGAGTGTGCCCGAAAGTGACAGCGATTGGCGCTCGCTTTCCGCGCGGGCTAGCATACGCGAATCGCCTACCTCTGCAAATGGCCCCGAGTTTACGATGCCGACCTTTGCTCAACCCGTGAGTTTTTTCCCGTTCTTATCTCGTTCTCTGCGGGCGAGTCGCTGGTTCCTTTCGTCTTTCTATTCGCTTTGCAGTGTGTGCCACAGCGACCGGTGCAGATTTCGGCGGGACAAATGTTCTTCCCTTGTTCGGTGTTTTTGAAGGCGCTTCGTTTTCCGTCATTCTTGCTTCTATCTAGCTATCGTTTCTGGAGCCTATTCGTTTTTCCTTGCTTGCTCCTGTGTTTTTTCGTTTTCGGCGTATCGGGCCTTGTCCATCGTTTTCGGCGTGCCTTGTCCATTCGCTTTCCCCGCTTGGTTTTTGCTTGTTCCGTTTCTGGGGCGGTTGGTTTTTCCTCGCAGCCTGCGGGCCGCCCGGCTTCCGTTTCTAGTGACCCGCGCGCCAGCCTCTCATTCGACGCGGACTTTCGTACTCTTCCTCTAATTTCGCACCCATGCTAATTTTCGTGCCTCTGCAGCCAAATCCCGCCCCCACCATCCACACCAGCCGCGACGGCGGCGGGGGCTCTGCTTCCTTCGACGGCTTCGGCTTCGACCTCGACTGGACCACCATAAGCGGCGGTATCACCGGTCTCGACATGAACGACGTTGCCGTGCACTCTGGGCCCCCCGCGCACCACTACCGCGTCTCGCGCGACCGGCGCCCGTCGCAGCTCTCGCTCATGCTGCGGCGGCCGAGCACGGCGAGCGGAGGGAGCGTGATGAACGACCCAGACACGTTCACCGCGGCGGTGCGCGGGTGGGGTGGAGAGGATTACGAGCGGCAGAGGAAGTACTGGACGTTTCGGAGGGATCATGCGGATGGGCGAGGCGGCAAGGGCGGGGGCGTGGGGACGGCGTTGTCACCGGTGAGGAGCATTGCGAGTGGGAGGCTGGGGTTGGAGCGGGTGCCGAGTATGTTAAGTGGGCACGAGAAGGAGAAGCAGGCGAGGCCGGCGCATGTGCCGTGGCGCGGGATGGCGTTGAATGCGGAGGAGATTTGGAATAGCTCGTTGGTGGGGAGTTTCAAAGTGAGAAGAAGTGCGTAATCTGTTCCTTCTCGCGTTTCGCTTCCTCTCTTCATTTTCTGGGTGAATCGCGGCGAGCCGGTGTTGGGCCCTCTCTCTCTTCTGTTATTCTGCACTCTTGCTATTCTGTTTACTGATTTTTGTATTTGCAGTCGAACTCCGCCCGCAAAAACCACAGCAGCGCGTCACCATCGACCCCTTCCGCGGGCCATACACTCTGGGCCCGAAACCACCGCATGACGGCGCATACACGAACATCCACAAACACTCCAAAGTCATGGCTTTCTCCATCCACCGCCACTACAAACCCACGCGCGCGGCCTTTCCGCCCGATGCGCGGGGGAGCTTTAGCGCCACCGCCAGCGCCGGTGCGCGCTCTACCACCGGTACTGGGCAGCGCGGCAGCGTGAGCACGGCGTCCGGACGGGCGGGGCACGCGAACGCGATGATGGAGGAGAGGAGGCGGCCGACGGCGATGATCTTGTTGGCGCCGAGGCATGTGCAGGAGGCGTATACGAGCACGAATACGACGAAGGGGTTGAGGTCGCATGGGTTGCTGGATGAGGGGCGCGACCGCGGAGAACGGGGCGAGCGCAGCGATCCTCGGGATAACCGGGGCACGCGTAGTGACAAGGGGCGGGAGAAGGACAAGGACAAGCGGCAGAATGGTAGCAAAGAGAAGAGCTCGAAGGGGAGCGTCAAGCAGACCAGCAGCATGTCGAGTGTTGCGAGCACTTACCGGAACGAGTTTGTTGCACCGCCGGTTGCCGGGCCATCGACGCACACGTACCCACCGACGTCGAGCACAGCGTCGAGCACGGCGTCGAGCACGGCGTTCGACAGCCGGGAAGCTATCGGCCCGACGCTCGCGGCGCGCTCAGCGTCCTCGTCAAGAAGAAGACGGCGCGACAGCATCGACGACTCGGACTCGGACACGGAGCGGGTGTCATCACGAACAACACACAACGAAGCGTTCTCAACGATGGACGCGAGCTACATCGACCAAATGGTGCTGGCACAGGATGCCCGTGGCGAGGGCTCGAACGGTGTACTCTCCCGTGTGTTGCGGCGAGCACCTGCACACCCGACTCCTGCGGCGCCGCACCAGGTTTACATTCCGCCTTGGGTCACGCTGCAGAGCCGGGTCAAGCAGGAGGAGCGCCGGCGGCGACATGACGTGCTGAGCAACTCGTTCGAGGACGTGGGGCTGTTACCGCCGAAGAAGAGCACCGGGACGCGGGTGAAGAAGCCTGTTGCCAAGGGCGTGGACATCTTCTTCCAGGTGCCGTCGGACGCGCTGTTCATGCTGCTGCCGCTTTGGCCTGGACCGACGGACCCTGTGAGCGAGCGCAACGCGACGCGGCAGCCGCACGAGATCCCGACGGAGCAGCGACAGTACTTGCTGGTGTCGTACAAGCCCACGGACCAGCGCGCCGCACCCCGGGAGAGCAAGAAGGGGAGCTCGCACAGCAGCCCGACGAGCAGCGGGAGCGCGGACGGGGGCACGGGCAAGGGATGTGATATCCTGCTCACGAGCTACCACATCAGCGCGAGGCTTGTGTCGCACGCGGACCTGCAGGGCTCGGGCGTGCGCGTGCCGGACGAGGGGCTCGCGGTGCTTGGGCCGTGGCACGAAGCGTGGCTTACGATGCCCCAGATTGCGTCGCGCGACCATGGTCTCCTCGTTATTGGGACGTGCGCGTCGCGCGATTCTGGGATTGAGTTCGACCCTGAGGGCCTTGTGAAGATGGGTTTGTGCATCCCCGTCCCGCCTGAAGCAGGCGCAGAGGAACTGCAGGAGGAACCCGTTGCGGAGCTCACACCCATTGGCAAGGCCGTGCTGGAGATGGCATGGATTGGGTGTATCGCCGTGACGAGTTTTGGGCCAGCGGCGTCTTGAGTTCTTGTTCATACATGCATATATTTTTTACTCCATACGCATATCTTTCCTTCATTTACTTACTATATGGTTCCAGATCTCTTGGCTTTGTGGATGAGGATGGAGAGGATAGAATCGTAGCAGCTATGTACATTGAGCCATGTCAAAAATCATTCTTTGATTGTCATGGGTCGCGAGATGAGTTGTAAGATCATGCATAACTTGAGCGCATGAGCGCTGAGCCCAGCTGTGTTGAATTGAGCAGACAGTTCTAATATAGTACGATCTGGAGCTGCCAACGTCTTCCTCCTCTCATCGCCGTTGGCGCAACAAAAAGTGGGCACATCCCACCGGATCTCTAGTATTATTACATGGGTTCCGCGAACATAGAATATAAGTAAGATCCGCAGTTAGTCCTCCTCTTCCTCGCTGTCCTCTGCGCGCTGTCCTCTGGTAGTCGCTGGCGCAACAAAACGTGCGCACCTCCCACCGCCAGAAACCGGGGGATCTCTGGGAATCGGAATCAAAGAAGCTTCCGACGAGCACCGTCTCCACCGCGTTTAGGGTGGCGACCAGGTCGCGTACGGTCGTGCGAGCAGCTCGTCCTCCTCCAGGCAACGAGCTCCTCATGCAAAGCTTTGAGAGCTTCCACCGTCGGCTCGTCGTCATTCGGGTGCCGGCCTGCCACATTCCGCGCAGGGTGAGCGTGTAGAGCTCGAAAGTTACGTCCGTCTCGATTGGTACGCGGGAACTTGGATGCAAGGGCTCTCGTGGGGGTAGGATAATGGGATCGACGTTTCGCCGTGCTCTGCAGCGGGAATTGCGCATGATCAGCTCGAAAATTCCGTGTAGATTCGGTTCGTGCTTTTTGTCGAAACTTCTTCGCGCTAGGTCATGAAGGACCTCAGTAGCAATTCCAGTAAAGGTTCGGGGTCGCTTGCGATGCCGAAGTGATACCAGGCCGTCGTGAAAGTAACTCCAAGTTCATGACGATCACAAAAAAGTCGTCCACGCGCGAGTGTATCTATAAACAAGTCTGAGAGGGAATTTGACGACGAGAGCGAAAAACTTACAAGAGACAAAGCTTGACTGCTCGCTACTCGCAAGGTATCTCCCGACCGGCGATCGTAGGTAAGAGCACCAGCAGAGTGCAGGGTGCCCCAGGTCACCGCCTTGGTGGCAGCCAAATCGAAGGGAGACGGTTTTTTCCCCATCGATGTCTACGGCGCCTGTGGCGAGCAAATGGATCAAGTCGTTGAGAGTGACGGCCCCGGGCACGTCTGACTCCTCTGGTAGACCTTCCAGGAGTCAGACAAGAGCTCAAAGATCTTGGTCGATCGGTGGGTGGGTAAAGATAGCTCGAAGATTCGATTGATGACAAGGCGGGATGAAGAAGAAACTGAGCCGTGCCACCCGCTACACTTGATGAAAAGGCATAATCACCACATAAACGACGCAATCGGATATGTTCGGCGTTTCATCAAGGAGCGACCGCGTGAAATAAAGAGCCTCCTCTTCCGTAAACCACAAACACTGTCCAAGCCGGGTATGGCCGGAACCGAGGCTCTCAAGAGTCGAATAGTCGACTAAGAGAGCCCCAGTTATACACAGTTGTCAATGACATCGGTCGCAGCCATTAGAGGATTCCAAAACACGAATCAGGAGGCGTTGGACTTCCCGTGGGGTCGCAGAGCCTTCAGGGATGTAACGGAAGTCCCCGCGAGCAGCGGGAGTGAGCCGTCTGGTGGGGGCGTCGTAATTATCCACCCCAACAAACAGGCTGTATCCACAGGCCTTGACTAGATCCTAATGAAGTATCAGAGGTCGTGTGACGGAAATGGGGATCCCACTCACAAACGTCTTCGCGAACTTGACTGCAAGGCCTTCATCCCTGGGGTAGTCTTCCAAAGGAGAGAGCTTGAGCTCCTTGGCATACTTGATGAGGAAGGAGTCTAAAACATGCGAAATTTGATTCGGCAAATCGGACACCAGGTCGGTGCGATCCGAACAGACCCAAAAGTCCAACAGATTAAAGGACAAGCAAAGGTGCTGGCTGTGACGGACGGGCGTAGAAGCTTTGGTGACTACCGCAAGGGATCCAAAGCGCTCAGCGAATTGATTGGCTCCGTGAATATCGTAGAAATGATATAACATCGAGATCAACATCGTTTTGCCAAACTGAGGCGGGCGCAAGACGAGATACTGGAATTTATCGGGGAAATCCATGACGCACTTCGATTTGTCGACATATAGATTTCGCGGTAGATGGAGAAAGACATCGCTGCTGTCTTCAAACGAGCGGGTACGCGGCAAGAAAGGTGAAAGTGAACCGGTTTTGACGCGCTTGTGGACATGCTCGCTGTGCTCGCTGTCACTGCTCGACCCTCGTCATCACTCCAAATTGAACGTTTCGAACGAGTGGATCCAGTTGAAGGGGTGGAAGGTAGCGATAAATTGGGTTCTCCAGAGAAAACGTTATAAGTTGAGAGCGCAAATCGGGAGAACACGCACTGGCAGCGACAGCAATGTCGAATTCGGGCTTTATGCAGTTGCATACTTCATCTTCGGGGTGTGTTGAATTGGGACAAGACGCGAGATGCGTAATTTCAACAGCATCGCGAGTGGCCATAGTGGAAAGAAACAAGAGACTGAAGTCACGTCACACACACGCGCTCACGAGATGTGACGGTCGCGGTTCAAGCCCCTTTTGATCTTCGATCTTATCTCAAGCCACTCACCCTTCTGAGTTCAATGGCTCCCAACGCCTCTGATAAAATCGGCATTCATGTTTATCTTTTAGATGATGCTCATCGACTTGGGTCTGGCCCTCACCTCACTTTCGAACGCGATGCCACCGTGTTCAGAGGCTCCGCGGTTTCAAGTGTCTTACAGGAAATCCAAAAATGCCACAGGTCTGACTGTCAAAAGGGGCTTTGCAGCAGCTGTACAGGCGCAATTTTCGTCAAGTCGGCATGGCTCCTTGACAAAATTCCCGATGCCACCGCATACAACACATCCTCCCGATTAAATCACGACGCCACGGCCGGCACACAATTCATGGAACCATGGTCCCATATGGTGGATCACATCGGCCGCTCGTTTACGGGCCAATTATTCGTCCTCTGCGAGTCTGCGTTTGATAGTCAGTTTCGCCTTATTTGGTTGATCATGTAACTTATGAAATGGCCAGAGACAACCCCGCTATTCAACAAACTTCCAGAATTTTGGGGAAAGAGGCAGTTAGAATCGTCAGAAGATGTACCAGATTCTAGCCGCAAGAAAGCCAAACTCCGGTTTCCCCCTCACAACAGGCTGCACATAATCTCACCCCACGACTCAGAAGATCCGGTAAATCTTCCACAGACATCCTTCGCATTTCAACCCTCGTGCCTCGGGAACCCCGGGACAGTCTTCATTGATAAAACTAGATTCATCTTCGAGCTTGACAAGCTGCTCGAAAAAGCTCCCCGCTGCTTCGTGGCGCTGCCCCCCCAAACAGGGAAAACGGCCTTCCTGTCCATGTACGCCGCGTGGCTCGATTGCGAGCTTTCCCCAGATGAACGGGACATGATCTTCTTCGAGGAGTTGGGCATTCACTCCATTCTAGACGAGAAACTCTTCGATAGCTGGGTGGAGAACCAGATCGGTCCCATCCCACGAAAGACCTCCTTGTCTGAAAAGGCCTATATGTGTTTGAAATTTGACCTTCACCAGGTCAAGAAGTTCCTTGAACATGATTTGGCCGTGGTGGCAACAGGTTATATTGATGACTATCTCTCAAGAACCATACAAAATTTTACTCGCAAATACCGAGGAAGACTTGGGAATTTCGACTTTTCGAGGTCGAAGTCCCCTGCTGAAATGATAGCTCAAATCCTCGTAAGCCTCTTCGAGCGATCCATAATTCATGCTTCTTCATTTTATTTCCCAGGACCGAATCAAGAGGGTAGTACAAAGCCAGTGCAAACTCTTCATCGGGATGGACCATTGGGATGCCCCCATTCTGAGGGCGCTATCGCTTCAAAGCGTTCAAGATAGTGATCGGACACAGCAAATCAATGCTCATATAATCCGATTCATTACTGCCGTGTTGATTGCAGTGAAGATGGATTCGGAGGTGTTCAAATTCCTGGTTTTCGGCAACCTTCCTCCACTCCCTTTGGATCCCACAGACCCGTGTCTCACGAGCCTCTCGACCGCCTCCACTTTGGACGGCGCTTTTGGGATCACTCCCGAAGAACTTGAGCAACTATTCTCCGTTCTTTCACACAATCGGAAGAAAAAAGTGGGCGTACATGAACCCGGGAAACTGGCTGTTCCACCTTTACCTTTTGGTAACCGTAAACCACCCAGCGCCTTTAATTTCGCCCTGGTTTTCAATCATGCTGTGACAACTCTCGAGCTTGGAGGGAAACATAAGACTTTGATGGACTCGTATTGGCTGCAGAAGCTCTCGCAGCGTTATGAGAAGTCCTTGCGATACTCGAGCCTGCGTCGTAGGCGTCAAATGGTCGTTCCACCATTCGGCCATGTCAACAGCTTCGCAGTTGCAAAGGATGATCAAAATCTTTGGGCACTCCTCATTTGCTTGGGTGCTCTTGTGTGCACCCAAAAAAGCAAAGAAACACCCGGAGGTCCGACATGGACTTTGAAAACTTGTACTCCTTTTGCGGAAAGTCAGGTATGTCTCGTTTTGTGCATATCGGTTTTACCTGAGATTGATCTCCGTATTTGTTCAAGCTCTTCGCAAAATATCCCCACTTCCCGACCAACTTGAAGAAAGTCGAGACATCCAGCTTTTATCCTTATTGGAGCGTAACCCTAGGCCTATCCTGCAAGTTATCTCCCGCCGACTGTCCCAGACCCCCCGATCGATCTTTACAGATTGGACGAGGCAGTCTTCCAGGAAATGTGGAACGGCTTCATGTCCTTCCATTCCGAGCTCGTCGATGCTCAAGTGACCTTCAACAACAAAGATTCAAATACATCGACAACTATTCCCTCAGTTACATCTCTTCACAACTCCCACAAGCCCGCACACCCTGTATTTACCGCTGGCACAAACCTACTGGTATCTCGATATCTTCATGTGCGCCTTACAGGCTCTGCACCCGGGACGCGCAATCGCCATCGAGCTCAAGTATATCTCTCTTCATAACATTTTTCGTGCGAAATACCTTAGCGACGCAGAATGCCACGATCGGGTCTACGGTACAGGCCCCACATCCGAATTCCAGGATAATTGCCTGAAACTATTGACTCATCTGGATACACTGCCAGAGAAGGATCTACTGGAGATAGAATGCCACTTTTATCATCGATCCCCAGAGCACGAAACAAAAGCCGACGGGAAAAAGACCAACAGACAAAAACCTGGGGCAAAAAGGGCCGACGCCCCAAAAACCTCCTCCAAAGTCAGCATCGGCGAAATTGTGAAACATGGGAAAGAGCAGTTGCAGTCTTATATGAATGCAATTGTGAATGGAGAAGCTGGAAATGGACAGATGAGTCACTGGAGGGAATCCTGAAGTCCGAAATCAGGGTCCAAGTCACGTCAGTTCCTGAAGAACAGGCGGACGAATTGATCGGATATGTGGTTTATGGTGTCGGGCGTCGCGTTCTTTGGGCGGCCGTTGAACCCGTCTCACCGAACGTCAAGTACCAATACGGCGCGAAGTCAGGTTGGCAGGAGAAGTGGGGGAAAGTGAAAGAAGCGAAGCCTTAGTTTTGTATTTACATGTACACATATAAATCCCATGCATTATGAAGAAAAGTTGCAATGCCTCTTCGCGATTGATCTCAAACCGATCCTAAGCTCGTCCACCACGTAGTCAACGTCGCTGAAGGTGCCTGTGTCTAAATCCGAGTAATTCTCCGAATTGCAGAAACTAGCGTTCACGAAGGACTGTGCCTTGTTCGGATGATTGGCGAATCTCATCCACCTGTAATGTCCAAATTCAATTTAACTGCAACGATCGCGATGCGGGGAAGCGAAGCGACCTGTGACTGGAAGAAGCAGGGGGTGAAACGATGGAATGCATACAATGTCCGTCGAGAATTTCGAAAAAGATTTCAAATAGCAAGCCGTCCGAGTCGTTCGTACATATCGGACCAGGACAAACATCTCGACAGACCATCCCTCGAAGACACCGATTCCGCTCCCTGCCGCTTCGTTTTCTCGTCTGGATATGGTGGGCAGCATTGTGGAGGAGAGAAAAAAAGAATGGGGGTATCTTTGGACAACGAATCAGCGACGGAAGGCAAAAGGGAAGAGGAAAGACGTACATGGGTATAAAGCGACGAAGTTTATGTCTCGAAATCTATCGCCAAAGGTAGGGTTTGGGGTATCTGCAGATGAATCAGCGAGGATGATGAAGGGATGGAGGGAAAGGCGTACATGGGGTATAACTCAACACAGATTCAGACTCAAGGGTATAGAGTACACAGGCCGATGCAAGGGTATAACTGCGAAGCATTGAGTCAACGAGTTGCGCGGAGAACGTTTCGAAGGCATACCTCACACAAAAAGAACCTGGCAATCCACGACTAGTATCCCACAGCCAAGGGTATAATCAGGCCGAAAGAACCGTCGCTGTGTCGAGGGTAGTGCGAGGATGATGGGAGGTCGAGATGCGGGGCGATGGAGAATCGGCTGAGGGTGAGACATCGGGTGAGAGAAGCAACTCAACACCGTCGTCCGGTCGGCGGACCTCCATCTACACATCAAGACCGGCCCATATCCACAACATCGACACTCGACGACAACGCCGGCCTCCTAGCCGATGACAGAAGAAAATCCACACCACAGCCAAAAGGGTATAATTGGCCAGAAGACCGTCGCCGTGTCGGGGGTAGTGAGAGGAAAATGGGAGGTCCAGATGCTGGGGCGATGGAGAATCGGCTGAGGGTGAGACATTGGGTGAGAGAAGCAGCTCAACACCGTCGTCCGGTCGGCGGACCTCCATCTACACATCGCGACAACCCATATCCACAAAACTATCCCCAGCAACGATGACGGCCTCCGAGTCAATGATGAATAGAGAAAGAGGGTGGGTGGGTATACGGAATTCACGAGTCCCAGATAGCATGGTCGAGAATTTCCTTCCAGCCCTCGAAGCGAACCGGGTAGGTGGATGAAGTGATCTGCGGTACAGGCTGTCAACGCGGGCGGAAGGAAGAAAAGGAATTACTCACTCGTGTAAAGAAATCTTTTTCAATCTCTGTCATAGAGCGGGGATCTTGTTCGCCTTGAGAGATTGCGGCGTCGACGAGCCACTCGCCGAGGAGCGTTCCGAAGGCAAAAAGATCGGATCCGTACGAGCACACATCGCCCCTCTCGGCCTCCGGAGAGATGTACCCGTCCGTACCGCCGAGCACCCGCATACAGTGTGGGTTGTCGTCCCCAGGCCAGAGGAGCGGGAAGTGTCCTTCGCCGGGTGTTCGGAATGCTTCTTGACGAAGGGAATCCCAGTGCGGAAATTCCTCAGCTGTCGGGTGGTTCGTCCCGCTGAAAACATACGCTAGGCCAAAGTCAATGACGATGAGGCGCCCGTCGGATCCTAGCAGCAAGTTGTCGTCTTTCAGATCTGAGTGAATAATACCGCGCTCATGAAGAGCCAGCAGTGCGCGAGCGAGCTGTCGTCCGTAGGCGAGGGCGACCTTGCGAGACGCAATTGATGTCTCGACGAACGAGGTAACGCCACAGTCCTGGCGAAGGAAAGAAAAGTGAGATGGAGAAGAAAGAAGGAAGGAAAGGGAATACCATTACGAGATAGTAGTTTTCTTGATCATGAAAAGCTCCATGCAAAGTAGGGAAAGCTGAGTGTGTCGCCATTCGATGATGGACTGTCATCTCCCTCCAAAGGGCCTGCCAGACCTGAGAGTCCGAGCATGACGGAAGTGATGCAGACGCAGTAGGCGCAGCACAGGATACCGGAATCCTTCGGCTTTTTGGTATCCGTTTGACGGCGAGGGCTTCTCTCCGTTCGACAGACCAGACCTTGATGACATCTCCGAAGGTGCCAGAACCCAGCGTGTTTATCTGCCGAAGCTGAGTGGGGTCGACGGGATCCTTGACAATCCGACAAATTGATTTCCACGAATGTGATCCCCAGAATTCAATGCAGCGGCGGCGGCGTACTGTGTTGACGAGCGCGTTGCCGCCTGGGAGCGCAGTTTCGAGCATCCGGTTGATGTTGTACGATGGAAACTCGGGGTGAGTCAAGCACGATGAACCAGGAAGAGGAGCGGTGTCGTTGAGGCCTGTATTCTCGATGTGGACAACGGTTTTGCAGCCCGCGTGCATCTTCAGTGCGGCGACGATGGCGGCGAAGAGAACCAAGGCGAAGAGCAGGCTGATGATGAGGTAGAGAGTTGGGCGCGCTTGGATGAGAACTGCTTGGGTGGGAGGAATCCACAGGGGCCAGTTTTGGTGGGCGGAGGAGGGAGGCTGACCGCTGCACGACGAGACTTGAATGCGCCAACGACTGCGACGACAACACCATCGGCGGCTTTCTGAGAGGCGGAGACGGCACGGCAACGGATGTTGTCGGCCTGAGAGACGAGGACAGAGATGCAGGAGACGATGTGGAGGATGAAGGCGAACATGGTGGTGGTAAGAAGTCAAGAGGAATTGTGGCTGAGCAAGGTTCCCACGGTATTGCTTGCTCTTGCACCAAACAGACTCGCACGTGAGAGTATTCGAGAGCAGTAGAAGACATCTTGAGCGCACAGAGCGCACAGAGGACAAAACGGGCGCGTTGGATGAGTGTAGACGGAAAAGGCAACTGACAGATGGGCGCTAATCATAGAAATCACCGGCGCACTCACACGTCAAGCAAAAAGACGCGTCGACGCGCCGGAATGGGATTCTTCCATTGCAAAAGCGCGTCGGACGCGTAAATAACGTGGTGGACTCCGGCGGATATTAGTGGTTTTATTTCTAGGACTTGTGCAGCGCGATAGCGATGTATGTTACTCAAATAATTTAAACTTTCGGCTCATCGCTCATCGCTGCAAATTTTCGTCGAGAGGGCCTTCAGTAGGTACAACCAACACATATGGAGAGGTATCAGCCCAATCCGAAAGAATGCTTGTAATGATATGCGATGTGTATGCGACAAACGAGTGCAACGATGTCGATGCTGAGAGTCCACGATTAAACTAATCCAAAGCTAATTAATATCGACTCTATACCAGGCCTGTGAAATCCAGTTATCGAGGTCGACCTAATGCCCGCTCTGAGGCAGTGTCAAGTCACGACGACGCTAAGGGCGACCGCACCGAGCGCGAGGAGCCAGGGGTCCCAAATCCCGAGCCTGCCTGCGCCGTTCTTGCTTGACGATGCCTTGCCTGCGGGGGCGGCGCTAGCAGTGGGGGCAGCCGGTTGTGCGGTGAGTGTGGTAACGGCGTGCGTGGCTGTGAGGATGGCCGCCTCGAGAGAAGCGGCGCTGGCGACCACGGTGACTTCCGCCTGCGCCTCGAGCTTGGCAGAGACGGTGGGTGCGAGGTAAACCGTGGCTGAAAAGAGATGAGATGGATAGCGGAGGATAAAACTGATGTGCTTACTTTCAAAGTCACCTCCGTCCGCGAGAGCTTTTTGCACCGCCTGCGTTAACAGCGCGGACGCGTTGCTTGGGACCTGAGACATAAAGCCAATCCGAGGCGGGTCTTGTGAGGGGTGCGTCAGGTTTCCATAGTGGAAGGTGACGAGATTCCTTCAGCGAGCGGTCAGAACCAAAAACAAACGTGAATGAAGCGCGACGGACGACTTCATGAACGGATCCCCCAAACTCCACCGAAACAGCGCGCCAATGCCAGGAGCGTCCGTTGAAACAAGATTGCTAATAACGCAGCTCACGCTTCGTCACCGTCCGCAGGGCTCGGGAGGTCGCGTGGGTCGATGGGGAACATCTTCACAGAGATGGTGAATAAGATAAGCGCTGCAAGGAGAAGCCACGCACCTGCCCGCCAATCTTGAACGCCAGACTATGTGCCTGAGCGCAGGCCAGGGTCGCACTACTGGGTACATCGGGTTTGTAGTTGGGCGAGATCTTCGTAAGGACGGGTTGCACACCCGACTCCTGCGGCGCCGCACCAGGTTTACATTCCGCCTTGGGTCACGCTGCAGAGCCGGGTCAAGCAGGAGGAGCGGCGGCGGCGACACGACGTGCTGAGCAACTCGTTCGAAAACGTGGGGCTGTTACCGCCGATCGGAAGAAGAGCACCGGGACGCGGGTGAAGAAGCCTGACATTTTCGCGCAGGTGCCGTCGGACGCGCTGTTCATGCTGCCGCTTTAGCCTGGACCGACGGACCCTGTGAGCGAGCGCAACGCGACGCGGCAGCCACACGAGATCCCGACGGAGCAACGGCAGTACTTGCTGCTGTCGTACAAGCCTACGGACGAGCGCGCCGCGCCCCGGGAGAGCAAGAAGGGTATCTTTCCTTCATTTACTTACTATGTGGTTCCAGATCTCTTGGCGTTGTAGATGAGGATGGAGACGGATAGAATCGCAGCTATGGACATTGAGCCATGTCAAAAATCATTCTTTGATGGTCGCGAGATGAGTTGAAAAATGTACAGAGCAATAGCAGTTAGAAATACATATGAATGCGTGTATGTATAATAAGATCTAGAGCTGCTCAAGGTCTTCCTCTCGCAGCCGTTGGCGCAACGAAAAGTGGGGTTCCGCGAATATAGAATATAAGTAAGATCGCAGTTAGTCCTCCACTTGCTCGCTGTCCTCTGGTAGTCGCTGGCGCAACAAAACGTGCGCACCTCCCACCGCCAGAAACCGGGGGATCTCTGATAAGTCGGAGTCGAAGAAGCTCCCTACGAGCACTGTCTCCATTGCGTTTAGGGTCGGCGACCAGGTCGCGTACGGTCGTGCGAGCAGCTCGTCCTCCTCCAGGGCGATGAGCTCCTCGTGCAAAGCTTCAAGATCTTCGACCGTCGGTTCGTCGTCATTCGGGTTAGCGGCCTGCCACATTCCACGCAGGGTGAGCGTGTAGAGCTCGACAGTTACGTCCGTCTCGGATTGGTACGCGGGAACTTGAATGCAAGGGCTCTCGGTGGGGGGTACGATAATGGGATCGACGTTTCGCCGTGCTCTGCAGTGGGAATTGCGTATGATCAGCTCGAAGATTCCGTGCAGATTCGGTTCGTGCTTTTTGTCGAAATTTCTTCGTGCTAGGTCATGAAGGACCTGCTGCAATAGTTCCAATAAAGGCTCGGGGTCGCCTGAGATGCCGAAGTGATACCAAGCGGTCGTAAATGTAACCCAAGTTCATAGCGATTGTTGGAGATGTCGTCCACGTGCGAGTGTATCTGTAGGCGACTCAGCGGCGAGCTTGGAGACGACGAGCAGAAAACTTACAAGAGACAGAGCCTGACAGCTCGCTACTCGCAGTGTATCTCCTGACTGGCGGTCGTAGGTAAGAGCACCGGCGCAGTGCAAGGTGCTCCAAGTCACTGCCTTGGTGGCAGCCAAATCGAAGGGGGGTGTTTTTTTCCAACCGATGTCTACGGCGCCTGTGGCGAGCAAATCGATGAGGTCGTTGAGAGTGACGGCTCCGGACACGTCCGACTCCTCAGGTAGGGTTTGCAGAATGTCCGACAAGAGCTCAAGCGAATCTTCGTCGACCGGTGGATGGGACGAGGACAATTGAAGATTTGATTGAGCAGAAGTCTAGGATGAAGAAGAGACATGCTAGCTGCTTCATTCTGGGAAAAGGTGTATTCTCCGCATGAACGACGCAGATCGGCTATGTCGGCGTCTGATCAAGCAGCGATTGGGCGAAATAGAGAGCCTCTTCGCCCGTAAAACCACAAACACTGTGAGGATTGGGCACAGCGAAGTCGAGGCTCTCAAGACTCGGATAGTTGACCAGGAGAGCCCCCGTTACACATAGCTTGTCAATGACATCGGTTGTAGCCATCAGAGGCTGCCAAAAACACGAATCCAGGAGATGTTCGACCTCCCGGGCGGTCGCAAAGCCTTCATAGATGATGGGGAAATCATGATGAGCAGTAAGAGTGAGTGTCTTAGTGGGGCCGTCGTAATTATCAACCCCAACAAAAAGCGTGTATCCGCACGCCTTGACTAGATCCTGACGAAATATCGGGGATCGTGTTGTGGAATGGGGACACACTCACAAACGTCTTTTTGAACTTGATCTGGAGGTCCGCTTCACCATTCAAGTAAGTTTGTGGATGGGAGAGCTCGAGCTCCCGGCATACTCGATGAGGAAGGAATCCAAAACGTGCGAAATTTGTTTCGGCAAATCGGACATTATTTCGGTGAGAGTCGAACAGACCCAAAAGTCGGACAAATTGAAGGACAGGCAAAGATGCTGACTGTGGGGAACGGGGGTGGGAGCTTGGGTGACCACTGCTAGGGACCCAAAGCGCTCGTCGAAATGTTTGGCTCCATGAATATCGTAAAAGTGGCACAGAGCGGAGAGAAACATGCTTTTGCCAAACTGTGGTGGGCGCAGGACGAGGTACCGGAATTCTTGGGGTAAATCAATGATCCACTGTGTCTTGTCGACAAGTAGACCGCCCGGTGGATAGAGAAAAGCATCAATCTCTCTAAACGAGCGGATTCGGGAAAAGAAAGGCGAAAGCGAGCGACTTTTGACACGCTTCTGGTCATGGCCGCTGTCACTACTCGAGCCCTCGTCGTCACTCCAAATTGAACGCTTCGAACGAGTGGATCCAGCTGAAGGGGTGGATGGTAGCGATAAAGTGGGTTCTACAGAGAAAACGTTATAAGCTGAAAACACAAATCGGGAGAGCGCGCACTGGCAGCGACGGCGATGTCGAATTCCTGGTTTATGCAGTTGCATATTTCGTCTTCAGGGTGCCTTGAATTGGGGCAAAACGCGAGGTGGGTGGCCATGGTAAACAGGAGACTTCAGTCACATCACACATGCGCCCTCACGAGATGTGACGATCGCGGTAAACATGTTGACGATACGGGGGGGAGGTGTGAAGATGCAGGTCAATGACCCAGGTTGTAGCTTTCAAGCGCTCGATAAGAGCATTCATTGTAGCTGGTACGTCGGATAATGTCGATGAGGAAAGGTGACATGTCATATTCAACATGGCCTCCGGCACCCTGGAACCTGCACATAGGGAGGTGTGCAGACGAATGGGCTTAAACCCTAATAAGGAAATGTTCGCGTTACCATATTGGGACACGGATTTTCAAAAGACTTGTCGGAGACCTGAAACCTAAAGGTTCCAGGAACACGTCTTCGCCCGAGGAGGAGGAGGAGGAGGAGGAGGATTGATTTATACTGGCGCGGTCCCAAAATTGGAACAACCAGTTAACATGCGAAGCCAAGGGTGAGGGAGATCGGGGGTATCTGTTAAATTAAAAAAACTAGCAAAGAACGCATGACGGTAAACTGCTTCTCGCAGTTCGCACACTCGGCGAAACTGCCAACGGCGGGTTTCGGGGTGCTACTCTGGTACATGGACTTGGACAGCGCAGTGTATGCGTCCTCATCCGAATCGTGGTCATCTTTCTTCTTCTTCGTAGCCTTGGCTTTTGCTGCAGCCGCCTTGGACACTTTCTGCTTTTTAGGCGGCGAGTCGGGCTCGTCCAAGTTGTCAGAGGCGTAGCCTTCCTGCTCCAATTCATAAGATTCCAAATGCAAGAAAAACGCAATGCAGCAAACATCATTTTCGACGCGGGAGCTGGTCCTCCTCGCTGAAGGCCTGGCGCTGCTTGAACCCAGTGCCTCTGACTAATCTTGCTGCTGAGTCGCTACGCGCCGCGCGATAGTGGTCGCAGTGATTCTGGTGCTCTGTTACACGTCGTCAGAAACGCAGAGAAAAGTGAAAATAAAGACGTTACACGAAGATAATCGGTGAGCGCCGACACGGGCCCTTGTACTCTGTTCATGGTGGCTTAATGAGAAATGAGATGCGTGAGGTCACACTGACAGGATTTCTCACCTGCGAAACTCAAGAAGGCAATGTTCAACGCAGCCAAGTACGCTGGATGATCATCTCATACATTGTTCGTCACGCGCATTCAAGGTAATGGCTCATAAGTGAATCCAAGAAGTGTGTATTCCGAGACAAAGAAAGAGAATCCCAATCAAGAATTTTGAATAGCACTAAGCAAGTCGAAGGGCGTCCCCCGCGATCCTACATACTATCGCACCAGACAGTAAAAACACCCAGAAAATCTTAAGGATCCTCGACTCCCATCCCCTTGGCCGCTCCTTCTCTCTCAAAGCTTCGCTTCCTCGACGTGGGATAGAGATGCGGAGTAGGAAGAAAGAAATGGGGTATCTTGAACCACAGATCAGCAACGGAGCGAAGCAGGCAAAGAGGTAAGACGTACAAGGGTATATAGCTATCGCCACGAGTATAGTTTGGGGTATCTGCGGATGACTTAGCGACGAGGAACGAAAGGAAAGAGCGGAAAGGCGTACATAGGGTATAACCTAGCGCAGATGCCATCTCGAGGGGTATATATACTACACAAGTCGATGCAGGGGTATAACTGCGAAATATCCAGTCAGTGAGCCGTATAAGAGATCTGAGACAGTTTCAAAGCCATACCTCAGCAAAAAAGAAATCGGTCGATTCGCCAGTAGTGTTCCACAACCAAAGGGTATAGTCGGCTACGAAGCCGTCGCCGTGTCGGGGTCGGTGCGAGGGAAGTGGGAGGTCGTGATGCCGGGGCGATAAGATATCGGCGGAGGGTGGGACATCAGGTGAGAGAGGCAGCTCAACACCGTCGTCCGGTCGGCGGACTCCATCTACACATCAAAACCAGCCCAAATCCACAACATCGGCCCTCGACGACAATGGCGGCCTCCTGGCCGATGAAAGAAAACAAAATTCGCGCCAAAGGGGTATAATCGTGCCGGAACGTCGCCGTGTCGAGGTCGGTGCGAGGAAAGTGAGAGGTCGTGATGCCGGGGCGAAGGGATATCGGCGGAGGGTGGGATACCAGGTGAGAGAAGCAACTCAACACCGTCGTCCGGTCGGCGGACCCCCATCTACACATCGCGACAACCCACATCCACGACACCATCCCCAACAACGGCAGCAGCCTCCAGCTTGATGATAGAAAATGGATTATGCACGTTGATCGTTCCACCTAGAAGGAAGAAAATAATGAGTTAGAAGAATCAGGGACGAGGACGAAGACCTTACGTCCTCCAGATTGGATGACTTTTTATTTCATGCCAGCTCTCGAATCGATGTGGACGACTGTAAGCGAAGATCTACAAGCCGAAGATGAGAACGGGGAAGATGAATGAAAGGAAATAACATGCGCGGTAGAAAAACTCAAGGTCGCCAGTCGACAACCGATGATCTCTATTGGGTACCCAGGCAGTACCCTCAAAAGTCGGGAACACCTGATTCACGTCAGCTGCCAGACAGGGAATATTGGAAATAGGACACGGACCCCCGAGAGCCATTCATAAAACACAATACCGAACGCCCACACGTCTGCTCCGTATGAGCATGGTTCGCCTGACGCTGCCGCGGGGGACATGTACGCCTCGGTCCCGATCGCGACTTGAAGTTGGTGCGGGTTCTCATCGCTCGGCCACAGCATGGGGAAGCGGCTGCCTCCTCGTCGGCGAAGCTGACTCCACCGGGGAAATTCTGCCGAGGGCACCTCCATGTCAAAGCGTTGCGCAATCCCAAAGTCGATGACAAGCAGCCGGTTGCCGGTGGTGAGAACCAAGTTCGATGGCTTGATGTCCAGGTGGACGATTCCGCGCTCGTGCAAAGCGTGCAGCGCTTTGACCTACGGAACATTAGTATGATGACAGAGAGCAAATGAACAACGATGCGCACGAGTTGGATGCCGAAGCAAAAGGCTGCCGTGCGGGAAGTGATTTTGGTATCAGCCAAAGATCGCTCACCGACGTCCTAAGATCAAAAAATAAGCTCCGAAAAAACCAGGGAAAAGAACAGAATTACCATGACGAGGTAAAAGTGCATCTTGTCGTGGAATATGCTATGTAACGTGGGGAACGCCGCGTTGTCCTTCATCACAACATGCGCGTCGACCTCTGCGCAGAAGAACTCCCAGGTCTGTAGACCACTTGGCGGAGAGTTGACAGGAACCTTGCGGATTTTCTTGACGGCAAAGGCTTTCGTTCTGTTGGGCAGCTCTACCCGGAGGACTTGGCCGAATTGGCCCGAACCCAGGCGCTTGACAAAATTGAGATCGGAGAGATGGACGGTGTGTGTGACCCCCATGTCATTGACGGGGCGACAAGGCGGACGAGGTTTGAATTCGTCGACAAGGGAATTCGGGCCGGGGAGGGCCGTTTCAATCATTTGCTGAATGTTGTACCAAGGCAGCTCAGGGTGGAGCATACAAGTGGACCCGGGGAATGGTGTATCTGCTGCGGCGAGATCTAGGCCAATGGAAGGAATCACAATGAGCTCGAAGGGGTTGGCCGGAGGGAGGTCGAGCAGGAGCAGGTACCCGGTCGCTACGAACATACGGAGGACCGAGCTGAGGCAGGTTGCGATGTACCTGTGAGGAACAGAAGCGGCGGCGGCAACAATGCTGCGAGTACGAGAGATTAACGGTAGGAGGCGGAGGACCCGATGACTGCTTCTCCTGTCCTTGAGTTTGAATTTTGCCGGTCGAGCGAGGGCGACGAGGACGAGGACGAGAAAGTGAATTTGTTTGCAGTATCGAATGACCCGACTCGTGGCCAAGTTGACGACGGTTTTACTACCGACTTGGAGCGCGCCCATCTTGACGATGATGATGGCGGATATGGTGACGAAAGCCAAGATGAAGTACAGGCCGAGGGACAGAGACAGCGGGGGAGGATGCTGACTGAGGGTCGTCGTACTGGGAGAGATCCATACAGGCGACGTCTTGGTGGCGGGAGGAAGGACGCGGAAGGGATTCTTGGCTTTCAGAGCACCGACAACGACGAGGACAGCGCCGTCGATGGTTTGCTGAGCCGCGGTGAGAGCACGACAGCGGATGCTGTCGATCTGGGAAACGAGGAAGGCGATGCAAGCAATTAAATGCAGAATGAAGTTAAGCATGGTTGTGGTTAAAGACAAGATGCAATTGGGTGGCTGACCAAGGTTCCCACGCTCTTGCAGCAAACAGACACGCACGTGAGCGTATTCCAGTGCACTCTCAATGAGACTCTGGAGTGTCAACGAGAAAACGAGAGTGTTGGATGAACGTAGACGGAAAAGGAAGTGACGCCGGACGCGCGCTAATCACAGAATCACCACCATACTCACACGCCAAACAAAAGGCGCGTCAACGCGTTGAATTAAGATTCTTCTATCGCAAAGCGCGTTGAACGCGTGGATAATGCAGTGGAAGATGGTACGGTAGGTTGAAAATTCTGTAGTTGCATTTCCCGTCAAATTCAAGATGAGTTGAGGTTGATCATGAGTGAAAGAACCATGGATTTGAACCAGGAAATACATTGAACCAGTCGTTGCATGATTATACATTTCTGATTTCACCTTTCTGGTTCGCCAACTGCGGGCACTGGTCCATGCCCTGATGCCTGTCGTAAGTTGCGAACGAGTCTGCGAACATCTGCTCTACATTTTGTGAGGCGCTGGAAGACATCTCGAAGAACTCGCACTCCAACTGTCGCGCAAGTGCTGCCCCTCCTCTTTGAAAACCTCGCGCTCATAACTCCTGTCCATTGGTTCCGACCATGAAGTCAAGGAAGTAAAGGTTGAGTGTTACGGCCACGGCCGTAAGAATCACAGCGTACCGTACCATTTCGACCGTAGGTTCAGTCACAGGTCACACCGGACTTTGTTTGATGTGTGCAAAAATCGCCTTTATTGAAAATAAAAATTTCGGCCATCCCGGACATCGAAAATTCCCAAATCGTTGAACTTGTCGAAATGATAGTAATTTTCTTACGGGACGGTTTAGCCGTCGGTAAAACCATTGCGGCACGGGTGCCGCCCTGCCGCCCGTTACGGCGTAATTACGGCGCCACCTATCAGCACACTTCAACACTTTTGAAAATATTTCATTTCTTCATTAAAAATGTCTATTGCATGGTAGATGACATTTTATGCTCTGGAGTCAAGTTGAACATGTAAATATCTCAATTCAACCAGGGCAACCACATCCACCATGCAAGTTGAACATCTCGGAATATCCCGTGATGGACTCTTCAAGTTGAGCCGATGCCTCCAATGATGAATCTTGCTCGCAGGAAATTCCCCCCATTTTTTGATGAACTCCCAGTGCTTGACGGAACGGGTCCTTAACCGTATTTAAATCTGCATGTGCCTCGGTGTTCATTTACCATCGCGTCACTGCTGGGAGTCTTGAAAAAAACGAAAGCCGTCTTCGCGTTCTCACACACGACTGTACCTTCTCAAGAATATCACTGGCGGTCCCCGGTGGGGCAAGTGGCAGCCAAGCTCAAGTAATGATAGCGGAAAAATGAAGCGACTATACACCGTTCGTTCGAGGGTGCCTCGCGGTCATTCAACTATGCCAAAGGATGTACAAAAAATCTCTGCAACTTGCGGCGTGCATGTGCGTGTTCGGTGCCGTAGTTGCAGAGAGCAGCGTGTTGAGGTGGGTTATTCCTTGCTGGTGCCCTCGTGATCTTCACTGCTCGAGCGTTGAACGACCTGGTCCCCTTGAAACTTGCAAGGCTCCTTGTTCTTCTCGACCCCTGTGACAACTATTTGCAGCAGTGATTTTTGGATGTTTCAAACATATCTTCAAGGCTTCAAGGCCTGAGAAAGCCAGTTCTTATGAATTCGACGATGCCATCTACCTCGGGTCTCAAGTGCGGTCGGTTGAATCGACACTAGCCTTCACGCCGAGTTCATGAAACTCGTTAGGACTTGGCCAGCATATGTATACTATTCCGTAAAAGATGGCAACATTCAGCTTGAAGCTGCCAACACTGGTGCCAAAGCCGGCTCAACAGATGCTGGGATATTCTTCAGGGGCCACGAATCCATGTCGGTGTAAGCATCCTGCGAACAACAACAAAGGCCCGGGGTCACGGTTTATGCCCTCGCTGGTGGCCGTACCTCAGGCTCGGCACGCTACGCCAGCATCGCCTTTTCGCAGTCCCGGAGTCTTCGGCGAAGTTCTCTGATGTTGGACTGGTGGTATGAATGCTAGAACCCGAAATTTGAAGGAGCCGCGAATTATGCATCACATTCTGCAGACCGAATGGTCTGATAACCATCGCGATTCACCTTTGGCTCGGTTTGAACATCCGATATGGAATAGTGAGACTCGAATTGTATTTGGATATTTCAAAATACGGTGTTGTATATCCAAGGGCAAACTTAGTGTGGCCAAAAACCCGGAGGTGCCGATTGAAACCAAGAGAAAATGAGTCGCCTGACCAGAGAACGCAATATTCAGACGGAGTTCTGGAATGGAATCTACAGCAAGATCGCTTCCCTTAGGCTTCGAACCCTGGATATGAAATTTGGAATCCCGCGAAAATGCCGCAGGCTTTAAACCGATCTGAATACCAAGTTGAAACCATGGTGTGTTCCGACGACTACGTCGCCAAATTACTTCTTGCGTGTGAGCATGACTATAGGGAAAACGCCTTACAGTCTAGGATAACTGCGAGACAATATTCGCTATATCTCCGCCGCGGCGAGCCGCAGTCGATACTTGTAATGCAAGGCGTCCGCTCGTGATTTTCTGAATCCACCCCTGGCGCGCCTAATGCCTAATGTGCAGGGTCGGCGTTTGGCACGTTTGACAGCCCTAATGTAGAATATAGTTCCCGGTGATTGTCGAGCCACAATGTGTGAATTTAGTTGAAATGTCCGATTGGCTGTTCGGGACCAGGACTGAGTGACCAAACCTTAGCAGTACAGATCAGAGAGTTCAGATTCAAATCTTGAGTGGAGCTCTGGCTGGGTCTTGTCAGGATGAGTGGAAGCTAAGCTCGACTCGAGGAGAATTTTTTAACTGGACTTTATCTTATCTTATCTCTGCAAGATCTTCAAGCAGGTATTTTGATCCATGCACTGCCACTGGCACCTGTCATTCTCCTATCTGTCATGCCACTCGCGTGGCTTCCTCCCGTTGCCGCTCGCGTAACTTTGAAATTCCGAGATCTGTGTATCACGGCGCCACAAGAGCGGAATAAGCGCTGCCATCTTGTGGTTAGCATTAACCCTTACCACCGACCAATCGTCCGGGGACGATGATTGAGTACAGCATGCCACTCCAGGTGTTTTGTGATCCCGAACATTGACCTGACTCCGAGAATGCATGACTGCTTCCTCCTCCTCCTTGTACCTCATCATTAACATTGCCTGTGCGTCCCACTTTTTGTTTTAAGCGCCCGTCATTAGTTTGTTCTTTGCCTTCACGTTCTAAGAGATCTTCACACAGATAGCTACCTCCTAGTAAAAACTGTTCTATCTCAAGGAAAGCACCTCTACCGGCCTTCAAAATGTTGTTGACAGTGCCCAAGTGATAATAGAAGAGCCGCCTCTAAACGAACGAACCGAGTACTTCGAGTAACTGTACTTCTCAGGAAAACCAACATCTGACGTGATTCGGGCAGTGAAAGATGTGGTTCTCGATTGAAAGGTACGATTTACATGAAATTTGAAAATCCTTTGCTCCTTGCGGGGATACATGAAATGCATGAGCCTCCATTTGGCACAAAACCTGTTGTATTTCTCGTCCGGACTAACATAATGTAGGGCCGTGAGGCGCTGTTGTACTGGAATCTTGACATTTAATATCGATATGAACTCTTGGTCTACACAAGCTGAACCGAAGTATCATCTAGGTTTGGGGCTTCCGAACACGATGTTCTCCTTGAACGTCCGTGTACCCTGCATATTCACAGATTCATAAAGCCGGGAGGAATTTTTGTTCGTCCACTCCAACAACTTGCCTCATTCACGCAGCGTACTTCTTCCAAATTCATCCTCTACTTCCACAATGGTAAATGCTTACAAGGCAGGCAAATAATCGTGCTTCAATTGGCTATTCCTCATGTGAATGCAGGCTGGGGATCCGGTCTGGTACCTCTCTGACAACAATTGGCTTCCGGGCTGGTATTACAACCTAATTGGCCCGTATGCTCTCCCAGACAATGTATTCGACTTCATCTCCTCTCTGATTTTGCATCATCCTAATCATGTTGCAGCCGGGGCAGCCCATTTGGCAGGATGTAGTGACCATGGTCAAAGGCAGCACCATCCTGATGATCATGTTACTCTGAGCACCCACGACCAAGTCAAAGTGAGACCACTACTTTATTCAGTATGTGCCCCAATCCTGATTCCCTTCATAAGCCTCGACAGGAAACTTGATCTGGGTCCTGTGGATGACGTGTACTTCGAATACATATCAGATGCAATGACTACATAACCTTGAACCGAAACAGAGAATGATTTTAATCTGCGAACGTTGATGGCGGATTCTTGTTGATAAATCGGCGACCACTCTACACCATACACCCTGCCGCGGAAGAGGAAGATGACCACATCCCGCCTGCTGACGGTGCTTCCCATACTGAATGCGCAGGTGGATGCGGTGTCGTTGCTTGTGTCCGATCTGGATTCTCGGAGGCGCAGAAAATGGAGGGATCGGACAACTCATGCAAACCCGACTCCCGAGGTTTGTGGGGTGTACCGGTACGGCAGCAGCGACGCAATCTGGGCATATACGTTAGTTCCTCATTTCACTTTCACACCTGAATATGTGGCTTACACGAGGTCCTATATGTACACTCTCACTGCGGAGACGTCCGACTGGTTCACTAGGACAGCGACCTTGTCGGCGCTTCATTAACTCTCGGACCGGACAAAGTAATGTGGTGAAGAAGAAAAGCAAGAAAGTGAAGACGGGTATCTGGCGAGAGCCAAGCCAGCGAGGCGAGAGAGGATAAAAAATTCCAAGATATACGTTGGCCCAATGTACGACTCGGCAGATTCCTGGGTAGAGTATCGTGTCAGCGAGATGCTGCGAAAGAAAGCTGGGACATCTGCTGAGATGAGAGAGAAAACTTAATCCACGAGGGTATATCGCAGCCAGAAGGGGAGAGAAACAGGGAATAATCTTCCAATAATCCGTCGTCGTGTCGGGGGTGGTGAGCGGAGTACAAAGTCGAGATGCCGGGGCGATGAGGAATCGGCAGAGGGCAGGGTATCGGGTGAAAGAAGCGACTCAGGACCGTCATCCGATTGGGACCCTCTTCTAGACATCGGGATAACCCGCATCCACTACACGATCCCCAACAACGGCAGCGGCCTCCTAATCTATGATAGAAATTTGATTCTTTGAACTATGCACGCTTACCCTCCTACTAGTTTAAATGGGTTAGAATGGGATAAGGACGAAGAACTCACGTCCTCCAGATTGTTGGATGGCGTTTTATTTCGTACCAGGCTTCGAATCGATGCAGACAGCTTTAGGCAAAGATCTACAAACACGGGATGAGAACAGGGGAAATGAACGAAAGGAAACAACATGCACAGTAGAAAAACACAATGTCGCCAGTGGACAAGCGGTGATTTCTATTGGGAACCCAGGCAGTACCCTAGAGAGTCGAAAGTCGGTCACGTCAGCTGCCAGACAGAAAATAGCTGAAATACACTCATACAGCACAATACCAAACGCCCACTGGCACACGTCCGCTCTGGATGAGCATCGCCTGACACGGAGGGTGACAGGCTCGGTCCCTATGGCGACCTGAAACTGGTGCGGTTCTCAGGACCAAGTCATGGGGAAGCGATTACCTCCTTGTCGGCGGAGCTGAGCGGGGAAATTCTGCCGGGGGCAGCTCCATGTCAAACCGTTGGGCAATGCCGAAGTCGATGACAAGCAGACCGTTGCTGTGGTGAGAACTAAGTTGGAGGGTTTAATATAGGTGGACGATCCCGCGCTCGTGCAGAGCGTGCAGTGCTTTAACTTACGGAACATTAGCATGATGGCAGAGAGCAAATGAAAAACGATGCGTACGAGTTGTATGCCGAAGCAGAAGGCTGCCGTATGGGACGTGATTCTGGTATCAGCCAATGATCGTTCGCCGACGTCCTACGACAAAAAAATAAGCTCCAAAAAAGGAGGAAAAAGAAAAGATAAGAAAGTAGAAATTGCCCGCGTCGTGAAATATACCATGCGATATAGGGAACGCTGCATTGTCTTTCATGACAACATGGGCGTCGACCTCCGCACAGAAGAACTCCCATGTAGACCACTTGGCGGAGAGTTGGCTCGACCTTGCAGATCTTTTTGACCGCAAAAGCTTTCGGGTTTGTTAGGCAGCTCCACCCGGAGGACTTGGCCGAACTGGCGTGAACTCAGGCGCTTGACAAAAGTGAGATCCGAGAGATGAAGGGTGTGTCATATGACGGGGCGACAAGGGGACGAGGTTTGAATTCGTCGATTACGGAGTTCGGGCCAGGGAGGGTGGAGGGAGCATACGCAGGAACCCAGGGAGTGCTGTAGCCCAGGCCACCGGGCCTGTCGTTGTCAAGAGGTATTTAGAGCGATCGATAATGCTGGTAGCACCGGTCCGGGACGATGTCTAGACAAAGTGGAATGCATCGGCACGGCATCAATCCTTAAAGTCGAAAGGTTCTTCAGCCAACACACTCGTGGGCAGTGCCAGTGCAGCATTGAAGTTGAAGAGCATTCAGCCTCGACAGCAGAAAATCTGGATTTGGTGGACCAGGATGTAAGAATAACATAGTGATCTACAGAACACAGTGCTGCATTCTGTGATTCAGTTGGCGACGAATGAGAAGAAAATAACCCACCCCGCCGCGTAGGCATCCTTGTTCGCAACTTCACATAGAAGAAAGAAGCCGGAGGGAGTGGCTGTGCAAGATCAGATCTCACCGTGTCCTGCCGCCTATACCGTGCCCCTTCACGATGGTAAAACAATATGGCCCAAGAAATGAATCCAAGAAGTATGTATTCTGATTGAGAGCAAGCCGAAGGGCGTCCCCCCGATCCTACACGAGAACAAATATCCTGACATCCAGTATCCTCAACTCCCGTCCCCTAGCAGCTGCTTTCCTCCCCCCAGCTTCGTTTCTGACCAGATGTCGTGGGGTAGAGATGTGGAGGAGAAAAAGAGGAAATGAGGTATCTTTGGATAACGGATCAGCAACGAAGCGCAAAAAAAAGAGGAAAGACCTACATGGGTATATAGATGACGAAGTTTCTCCATTGCAGGAGTCCATCGACACGAGTGTAGTTTGGGGTATCTGTGAATGAATCAGCGACGATGAACGAAGGGAAAGAGTGGAACAACGCGTACATAGGGTATAACCTAATGAAGATTCCAACTCGAGGGTATATATACTACAGGTCGGTGCAGGGGTATAACTGCGAAGCATCAAGTCAGTGACCCGTACGGGGGAAGTTTCAAAGACATACCTCAGCCGGTCGATTCACGAGTTGTCTGCCACAGCCAAAGGGTATAGTCAGCCAGGAAGCTGTCGCTGTGGGGGTGATGCGAGGATAATGGAGGGTCGCGATGCGGGGCGATGGGGAATCGGCGGAGGTGGGACATCAGGTGAGAGAAGCGGCTCAACACCGTCGTCCGGTCGGCGGACCACCATCTATACATCGAGACCAGTCCAAATCCACAACATCGGCCCTCGACGACAACGGCGGCCACCTGGTCGATGAAAGAAAACAAAATCCGCGCCAAAGGGGTATAATCGTGCCATAATGTCGTCGCCGTGTCGGGGTCGGTGCGAGGAAAGTGGGAGGTCGCGATGCCGGGGCGATGGCATATCGGCGGAGGGTGGGATACCAGGTGAGAGAAGCAACTCAACACCGTAGTCCGGTCGGCAGATTCCATCTATACATCGCGATTCCCCACATCCATAACATGGCCCTCGACGACGGCGACGGCATCCAGGTCGATGACGGACGGAGAAAAATAAAGAAGAAAATTTCGTTCGGGTATCTGCAAAGGAATCAGCGACGGAAGGTGGATCGGAAAGGAATGAGAACGTACACTGGAGGATATACTGCACGCGCCGGTCGATGAAGAAAGGAATCTGTTCAAGTAGCTATGCGGATGCGGTGTCGACACTAAATGAGAAATGAATTGGCTGAAATCGGAGACGAAGACGAGAAACATACGAGTTCCAGATGGGATGATTTTCAACTTCAAACCAATTTTCGAACCGAAGGGGACGGGTGTAAGAGAAAATCTACGAGTTTGAGATGAGAACGGAGAACATGGTGCGAAGGAACAGCATGCCTTTCGGAAAAAGTCGATGTCTACATTGGACAGCCGGTGCTCCATATTAGGAACCCAAGTCATGCCATCGTCGTCAAAAGTAGGAAAATCCTGATTCACGTTAGTTCCAGGAAGAAAACACTTGGAAGGAATAGAGAACGCACCTTGGTAATCCACTCATAGAAAACCATCCCGAAAGCCCAATGTCGGCCCCGTATGAACAAGCCTGGTTCAATAACACAGGCGGTGAAACGTAGCCCGGTGTCCCACCGCTGACATGGAACAGGTGTGGATTCTCGGGGGTGGGCCAGAGCAGCGGGAATCGACGGTCTCCTTTTCGGCGGAGCCAACTCCACTCAGGGAAGTCGGCGACCTTCGGCTCCTCCATGTTGAACCTTCGGGAGAGCCCATAGTCATCACGAGAAGTTCGCCGTCCTTCCCAAGAACTAGGTTGGCTGGCTTGACATCCAAATGCACAATGCCCTGCGCATGCAATCCGTGCAATGCATGCAGCTGTGATACATTAGTACGGGGAAGGGAATAAATAAAAACATGCGCACAAGCTCTGTTCCGTAAGAGAGCGCCGACCTGCGCATCGGCATCATGATGTCCGCAAATGATGCCTCCCCGAGATCCTACGACAAGAACTAAGGGCGGGAATATACGGAGAAGAGAATAACAATTACCATGACCATGTAGAAATAAAACGGTCGTGGAAAAGCCCGTGGAGGGAAGGGAACGCCGGGTGATCTTGCATACGCACATGAACGTCGACTCTGAGCAGAGAGACCCCCACGTCGGTCGACCGTTTGCCAAGTTGACCTTGCGGGTTTTCTTGACTGCGAACCGACGAATGTTGTCTGCCGACTTCATCTCCATCACTTGACCAAATGCGCCGACCCAAGCTTCTTGATGAAAGCGAGCTCCGCGAAGGCAACGGTCTGCCTGACCCCAAGCCATTGATAGAACGCCAGCGTTGGGGAAGTTGAATACGTCAAGCAGGGAGTGGAGGCCCGGTAATGCTGCATCTAGTTGCTGATCGACCAAGGCAGCTCAGGGTGGAGCATGCACTGGATCCAGGAAGTGTGCGTCGAGACCATGGCCGAGGGGGATAGAGACGTGAATCGATGGCGCTGGCGACGTTGTTGAGATAAACCCGGATAATGCCGTCATACATGTTGAGAATAACGGTGACAATGTTGTTGGTTGACCCAATATATTTTGCCTCCTGCGGGTAGCAAAGCTTTGACGCTTCCCAGGCGAGAAGAGACAGACAGACGACGACGACCAAAAACGTAGTTTTGCACCTGTGCACGAACTTCCTCGCAACCTTGATGACGCCAACTTCAATAAGGTGCATCCGGACCAGAGCGGCGATGATGGCGACTATAATGACAATGCAGTAGAAGCCGAGGGAGAGGAACATCGCGGGGGGAGGCTGGGTAAGAGCCGTTTCGTTTGGAGGGATCCAGAAAGGCAGGGTCTTGGTGGGAGGAGGCGGAAGTTGGACCTGGGTCTTCTTGGACTTGAGAGCGCCAACGACGACGAAGACAGCACCATCTACGGTTCGCTGAGCTGCGGAGACAGCACGACAACGGATGTTGTCGGCCTGTGAGACGAGGACGGAGATGCAGGAGAACGTGGAGGATAAGAGCGAACATGGTAGTGGTAAGAAGTCAAGAGTGAATTGTGGCTGAGCAAGGTTCCCACGCAATTGCTTGCTCTTGCACCAAACAAACCCGCACGTGCGAGTATTCGAGAGCAGCAGAAGGCATCTTGAGGGCACAGAGGACAAAACGGGCGCGTTGGATGAGTGTAGACGGAAAGGGAAGTGACAGATGGGCGCTAATCACAGAAGCACCCGCACACTCACATGTACTCACACGCCAAGCAAAAGACGCGATTCTTCAATCGCAAAGCGCGTTGGACGCGTAAAATAATATAGTGGGCAGTTCACGATCTATTGACTACGAATGGGATATTTAAGAGCTCATTTGAATCACTAGTATGGAATAGATCGACTTAGTCGCGTCAGGGAAGACTGCTACTGCAACAAAAGACGCGACCTTAGGCACCACACTGTTTCGACCATCGGACGGTGACGATCCGCGATGCAGTCATCGCGTTGGCGTGGAGGATCCTCGTCGTTGCCGAGAGGTGGGCGACGGAGCCCATCCGGAGAGAGTACTGAAAGCCCATGGCCAGGATGTTGGTCGAATGTTCAATGCGCAACGGATCTAGCGGAATGGCAACGAGCACCGACTGCAGAAGTCGGAGGAATGCGCGAATCTCATCCACCTGTAGCTTGACCTGTAGCGTCTAAATTCAGTTCGACCGCAACAATCGGGATGCGCATCACACGTGTAAGGATGCTCGCCGTTTTTCAGAGCCATTCTAGCGATCTCTGAGCACCGACGACGGGGGACAAATCCGTCTAGTAGTCGCACAGGCGTACCGGCCGTGATTGCAAGAGCCCCCCAGCTGTGGGCAATTTTTCACGCGTTTATCAGATGCGTATTGTTGCCTCAGCACCAGTGAAAATACAGCTTGGTCGTGAGCCCTAATAGAGTAAAAATATAATGATCTAGACAAAATAAGGTACAGTACTCTTCGAGAATTCAGTCAGCGATGGATACAAAACAGAGGAAATGCACCCACCATTCGCCGCGTCTGCATTCCCTTGTCCCGCTCGTTCTCCTCCGCCGCACCGTACACCGTAAATTCGCTCTCCCCCGCCTCCGTAATGGTCAGTATAGCGGCCATGTTCCCGCACCGATAGCCTGCAGTCCACACGGGTCAGCAACACCCAACAATGCGGAAAACCACTCACAATAATTCGGCGCACTCCACACCGTCACCAGTTGCTCATCGAACATATGCTTATACCCCTCATTCACCAGCTGGTGCGCGCGCGCAATCAAGTTCAAATCATTAACATGGTTGAACTCGCGCGTGACACTGCCGCCGAACAGCCAGCCCGCGCCGCGCGGGGACACGGCCCAGTTCTCGACGTCCTCCGGGTCGGACCACATAAGGTCGCAGAACGCGCCCTCGTGCGGGATCTCCTGCGCGCGCGAGAGGACGCGGATCTGGTCGAGCGTGCGGATGTCCGGTGAGAGCCCGCCGTGCACGCAGAGTGTTGTGCCGTCAATGATCTGTCGCGGGGTATGAATATCTCATCTCTGAGTGTAAAGGGAAAAGGCGCCCACCGCGGCAATATTCAAGAAATCAAAGACATTGCAGCACGCCTTCCACACGGTCGCGCTGCCGTATTTTTGCTGGCACTCATCTTCCTGGCAGCGTATCAGAAGTCATTCGCTCGCCGCGCCGCGCGACGCCCGCACCGTAGAAGCCATACACCTGCGTGATCTGCCGGCTCTCGTGGTTCCCGCGCAGCAGCGTTACTCGGTCGGGGTATCTACCATGAGCATTCTCATTAGCTTGAATCACATATGAGACGCGCGCGACGCACCGAGCCTTCATAGCCAACAACAGCGATACCGTCTCCAAGCTGTAATGCCCGCGATCTACGAAATCGCCCTATTACAGCCTCAGTTCTTGCCGAGCGCAGACGCGTACATATGCGGACCCACCATGAAGATATAGCTCGTTTCTGGAACGGGCCCGCCCCTCCTCAGCAGCTCGAGCAGATCCCAAAACTGGCCGTGGATGTCGCCGCAGATGGTGACGGGGCTCGCAACGGGCTGGATATTGCTTTCCTCCATGAGCAGCGCCCTAACGTGCTCGCACAGCGTCTTCATGTCCGCTTCGGGGAGGTGTGTGCAGCCCATGAGCTGGTCTATCCATTTTGCGGGGTCGTATGGGGGCATAGTTGCAAGCAGAGTTATTTTACAATGAGTGTCGTTCAGTAAGCCCAAATAGGCGTCTCAGAGGCCGCTCTTGGAGATTTAGCGCCCAGAAGACACCACCAGCAATAAGAGAATATCGGTGTCGGATGAAAGTGATAACCAACCCGTGAAAACGCAGTCAAGCAGTAGGAGACCAATCAGTACTCGCAAGTAGCTCTTACTTTGAGCCTCCAATAAAATCCCATAAAGTCCTGATAAATGTACTACTACTACAGTGCCGCATAGATTACATTCCTTCGTATTTCATAAGTATCGATAGCTGCTACACTATTTCTTCCCCTCCTCGAACGGATTCTCGGCATACTCCAACTCGTCGTCGTCGCTGCTCGGCGGTGCGCCGCTCGTGGCGCTGGGCGGTGAGTTGGTGCGCAGAAGGGAGACGGGCCGTTTAGGGAGCATGCCGAGTTTGCCTAGAGCAAATGGTCAGTGAGACGACAAGAAAACAGTAAGAGACGCTACTCACCCGCGTCAATCTGCGGCGCCCCGCTATTCGTGCTCGGCGGATTTGGCGTCCCCATCGACGCGGGTGCCCCCACATCGTATCCCACGGTAGGGCTCGCACTGCCCGGCGGCGAATACGTATTGGCATCCCCCGCGTTCGGGTCATAGTACGCAGGCATCTGCGCCTGCGCCTGCGCTTGTGCCTGCTGTTGATGCTGTGCAGAAATCTGGTGGCGATTGGGGTACGGGTTCTGGTTCGCGTCGTACGGATATGTGTCCCCGCCGACGCCGCTGCCGGACGATTGGCCCGCGGGCTGGTCGAACTCTTGGATCTTGGCCTTCACTTTGGAAAACAATGACCCGAGGGTTTTCTTCCCGGCTGTGGAGTAAGGGTATTATTTAACAAAGGGAATAAGACGACGATAGAATAACTTACTCTCAGCAAATTTGTTAAACTGCTCTTGGAACTCCTGCATGGTGTCCCTCTCCGGCCCACCCGAAGAGCCCTGCCTCCGTACATCAGGTCGTGGCTGCTGCTGCTGCTGCTGCTGCTGCTCCTGCGCACGCCAGGCGTGGTGGGAACGTTCGTCTTCAAGCATCAGCGTCCGCGCCAGCTGCTCATCCAGCTCTTCCTGCGTCTTCACATAACCATATTGAATCTCCGTCTTTGTGAAAGATGCGCAGCGAGCTTACCTGCGGCTGCGCCTGCTGCGGTACAGGTTCACTATGATAATTCGGGTCGCTCATCCCAAGAAGAGCGTCGATTGCGCGATCCGTGTCGCCCTGGACGGAATTGAGGACAGATTGTCTTGAACAAAACAAATAAGCATAATATCCGAGGCACCAGAGAGGTCCCCCCACAGCAAAGAGTCGTCGAAATCGGGAAACATGGCGCGCAGCACGCCCAATCGCGGGTCAGCGACAAGTTCTCGTTCTCTTGGCGGTGCGACTGGTTCTGTTGTCTGTGCGGGCGTTGAAGCTAGTGCAGCCGGCGCTGCTGGTGTGTCCGCTGGTGCTGGGGCTTCTGTAGCAGGCGTAACAGTTGTGTCCGCAGCCGCATCACCAGCAATAGATATGTCTGGTTCTGGTTTTGCGGCCTCCGCGTCCGGTGTGGCGTGTTCTTCTGGTACAGTATCCGGGGGAGCAGACATGCTGAATTAAGCAGCAAGAAAGTCTAAGAATTGGCTATGTTGTAGACGTAGAACGGAAGCAGCAGTGTGACTGGAACCGTGACGCGGAAAGATATCATCTCTTTCGAGACCACCATGACTACGGCTCTGTTGGCGCTGTTGACGCGCAGCTATGGCTTATTTCAATTCCTTGGTGACTCGAGGCAACAAATGCAGCGCTTGCGCCGGTTTTCTCCAAAGGATTTGCAACCCGCGAGTGGCGGTTTCCAAGCGCGTACTGGAGGCAACAAATCCATCTGGTGAAATTACAGTCTGACGAGTGGCTGCACTATCGGCAGAAACCCTTCCGCAAATTCCAAGACGGAGAGCCATGACTCGACGTGTTTTCGCTTTGGTCTTGATGCTACGCTCACGGACCGGGAATAATTGCAACATGTGCACGATCCTCGTCGTATACTTTCCAGCGCGCGACATCCATAAATTTCCTGCAGCGTATATCGAGACTAGCTTGTCCCACCTAATACCAGTGGTTCTAGTGTGATTGGCATGTGTCTGTGCGACGTCCTCGTTCTTCACGCCGCGGTAGCCGGGCCCATAGTCTTGTTCGCTGTCGTACATGCAACATCGGTCTCCACGTTGTGGTCTTACCTCTTCTCTGTGCCTGTACAATAATAAATCACTTCTCCGCATAACAAAAGTCGTCCGAGACGAGCCTGCCCGCAGTTACTCCTACCAAGCGCCTCCCTCCAAAGCGCCTCCGGGCTGATACATCTCTGGGTTACTCCCACCATACCGTCGTCAATACCCGTCCCCTTCACCCTCCCGCGAAAATCCCCCCTTCTCGTAGAGGATCTGCGCCTTGGCTTCATCCAGCTGTTTTTTCACCGCGACGTCTTTCTTGTGGTACGGCTCGAGATCGGCGTAGCCCACCAGCCTCCCCTGGAGCACGTCATCTTCCCTGTCAAGGTCCTGCATGGATATGAATAAGAACACATAAGTCAGCATCGGCTGAAGCTGCGTGCACGTACGATCTCGCCCATCAAGACCACGTTTTCTCTTCGAATCATGACCACCCCGCGGTACTCGCCCGCGAACTCGCTCCCGACGTAGATGCGTTCGACGGCGTCCTGGAGAACAAGATTGGCTGCAGCGCGTCGGTGAGTCGCAAGGCGCAAGCCCGGCGGAAGGCGTGCATCGCACCAAACTGGTCGTAGGACCGCAGAACACCTTCAAGGGTTCTCTTGTCTCGCAAGACGATAAGGATCTTCCCTGGACAATACGGAGATGCTCAGATAGACTTCAACCTACAGACTTACTATCAACAAAGTCTGCCATCGACCCCGACGTTGTGAAAGGGATCACTGAGTCCATGAGTGGACGGAAATTGGAGGATAGCAAATTAAGAACGACATCGCTCCCCATCTCCCGCCTTTTTCCCTCTCCAAACGACGCACTCTCCGTCGTTCTTTTTGGCACCGTAGTTGATGTACTTCAAACTTCTATCATTCTATAATGAAATTGATACCAGCCCGCTTCGAAAACAACCAATCGAGTGAGCTAAAAATGGATTGAAAATAATCCAGCCTCTGGTGAGTCAAAGTCGCCGTCCCCAAAATAAAATAATCTCGTCCCCGTGAGCTGAGATTTGAGCTTATGCCGTGAAAATGTGGCCACAATCAGATTAAATTGTGTGCAGTGCAGTCCCTGCGGATCCATGAGCGAAACAGCTCTATTTCGAGCCAGAAACTGTGTAGTTAGGATCCCTGTGGATCCCTGAACGAAACTGATTATGTTAATTTGGGGCATTTCCACTTCGATTCAGAATGCTGCTTCCTGCCCGAATAGGCCTGCAAGCAGGGGCATGTTCAATGAGAATATTTGCGTCCGCCGAACCGCCGAGCACATGACCATCAATTAGTACCCAAAACGGCAGACAGGTTGCACAGAAAGTCCACCACAAATCAAAGGGCCCTCCGGGCATTCCTGGAACCAAGGATCCTAGCAGTTGTTCTTAGCTTGACTTGGAGGTGCTGGTCTGGGAAAAGATACGCAGGCGGCGTTCCGCGCCGCGCAGCCGCCCAGGCTTGCACGTGGTAATCCTCCCAAAGCGTTTCACTCCCAATAAGGAAATGTTCGCGTTATCATATCGGACACGGATTTTCAAAAGACTTCTTGGAGACCTGAAACCTAAAGGTTCCAGGAAAAACCATGGATCGAAGGATTGGCTCCCTGAAATGTTTTGATTTTCACAGGAAGATATCCATTATTCCACGAACCCGCACAAATATTTTTAGATATATTCAGGTGGTGAGTGAGAAGGAAAGAACACCTTTCAGAACCACCCAATTGCGTAATTTTGGTCAGGGCACCCCATCACTCACTTTGTATTTTGAAATTGCTGTCCCAACATGAAAAAACCGGTGCCTAAAGGGCCATGTTGAATAAAATTTAGTAGCTAACCTCACCACAAGGCATGCTTGATCTCTGGATCTTGGCTTTGATGTGAGATGTGATTGATCTTCCAGCTAGGCTCATGACCAACCTGCCTGCGAAGAGTAACAAGTGTGGCAACGTTACTATAGGCGGGCTGGTACTTCTCAGATGCTGTGCAAGGGCTGAGGGCTGAGCGCGGAGTTTGAAAATTTCCGACTTTCTCATTCTGAGCTCAAATCAAGGTATTCAATAATTTCAAAGGTGGGTGCACTTCATATTCAACCTTTCTCCAATCCTGTCTCTTCAAAAATTTCACAGGTGCAAGGTGGCGGTATACTGAACAGTCAAATTTGACCAAGAATTGATGGTATGCATAGCCACAGTAATGCCGGTGATCAGCTCCCGCCAAAAAATTCAAACTCCGTGCTCAGCCTGAAGTACCAGGGCAACGTGCTTGCCACATGTGTTGCTCATGCAGGCAGGCTGGTCACGAGTCTATCTTTCAGCATTGTTAATGTCTCTTCACTAACATTGCACCTTGGAGCCTGCTCAGCTTTCCACAGTCATCCATACCTCTGAGAAGTTGCTTACCCGTTTCTCATTTCTGAGCATGTTTTGTGAGCCAAAAATACCAAGAAAGACCTCATATTTTGAACCATGTGCCCATGACAAGTTATGGACCCAAAATGCCCAGAGCAAGGCTATGAGATATTTACTGTGCATACCAAGCAAGATTTACATGACCTAGGTTACAGGTCGTCAAGTTGACTTTGATGGGAACTTCCTTTTCTGGGCAGGTATGATTCCGAGATCTTGGTGGCGCCACGAGGCATGCCTAAAAGATCACATCATTATGATTTATGTGGCACTGCTTCGTGCGAAGATCCGCACTTAATTGTGGAATCCCATTTTCACGGCATGGTTTAACTTTTTCTCAATTCAGTCGCCGGGGAACTCGTTGATACAAAAATAGAGCTTCCAGAATACATTGTCCATATGCAAGGATTTTTTTATCCCTTCCATCAAGGAGTACGGCTTCGTACGAGTCCCTCCCTGCCTGGAAATGACATAACCCGTCTGGTCTTCCCAAGAAGTTCCAACTTCCTGCTGCTGCGAGAATTTTGGATCATGCAAAGGAGGAGGATATATTATACTAACACAGTCCCACAATTGGAACAGCCAGTTTACTATGTATGATGTTGTAACTTATCCAGGCTCAAAGTTACCCATCAATACATAGAACACACGTACTACCAAGCAGGGTGGAAAGTTTAGGCACCCCAATGATATTCCCGGCCTGGCTCTGACCAGAACAGGCAGGTTGCCAGTTAAAACCTTGTGGGAGGCCCATCCAATTCCTTGGATTTGGTTAGTTTCGCGCATGCTGCGAACATCGACAAAAGCCGATGTCCAAGGGGTCATCAATTCTTAGCTCGCCCCTCGTCTCGTCCTGTAAATAACAATTATTGGCAGTTCAATGTGCTGGAATGATATGCGACCTTAAGCGATGCGCGACACCGTGGGTGTGGGATCAAACCTCTACGCAGCTTAAATTATTCATGGTGAGATTCAGGCTCGTATTTAACGCGTAAAGCGCGGAATGAGCGCGTCAAATGGCGTCTTTAGTGAGCTGGATTAGGAGTGAATTTTTTCGGGACACAAGAACCTCCCTAGCGCACACCCCAAACCCTGAAGGTGGCGGGCGGATGAACGCCAAGAACCCAGTTCAGTTTCAAGCGGCGCTTATCAACCCAGCACGCTCAGCCATCACGAATTATTTATTTTATGGGACGAGACAAGACAACGAGCTGAGAATTGATAGAGCAAAACTGGCGGAAAAGTAAACAGTTCATTTCATCTCAAGAAACAAAATACTGCAGTACGAGACCATTATTACTCTTGCCTAACGCCTCAAGGTGTTCGGCGTCGTTGCGCGCATGGGCACCCGCGCCACATCCGCGACGCAGTTTCCAAACACTGGCGTGTTTCCAATGTCCGGCTCAAGCAACAGCAGTGTAAAGTGAAATAGGCAAGCAAACGGGATGCCAAAAGCAGCAAAAGTGATGTGCACTATACACGAACACCGCGAGCCCAAATGCAATCAACATCAAAGGAGCTGGAGACACCGAATTTGTTGTAGACTAGGAAAGCCGAGCAAGATGACAGCGATGAAGACGGAGAGAGGATACCGACCTCAAGAAATCTGGTTTCGACGTGGTAGCGTCTGGCGCACGCCCATCGTCAGGTCCTGCGATATGACGAAATTTTGAGACGCGACACACCGAAGATGCCGAAGCCGCCGCACACATATCCCAGTGGCCATGCCGGGTGAGTCCTGCACGAGCATTGGCATCGTACAGGCAATAAACTACGCATCCTGACTTGGTCGAGTGAAATGCAACTGCAAAACGATGGAACGCACATCAGACCCACCTTTTTCCACCCAGCCGTGCATCCAACATTCATCTCGCGAGGCCCACATGCATTTTTCACAGAATGTCGGCGTGTGGTGGTGCGGGATTTGGTGGTGTCTAGCTTCGCGCGCGCGCCAAGCCGTCATGGGACCCAGCCCGGAGAGAAGGCTGCAGTGCATCGTGGAGGGCGCGCCGCGCTGGACGTTGAACATGGTTACTGTGGACAATGGAACGAGCGGGTCGGAAGTCTGCAAGGTGAAAACTATACGAGATAGCGTAAGATGGTCAGAGAGATTGGCGGTACCAAAGAGCAGTCGGGGCGAGCCAGACGAAGATGCTGAAGCAAGCATAAACTGTAGTAGCTGTTGGAGGATATTGGACTAGCGAGACACGCATCTGTAGCGTCCGCCACGTCGACGTAGCAGACTGCATGCCAATACCTGGAGCTTGAAGGCTACTTTGTGCATTGGGGAGTTCATTGTCTGTCGACGTCGTTGTTCAAGTTGGCGAGTTGTCAACGGCGAGCACGCGGTCACGTGCTACCTAACATCTCCGCCGTCAAAGATCTGAGATCTCCCCGAACTCCAGATTTCGCCGGATTAGGAAGGAATCGATGTATCCCTTAGCCCTGCACATGAATGAGGCAGGCGCAGCATACCTCAATTATTTAAACCACCGAATACCTCTAGGTTTGTTTCGTTGACATTCTCCCTCCTCACGATGCCGGCGGCACCTACTAAACCATCCTCTTCCCGCATGGCAAATTTGGTCAACGAGATTCTCCATTTGGATCCACTTAGGTCAAACTACAGAGACATTATAGTACGAATTCACTCTTGAGCTGCCTTCAATATCAATGCTGTGCATCTAGGATTCCGCCAAGTCTGACGGTACGAAAGCGGAGTGGACCGCCGCTTTCAACAGCCTCCGCGTGAAGGTGAGCCAGCCCACCATATATGAGCTGCCATTTAACCACCAAAATGTTGCGAAACTATAGATCTGCAAAACTATTGACGAGGCTCTTGTGAGCGTCCTCCAAGGATTACCATCCGCCCCTGACCTCGACGTCAAAATCTTGATTCTGGTATTTTCCCCGAAGCTGACCGTTGCGCGAAGCTGACTTGTGGTTTGCGGCGCTGGACAGCGCGACTACGTCCGCGCCAATGATCTGCACAATATTGATGGTCGCACCCATCGTGATTTTTGGGGCAGGATAGATCAACTTTACGACGAAAAGATTAGCCTGCTAGGTGGAAATTTAATACCGAAGGGTGGAAAAGGTATATCGTTTGTTGTTGTCCTTTCCGCTGAATCTGACTTACTTGCATCAGTTACATCCAAGAGATCGCGGCCAACGACGAGCAGCACGCACTGCCTCCGGCATCGCCGCCTCCTCCTCCTCCGTCACTGTACACCACCACTCCCATGGTAATGAGGCTAAATTTTATTCTGAACTGATAAGACTATCTTTTTGGACGAACGAATGAAATTAACTCATGTATTCATTGTTGTGAGTTTCGAATTGCTGCAACTTTTTTGACTGTATGTGCGAGGAAAAGCGGCCCTCTCGCTACAAAATACCTATCCACCGCCGTCGTCTTGTTCGTCCTGAGCGTTGAGTATGATGAGAAGGAAGGCAGCGCTGAGAAAAAGGGTACCTACGCATGTAAGGACCAGCACTGACGAGGGGTGGTTCCCAGATAATACTGAACTCGAGTAGGTTTCACAGCTATCGAAGCCATAGAGTGATAGCTGGAAAGCGCAGAAAGCGCGACACAACGACGTCCGGCTTCGTGGTGGGATGCATGCGACGAGTTAAAATCATGGGTGAGACATACTTTTGAATGGCGAGACTGCGAGGACTTGGTTGCCGTCCATTCCATTCATAGTTCGATTTAAGAGTACGTTCCTGATGCGACGACTTTCTGATTTCAAGTTCTACAGAGAACTAGAAAACACGCGCAAGAAGACATAGAGGTACAAGCAGAAGGTCAAATAGGGAAGGTCAGGAGAAACGCGCCTCGTCTACAAACTAGATTCAAGCATTCGCCAAGATATTCGCCACCACCAGTACCATCCGCAGTGACGAAAAGTCCATGGTGGCAACACCGTTCCTCAGAAATTATGCGCGTCTGAACTCGCGACCTGTTCAACATCGTTTTCTATCCCATGGCCTACCCATGCAGCGAGCTTTCTTGAGAACAGTACATTTGCAACCGGAAAACGAGGTTCAAGCTCTGGCTTAGGGCTTTCGAGCAGTTCAAGGGGGTGGAGGAGCAAGATGGTGACTGCTAAGAGCGATAAAAAGAGATCAAGAACGCGGTCTGATGACACCGCCACTGGGCGCGTTCTGTCAGCTTTGACTCACTCTTGACCTTCTGCTTCGACCATCGCGCAAACTACCAACGGAAATCTCAGAGCTGGAATAGAGACACGCGTCTCGTCTTGATCCTTTGCTTGCCTCGTATATCTTTGTTCTATGCTCTCGAATCTACCTGCCGATCTCATCTTCTCGATTTTCCATTACTGCGACATTTCGACAGTGGTGTTCACCGGCCAGGTGCAGTCGTGTTCGTCTGGCCCGGATCGAGCCTGATTTTGTTCAGACTTGTCGGTATCTGCACGACCTAGCGTTTTGCCGAAACATCTGGCTGGGACTGTTGGAGCTAGTAGGAGTCCCCGACCTCCAAAATCTGGACACAGACGACCTTTTGAAGCTTGCTAAGCGCATGATAACTGGGCCGGAACATGGAGTCCTCTAGATTCTCGCGTCGAGCCTGAGGTCTTCAAAGAAATTGTCTTACACCCAAATCTTGGGAGCTGTCTCCTTGGGACAGCGCGGCCGTACTACTTCCCAGTGGACGCCACATACTTTTCAGAACGCCGACAAAACTGGAGTGCTGGGACGTGACATGCGACAAACTGGTGTGGAGACACATTTCGGTTCTTGGATCGAGCCCTTGTTTTTCTGACATCCGATTCGCTGTAGAGGAGATGCATGGCGGCAATGAACTCGTCGTCATGGTCTGTCAACAGTGCGATGATGCCATTGGACAGTTGTGCGTACATAGAATTTTGCCATAATCGCTACACAATGACGATCGTCCAGCTTCAGATTTGTGGAGATAGTAAAGGTAGATCTGCGGGACGCACGCGGCAGCTCCTCTTGTCCGCTCGCGTTCCCCAGACGGCTTGGGTTTTCGTAACCCTGCATTCGCGGTCCCTCGCGGTCGTATCCACGACGAGCAACACCTATTTCATCGCCGACTGGAAGGCACAAACTTCATTCTGTTGGCTTGTAGACATGTTAGAGCTTTTTCCCAATCGCAATTGGAGCACGCCTCATACCATCAATAGGAACTGCCTTGCAGAGTCGAACTTCTTCCGGAGCACATCCTCGTCAAGGCCGCTGCTGAGACCGTCAACGAAGATGAACTCGGAGTACAGGAGGAGGTCCATATCATCTCCAACGAAGCATTGCATACGCATCTGATCCCCGTCGTTGACCTCGACGGTTTTGGCGAGTTCAGCACAGTGTCCTCTGACGCACTCCCCAAGCTGAGCACGCTAAGCTCACGCGAGACTCGGCACTCCTTCAGTCAAATATCAGTGCACACAAGTCCGTTCCACAAAGATGAGCATAGGATATTCATCTACGGCGGAGCGACGTCGAGAACGCTCCTCTGCGTTACGGTCTATGGAGCTATCAGCTGTCGATACCAGTTGGCCAGCCTCCTCGGTGGCGCGAGCGGGGAGTATACCCGGCTTGGAAGGGGGCGGCTTATGGGTACTCGACTTACTCTGGTCATGCGATTTTGTATGGCAACCCGCAACGCTGGATCGTTCCCCCGACGCAGACACAAGATTTGGGAGAGGTGGATTTCCCTGGCTGTACGACGGAATATGTGCACATCTCGCCGTATTCTGGGGCAGTGACTTACCCGACAGAGGATACAGTTATAATCCAATACTTTAAGTAGCATAGTCTTGAATGCATATTGCGAACGTCCTAGACCCAGGTTATTCCACTGAAATTATCGACAGCCAACGCCAGATCGAATAGGTCTATCGATGTTCCTCACGAACCGCGTAGCGGACGATGCACCAGCCATGAACGAAGCCGCACTACGGGAGCTACACGCCGAGCGAGGAAAAAGGTGTTGAGGAGGAAGTCATCGATGTTGTTGTTGTGAAGCATTGTAGTTACCAGGAGAACGGAAGGAAAACACGCTGCGCGCATCGGGCACTTTCATAATGCAACGAGTCCCGAACGAATCTCCTTCCCCACGAGTAAGCGTAGGGGTATGTACCCACTGGGCGCCAGAGCGCGGAGAGCGGTTGTTCTTCTTGCCAGAACGTGCTGTATATTCTGGGTGACCATGCTTAGCACAGCGAGTCCAAATGAGCGATGTACATAATGTCTATTAGAGCGTTTGCGGTGAGCCACCAGATCAACTGGTGGCTAATTTTTCCTCAGCCAAACATAATCATTGAGGGCCGCTGGAGCCACTATTTAGAGCTCCCAATGGGAGCATGAAATAGTGGCCAGCTCAAGCTGAATGGCCTCGAGGGGAATCCGCAAAAGGAGCCACCAGTTGCCACCAGTGGCTCACCGCAAACACTCTATTATCCGATATAAAAATAGTGGCTCCTCTGCTCTTTGACAAGTTAGCTCAAGTAAAGAACGAATCCTCAGAGGTACATACCAAAATTTAGCTCCCTACTATACCCTTCTGCGGGTCTCTACAAATTCCATCAGATCAAAAATACAAGGCGGCGCACGAGCGTACCTTCGGCTGTTCTGGACTCGGATAAAGAGCCAGTCAACGGCAGCCTTAACCCCCGTCCTTGAAAGAGAGTCAGATTTGAAGAAAAAAGAAAACAGGAGAACGAACCCTTCTAGAGCGCTGATTCCCATAACGTCCAGACTGGCGATCCGCTCCCGCCGTTCTGTGTCGCCTTCGCCAAAGCGAACGTTCCGGCGGGCGCTTTCTAGTTTCCTCTGGTGCCAGTCTTCATAGTCGTGCCGAATCTCCTCGACTGAAAGCGCCTGAGGAGAGTCCTGCTTGTTGGCGATGAGTAGCAGCGGGATATTTAGTATTTGAGGCGCCGAGAGGACGGAGTCTGAGTCGCACTAAGCATGGAGCATATGCGAAGTAACTACACGCACCGAACACCTCCCAGCCTTCACTCAATCGCTCTCGGTCCTCCGCGTCAATGACATACGCGACGGCGTGGCAGTCGTCGTAGTATCGATGCCAGATATTTCGGATACCACGCTGACCGCCGAGGTCCCAGAACTGCAGTATCGTAGACGGCAAGGTGATTTTCCCCGCTATTCGCCCATAAATTCAAGCGTTAGACAAGAGGAAACTGAGCCCACTATTTTGGCCGACAGTAGGACCTATTTTGTCGGGAGAAAGCCCGGGGGTTTCATTGTAGAGTGTTTTAATCCTCTCCAGAAGAGTCTGAGATTTAATGCAGTGAGGAAACGGCGGTAACGAGTCCCAAAAAGTCCCACAGTTTTGCCAGCGCCGTCGAGTCCAATGATGATCACAGAAAATTCTTCTTTGCTACGGAGGCTTGAACAGAGTCCCAGAGCTATGGTGGGTGAGCCTACCGCGTGAGGTATTCGTGTAGTCCCTTGAGGAGATGGTACATTCGTGCGCTCACATGAAGGTTCGACGCGAAGTCGAAGGAAGAGGCTTTTGCCAAATACAAGCACGTCAACCTTTCCATCTCCCACCAGCATGAGCTACATCGCCTCATACTACACATATGGCCTTCCAACGTTCCTCATAATCGTTATCGCTCTCTACCTTCTCTTTACTGGTACTGGTCTCGGGTTGGACCCTTTCGTTCTTCGGCGCTGACGGACGCACCGATTTCTAGGCTCTGGCGAGGCTTTCAATGTCGGGCGTTTCCTTGAAGAGACGAGTCCCTTCGCATGGGGTGCAACGGGAATTGGGTTGTGCATTGGGCTGAGTGTTCTTGGTGCTGGATGGTAAGAATGCACCGTACGCGCCATACACATCATTGACAACAGATGCAGGGGTATCTTCCTCACGGGCTCGTCCATCTTGGGAGGTGGCGTACGAGCACCTAGAATCTCTACCAAGAATTTGATTAGGTTTGGTTACCGTCTAATTCGGTGAACGCTCACGAACATATGAACAGCATTATTTTCTGCGAAGTCGTGGCGATTTACGGAGTCGTGCGTCTTCCCTTGCATCCCAATAATCGCGCCTAACTGTTTGTAGATTATTGGCATCATCTTCTCCGCCAAACTGGTCCCAGTGGCCGACGAGCTCATGTACACTCCTGACAACTACTTTACCGGTACGGTTACAGCTTTCCGTCCGTCCCAGGAGCTCACATTCTACCAGGATTCGCGCTCTTCTGGGGTGGCCTGACCGTCGGCGCCTGCAATCTCTTGTGCGGCGTCTGTGTAGGCATCACCGGAGCCACCGCAGCACTCGCAGACGCTGCGGACCCCAACCTCTTCGTCAGAATATTGGTCATCGAGGTCTTTGGCAGCATCATGGGTTTGTTCGGGCTCATCGGTGCGTTGCGTCCCAGTATTTCTCGATGATGTTCTCATTTTCCCTATCTCGCAGTGGGCCTGCTGATGGTTAGTGGCGCAAAGGACTTCCAAGCTGCCGAGGTGCAGTCTATCGTAGCGTCGGCGGCCTCGCTCGTCTCTCCACTTGTACATTAATCAATGTCGCTCGCACGCAATAATGTTCTTTTGGCCCTTTGATTTGCACCGCGACTGGAACTATGCTTAGAAGGATTGCGGTTTCGAACAGCTTCAACAAGGGTACAGGCCCGATCGACGAAGTCAACAACTGGGCTTTCTCTCTGCGTAGCGCTCAGTCAATTACGTGAACCTCATTGCGGGCACAGACGGTGTGGACCGTGCCAGAGCTGTTGGGGGTGCGAGTGCTCGTCCTTTTTTGCGAGCGGCGCTGACGCACCGAGGCTGGGGAGACAGTGTGTACGGCGTAGGCGTACCGAGGGAGAACGCGCAGGACCTCCTTTGTGTCATCGCCACTTCTTCCAGAGCTGCACCGACGCACGTGTGATGCGCCCGTCGCAGTCACCTTATGCTAGTTCGGCCTTGCAGGACATCAAGAATCTCGCGGCTTGAATTTCGACCGTAAATGCATCTGTGGTCAATATGCTCATTCGAAGACTGCAGTTGTATTTTGGGAACACTGAAAATCTAGATCTATTGTGTAAATCCTTGGACGTGACGAAGGGAAGACATTGACTGTGTCTGTTCGTGAATACTGTCGATAATCATCCCACGTGTCCTAGACTCTCACTCTGCCACTCGAAATTTTAGCAGAAATATTCTTTTGTGTCTGTCATTCGACGGACCACCCTTCACCCCCGACCCCAGCGATGTTCCTCTGGCGGTCTGTTGGCAGTGGAGAAACACCCCCCTGACGAGCCCCCAACTATGAAGTTGGATATCTTTCGAACCCAATTATTGGACTCAGGCCAAGTACGTTTACTTCGATTTTTGTCGACGTGTGGTTTTCTGGAGTACAGAATGGTGGGCTCGCTTCCCTCCTCGAAGTCATTCGCAGCAGTAGCAAGAGATCGAGCTGAGGGTCTCCGTGTCGATGGAAGGTAGGTATACTCTCCCAAAAACCCTGACCTTGGCCTCCATGCTGCTCGGCGAAGAAGACATATCTCGGCAGCGACAGGGATCCCGCGATGACTGCATCGTCAACCAGTGTATATATTCACTCATAGTACATAAGTCGTGAAATGCCCAATATATTATTTATACGCGTCCGACGCGCTTTCGCGATTCAAAAATGAATCCCATTCCGGCGCGTCGACGCGTCTTTTTGCTTGGCGTGTGAGTGCGCCGGTGATTTCTATGATCAGCGCCCATCTGTCAGTTGCCTTTTCCGTCTACACTCATCCAACGCGCCCGTTTTGTCCTCTGTGCCTCAGATGCCTTCTCGTATCTAATGTCTCACGTGCGGGTTTGTTTGGTGCAAGAGCAAGCAATAGCGTGGGAACCTTGCTCAGCCACAATTCACTCTTGACTTCTTACCACTACCATGTTCGCTCTTATCCTCTACGTTGTCTCCTGCATCTCCGTCCTCGTCTCACAGGCCGACAACATCCGTTGTCGTGCTCTTTCCGCAGCTCAGCGAACCGTAGATGGCGCTGTCTTCGTCGTCGTTGGCGCTCTCAAGTCCAAGAAGACCCAGGTCCAACTTCCGCCTCCTCCCACCAAGACCCTGCCTTTCTGGACCCCTCCAAACGAAACTGCTCTTACCCAGCCTCCCCCCGCGATGTTCCTCTCCCTCGGCTTCTACTGCATTGTCATTATAGTCGCCATCATCGCCGCTCTGGTCCGAATGCACCTTATTGAAATTGGCGTCATCAAGGTTGCGAGGAAGTTCGTGCACAGGTGCAAAACTACGTTTTTGGTCGTCGTCGTCTGTCTCTCTCTTCTCGCCTGGGAAGCGTCAAAGCTTTGCTACCCGCAGGAGGCAAAATATATTGGGTCAACCAACAACATTGTCACCGTTATTCTCAACATGTATGACGGCATTATCCGGGTTTATCTCAACAACGTCGCCGGCGCCATCGATTTCACGCCTCTCATCCCCCTCGGCCATGGTCTCGACGCAGTACTTCCTGGGTCCAGATGCATGCTCCACCCTGAGCTGCCTTGGTACGACCAGCAACTTGATGCAGCATTACCGGGCCTCCACTCCCTGCTTGACGTATTCAACTTCCCCGGACGTTGGCGTTCTATCAATGGCTTAGGGGTCAAGCAGACCGTTGCCTTCGCGGAGCTCGCTTTCATCAAGAAGCTTGGGTCGGGCGCATTTGGTCAAGTGATGGAGATGAAGTCGGCAGACAACATTCGTCGGTTCGCAGTCAAGAAAACCCGCAAGGTCAACTTGGCAAACGGTCGACCGACGTGGGGGTCTCTCTGCTCAGAAGTCGACGTGCACGTGCGTATGCAAGATCACCCGGCGTTCCCTTCCCTCCACGGGCTTTTCCACGACCGTTCTTATTTCTACATGGTCATGGTAATTGTTGATTCTCTTCTCCGTATATTCCCGCCCTTAGTTCTTGTCGTAGGATCTCGGGGAGGCATCATTTGCGGACATCATGATGCCGATGCGCAGGTCGGCGCTCTCTTACGGAACAGAGCTTGTGCGCATGTTTTTATTTATTCCCTTCCCCGTACTAATGTATCACAGCTGCATGCATTGCACGGATTGCATGCACAGGGCATTGTGCATTTGGATGTCAAGCCAGCCAACCTAGTTCTTGGGAAGGACGGCGAACTTCTCGTGATCGACTATGGGCTCTCCCGAAGGTTCAACATGGAGGAGCCGAAGGTCGCCGACTTCCCTGAGTGGAGTTGGCTCCGCCGAAAAGGAGACCGTCGATTCCCGCTGCTCTGGCCCACCCCCGAGAATCCACACCTGTTCCATGTCAGCGGTGGGACACCGGGCTACGTTTCACCGCCTGTGTTATTGAACCAGGCTTGTTCATACGGGGCCGACATCTGGGCTTTCGGGATGGTTTTCTATGAGTGGATTACCAAGGTGCGTTCTCTATTCCTTCCAAGTGTTTTCTTCCTGGAACTAACGTGAATCAGGATTTTCCTACTTTTGACGACGATGGCATGACTTGGGTTCCTAATATGGAGCACCGGCTGTCCAATGTAGACATCGACTTTTTCCGAAAGGCATGCTGTTCCCTTTGCACCATGTTCTCCGTTCTCATCTCAAACTCGTAGATTTTCTCTTACACCCGTCCCCTTCGGTTCGAAAATTGGTTTGAAGTTGAAAATCATCCCATCTGGAACTCGTGTGTTTCTCGTCTTCGTCTCCGATTTCAGCCAATCCATTTCCCATTTAGTGTCGACACTGCATCCGCATAGCTGCTTGAACAGATTCCTTTCTTCATCGACCGGCGCGTGCAGTATATCCTCCAGTGTACGTTCTCATTCCTTTCCGATCCACCTTCCGTCGCTGATTCTTTTGCAGATACCCGAACGAAAATTTCTTCATTTATTTTTCTCCGTCCGTCATCGACCTGGATGCCGTCGCCGTCGTCGAGGGCCGATGTTATGGATGTGGGGAATCGCGATGTGTAGATGGAATCCGCCGACCGGACTACGGTGTTGAGTTGCTTCTCTCACCTGGTATCCCACCCTCCGCCGATATACCATCGCCCCGGCATCACGACCTCCCACTTTCCTCGCACCGACCCCGACCCGGCGACGACATTATGGCACGATTATACCCCTTTGGCGCGGATTTTGTTTTCTTTCATCGACCAGGAGGCCGCCGTTGTCGTTGAGGGCCGATGTTGTAGATTTGGACTGGTCTCGATGTATAGATGGTGGTCCGCCGACCGGACGACGGTGTTGAGCCGCTTCTCTCACCTGATGTCCCACCCTCCGCCGATTCCCCATCGCCCCGGCATCGCGACCCTCCATTATCCTCGCATCACCCCCACAACGACAGCTTCCTGGCTGACTATACCCTTTGGCTGTGGCAGACAACTCGTGAATCGACCGGCTGAGGTATGTCTTTGAAAACTTCCCCCGTACGGGTCACTGACTTGATGCTTCGCAGTTATACCCCTGCACCGACCTGTGTAGTATATATACCCTCGAGTTGGAATCTTCATTAGGTTATACCCTATGTACGCGTTGTTCCACCCTTTCCCTTCGTTCATCGTCGCTGATTCATTCACAGATACCCCAAACTACACTCGTGTCGATGGACTCCTGCAATGGAGAAACTTTGTCATCTATATACCCATGTAGGTCTTTCCTCTTTTTTTGCGCTTCGTTGCTGATCCGTTATCCAAAGATACCCCATTTCCTCTTTTTCTCCTCCACATCTCTACCCCACGACGTCTGGTCGAGAAACGAAGCTGGGGGAGGAAAGGAGCTGCTAGGGGGACGGGAGTCGAGGATACTTGGATTGTCAGGATATTTGTTCTCGTGTAGGATCGGGGGGACGCCCTTCGGCTTGCTCTCAATCAGATTACATACTTCTTGGATGCATTTCTTGGGCCATATTGTTTTACCATCGTGAAGGACACGGTATAGGCGGCAGGACACGGTGTGAGATCTGATCTTGCACAGCCACTCCCTCCGGCTTCCTTCTATGTGAAGTTGTGAACAAGGATGCCTACGCGGCGGGGTGGGTCATTTTCTTCTCATTCGTCGCCAACTGAATCACAGAGTGCAGCACTGTGTTCTGTAGATCACTATGTTATTCTTACATCCGGCTCCACCAATCCAGATTTTCTGCTGTCGAGGCTGAATGCTCTTCAACTTCAATGCTGCACTGGCACTGCCCACGAGTGTGTTGGCTGAAGAACCTTTCGACTTTAAGGATTAATACCGTGCCGATGCATTCCACTTTGTCTAGACATCGTCCCGGACCAGTGCTACCAGCATTATCGATCGCTCTAAATACCTCTTGACAACGATAGGCCCGGTGGCATGTGGATACAGCACTCCCCGGGTTCCTGCGTATGCTCTACCCTGAGCTGCCTTGTACAACGTCCTACAACGTCCAAAAAATGCCTGAAACAGCCCTCCCTGGCCCGAACTCCGTAATCGACGAATTCAAATCTCGTCCGCCTTGTCACCCGTCAATGACACACACCATTCATCTCTCGGATCTCATTTTTTTTTTTTTTTTTTTTTGAGGAGCGGGGTATTGGAGGGGGATGAGAGCAGGAGTTTTGCACTGTCTCTTGCGTCCCTCTCGCTGTCGGTCCGGCCCGCAGGCGGCCTTCCCGACAGGTCTTTGAGGCCGACATTGTCGGTCGCCCTCCCGCTATTTGAGGCCATGGACTTAGAACCCGGCCAGACATTATAATCAACCTCTCGAGGAAATGCGTCTACCGCATCCGTGCCTGTAGCACGGTATGTGGGGCTTCGGCATTCCGCGGACTCAGGTTTCATGGGGACCTAGATCCCTTTCCACCTTCATCGTCTACGGCTATCCGACACCCACTAAAACCCCGACTGTTTTGGGCCATTCTTTGGCCAGTTGACGTTCGTCCTTGAGGGTCTTCTTCCATGTTGATTTAACCAGTCCGGTTTTTAGGGACTTCCTTCCGTACTTTAATTTATTTGTCATGGCGCAGTCAATGGCCAGTCTGTTATTTATCGCGTGAAGCCAGCGGTTTTTTATCATTGCCAGTGGCGCCGTTCCTGTTTTCTGTATGCGTCGTTCGTTTCTTATCCTCCAGATGAGGTGAGCAGATTCCGTCACCAGGATCTTATATAGTCTATTTTCACCTATGTTCCCTACTTTGGTCGCCCCGGCGGCCATTATTTGCCCTATTGTGGGTCGTAGATCTTTCCCGGTTTTGAAACGCCACATTTCAGACACGAGGTCCCATATCTCTTTTTGGCCAGGTTCTCGGCACTCAGTCAGGATGTGCTCCATTGATTCCCAGGTATTATTGCATGTTGGGCACTCCCCGAAATGTTGAAAGCCAGGTACGTTGTTCCAGAATTTCCCCACCTTGTACCCGTCGTGTATCAGCATCCATAGGAAGAATCTTATGCTTCGAGATATCTCTTTGTCGCGTGTCGCTTTCCATATCTTGCGTGTCGGTGGATTTCCTTCGGAGGTTGCTGCTGCTTCTTTTGCTAACACCATGTTTCGTTTGGTGGCCGGTCTGCTTAGGAGCGCGTGAGTGGTCGGTTTCTCCATTTCAATCTTCCTGATGATCTTGTATGCCGCAGATTGGCTCATGGCTTGTAGCTTCGCTCCGGGGAGCACCAGGGCAGCGATCGCGTCCGTGTTAATCATATCAGGGTTTGCTTTCTTGCTTCCTTCCCCAGCCAGTACATCTGCAGCTTCATTCCCGGCATTCCCGGAGTGCCCTTTGACCCACACGAGTTCAGTTGGTGCTTTCCTCTCTCTGATTTTTGCCACGGTCAGTTCGAAGACGTCCCCGTTTGCCACGGTGTGGAACCCAACATCCTGCCAATTCTGCAGGTATTTTGTAAGACCTTCGATTGCGTACTTGGAGTCGCTAATGATTTTCAGTGGCGCGTTTTGGGGCGCCGTCTCGACAGCTTCCTTTATCGCTAGGATTTCCCCGACTTGGTTAGATGGGCCCATCTCGTCAGGGATTCGGATTGCCCTGTTTCGTGGGTCTCCATCTCCAAAGTACACCCCAGCGCCGGCACGGACCTTGTCTGTTGCGTTGTCAATCGCGGAGCCGTCTGTGTACACCACAACTTCTGGTCCCTGGTTGGTTGCAAACCTTACATCTGGTGCTGTATGGCTCAGGTTTTTGTTTCCTATCGTGAATATTCGGAAGGTATCTGCCAGTGTTCCTCGGGTGGTGATTCTGGAGTCGAAGTCGGCGGCGTCCGGGTTCGCAGTTTGTCTTGGCTTCTGGTATTCCTCATAGTCTTCGGGTTGCATTATCCTCGGGTCCCACTTATTCTCTAGTGAGTTCAACAGGTCTTGTGCTTTCTTGTAGCATTTCCAAGGATGTCGGCATCCTGTTATAGCTTTCGTGACTTGACAGGAGGCGCAGCGGCAGTCTACGCGTTCTGTATGCCTTGCAGTTCCAATCTTACGGGCAAGCACCCTGGTTTCTCTGACGAAACGAATCTTGTGATTTTCCTTAAGGCATTTCACTATTTGTGGGGGCGAGTTGAAAAGCGCCTTGCTGCCTCCGGAGAATCGGTGGTACCATACGGGCATGTCGTCTTGCAGCTCCCGTGAGACCGCGAGCACTTCCATCTTTGCACCATATTTGCGTCCTACATGCATCATGTCCACCAGGTCCTTGCTTTTCAAGTGTTCTTCCAATTGGTATGGCGCCCAGGTTTGGAGGTAAGTGTTCATCCTCATAGCCTCATCCACATTGAGATCCGCAGCTACAGTCTTTTTCGCGAGTATCTCATCTGCCACGAAACACCATAGCGGTCGGTCTGGTCCGAGATTGAGGTAGGTTTTGAGCCATGTTACCGCGATAGCCTCGTTCCGAGCGATGATGTCGAGCAGATTTTTCCCTCCTGCTTCCGCAGGTGCGTGGACAGTCTCTTTGTTGACAGTCACTTTGTCTTTTTCTGCCCACAGGAAATCTCGTATCCTCCTGTCTAGTTTTTCCTCAATATCTGGCGGCATTCCTTGCACTGTCGCCATGTATTGGGTCATACCTCCGACTACCATCATCACGATGAGTCGGCGGCCCTCCATTGATGGATGGCCTAGTTCCCACTGGTCTAGCGCTGCATCTATTTTTTCCAGGGTGCGTGACCATGTCCCTTGCTGATTAATGCCGTTCCCGACCCATGCTCCTAGGGTGCGTATCGGTTCGCCTTCCTTTGCTATTTTTATGTGGCCCGGGATTAGTGTTCCTCCCACACCGTTCACGAAGCGCGTTGCGCGGACAAGGTCGCGGTGAGTTAAGGTTCCGATTGGGATCATCTCAGTCTTGCTAATATTAAACTTAGCTCCTGCTGCGACACACCACTCGTCTAGGATTCCCACTAGAGTGCCGAAATCGTCCTCGGCGTCTAGATACACCAGTGTGTCGTCCGCGAACAATGTTGTTATCAATTTCTCTCTTTTCCCTTTTATCCTCATCCCTTTGAGGTCGGATTGGCGAAGGGCGTCGGCCAGTGGCTCAATGGCGAGGTCGAAAAGTAGGCATGACAGTGGGTCCCCTTGCCGCACACCTCTCGTAACTCGGAATGGGTGGGCACTCATCTCACCGTTTAATATCACATCCGTATGGGCATCACTGTACAGCGCTTTAACTGTCCCAATAAATTCTTGCGGGACTTCGAACCTCTCCAGTGTTCGCCACAAGTAATTGTGCTCAATTTTATCATATGCCTTCTCTTGGTCTAGCGCTACAATTACACCATTTGTTTCGGTCGCTTCCGCCCACTCTATTATTCTTTTTGTCAGCCAAATCTGGTCTCTAATCTGTCGCCCGGGGACGAAACCTGCTTGATTGGGGTGTATTAGGTCTGGGGCAACTTTTACCAGTTTCAAGGTTAGTGCCTTCGTAAAGACTTTGTAATCCGTGTTCAATAGGGAGATTGGTCTATAGTTCGCTATATCAGCTTTGTCATTCTTCTTGTATATGGGGCACATCCAGCTTCTTGAGAACCCGGTCCCTGGGGCCATCCCGTGCGTTTCGATGTCGTTGTACACAGCGTGCATCATTCGCATTACGTCGAAGGCTGGCTTGTCATCCGCCTTGTAGCTTTCGAACCTTTGGTCCAGTATCTTCCATACTTCGTATGGGATACCGTCCAGTCCGGGGGCCTTGTAGTTTGCAGATCGTCGTAGTGCGTATCTGACTTCGTCTAGGGTGAGTTTCGCTTTCAGTAGTTCTTTTTGTTCATCTGTCGTCTTTCTCGTCGTTCTGTCCAATACTTTCTGTATTGTTGTCTCTCTGACTGCAGGCGTTACTCGGGATCGTTCGGATTGGATTCTGTTATGGTGGTTTCGTGCTATGTCTGCCATCCGTTTTGAGTTTGTTTCGTACTCAGGTACTCCGTCTGCATCCGTGCGTTTTATGAGTCGGTGCACCATGTCTCTTGGTTTATGTGGTTTGTTGATCTGTGTCCAGTACGTGCCGATGACTTCCCCCTCTAATCTGTTCCTTATCTGTGCGGTCATGCGTGCCCCTTGGTGTTTTTGGGCTGCCACCTTCGACAGTTTCTCTTGTAGGACAGCGCACGATAAGGTTCTCTCTTCTTCAGTGAGCCCGTCGTCATTACTGATTATATCTATTTTGTTTTTTAGTTCTGCTATTTCTGTTACTATTCGCGGTACGACGATCTTCGCCCTCTCTCTGGCTTTGTCGCCTATCTTCTTCTTTAGTTTCATCCATACCGTTTGGATATTGTGGTGGGGGTTCCACTGTCCGTTCTGTTCCAGCTGTTGTATCTTTTTTACTTCTTTCTGGCTTTCTATTCCCTCAGATTGTATAAATGCCGCGAGGTCTTTGTCCCGTATGATGTGCGCCGGCCAGACCCATCTCCCGTGTCCCAGGGTCGGTGCCTCAGCGGTCGTGATGCGTGTCGACACCATCCGATGGTCCGTTATGAACCCTGCTGCCTGTATGTCCCATTCAAATGTGTTCTCGTACAGGTCTCGTTTCACATATACTCTGTCAATTCTCGATTGGGCTCCTCCTTGCGCTATGCTCTGCGCGTGTGTGTACGCTCGCGTCGTGGGGTACGTTTCCCTGAACCCGTCCACTAGACCGAGGTATGATTTCATACTATCGAATGCTTTGACCGGCGCTGGCTCATCTGGGTGGGCAGGTAGCCTGTCTATCGGGTCTTCGACCAGATTTATATCGCCGCCGAAGACGTCTGGTCTGCGTCGTCTCGGCCGGGCTCGGTACCAGTTCTCGATCGTTCTCCAGAGTTCGGCACTTGCGCTTGGTGTGTTGGGGCCATATACTCCTAAAATTGAGAGGGCTGAGCCGTCTACGTTTGTCATGTCCAGTATCATCGCCCTCCCCGGTACTATCACGGTTGTGGAGATGTCTTTTGTTTCCACCAAGTTTCTATTTAGGACGAACGCCACGCCGGCACTGGAGGTCTGCCTCAGCGGGTCTGCGGTGAACTCTACACGGATCGCCCTTCCGAAGAGGGTGTCAATATCTGCTTTATGGGCATCGTCTAGGTGCGCTTCTCCTACAATTAGTACTCCTATTTTCTGTTCTCTTATTTCTTGCCAGACGCGGTACCATTTGTTATCGTTATGTCTTACATTCGCGTTACCTCTTCCGTCAATGTTTAGGGCCGTTACTTTTATCGATGCCTTTGTATTCTTTTTTCCCTTTGCCGGGTTATTGAAGGGTTGGTGCGGGCCGGGGTACTCTCTCTGTGGTCTGGGGTTGGGTGCGGGGTGCGGTTGGGGCTGAGGTGCGGGATGCGTTGCATTCGGCCCTGGGTTCGGGTGGACGTTGGGTATGTTCGGTGGCGCATTCGGTGCTTGTTGTGGCATTGGTTGTAGGAAGGGTGTACCCCCGTTCCGTCGCGCTGTGTTCCTTGGTACGTTCGTGTTCTGTTGGTCATTCTGACCGTCACTCATTATTCTTCGAGTGTTGGCGCCTTCAGCGTCTCCCCTTTCCGGGGTTGGGTGCTGTCTCTCAGCCCCACGCACATTCCGTGCGTTAGCACCTGTACTGGTGCCCCCCGGTGCGCGCTCTGCGCCCGGAGTTGCGAGTCGCCGCTCATCGTCGGCTCGCCGAGGACTCCCGCCCCCGGAGGGTTGGTAGCCGTCTCGGTTCGCCTCCGAGCGGCTATTCGCCAATCCCCCTCCATTTCGATGGCCTTCATCGACGACGTGGCCGGTGGCGGAACCTCCGCCGTCTCCAGCTGCCGTGTGCATTTCCGGTTCGCCATCTGCCTCAATTTCGCCAGGGTTATTAACTAAAACCCTGAAATAGTTGTGAGTTTGATTGTTATTGGTTGCACTATGAAGAGGTCCGCCACGACTTTGCTAGAGTCGTGACGGCTTGCCTCGTGGGGTTCGTCGGTTTCCCTTCGGCACGCCTCTTGGGGACGCGCCGTCAGGTCTCCGACATGCCAGGGCTGCTGGCCAGCGGACCCCGACCTAAATAGGTCCCGCCGTTGCGGCGGGATTTCCTGGCATGGGTTTGGTGCGTCCGAAGACCACCTCTGCCCTCGCCATTCCATCCCGCTAGACCCTAGCCCACCCCTCGGCAAGCAGCCGTAGCGAAGGCTGCCCCGGTTGATTTCGGTGGATTCGGGTTGCGTGCACGGCAGTGCGCACGACTTCTTCCAGGCCCAGACCTAGGTATTGTTGTGTTGCTTAACCTGTAGCTAAGTCTTATTCAGTTCTGTTTTCTTCCTCACTTCGAGCGCGCACGTCTTCTTACGGGCCGGACCCAGGTTGTGCGTTGAGGTGGTGTCATCCTCCGGATGCTTGACAGCTATACCCTCCGTGTGTTCTTAGCAGCATATGAATAGCAAATGCTTGATTTTTGTCTCTACGTACGACAGCCATGTTATGCGACAAAACCAAAAGTGCGATACTTGTATTTTTTGTGAGCGGACGTAGACTGGGCACGGCGAGCGCAAGGCGCGAGCATCTGAGGCGACGGCGACGGTGTGCGTAGTGACGGCGACAGCGTACGCATTGCCATCCGGCTGAGGCGGTATAGGCGGGTGAGGGTGCGTGGTATTGGCGAACAGTGTGTTATCGTCCACCAAGAGTTTCGTGCGCGGCGCCGGCAGTAGTATGGTCGGGTGTTGTCAGCATCTGGTGTTGGCGTGGGTGCCAATTTCGAGGACGGGCAGAGTTTCAAGCTAGGCAGCTGTGGCTCCAGCGCTCAACGTCGCCAAGCGGGCATGGTGACGTGGCATAGTCAGCTCGGCTTGAGGTCGCTCGTCGGTCGTCACCAGCAGTGGCCAACGGCGTCGCTTCCTCCAGCGTCAGATGTGTTCCTAAAAGCGTAGCAGCGAGGCGACCTGGTAGTATGTTTGGACGTAGACGTGTACCGGTTTTCCGCTGTTTCTGCGGCGTGGCGACTCGTTCCGAGCTCCACAGGGTCCTTCAGACCCTCCTACCTACAGTAGGTCCCATCGGCATGGGGTAGAGGCATACTGCGCCCTACGCTGCGGTACTGCAGCGGAGGGGCATCGTGAAAACTCCCCATCACCAAAAAGATGGTGGTGGTAAGAGATCACGAGGCCCCCCCGGATCTCATTTTTGTCAAGCGCCTGGGTTCGCGCCAGTTCGGCCAAGTCCTCCGGGTGGAGCTGCCTAACAAACCGGAAAGCTTTTGCGATCAAAAAGATCTGCAAGGTCGGGAGCCAACTCTCCGCCAAGTGGTCTACATGGGAGTTCTTCTGTGCGGAGGTCGACGCCCATGTTGTCGTGAAAGACAATGCAGCGTTCCCTATATCGCATGGTACATTTCACGACGCGGGCAATTTCTACCTTGTCATCTTTTCTTTTTCCTCTTTATTTTTGGAGCTTATTTTTTGTCGTAGGACGTCGGCGAACGATCATTGACTGATACCAGAATCACGTCCCACACGGCAGCCTTCTGCTTCGGCATACAACTCGTATGCATCGTTCTTCATTTGCTCTCTGCCATCATGCTAATGTTCCGTAAGCTAAAGCACTGCACGCTTTGCACGAGCGCGGGATCATCCACCTATATTAAACCCTCCAACTTAGTTCTCACCACAGCAACTGTCTGCTTGTCATCGACTTCGGCATTGCCCAACGGTTTGACATGGAGCTGCCCCCGGCAGAATTTCCTCGCCGACGAGGAGGCAGTCGCCTCCCCATGACCTGGTCCTGAGAACCGCACCAGTTTCAGGTCGCCATAGGGACCGAGCCGTACCTGTCACCCTCCGTGTCAGGCGATGCTCGTCCGGAGCGGATGTGTGGGCGTTTGGTATTGTGCTGTATGAGTGTCTCTCGAGGGTCCATGTCCTATTTCCATTATTGTCTGTCTGGCAGCCGACGTGACCGACTTTCGAATCTCTAGGGTACTGCCTGGGTTCCCAATAGAAATCACCGCTTGTCGACTGGCGACATTGTGTTTTTCTACTGTGCATGTTGTTTCCTTTCGTTCATCTCCCTTGTTCTCATCCCGGGTTTGTAGATCTTTGCCTAAAGCTGTCCGCATCGATTCGAAGGCTGGTACGAAATAAAAAGCCATCCAATCTGGAGGACGGGAGTTCTTCGTCCTTATCTCCGATTCTAACCCATTTATACTAGTAGGGAGGATAAAGAATCAAATTTCTATCATTGATCAGGAGGCCGCTGCCGTTGTTGGGGATCGTGTAGTGGATGCGGGTTATCCCGATGTCTAGAAGAGGGTCCGCCGATCGGATGACGGTCCTGAGTCACTTCTTTCACCCGATACCCTGCCCTCTGCCGATTCCTCATCGCCCCGGCACCCCGACTTTGTGCTCCGCTCACCACCCCCGACACGACGACGGATTATTGGAAGATTATTCCCTGTTTCTCTCCCCTTCTGGCTGCGATATACCCTCGTGGATTAAAATTTCTCTCTCATCTCGGCAGATGTCTCGGCTTTCTTTCGCATCATCTCGCTGACACGATGCTCTACCCAGGAATCTACAGCATTTGCCGAGTCGTACATTGGGCCAATGTATATCTTGGATGTTTTTATCCCCTCTCGCCAGACACCCGTCTTCACTTTCTTGCTTTTCTTCTTCACCACATTACTTTGTCCAGTCCGAGAGTTAATGAAGCGCCGACAAGGTCGCTGTCCTAGTGGACCAGTCGGACGTCTCTGCAGTGAGAGTGTACATATAGGACCTCGTGTAAGCCACATATTCAGGTGTGGAAGTGAAACGAGGGGGAATCAACTAACGTACATGCCCAGATCGCGTCGCTGCTACCGTACCCGGGGCTGCGCTCCCCACAAACCGGGAAGTCCGCGCTTATTCTCGGCAATGTCTTCAGCCCGTTGCAACGCCTCCAACATGCGTCTTAGTGCACCTTTTTTTTGGTTTTTTCTTTTTTTTTTTTGATGGCGCATTTTAGTCTCGTAGCCGACATAGTCATCTTCACCTGCCCGCTACAGTGGATCCGATAGAAATCCAGAAACCCCTGAATGTGGAGCACCCTTACGCACGCCGGGAACGCTGCCAATCCCACGAAAGGTTCGACACTCAGATCTAGATCAAGGTATGAATACTAAGACTGGATCCTCGGGAGTCGGGTTTGCGCGAGTCATCCGATCCCTCCAATTTCTGCGCCTCCGAGAATCCAGATCAGATACAAGCAACGACACCGCATCCACCTGCGCATCCAGTATAGGAAGCACTGTCAGCAGGCGGAATTTGCTCATCTTCCTCTTCTGCGACGGGGGATATGCCAATGATGGTCGGAGGGCATAAAGGAGATGAAGAAGGCAACGGGATAAGGGTCTACGAGTGCGCCCACAACCTGAATCGGGTTTAAGCTGTTAGTTAGTACGCCGGGGCACATCCAAATCGGGAATCCCCGTTTCCTTGTTTTCGAGGGTACGTCAACCTCGAGAGTCGAAATGAAGTAGAAAGGTTTCAGACTCTGAGAAAGGCTTAATTTAATAAAGAGCAACAGCATAGGCCAGAATTCTCGCCGAGAACCATTGGTCTAGGTTAACCGAAGTGTCAGCGCCGTGCTTCTTAAGTGCTTTATCAAGCGCCCAGCTCAATTCTCAGCATCTTCAACCGAAATGGTGCGACTGAGGTTTGAAACATGGTTTCAGATGATTTAAAACGATTGATCTTAAATACAAGAGCGGGGCGAAAAGCGATTGCAAACTGGAATAAGAAGTTCGTGACCTTCCCCATCGTTGTTTGAAAAGCTCATTGAGTGTTCGAGCACCTCAGCTGCTGGAGCATACATACTTAGTTAATATGGCTCTCCGGGCGTAGTGCAAACAAAAGGACCTTGGAAAAATCCTTTCTCACACATGATATTGGTGTTCTCGACCTGAGTACAACCGTATTCATTTTCGCCGCCGGCGCCTTTATACCATTTATATCGCCAGGAAAGAAAGGTAACAGGAAGTCGGGATTGTTAGTCTCTCGTAGATAGACACTACAAACATTTTGAGCTCGTACCTTGCTTGTTTGTATACCTTGAATAATTTCGTGTCTTGCAGAGAATGAGTAATCGATCAACCAGGAGATAGGATTTGGAGAACTCATGGTGGGAGCAGGAGGCTTCCAATAATGTGTCTAAAGAACGAAGAGCCTGAGGATTTCCCTTGAAACATTCCAGAGTGTGGCGAGAGAAGCTGCCTGTGCCACAATTTACGAGTGGCAAATTAAAACAAGAGCGCGCCAACTGCCTGCCACTGCTCCAGGTCTGAAGTTAAGGGGTCAGCACTGACGTAACCCATACGCAGGTTTGTTCAAGTGGTCAACCCTGGTCCCTGGGAATTCTCTCGGATTTTTCCGACAACTTTTTTCACCTTGAACAGAGCAGATTCGAGTCTTGAATGAAGAATAAATTTCAAACAGTCTCAATTTGAATTCCGGGAAGCACTGTATGGTGTTGAGCGGTCGCCGACTCAAGAATCCGCCATCAAAGTTCGCAGGTTGAAATCATTCTCTGTTTCGGTTCAAGGTTATGTAGTCATTGCATCTGATATGTATTTGAAGGAAGTACACCGTCATCCACAGGACCCAGATCAAGTTTCCTGTCGAGGCTTATGAAGGGAATCAGGGTTGGGGCACATACTGAATAAAGTAGTGGTCTCACTTTGACTTGGTCGTGGGTGCTCAGAGTGACATGATCATCAGGATTGGTGCTGCCTTTGACCATGGTCACCACATCCCGCCAAATGGGCTGCCCCGGCTGCAACATGATTAGGATGACGCAAAATCAGAGAGGAGATGGAAGTCGAATACATTGTCTGGGAGAGCATACGGGCCAATTAGGTTGTAATACCAGCCCGGAAGCCAATTGTTGTCAGAGAGGTACCAAACCGGATCCCCAGCCTGCATTCACATGAGGAATAGCCAATTGAAGCAATATTTTTTGCCTGCCTTGTAAGCATTTACCATTGTGGAAGTAGCGAGATGAATTTTGAGAAGTACGCTGAAAGGGTGAGGCAAGTTGTTGGAGTGGACGAACAAAAATGCCTCCCGGCTTTATACATCTGAGAATATGCAGGGAACGTGGACATCCAAAAACAAAATCTTGTGTTCGGAAGCGCAAACATAGATGGCACTTCGGTTCAGCTTGCGTAGATCAAGAGCTTCATGTTGATATTAAATGCCAAGATTCCGGTACGACAAGCACGTCACGGCCCTACATTATGTTAGTCCGAATGAGAAATGCAACATGTATCCCCGGGAAGCTCCAGGCCCAAGGAGCATAGGATTTTCAAATTCATGTAAATCGTGCCTTCCGATCGAGAACATTTTTCGCGGCCCGAATTATGTCAGATGTTGGTTTTCCTGAGAAGTACAGTGACTCGGAGTACTCGGTTTGTTCTTTTGGAGGCGAGGGGGCTCGTCCATCATCACTTGGGCACTGTCAACAACAGTCTGAAGGCCGGTCCTAGACGTGCTTCACTTGAGCTAGAACACTGGTTTTTACTAGAATAACTTGAGGTAGAGGCTATAGGAATGAAGATCTCCTAGAATGCAAAAGCAAGCCAATAACGAGCGCTTGAGACAGAAAGCGGGACGCGCGGGCAGCGTCAAGGATGAGGTACAGGGAGGAGGAGGAGGAAGCAGTCATTCTCCGAGTCAGGTCGAAGATGTTCGGGAACACAAAACATCTGAAGCATGCTGTACGCAAACCATCGTCCCCAGAACTTGATTGGTCGGTGGTAAGGGATTTGATGCTAAACAAGACGGCAGCGGTCAGTAACAGATAGATTACATGCACGCACCATCCACGTTGTTCTGCTCGTGCTCTTGCGCTGCCGTGATTGGCAGATTTCGTTGAGATTTCGTAAAAAAAAAATTACGCGAGCGGGAAGACAGAGAATTCGAACCATAGGAAAACGGCACTCGGAGGATGACAGGTGTGGCAGTGGGGCAACGGATCAACACATCTGGTGTTTGCCGGTAGCTAAGATAAGATAAGATAAAATCCATCTAAAGATCTTCTTCGAGCTTGGCTTCCACTCACCCTCACAAGACCAAGCCACAGCTCCGCTCGCAATTCGAAGCTGAACTCTCTGATACGCATTGTTAAGGCTTGGTCACTCAGTCTTGGTCCCGAACAGCCAATCGGACATTTCAACCAAATTCACATGTTATGATTGTGGCTCACTCGAGGAACTACATTTAGGCCGTCAAACTTCAATCGGCCAAACGCCGACCCTGCACATTACTATTAAGCATTAGGCGCGCCAGGGGCGAATTCAGAACATCACGAGTGGACGCCTTGCATTAACCGTCGACTGCGGCTCGGAGATTAGCGAATACTGTCTCGCAAAGTATCCTAGGCTGTAAGACATTTTCCCTATAGTTATGTTCGCACGCAAAAAGTAACATGGCGACGTAGTCATCGGAGCACGCCATGGTTTCAACTTGGTATTCAGATTGGTTTGAAGCCTGCGGCATTGTCGCCGGATTCCGAATTTTGGCATCTAGGGTTCGAAGCCCGAGGAAGCGATCTTTGCTGTAGATTCCATTCCAGAACTCCGTCTGAATATCGCGCGCTCTGGTCAGGCGACCTATTTTCTCTCGGCTTCAATCCGTACCTCCGGGTTTTGGCCACACTAAGTTCGCGCTTAAGACCGCGTTTTGAAGTACCAAATATACTTCGAGTCCCACTATTCCATATCGGATATTCAAATCGAGCCAGAAGGTGGATCACGGTGTTGTCAGATCATCTAGGTCCGCGGAATGAATAATTCTCTTTCAAATTTCAGGTTTCAACATTCATACCACCAGTCCAACATCAGAGAACTTCGCCGAAGACTACGGGACTGCGAGAAGGCGATGCTGGCGTAGTGTAACCGACGGCCACCAGCGAGGGCATAAACCGTGATCCCTTTATTGTTGTTCGCAGGATGCTTACACCGACATGGATTCGTGGCCCCTGAAGAATGTCCCAGCGTCTGTTGAGCTGGTTTTAGCACCAGTGTTGGCAGCTTCAAGCTGAACGTTGCCATCTTTTACGGAATGTACGCATGCTGCCCAAGCCCTAACGAGTTTCATGAACTCGGCGTGAAGGCTAGTGTCGATTCAACCCGACCACACTTGAGACCGAGGTAGACGGCATCGTCGAATTCGTAGGAACTGGCTTTCTCAGGCCTTGAAGCCTTGAAGATATGTTTGAAACATTCGAAAATCACTGCGGCAAATAGTTGTCACAGGGGTCGAAAAGAACAAGGAGCCTCGCAAGTTTCAAGGAGACCAGGTCGTTCAACGCTCGAGCAGTGAAGATCACGAGGGCGCCAGCAAGGAATAACACGCTGCTCTCTGCAACTACGGCACCGAACACGCACATGCACGCCGCAAGTTGCAGAGATTTTTTGTACATCCTTTGGCACAGTTGAATGACCGCGAGGCACCCTCGAACGAACGGTGTATAGTCGCTTCATTTTTCCGCTATCGTTACTTGAGGGTGACTGCCACTTGCCACACCGGGGACCGCCAGGGATATTCTTGAGAAGATACGGTCATTTTTTTTTAAGACTCCTAGGAGCGACGCGATGGTAAATGAACACCGAGGCACATTTAAATACGGTTAAGGACCCGTACCGTCAAGCATTGGGAGTTTATCAAAAATGGGAGGAATTTCCTGCGAGCAAGATTCATCATTCATTATATCCAGCAAAGAGTCCAGCGGAGGCATCGGCTCAACTTGAAGAGTCCATCACGGAATGTTCCGAGATGTTCAACTTGCATGATGGATGTGGTTGCCCTCGTTGAATTGAGATATTTACATGTTCAACCTGACTCCAGAGCATAAAATGACTTCTACCATGGCATGCAATAGACATTTTGATGAAGAAATGAAATATTTCAATAGGTGCATCAGCAAAAGCTGGGTCCATTTGTAGCGAGGGTCCCACGCTACGTAGTGATCTGTAGTGTTCTGTAGCGGTACGTAGTTACGGTCGTGGGACCCTCGCGACAAATGGACCCCCGTGCCGCAATGGTTTTACCGACGGCTAAACCGTCGCGTAAGAAAATTACGCTGTGATTGTTACGGCCGTGGCCGTAACACTCAACCTTTACTTCCTTGACTTTCATGTTGGTCGGGAACCAATGGGACAGGAGTTATGAGCGCGAGGTTTTCAAAGAAGAGGGTGCAGCACTTGCGCGACAGTTGGAGTGCGATTCTTCGAGACGTCTTCCAGGACCTCACAAAATGTAGAGCAGATGTTCGCAGATGTTGTTCGCAACTTACGACAGGCATCAGGGCATGGACCAGTGCCCGCAGTTGGCGGACCAGAAAAGTAAAATCAGAAATGTATAATCATGCTTGAACGACTGGTTCAAGGTATTTCCTGGTTCAAATCCATGGTTCTTTCACTCATGATCAACCTCAACTCATCTTGAATTTCACGGGAAATGCAACTACAGAATTTTCAACCTACCGTACCATCTTCCACTGCATTATTCACGCGCTCAACGCGCTTTGCGATAGAAGAATCTTAATTCAACGCGTCGACGCGCCTTTTGTTTGGCGTGTGAGTATGGTGGTGATTCTGTGATTAGCGCGCGTCCGGCGTCACTTCTCTTTTCCGTCTACGTTCATCCAACACTCTCGTTTTCTCGTTGAGACTCCAGAGTCTCATTGAGAGTGCACTGGAATACGCTCACGTGCGTGTCTGTTTGCTGCAAGAGCGTGGGAACCTTGGTCAGCCACCCAATTGCATCTTGTCTTCAACCACAACCATGCTCAATTTCATTCTGCGTTTCATTGCCTGCATCACCTTCCTCGTTTCCCAGATCGACAGCATCCGCTGTCGTGCTCTCACCGCGGCTCAGCAAACCATCGACGGCGCTGTCCTCGTCGTTGTCGGTGCTCTGAAAGCCAACAATCCCTTTCGCGTCCTTCCTCCCGCCACCAAGACGTCGCCTGTATGGATCTCTCCCAGTACGACGATTCTCAGTCAGCATCCTCCCCCGCTGTCTCTCTCCCTCGGCCTGTACTTCATCTTGGCTTTCGTCACCATATCCGCCATCATCATCGTCAAGATGGGCGCGCTCCAAGTCGGTAGTAAAACCGTCGTCAACTTGGCCACGAGTCGGGTCATTCGATACTGCAAACAAATTCACTTTCTCGTCCTCGTCCTTGTCGCCCTCGCTCGACCGGCAAAATTCAAACTCAAGGATAGGAGAAGCAGTCATCGGGTCCTCCGCCTCCTACCGTTAATCTTTCGTACTCGCAGCATTGTTGCCGCCGCCGCTTCTGTTCCTCACAGGTACATCGCAATCTGCCTCAGCTCGGTCCTCCGTATGTTCGTAGCGACCGGGTACCTGCTCCTGCTCGACCTCCCTCCGGCCAACCCCTTCGAGCTCATTGTGATTCCTTCGATTGGCCTAGATCTCGCCGCAGCAGATACACCACTCCCCGGGTCCACTTGTATGCTCCACCCTGAGCTGCCTTGGTACAACATTCAGCAAATGATTGAAACGGCCCTCCCCGGCCCGAATTCCCTTGTCGACGAATTCAAACCTCGTCCGCCTTGTCGCCCCGTCAATGACATGGGGGTCACACACACCGTCCATCTCTCCGATCTCAATTTTGTCAAGCGCCTGGGTTCGGGCCAATTCGGCCAAGTCCTCCGGGTAGAGCTGCCCAACAGAACGAAAGCCTTTGCCGTCAAGAAAATCCGCAAGGTTCCTGTCAACTCTCCGCCAAGTGGTCTACAGACCTGGGAGTTCTTCTGCGCAGAGGTCGACGCGCATGTTGTGATGAAGGACAACGCGGCGTTCCCCACGTTACATAGCATATTCCACGACAAGATGCACTTTTACCTCGTCATGGTAATTCTGTTCTTTTCCCTGGTTTTTTCGGAGCTTATTTTTTGATCTTAGGACGTCGGTGAGCGATCTTTGGCTGATACCAAAATCACTTCCCGCACGGCAGCCTTTTGCTTCGGCATCCAACTCGTGCGCATCGTTGTTCATTTGCTCTCTGTCATCATACTAATGTTCCGTAGGTCAAAGCGCTGCACGCTTTGCACGAGCGCGGAATCGTCCACCTGGACATCAAGCCATCGAACTTGGTTCTCACCACCGGCAACCGGCTGCTTGTCATCGACTTTGGGATTGCGCAACGCTTTGACATGGAGGTGCCCTCGGCAGAATTTCCCCGGTGGAGTCTGCTTCGCCGACGAGGAGGCAGCCGCTTCCCCATGCTGTGGCCGAGCAATGAGAACCCGCACCAACTTCAAGTCGCGATCGGGACCGAGGCGTATATGTCCCCCGCGGCGGCGTCAGGCGAACCATGCTCATACGGAGCAGACGTGTGGGCGTTCGGTATTGTGTTTTATGAATGGCTCTCGGGGGTCCGTGTCCTATTTCCAATATTCCCTGTCTGGCAGCTGACGTGAATCAGGCGTTCCCGACTTTTGAGGGTACTGCCTGGGTTCCCAATAGGGATCATCGGTTGTCGACTGGCGACCTTGAGTTTTTCTACCGCGCATGTTATTTCCTTTCATTCATCTTCCCCGTTCTCATCTTCGGCTTGTAGATCTTCGCTTACAGTCGTCCACATCGATTCGAGAGCTGGCATGAAATAAAAAGTCATCCAATCTGGAGGACGTAAGGTCTTCGTCCTCGTCCCTGATTCTTCTAACTCATTATTTTCTTCCTTCTAGGTGGAACGATCAACGTGCATAATCTATTTTCTATCATCAAGCTGGAGGCTGCTGCCGTTGTTGGGGATGGTGTCGTGGATGTGGGTTGGCGCGATGTGTAGATGGGGGTCCGCCGACCGGACGACGGTGTTGAGTTGCTTCTCTCACCTGGTATCCCACCCTCCGCCGATATCCCTTCGCCCCGGCATCACGACCTCTCACTTTCCTCGCACCGACCTCGACACGGCGACGTTCCGGCACGATTATACCCCTTTGGCGCGGATTTTGTTTTCTTTCATCGGCCAGGAGGCCGCCATTGTCGTCGAGGGCCGATGTTGTGGATTTGGGCTGGTTTTGATGTGTAGATGGAGTCCGCCGACCGGACGACGGTGTTGAGCTGCCTCTCTCACCTGATGTCCCACCCTCCGCCGATTCCCCATCGCCCCCGCATCGCGACCTCCCATTTCCCTCGTACCGACCCCGACACGGCGACGGCTTCTTAGCCGACTATACCCTTTGGTTGTGGAACACTACTGGCGAATCGACCGATTTCTTTTTTGCTGAGGTATGGCTTTGAAACTGTCTCAGATCTCTCATACGGCTAACTGACTGAATCCTTCGCAGTTATACCCCTGCACCGACTTGTGTAGTATATATACCCCTCGAGATGGCATCTGCGCTAGGTTATACCCTATGTACGCCTTTCCGCTCTTTCCTTTCGTTCCTCGTCGCTAAGTCATCCGCAGATACCCCAAACTATACTCGTGGCGATAGCTATATACCCTTGTACGTCTTACCTCTTTGCCTGCTTCGCTCCGTTGCTGATCTGTGGTTCAAGATACCCCATTTCTTTCTTTCTACTCCGCATCTCTATCCCACGTCGAGGAAGCGAAGCTTTGAGAGGGAATGAGCGGCCAAGGGGATGGGAGTCGAGGATCCTTAAGATTTTCTGGGTGTTTTTACTGTCTGGTGCGATAGTATGTAGGATCGCGGGGGACGCCCTTCGACTTGCTTAGTGCTATTCAAAATCTCTTTTGATTGGGATTCTCTTTCGTCTCGGAATACACACTTCTTGGATTCACTTATGAGCCATTACCTTGAATGCGCGTGACGAACATTGTATGAGATGATCATCCAGCGTACTTTGCTGCGTTCAACGTTGCCTTCTTGAGTTTCGCAGATGAGAAATCCTGTCACAGTGTGTGACCTCACGCGTCTCATTTCTCATTAAGCCACCATGAACGGAGTACAAGGGCCTGTGTCGGCGCTCACCGATTATCTTCGTGTAACGTCTTTATTTTCACTTTTCTCTGCGTTTCTGACGACGTGTAATAGAGCACCGGAATCACTGCGACCACTATCGCGCGGCGCGTAGCGACTCAGCAGCAAGATCAACCAGAGGCAGGTCCAAGCAGTGCCAGGCCTTCAGCGAGGAGGACCAGCTCCCGCGTCGAAAATGACGTTTGTTGCATTGCGTTTTTCTTGCATTTGAAATCTTATGAATTGGAGCAGGAAGGCTACGCCTCTGACAACTTGGACGAGCCCGACTCGCCGCCTAAAAAGCAGAAAGTGTCCAAGGCGGCTGCAGCAAAGGCCAAGGCTACGAAAAAAAAGAAGAAAGATGACGACGATTCGGATGAGGACGCATATACTGCGCTCTCCAAGTCCATGTATAAGAGTAGCACACCGAAACCCCCCGTCGGCAGTTTCGCCGAGTGTGCGAGCTGCGACAAGCAGTTTACCGTCGTGCGTTCTTTGCTAGTTTTCTTTGATTTAACAGGTGCTGAGGTTGAGGATGTGCGCAGACCAAGTATACTATGGCGTCGGGCTCTGGTCCCGGGTTTCTCTGCCATCCGTGCGCGAAAGCGGGTGGAAACGACCCGTTCAAAAAGCCCGCCGCTCCACGGAAGCGGAAGACCCCCGCAGACAAACGTACCGTTGTCCACATCGAGGAGCGCAGCTTCCCGACGCTGGTGTCCATTTGCATCGATGTGGGTGCTCGACATGCCAATTTCCCTCTCCACAACTCAACTCGTACAGGTCGTTGCCCGTCATATCGACGATGTCGAGGCGTTTGGTGATATTGGCGCTTTGAACATGGAAGCCATCTCGAAGGCCCTCTCCAAGAACAGAAGCTTGTGCGTTCATTTTTTCCCCACTCTGCCAAGCCTAAATACGGTTCGTCTAGGACGTCCGAAAATGCGGCTCTGTTCTACGGTGCCGAAAATACCAAGCTGGCGCTGTACGACGCTACCAGTAAGCTTTTCGATATTTTTGACATTTATACAACAACCGACATCTACTCAGACCTCTCCCCGGACGGGTTCTCGACGCTCGGGCACCTCAACCCGAATTTGACCAATCTTCGTCTTGATTTATGCGGTCCTCTTAATGATACTGTCATGGCTTCCTGGAACAACTCGTTCCCGAATCTCGTTTCTCTTGAGCTCTTGGGCCCCTTCCTGGTTCGCGAGGGTGCGTGGATTGCATTCCTCAACTCCCACCCCAATCTGGAGGCATTCCTCATCACACAAAGCCCACGATTCTCTCTCGACTGTCTCGACACCCTTGTCGCAAACTCGAAAACGACCCTCCGTCGTCTCGGTCTGCGCGAGGTCGGCAAGCTCTGCGACGAGTGGCTCGAATCCATCGGAGAGATAACCAACCTCACCTACCTCGACCTCGCTGAGCCGTCGGTTTCGCTCACCGACGACGCGGTGGTCGCTCTCCTCGGTGCGGCCGGGGCCAACCTTGCGGACCTCGACCTCTCCGGCCACGGTGCGCTCACCGACGACGTCCTCGCGCACGGCCTCGACCCGCACCTGCCCAACCTCACCTCGCTCGCTCTCACCCACCTCCCCGAGCTCACGGACGCCGGCGTCGCTGCGTTCTTCAGCACCTTTGAGAACGGCGGTCTAGTCCGGCTCAACCTCGCGCACAATCCTGAACTTGGTACGGAGGCTCTGGAGGGGATCGTCGCGCACTCGGGCACGACGCTTCGCGAGCTGAATATCAATGGGTGGAAGGACGTCGCAGAGGGGGCGGTCAACCAGCTCGCGGGGGTGCGCGATTTGAGAAAGCTCGACGTGGGGTGGTGCCGTTCTGTGGACGATTGGGTCGTGAAGAAGATTTTGGAAAGCTGTCGATCCTTGACGGAGTTGAAGGTGTGGGGGTGCAATCGTGTTGAGGGGAAGTGGGGGGAGACGCGACGGGGAGTGAAGATATACGGTATCGAGAGCCAGTCGGTGCTCTAGGTATGTGCTTGTCGGCACTTGTCTTTTTCTGGTTAGTTCCCTACAAAATCCATACATGAACGTTTTCTTCCGTCCCTGAGCACTGGTGTTAAAGAATGTTGGAGTGCAGGCAGAGGTAACGAGCGTGGAGCTGGATATCAAAGACGTGGATGCGCCGGGAACTATAAACATTGTTTATTAGCTCTTCACTCGGCCGTGGTTAGGTCAGAATGAAGAGCGTCGTGTACGAGACGTAAGGATATATGTAAGATAAAATTTTACCCGTCGCGGCTTCGCCTTCGTGCCGTCTTGCTCCGTTAACATGTGGCTCTCAGTATCTTAATTTATTCGTCTACCTCGAAGAGGCTCTACCCCGTTACCTTACTCCTCGGTGTCGCTACCTTGTCACCTTGCTACCTAAGATAGGCCGCATCCATATGCATCCAAGTGACTGATCGTGCGGTGCCGTGACTGATAAGATGAGATAAGTGGTTCCAGATCAAACAGCCGATTTCTTGAGAACGAAGATGAAAATAAAAAATCCATCCCGTTAATCACTTTGAATCAAGTGTAGCTTGATGGTCCCAAATTTTTAGAGAAATCGGGCTTGAATTGAAGGAGTTAATAGGTTTTTCGTGCAGATCTGCGCTGTGAAATTGGGTTTGGTGCGGTTTTTTGGCTTGTAGGTTTTTTTTGGGAAGAGTATCCAGAGCAAAAAAAAAAAGAGCAGTTAGGTAGAACATTATTTAGTATTTTGGTAAGCCATATAGTGATGATACATGAGTTTGTGCCAAAAGCCGAACCTACAAGCCAAAAAACCGCACCGAACCCAATTTCACAGTGCAGATCTGCACGAAAAACCTATTAACTCCTTCAATTCAAGCCCGATTTCTCTAAAAATTTGGGACCATCAAGCTACACTTGATTCAAAGTGATTAACGGGATGGATTTTTTATTTTCATCTTCGTTCTCAAGAAATCGGCTGTTTGATCTGGAAACCACCTTATCTCATCTTATCAGTCACGGCACCGCACGATCAGTCACTTGGATGCATATGGATGCGGCTATCTACCAAAATTACCAAGATTGGCCGATAGCGGTTGTTGGGTGATGCTATATCGAGAGGCCATTACCGTGGGGAAATTCGGTGGAACGATCAATTTGAGCTCAGGCTTGCACCTTGCCAACGCTGTCCTCATCCGTCACCTTCCCGAGCAGGACGCCTCTATAAAACTCGTATTTCAGCGAAGATGCCCTTGCCCAGACGCAGAGGAAACAAGGTCAAGGGGGTGCAGTTCACCGTCATGGTCGTTGGTTCGTAGCAAGGCCATTCATTTTGGTATTGGTTTGTGTGTTTATGGATGCTACGCTACTAGGTGCCTCTGGGAACGGACGTACGACCTTCGTGAACACCCTCTGTGAATCGGAGGTGCTCGCCCACAAAATACTGGACACGCCGGATAACGCCCATGCAGAGGAGAAGGTCAGAATCAAGCCTGTTAGCGTTGGTAAGATTTCAGTGCCTTTTGTGGTGTGGCTTTTTCTGACGAATATCTGTGCAGAGCTTGAGGAGGAGGGTGTGCGCATTGCACTGACCATTGTTGACACCCCTGGCTTTGGGGACAATATTGATAACGAGTTTGCGTGAGCGGGTGCTGCTGTTTCACGCTATGGTGCTCATGGTACAATGCGCAGGTTCCAAGAGATTGTGAACTACTTGGAGCGCCAATACGACGACATTTTGGCGGAGCAGTCGAGGATCAAGCGTAACCCGCGCTTCAGGGACAATAGGGTGCATGCGCTGCTGTATTTCATTGCGCCCACCGGACACCAGTGCGTGGCGTTCACCTCATGGCGCACGACGCAATGCTTATTCTTTTGCAGCCTGAGGGAAATGGATGTTGAGCTGATGCGCCGTCTGTCGCCCCGCGTCAATGTCATCCCCGTCATCGGCAGAGCGGACTCGCTCACCGTCGGCGAGCTCCGGGCGTTCAAAAAGAGGGTGAGTCGCGGCGTGCGTAGGCTGCGAGGATGTGCTCAGAGAAGTGCAGGTGATGGAAGATATCGACCACTACGATATCCCGGTCTACAACTTCCCGTACGACGTCGAGGAGGATGATGAGGAGACTATCCAGGAGAACATGGAGCTGCGGGTGGGTGCCTTCCTTGCTTGCTTCCCGCCACGCTCCAATTTTAATCGTCCGTTCGCCAGGCCCTCCTTCCCTTCGCCGTCATCGGTTCCGAGGAGGAGATCGACGTCAACGGCGAGCCCGTCCGCGCGCGCATCTACCCCTGGGGTGTCGCCGAGGTCGACAACCCCGACCACTCGGATTTCGGGCGGCTGCGGAACGCCATCCTGAGCTCACATCTCGCGGACTTGAAGATGTTGACCGAGGATGTCCTGTACGAGACTTATCGTACCGAGAAGCTCTCGCGGAGCGTGCACTCGGATATCCGGTTGGTGTTGCCCGTGTCGTTTTCGCTCTACGCTAACCATGCTGCCATTCAAGGGATTCCCAAATCCTCCCCGAGGAACTCGCGAACCAGAGCGTCCGTCTCAAGGAGGAACAGCTCCGCCGCGACGAGGAAAAGGTTTGTTACACCTTTTTTAGGCTGCGTATATATACTAATGGTATTGCAGCTCCGCGAGATCGAGCTCAAGGTCCAACGCGAGATCAACGAAAAGAGGCAGGAGCTCCTTGCCAAGGAGGAGTCTCTCCGGTCAGTCTCCAGTTCATGCTCATCCCATCCCTCTTCCTAACACTTGGATTCCAGGAACTTGGAGAGCCGACTGGCCGCCCAAGGCCTCGCACAAGACGGCGCCTACTAATTTGCTCGGACTCTGTACGGTAATCTAAGGATGCTATTATCGAATGGATGGATGGATGGGACGTGTATACCCTTAGCTGCATACTGTCTTTACTTTATTTTTGTTGAATCTGTTTCTTATTTTTGCACAAACTCGGCTTCTGCAGCCTTCTGGGTTTCGAATTCGAGGAACGGGATCAGCGGGTGTCATGATGCGATAATAATACACCCGCACTTTTGCCTTTCTCGTATGTCCCATGAACACCGACGCAGGCGCAGCCTCTTGGCCAACGACGCGCTCGACGACGACGAGCTCGAGCGTATTCGGTTTGTGGCAAGCATGCTTTGGGTTGGTCAACTGACCACTGCATAGGCGATATCAGGATTTCCGCACCATAGGTTGGCTGGTTGTTGTTCGACCGATTTTAGCACAAGAAATAATTCTGGGGCCATTCAGACTGGATACAGGACTCGATATTAGAGCGGAATAGACGCATACGAGCCACGCGCAAATTCAACGCGTCGCACCGCGGTCCACACGGCGAGGTCACCGTCTCGTGGCTCTGGACGCAGTTCCGCAGGGCGCTCGACGGCGGCCAGACCTGGTTTGTCGTCTCGCTCGTCGGTGCGTGCACCTCTCTTAGTGGTTATCGTATTGCCGACGCGTAATGAACGAACGCAGGCGTATGTATCGGGCTGAACGCAGCAATAATATCCATCATCACGGAATGGCTCTCGGACATCAAGATGGGGTACTGCTACGACGGGTGGTGGCTGAACCAGCAGTTCTGCTGCTGGGAAATAGACACGGACGGCACGGACGGGTGCGACTCGTGGCATCCTTGGAGCACCGTGGGTGTCGCGCGCTGGTTTATCTATGTATTATTTGCGGTGCGTGCGCGCGCGCGCTCTGCGCCCTTAAATTTTTCCTTTATTATTCCCGATCTCACGCCGCCGCGCAGGCAACGTTTTCCTTTGTCGCCGCGCACCTAGTCCGCGCGCTGGCAAAATACGCCGCAGGATCGGGTATCTCTGAGATCAAATGTATATTGGCGGGATTCGTGATGCAGGGTTTTCTGGGCTTCGCGACGTTTGCTATCAAAAGTATTACCCTGGTGCGTCGGTGGTTCGATAATATATTAATGTGGCTGGTGCTGATTTTATTTTTGGTGTGCAGCCACTGGTTATCGCCTCGGGCTCTCTGTGGGAAGGAAGGCCCGTCGGTGCACGTCGCCTGCTGCATCGGCTCGCTCGTCGCAGGCTTGTTTGGGAAATTCAATCGCAGCGAAGGTGAGTTGGAGTCCAGTTGTAGGTATTGTATGCTAATTCGATGCACAGGCAAAATGCGCGAAATCGTGACTGCGGCCAGCGCGGCGGGCGTCGCAGTCGCGTTCGGTGCACCAATTGGCGGGGTGCTGTTTTCAATAGAGGTACCCGCCTTCCCTTTAATAAAATGCTCTATTCCCACTCACACCGCACCAGGAAATGAGCCACACCTTCAGCATCAAGACGATGTGGCGGAGTTTCTTCTGCGCGCTAATGGCGACCGTAACGCTATCTGTGTGTGAACTTCACTTGCTGTGCTGACCCAAGTTCTCACTTCGTTAATAAACAGGCCATGAACCCGTTCCGAACTGGAAAGCTCGTGCTCTTCCAAGTCACGTACGACCGCGACTGGCACTTTTTCGAGATAATATTCTTCATCATCCTCGGGATATTCGGTGTCCGTCCTTCCTTCTCGTTCGCATCTCTGTTCTTTCTATTCTAATGCGGGGTTATTGCGTTGCAGGGCCTCTACGGCGCCTTCGTCGTGAAATTCAACCTCCAAGTCGCAGCCTTCCGGCGCAAGTTCCTGGCAAGCACGCCGTCGCGGAGGCGGTCATCCTCGCGACGCTCACCGCGATGATCGGGTACTCGAACCAATTCCTGCGCATCGACATGACAGAGAGCATGTCCATCCTCTTCCGCGAATGCGACAATGGCGGAAACGTCAATAACGTGTGCCAGTGCGTTTGCGTTACTTTCTTTTTTTGCCCCGCTGAAAGATGAGATTGATGCCTCACTAGATCGTCGCTCCAGTGGCGCATCTCCAACTCGCTGCTGCTCGCCACTGTCATCCGCATCGGATTCGTCGTGGTGTCCTACGGCGCCAAGGTGCCCGCGGGGATTTTCGTGCCCTCGATGGCCATCGGCGCGACCTTTGGCCGCATGATTGGCATCATGGTCAAGGCGATGAACACGTTAGTCTTTTCCTTCCCTCCTTCTCTTCCTCCCCTTCCCTTACCAATTTGAATGATGTTTCGAAAACCTTATGCTCATGTGCGGCCAATTTGCGGTATGCAGAGCCTACCCCCAGTCCGGAATATTCGCGTTTTGCGTCCCCGACGCACCGTGCATCACGCCGGGGACGTATGCTTTTCTCGGCGCTGCGGCGGCGCTCAGGTATGTCTTATGTGCGCGGGCGTGTTAAGGTAACCGACAGCCAATCCAGCGGGGTAATGCAGATCACGGTCACCGTTGTCGTGATCATGTTCGAGCTGACGGGGGCGCTAACGTATATCCTGCCGACCATGGTGCGTGGCCTTTCCTTGCACCCTCGCGGCGCCAGTCAGCAAAGAAGGTGAATGCAAACAACCTCTACCTTTAGATCGTTCTTCTGGTGACCAAGGCGGTCGGGGACTTTTTAGGCACGAATGGAATTGCGGACGAGATGATCCGGTTCAATGGTTCCCCTTCCTCGAGAAGAGGACCACGCCTTCAATGTGTCTGGTGAGTAGGTTTGAGCTTTATTTTGGGGTGCACGCGCATTCGGTTTGAGGCTTGGGTGAGTTATTTACGAACGAACCCACTTTGGCAGTGTCGGCGGTCATGCGGAAGGATCTCTCCACGCTGGATGAATCGGGCCTGCGCGTCAAGGACATCGGTGAGTTGGTCTTGCTGAGACCGCAGCGTGCGGCTGAGATGGCTTTAGAGGCAGCACTGGCCGCCACACAATCAAGGGGTTCCCCCTGGTGAATTCTGAAGACGGCACACGCATGCTGAAAGGGTACATCGGCCGGACGGAGCTGATGTACGTACTAGGTATGCACCCGTCGCCCTAAATTGCCTTGCCAGCCAAGGTTTCGCCGAAACTGACGGAAATTGAATTTGTGACAGAACGATCGCGCAAGACGCAAGATATCACGCCCGACACGCTGTGCCTGTTCAAGGCGGACGACGGGGACGCGGATCTGGAGGACTTTGATCTGGGGGGCGCGCTTGCGGTCGGGATCGACAATGAAGAGGACTTTGCCGAGACGATGCTCGAGAACACGGCATCTGGGGGCCGCCAGATTAAATTCTGGCCGTGGGTGAACCAGGTACAGAGTCGATTCTATGGTTCTCCGGCACTTTTGCTCAGTTGGCACGGCATTTCTATTAGACTCCGCTGACGGTGTCGCCGCAACTGCCGCTGGAAATCGTCATGCAGCTGTTCAAGAGAATGGGGTGGGTTTCAGCTTCTCCTCTGGTATGTTCGTTTATGAATACATGATCCAGCCCTCGCGTCATCCTGGTGGAGGACCACGGAATTCTCGCCGGGCTCGTCACAGTCAAGGACGTGTTGCGGTGGATTGCAGTGGAGAAGCCGGAACGGGAGCCCTCGTGGGACGAGCGAGGAGGCCTCGAGGGAATGCTCGAAGAAGTGTGGACGTGGGCCTCCCAAATCATCGCGCCGGTGGTATCGTGGAGCGCGAATCTGTTCAATCGAAGGTCGCAATGACGAGATGATCACCCATAAATGGATTCCTGCACAGCCACGCCCAATGACGCAACGTTTCCCCTTTCGAAATAACATCCGACAACAGCCCTTATAAAGTCTCGTCGCTGCTTTCAGCTTCCGCACTGCACCTCTGCACCTCTTCTTCGCTACCCTACCACTGCCTGCTGCTTACTCCCTTTGCCCTATACCCACCCTCATATATTTTCGCGTCGCACCATGGCTCTTACCGCTGAAGAGAGAGAGCGCTACTCCCGCGAGTTGGCCGAGTACACTATGCGTCAGTTTGCTGCTGCCCGGAAAACTCTGGACAGCCACAAGGCTGCTGCCGCAAAGCTCCCTGCCCTTCACGCCGCACGCGATGGCTCCCTGTCTCACCGCAGAGGTCCGTATGACCAAGACCCCGACACTACGACACAACCTGACAAGACCATAGGGCAACGCCAGCAGCAGCTTCCTGCACAGCAACAGTCTGTCCCGACATAACCGCCTGCTTTCTCTCCCGCGCTCTTTCTGGCCCGCTGCGTCTGCGTGAGTCCGGTTTTTGGCTGTCGCGTCGGGCCAATACTTACCCACAGCCTATGCAGCTGTTTCGATCATCGTGCTCCTGAACCCCGCACCACCGGACGCTGGCATCGTCCAGATTAATGTCTAGAATCCCCGCCATCGTCTCATCTCATCTGTACAACACCTGTAGCCTCTACCCGCATTCAATACCTGACTCTAATTCGATATCACTTTTTTTTTTGCTCTCTCATCGTGTGATGCAATGCGAACCTCGACTTTCTGGAAGATGTGGCGTGATGTGGCGCTGCTATTAATTCTCTAATTCCGTCGGGGAGCGGAACAGAATAAACTTCTCTAAGACTCCACTTTCGACAGTGAGATTGTGATGGGCCCGGTGTTTCTCACCGCACTCAGCCTCGGAATCCTGCACCCACAGACGCGAGATCGTCTTCCGGCCCGAGTTTCCATTGAATCAAGTTGGCGAAATATGCGGCGGCCAACAAAGACCGCCTCGATGACGACGAAGGGAGATGCCGAACACACACCAGCCAGCGCAGATCCTCCGAGTTGCCCATAGGGTCTAACTAGCTGCGTAGCAGAGGGGTGTTTTTCGTCCCCAAAACGGGACACAAATTAGCCAGTAAATTCAAGGCATCACATTTACTCCACTTTGATAGTCATGGCCGCCGCAGGCCGTCGCCTGGTACGGTATTCAGTGGCATGGATCAGGACGTCGCGCGCGATCGCTCCAATTTATTATTCACGCTCGTCAGTAAGTACACGCGAAGAAGTAACTCTACTCCTCCATAGCCGTAGAATCCGATGCGCGCGGTGGTTCTTCTTTCCACAGCTGTGCCCATTTCGGAAAGACGCGCTTGTACAGCGACATGCAGACGGTGTCCATCTGGTTTATGGGTCCGTCAAAGTGCGCCTTGAGGTAGCCATGGGTGCCAAGCGACTCGCGGATGTGCCCAGTGCGTCCGTGCTTCGTATGCAGCTGGATTGGCTTGAAGTACGCCACATCGTCTACGCGCCCGGGGGATCAACACTCTGGCACAGTAATGATACTAATAAAGCAACGGCTCACCGGCGTTGAAGAACATGTACCGCACCGTCGCGGTCTTTTTGTGCACCTTGAACGGGTGCCCGGTAAGCACGACGCGCTTGGCGACAACGCGCGTCGTGTCCGGATTGAGGAAAGTCCCTGTGGCCACGAGATGTGGAGCTACTCGGAAAAAGAAAACAGTTGCGCCTATCAGAAACGCATTAATGCGCACGATTGTCGATTTACCTTGTGGGTCTTCGGTCTCTCTCAGCCAGACGCACGGTTGTTTCCCGAACGCGACGGGGCCGTAGGTGGTCGCGACGCTCGTTACGCCGTGCCGCAAATAGCGCTCGAACTTATGGACGTTGTTCGCACCTTTGCCACCGCCGCGAGTGTGTTGGCTGTACACGGATTCACCCGGAGACGTCGGGGCCCAACACACAGAATGAGGGGGTCCTGTCACATTTTAGTTCAAGATACGATGGGATACGGAAACCCCAAAATGCCTACCTTCGATCGGACAGATCCATCATATTCTGTATTTCGCTGGACAGTGAAATTGAGTACAGACACCTTGTGCTCGTGTTGAAGAAGTGCGAAAAGAACCACGGGGGCGGCTCCTGCCGCCTCTTGCGGCACACCCCGCACGTAAACCACTACCCTGGTCCCTGGCTGCAGAAGCACTAATCGCGAATTATTAGATCAAGAACCGGATGAGGAGTAGCGCCTACCTCTACTACGCCCGGCTCCTCATCTGCTCGCCGACGCACACCGCGTTCGGTACGTTTGAAGTCCTCAACTGGAAAATTCGCGCATAGTCGCGCGGCAGGTTCTCGTATGGGTCCCATGGGCTCGTCCTGAACGAGCGCATCCCCCGGAATCGCTGAAAGCGAGTTTGTGCGGGAATGTCCTTGGGCGTGTCGATCTCATCTGGGAAGATGAGGTCATCCTCTTCTTCGCGTTTGCGATTTCGCCAAGTCTCCAACCTGAGAAGAAGTTAGTGGAGCTCGAGGCGGCATTGTGATTGTAGCCGTACTGTTTGGCTTCTTCCTCGTTATCCAGATCTTGGAAGGCGACGCTTCGCGACTGTCAGTCTCCATCTCGTGATCTTCCTCCACAGGCAGGTCCTCCATCTCCTCCTCCCTGCGTCATCCATGACCTCGTCCTCGCTGCCGGACTTGGCCTCATCCTCACCGTCGTCCTCTTCCTCATCTATGATCCAAGCTGCTTGATATTCGCTCATGCCTTTCGGTATACGCCGAACGACCTTGGGTGTGGTGCCTTGCTTAGCGTCTGGTATTGCTGGCTCGGTCGGGGCATCACCAGCTCCCTGCATCTCCTCTTCCGTGGGCCACGTCTGTTCGTTCGCCATGTCGTCCGGGTCGTTGCTCGAGACCAGCGAGTCAGCATCGTCCCCCGCCTCGCCCAACACAGCAGGTTCCACCTCCATTTTCCCCGGCTTCGGTATAGGCGCGCTCATAATCTGGTCTAATATTAACAGACTAAATAAAATGATTCAACACGACGAACCTTCGATACTTGAAAGTCGCCATAATTGGGGAGGTGGACGAGGCGGTTGGCGGACAGCGGCGCACCGCGGACGACACCAGTCACCTTGAGAACGCCGTCCTCCCACTCAGCGCTCTCGCCGAGCACCCACGCGCGGCCCTCGCGCCACCGCACGTCCGTGGGTTTGCCCTCTGCCAGCGCACGCAGAGCATTGAGCCGGTCAGCAGCAGTGTAGAGATCGAATACACGCTCCTGGCTGGGGACAAAGTACTGAATGAAGGAAAGCAGGGACTTGAGCACCCCCGTGCGGCCTTTTGCGTCCAGAGTGTCGGTGGGCGCGAGAACGGTGACTACCTCTGGCAAGCCCTGCGCCTGTAGAGTGCGCAGGAGGGTGTCTCCCCATGGGTCCACCTCAACGGAAGAAGAAAGCACAAAGACGACGTAGTCGGCGACTTTACAAGCGTCGAGGGCGGCGAACATGCTTTTGTAGGGAACGCTCAGGAACTGGAGAGAGGTTTTGAAGCGCTCCGCCCTAAGAAATCTAGAACCGTTATCATACAGTTTTTTGGTTGTACATACCGCATTTTCCAGAGTCCGTGGTCAGGACAGTCGTCTGTCGCGACATCCAAGGCTTCTGCAAGCGAAGAAACAGCACTCCGCGTGCTAATGTCTTCTGTAAGCGGGATCACGGCGACTATGCGTGGTGCGCCATCCACGCCATTGAACAGGCGCGTCGCTGAGACCAACGCGTTTCGTTTTATCGTCTGTGCCTGCTTTGCATTATTCCGTCTATTCAAACGAGTTTGGGCCGCAATTTTGGACCCAGGATTTGCCTTGGGAGACTGGCGGGGTACCCTGCCTGCATTTGCAGGGTAAGAACTGGCTTCTGTCGTACTGACCATTGCGCACCCTTGGCTGCTTCCTTGAGCGAAGATTTTGTTGCATGCTTCGATTTGAACGGTTTATTTTGCTACCAAAAGTTCCAGATTGCTCCCAAGTCTTCTGTGGGCTCTACTTACCTGCTTCAAGGTCGGCCTGTGGTGGTGAGCTTCGACCATGGCTCTATTTGCGGTCACTGAAAATTTTGGGAGAAAGGAGGCGCAAATTTTCCAAATGGGGAAATACACGTGCCGACCAGTGACCCCAGAAAAATAGCCCACCCAAGACATTCACTGTCAGTGCGTTACTCTAAATTCCCATACGAGACATCTTTCGTGGGGCCAAACGTTGATTTTCTCATGCAAAATTGCGAGATCAACAAGATCCAAAATATTGAAGTATATGTAAAGACATTCGAGTCGTTCGACCCAAATCTAAGAACTTGGCTGAGATCTGAGAACATCAGGCCGTATCAGGACCGGGCGCCAAAACCAGCCAAGATGATGCTATTTGAAATACCGTATTACAATTGTGTTGTCAGTCAAGTAAGTCACCGCCCCAGAATACGGCTCTGTGTCTGGGTAGGATACGCAGCCAGTCAGATTCATTTCTCCAAATTCGCGGTAATTGGTCGCCGTAAAAATATTGGCGCCCCGGATGATCTGTTGTTGGCGGTTTCGTTTAAATCCATAGCATAAAAAACCGGAATAGGTCGTGCTAGTGAAAGGTACACCGGGCCCATCGATATCGGGATAGACTCCCTGCTGCCGCCACCGAGGTTGTTGCCCAAGGGGCACCGACAATTGGTAGCACCAGATGTTACGATGGCGCGCAGGGTTGTCAACGCGGTTCCATCCATAATCCAGATCCTATATTCATCTTTGTGGACAGGACTGGCATGTGCCCACATTATGACCAGAGTATGCTGGACCTGGTCCGAGCGCAATGTGCTCAATCTGGTGAGTTGGTCTGCGGAGACTCTGTTGAACTCGCCGATGCTGTCGAGCCCAATAGCGGGAACCACATGCGTGTTGAGCGCATCGTTGGAGATGATGTGGATCCCGTGTGCCACCCCGTTCGTGAACTCAGCCGCTCTTAAGATCATATGAGCGCAATTTGGGGCGGCAGTTTCTGACCATGGATGTCAATAAATAAATAAAATCGCGTATAGAAATGCTCCAACTGGACTACATTCCAACAGGAAGGAAGTTTGTTCCTTCCAGTCGGCGATGAAATACTTGGGGCTCGTTCGGGGGCCTGTTCTGGCTCGAGTTCGACGCGAATGGGTTGGGAATGGTGGAGGCGGCTCTTTATCGACTAGCACGACAGCAATTGTGCCGCGGATGGCGACGTCGCAATAGCAGCTGGAGTCTATGCTGGGAGGGACACGAGCAAATAACAGAAGGTGGTGCGTGCCGTCCCGGACATCTACGTTGACTATCTCGACAAAACTGAATTCGAGTGAATATTGTGTAGCAATGATAATGAAGTTTGGCGCACCGCTGGTCCTCGTTCCGCTGGCAGACCATCACAACGAGTGAATCACCTTTATTGAGCTCATTCTGCGGCAAACCTGATGACCTGGACACCGAAAACCCCGCTTGACACATGCACTGAAGTGTGCCTCCACACCAATCTGTCTTTTGGGACGTCCAGCACTCCAGTACACCGGAACGTTGGACAAGCACTGTGCGTCCACTGGGAAGTAGTTCGACATGGCCAAGCCCTCGAGGCGTATGTTTGAACTTGGGGTGCAAGATGATTTCTTTGGAAACCTCAAGCCTGAACCCTGGATGTTGTGGACTCCGCGTTTCGGGCCCAGTCATCAGACGCTTCACAAGCTTTACAAGCTCGTCTGTGCCCAAACTTTGGAGGTCGGGGGGGCTCGCTGAATCCCAGATTGACCTCTCCCTGAGGTCATCGAGGAGCCCGAGCCAGACAGATTTGCGAAACGCTAAATCGTGGAGATACCGGCAAGTCTGAAAGAATATGAGTTTCAAGTTGTGCTGCTCCAGATAAACACCCGTACCTGGCTAGTGGACACTACGGATGCGATATCGCAGTGCCCAAAATTGACAAGATTATATCGGTTGCTAGCTGAGAAAACCATTGGACAACTTGCACGATCTAGAGGCCGTTGCCAGAAGAGAGATGCGTATCTCTCGACGTTGATGGCCTACATAACACTCTTCAACTACAGGGTCGCTTGCTTGCTAGTGCCCCGAGCAGGTCGCATCTCAGAAAGAACCCGCACATTGATCAGGAGAACGAACAGTACTAGGTTCGGAGAAAGCTCGAAAGAAGTGGCTGTGCACTGTAAAGTATTCGTACTTGAAGTACTTCTTAAGATTTATGGGAGCAGTGAATCTGAGACTACGTCCCACCCCCGACTCGCCGTGCGCCTTCAAAATGGTAAAACAGTATGGTTCAAGAATAAATAAAGAAGTAGGTGTTCCGATCGAGAGAAATGAAGTTCCAGATCTCGAATAGCAACGGCCCCTCTCGATCCTCTTTCCTCCCCGCAGCTTCGCTTTCTCGACCAGACGTCGTAGGGTACAGATGTGGAGGAGAAGAAAAAAAAGGAATGGGGCATCTTTGGATAACGGATAAGCAACGAGGCAGAAAGGAAAGAGGCAAGACCTACATGGGTATATAGATGACGAAGTTTCTCCAGTGCAAGAGTTTATCGCCACGAGTATAGTTTGGGGTATCTGCGGACGAATCAGCGACGGAATTCGCAAGGAAAAGAGGGAAAGATGCACAAGGGATATAACCTGGGGATTCCAACTCGAGGGGTATATATACTACACAGGTCGGTGCAGGGGTATAACTGCGAAGGATCCAGTCAGTTAGCCGTATCAGAGATCTGAGAAAGTTTCAAAGCCATACCTCAGCAAAAAAGAAATCGGTCGATTCGCGAGTAGTGTTCCAGAACCAAAGGGTATAGTGGGCTACGAAGCCGTCGCTGTGTGGGGGTGATGTGAGGATAATGGGGGTCGCGATGCGGGGCGATGGGAATCGGCGGAGGGTGGGACATCAGGTGAGAGAGGCAGCTCAACACCGTCGTCCGGTCGGCGGACTCCATCTACACATCAAAACCAGCCCAAATCCACAACATCGGCCCTCGACGACAATGGCGGCCTCCTGGCCGATGAAAGAGAACAAAATCCGCGCCAAAGGGGTATAATCGTGCCGGAACGTCGCCGTGTCGAGGTCGGTGCGAGGAAAGTGAGAGGTCGTGATGCCGAGGCGAAGAGATATCGGCGGAGGGTGGGATACCAGGTGAGAGAAGCAACTCAACACCGTCGTCCGGTCGGCGGACCCCCATCTACACATCGCGACAACCCACATCCACGACACCATCCCCAACAACGGCAGCAGCCTCCAGCTTGATGATAGAAAATGGATTATGCACGTTGATCGTTCCACCTAGAAGGAAGAAAATGAGTTAGAAGAATCAGGGACGAGGACGAAGACCTTACGTCCTCCAGATTGGATGACTTTTTATTTCATGCCAGCTCTCGAATCGATGTGGACGACTGTAAGCGAAATCTACAAGCCGAAGATGAGAACGGGGAAGATGAATGAAAGGAAATAACATGCGCGGTAGAAAAACTCAAGGTCGCCAGTCGACAACCGATGTCCCTATTGGGAACCCAGGCAGTACCCTCAAAAGTCGGGAACGCCTGATTCACGTCAGCTGCCAGACAGGGAATATTGGAAATAGGACACGGACCCCCGAGAGCCATTCATAAAACACAATACCGAACGCCCACACGTCTGCTCCGTATGAGTATGGTTCGCCTGACGCCGCCGCGGGGGACATATACGCCTCGGTCCCGATCGCGACTTGAAGTTGGTGCGGGTTCTCATTGCTCGGCCACAGCATGGGAAGCGGCTGCCTCCTCGTCGGCGAAGCAGACTCCACCGGGGAAATTCTGCCGAGGGCACCTCCATGTCAAAGCGTTGCGCAATCCCAAAGTCGATGACAAGCAGCCGGTTGCCGGTGGTGAGAACCAAGTTCGATGGCTTGATGTCCAGGTGGACGATTCCGCGCTCGTGCAAAGCGTGTAGCGCTTTGACCTACGGAACATTAGTATGATGACAGAGAGCAAATGAACGATGCGCACGAGTTGGATGCCGAAGCAAAAGGCTGCCGTGCGGGAAGTGATTTTGGTATCAGCCAAAGATCGCTCACCGACGTCCTAGATCAAAAAATAAGCTCCGAAAAAACCAGGGAAAAGAACAGAATTACCATGACGAGGTAAAAGTGCATCTTGTCGTGGAATATGCTATGTAACGTGGGGAACGCCGCGTTGTCCTTCATCACAACATGCGCGTCGACCTCTGCGCAGAAGAACTCCCAGGTCTGTAGACCACTTGGCGGAGAGTTGACAGGAACCTTGCGGATTTTCTTGACGGCAAAGGCTTTCGTTCTGTTGGGCAGCTCTACCCGGAGGACTTGGCCGAATTGGCCCGAACCCAGGCGCTTGACAAAATTGAGATCGGAGAGATGGACGGTGTGTGTGACCCCCATGTCATTGACGGGCGACAAGGCGGACGAGGTTTGAATTCGTCGACAAGGGAATTCGGGCCGGGGAGGGCCGTTTCAATCATTTGCTGAATGTTGTACCAAGGCAGCTCAGGGTGGAGCATACAAGTGGACCCGGGGAGTGGTGTATCTGCTGCGGCGAGATCTAGGCCAATGGAAGGAATCACAATGAGCTCGAAGGGAGGGGTTGGCCGGAGGGAGGTCGAGCAGGAGCAGGCACCCGGTCGCTACGAACATACGGAGGACTGAGCTGAGGCAGGTTGCGAGGTACCTGTGAGGAACAGAAGCGGCGCCGGCAACAATTCTGCGGGTACGAAAGATTAACGGTACGAGGCGGAGGACCCGATGACTGTTTCTCTCATCCTTGAGTTTGAATTTTGCCGGTCCGCCAAGAGGAGAGAGGGCGACGAGGACGAGGACGAGAAAGTGAATTTGTTTGCAGTATCGAATGGCCCGACTCGTGGCCTTGACGACGGTTTTGTGCCGACTTGGAGCGCGCCCATCTTGACAGTGACGATGGCGGATATGGTGACGAAAGCCAAATGAAGTACAGGCCGAGGGACAGAGACAGCGGGGGAGGATGCTGACTGAGGGTTGTCGTACTGGGAGAGATCCATACAAGCGACGTCTTGGTGGCGGGAGGAAGGACGCGGAAGGGATTCTTGGCTTTCAGAGCACCGACAACGACGAGGACAGCGCCGTCGATGGTTTGCTGAGCCGCGGTGAGAGCACGACAGCGGATACTGTCGATCTGGGAAACGAGGAAGGCGATGCAAGCAATAAAATGCAGAATGAAGTTAAGCATGGTTGTGGTTAAAGACAAGATGCAATTGGGTGGCTGACCAAGGTTCCCACGCTCTTGCAGCAAACAGACACGCACGTGCCAGTGAGCGTATTCCAGTGCACTCTCAATGAGACTCTGGAGTCTCAACGAGAAAACGAGAGTGTTGGATGAAAACGTAGACGGAAAAGAGAAGTGACGCCGGACGCGCGCTAATCACAGAATCACCACCATACTCACACGCCAAACAAAAGGCGCGTCGACGCGTTGAATTAAGATTCTTCTATCGCAAAGCGCGTTGAGCGCGTGAATAATGCAGTGGAAGATGGTACGGTAGGTTGAAAATTCTGTAGTCGCATTTCCCGTGAAATTCAAGATGAGTTGAGGTTGATCATGAGTGAAAGAACCATGGATTTGAACCAGGAAATACATTGAACCAGTCGTTACATGATTATATATTTCTGATTTCACCTTTCTGGTCCGCCAACTGCGGGCACTGGTTCAGGCCCTGATGCCTGTCGTAACTTGCGAACGACGTCTGCGAACATCTACTCTACATTTTGTGAGGTCCCGGAAGACGTCTGGAAGAACTCGCACTCCAACTGTCGCGCAAGTGCTGCATCCTCCTTTTTGAAAACCTCGCGCTCATAACTCCTGTCCCATTGGTTCCCGACCAACATGAAAATTTGACCGCACTCTTTCAGTCGCTTCACAGCCTCCCAGAAGCTTTCAACGCGATCGAACGTCACGCGCGATGCAATCAAGTAGACCAGTATACGTGCTTGACTTTGCGTGCAGAAGGTTTTCTTTAATGCCGAACGGAATGCGAGACTGTTGATATACGCACTCCACGGTTACGGTAATCCACCAGCCCATGGTAGATTTCTAGAAAACATCTGCGGTTGTCGACCACAACTTGCTTGCGGTAAATATGCAACTTTGTCCTTGATGTAGGGTTTATCTAGAACGGTGGCTCAGATGTTTATAAAAAATGCGTGCCGTCCCGGACATCTGCGTTGACTATCTCGACAAAACTGAATTCGAGTGAATATTGTGTAGTGATAATAATGAAGTTTGGCGCATCGCTGGTCCTCGTTCCGCTGGCAGACCATCACAACGAGTGAATCACCTTTATTGAGCTCATTCTGCGGCAAACCTGATGACCTGGACACCGAAAACCCCGCTTGACACATGCACTGAAGTGTGCCTCCACACTAATCTGTCTTTTGGGACGTCTCAGCACTCTAGTACACCGGGACGTTGGACAAGCACTGTGCGTCCACTGGGAAGTAGTTCGACATGGGCAAGCCCTCGAGGCGTGTGTTTGAACTTGGGGTGCAAGATGGTTTCTTTGGAAACCTCAAGCCTGAACCCTTGTCGTGGACTCCGCGTTTCGGGTCCAGTCATCAGACGCCTCAAGCTCGTCTGTGCACAAAGTTTGGAGGTCGGGGGTGGTCGCTGGATCCCAAATTGACCTCTCCCTGAGGTCATCGAGGAGCCCGATCCAAACACTTTTGCGAAACGCTAAATCGTGGAGATACTGGCAAGTTTGAAAGAATGAGTTTCAAATTCTCCTGCTCCAGATAAACACCCGTACCTGGCTGGTGGACACTACGGATGCAATATCGCAGTGCCCAAAAATTGACAAGATTAGATCGGTTGCTAGCTCTGAGAAAACCATTGGACAACTTGCACGATCTAGAGGCTCGTTGCCAGAAGAGAGATGCGTATCTCTCGACGTTGATGGCCTACATAACACTCTTCAACTACAGGGTCGCTTGCTTGCTGGTGCCCGAGCAGGTCGCATCTCAGAAAGAACCCGCACATTGATCAGGACAACGAACAGTAGGTTCTGAGAAAGCTGGAAGAAGTGGCTGTGCACTGCAAAGTATTCGTACTTGAAGTATTTCTTGAGATTTATGGGACCAGTGAATCTAACACTATGTCCCGCCCCCGATTCGCCGTGCGCCTTCAAAATGGTAAAACAGTATGGTTCAAGAATAAATAAAGAAGTAGGTGTTCCGATCGAGAGAAACGAAGCCCAGATCTCGAAGAGCAACGCTGTCCCTCTCGATCCTACATATACCAGACATCCCGACAATCTAAGCATCATCGAGTCCCATCCCCTTGGAAACTCCTTTCCTCCCTTCAGCTTCGCTTTCTCGACCAGACGTCGTAGGGTAGAGATGTGGAGGAGAAAAAAAAGGAACGGGGTATCTTTGGATAACGGATAAGCAACGAGCGCAGAAAGGAAAGAGGCAAGACCTACATGGGTATATAGATGACGAAGTTTCTCCAGTGCAAGAGTTTATCGCCACGACTATAGTTTGGGGTATCTGCGGACGAATTAGCGACGGAATTCGCAAGGAAAAGAGGGAAAGATGCACAAGGGGTATAACCTGGGGATTCCAACTCGAGGGTATATATACTACACAGGTCGGTGCAGGGGTATAACTGCGAAGGATCCAGTCAGTTAGCCGTATCAGAGATCTGAGAAAGTTTCAAAGCCATACCTCAACAAAAAAGAAATCGGTCAATTCGCCAGTAGTGTTCCACAACCAAGGGTATAGTCGGCTACGAAGCCGTCACCATGTCGGGGTCGGTGCGAGGATAATGGGGGGTCGCAATGCCGGGGCGATGGGAATCGGCGGAGGGTGGGACATCAGGTGAGAGAAGCGGCTCAACACCGTCGTCCGGTCGGCGGACCGCCATCTATACATCAAGACCAGCCCAAATCCACAGCATCGGCCCTCGACGACAACGGCGGCCTCCTGGCCGATGAAAGAAAACAAATCCGCGCCAAAGGGGTATAATCGTGCCATACGTAGGGTAGAGATGTGGAGGAGAGAAAAATGGAACGGGGTATCTTTGGATAACGGATCAGCAACGAAGCGCAAAAAAAAAGAGGAAAGACCTACATGGGTATATAAATGACGAAGTTTCTCCATTGCAGGAGTCCATCGACACGAGTGTAGTTTGGGGTATCTGTGAATGAATCAGGACGATGAACGAAGGGAAAGAGTGGAACAACGCGTACATGGGGTATAACCTAACGACAGGTCGGTGCAGGGGTATAACTGCGAAGCATCAAGTCAGTGACCCGTACGGGGGAAGTTTTCAAAGACATACCTCAGCCGGTCGATTCACGAGTTGTCTGCCACGGCCAAAGGGTATAGTCAGCCAGGAACCTGTCGCTGTGGGGGTGATGCGAGGATAATGGGGGGTCGCGATGCTGGGGCGATGGGGAATCGGCGGAGGGTGGGACATCAGGTGAGAGAAGCGGCTCAACACCGTCGTCCGGTCGGCGGACCACCATCTATACATCGAGACCAGTCCAAATCCACAACATCGGCCCTCGACGACAACGGCGGCCTCCTGGTCGATGAAAGAAAATAAAATCCGCGTCAAAGGGGTATAATCAGACCGGCAAGTCATCGCCGTGTTGGGGACGGTGCGAGGAAAGTGGGAGGTCGCGATGTCGGGGCGATGAATATCGGCGGAGGGTGGGATACCAGGTGAGAGAAGCAACTCAACACCGTCGTCCGGTCGGCGGATTCCATCTACACATCGCGATTCCCCACATCCATAACATCGGCCCTCGACGACGGCGACGGCATCCAGGTCGATGACGGACGGAGAAAAATAATTCAAGAAAATTTCGTTCGGGTATCTGCAAAAGAATCAGCGACCGAAGGTGGATCGGAAAGGATGAGACGTACATTGGATTATGACATTGAGATTGCACTGGAGGATATACTGCACGCGCCGGTCGAGGAAGAAAAGAATCTGTTCAAGCAGCTATGCGGATTCGGTGTGGAGACTAAATGGGAAATGAATTGGCTGAAATCGGAGATGAAGACGAGAAACCCACGAGTTCCAGATGGGATGATTTTCAACTTCAAACCAATTTTCGAACCGAAGGGGACGGGTGTAAGAGAAAATCTACGAGTTCGAGATGAGAACGGAGAACATGGTGCGAAGGGAACAGCATGCCTTTCGGAAAAAGTCAATGTCTACATTAGACAGCCGGTGCTCCCTATTAGGAACCCAAGTCATGCCAATGTCGTCAAAGGTCGGAAAATCCTGATTCACGTTAGCTCCAGGAAGAAACACTTGGAAGGAATAGAGAACGCACCGTGGTAATCCACTCGTAGATCACCACCCCAAAAGCCCAAATGTCGGCCCCGTATGAACAAGCCTGGTTCAATAGCACAGGCGGTGAAACGTAGCCCGGTGTCCCACCGCTGACATGGAACAGGTGTGGATTCTCGGGGGTGGGCCAGAGCAGCGGGAATCGACGGTCTCCTTTTCGGCGGAGCCAACTCCACTCAGGGAAGTCGGCGACCTTCGGCTCCTCCATGTTGAACCTTCGGGAGAGCCCATAGTCGATCACAAGGAGTTCGCCGTCCTTCCCAAGAACTAGGTTGGCTGGCTTGACATCCAGGTGCACAATGCCCTGCGCATGCAATGCGTGCAATGCATGCAGCTGTGATACATTAGTACGGGGAAGGGAATAAATAAAAACATGCGCACAAGCTCTGTTCCGTAAGAGAGCGCCGACCTGCGCATCGGCATCATGATGTCCGCAAATGATGCCTCCCCGAGATCCTACGACAAGAACTAAGGGCGGGAATATACGGAGAAGAGAATCAACAATTACCATGACCATGTAGAAATAAAAGCGGTCGTGGAAAAGCCCGTGGAGGGAAGGGAACGCCGGGTGATCTTGCATACGCACGTGAACATCGACCTCTGAGCAGAGAGACCCCCACGTCGGTCGACCGTTTGCCAAGTTGACCTTGCGGGTTTTCTTGACTGCGAACCGACGAATGTTGTCTGCCGACTTCATCTCCATCACTTGACCAAATGCGCCCGACCCAAGCTTCTTGATGAAAGCGAGCTCCGCGAAGGCAACGGTCTGCTTGACCCCTAAGCCATTGATAGAACGCCAACGTCCGGGGAAGTTGAATACGTCAAGCAGGGAGTGGAGGCCCGGTAATGCTGCATCAAGTTGCTGATCGCACCAAGGCAGCTCAGGGTGGAGCATGCACCTGGACCCAGGAAGTACTGCGTCGAGACCATTGCCGAGGGGGATGAGAGGCGTGAAATCGATGGCGCCGGCGACGTTGTTGAGATAAACCCGGATAATGCCGCCATACATGTTGAGAATAACGGTGACAATGTTGTTGGTTGACCCAATATATTTTGCCTCCTGCGGGTAGCAAAGCTTTGACGCTTCCCATGCGAGAAGAGACAGACAGACGACGACAACCAAAAACGTAGTTTTGCACCTGTGCACGAACTTCCTCGCAACCTTGATGACGCCAACTTCAATAAGGTGCATCCGGACCAGAGCGGCGATGATGGCGACTATAATGACAATGCAGTAGAAGCCGAGGGAGAGGAACATCGCGGGGGGAGGCTGGGTAAGAGCCGTTTCGTTTGGAGGGATCCAGAAAGGCAGGGTCTTGGTGGGAGGAGGCGGAAGTTGGACCTGGGTCTTCTTGGACTTGAGAGCGCCAACGACGACGAAGACAGCGCCATCTACGGTTCGCTGAGCTGCGGAGAGAGCACGACAACGGATGTTGTCGGCCTGTGAGACGAGGACGGAGATGCAAGTGACGAGTGAAGGACATGTGCGAACATGGTGGTGGTAAGAAGTCAAGAGGCAATTATGGTTGAGCAAGGTTCCCACGCTATTGCTTGCTCTTGCACCAAACAAACCCGCACGTGCGAATATTCGAGAGCAACAAAGACATGTGGAGGGCACAGAGGACAAAACGGGCGCGTTGGATGAGTGTAGACGGAAAAGGCAACTAACAGATGGGCGCTAATCAAGAATCACCGCGCACTCGCATGTACTCACACGCCAAGCAAAGACGCGATTCTTCAATCGCAAAGCGCGTTGGACGCGTAAAATAATATAGTGGGCAGTTCACGATCTATTGACTACGAGTGGGATATTTGAGAGCTCATTTGAATCACTGATATTGAATAGATCGACTTGGTCGCGTCAGGGAAGACTGCTACTGCAACAATCGGGATGCGTATCATGTAAGGATGCTCGTCGTGTTTCAGAGCCATTCTAGCAATTTCTGAGCACCGACGACGAGGGACAAATCCGTCTAGTAGTCGCACAGCGTACCGGCTGTGGGCAATTTTTCACACGTTGTCAGCTATTGTTGCCTCAGCACCAGTGAAAATACAGCTTGGTCGTGAGCCCCAATAGAATAAAAATATAATCTAGACAAAATAAGGTAGTACTCTTCGAGATTCAGTCAGCGATGGATACAAAACAGAGAAAATGTACCCACCATTCGCCGCGTCTGCATTCCTTGTCCCGCTCGTTCTCCTCCGTCGCACCGTACACCGTAAATCCTCCCCCGCCTCCGTAATGGTCAGTATAGCGGCCATGTTCCCGCACCGATAGCCTGCAATCCACACGGGTCAGCGCCTCCAATTGTCATCAGAGAACCAAGACGCAGCGCACAATAATTCGGCGCACTCTACACCGGCACCAGTTGCGCATCGAACATATGCTTATTCCCCTCATTCACCAGCTGGTGCGCGCGCGCAATCAAGTTCAAATCATTAACATGGTTGAACTCGCGCGTCACACTGCCGTCGAACAGCCAGCCCGCGCGCGCGGGGACACGACCTAGTTCTCGACGTCCTCTGGGTTGGACCACATGAGGTCGCAGAACGCGCCCTCGTGCGAGATCTCCTGCGCGCGCAAGAGGACGCGGATCTGGTCAAGCGTGCGGATATCCGGCGAGACCGCCATGGACGCAGTACGTCGTGCCGTCGATGATCTGGGGCGGGGGTATGAATATCTCATCTCTGAGTGTAGAGCGAAAAGGCACCCACCGCTGCCTGGAAGCGCATCAAAAGTCATTCGCTCGCAGCGCCGCGCGACGCCCGCACCGTAGAAGCCATGTACTTGTGTGATCTGCTGGCGCAGCAGCGTCACTCGGTGAGGGCATTTGCCATGAATAGCGTTCTTATGAGCTTGAAAGTATAATATATGAGACGCGACATACCGAGCCTTCATACCCAAAAATAGCGCCCCTCCTCAGCAGCTCGGGCTGGCAGATCCCAAAACTGGCCGTG